>CAVLJG010000004.1:69517069-70131523 GCA_963669975.1 Acanthoscelides obtectus | reverse complement strand
TTACTGACCAAATTTGTTTTATAATAGATTTATGCTGGTATTATCCGATACGAGTTTATTAGTTTATTCGTTTACGAACATCAATAAAATGGTTGTATTAGCGCTCAGTGGAACAATTATAAAATTAACTTGTTCATATTTTCTTTTTAATATAGTCGCTCTCTAAGGAAAGATGTTTTATAATTTTCATCTATCCGAGGTCTGTTAAATTAATGCAAGCATATGGATTTCATTGCATAATCAACCATACCCCGTTTTAAAATTAAACAAATTTAAAGAAGTCCCACAATTATACGTTTTTGTGAATGTATAAATGTTTTTGTATCCTCACAAACCTTTTTTTTGTTTTTTTATATGCTTTGGTGACCGATAATATAAAAAAGAAAATATTATTAAATAAATTCAAAATGATTCACATAGCGCTAATAAAACAATTCTAGTGATGTTCGCAAACGACTAACACTCGTATCAAATAATACCAGTATAAATCTATTATGAAACAAATTTGTTCGTTAAGCTTAAATGTCGTATAAAATTGCTGTGTGAACATTTATAAAACAATATTAAAATTTGTCCTAAAATTGTTTAGTATTTTTGCTTTAAGAACGTTCTTACGACTACCTTGTAAAGTAGAACACTTCTTAACAGCTCAATTATCTTACTGGCAATTTTATTAAAACAGTATTGCGTTCTAAGTGCAGTACTAAAGCAAATATGAAATAAAATAGCACGGAAAGTTGGAAATTATAAAATATGTTTGCTAATTGTCAACAAGCATTGAAATCCACATTCTTATTAAATTTACGCCTCTTTAGCGGTTAACAAGATAGCAATAGTTATGCATGGAATTTGTAGCACCGGGTATACACGCATGGACTTTTTTACACTAACCCTTTTTTCCGTAAAACATCTCCAGTTAACTGCAATCCTGTAAACATAAATTAAATATTTTACTAAAATCTCTTATATATCAAAAACGTTTTATAGGACCTCTCAAGGTGGTAGAAGTATTTTATAACATGGAAGCTATATTTTGTTATTTCAACGTGAATTTACGACGGCCATTTTTAAGCGTATTAGAAAAAATCATTTTCAGTGATAGTTTGTCTCAATTTACTACTTTGGTGTTTACATGCCAGAAGAAGAGAAAATACATAATGGAAATTACCTTTTCTCCTAAAATTCAATAATACCAAATATACTTACGGTGCTTAAAAATTTTGCTACATACCTACATCCCATATATTATACAAAAACATGTCTTGCACAGTAAAATATCAACCATCAGATTACAAAGCGAATATCTGTCTTTCTGGTATTGGGTGTATGAATATATCAGGACTAAATGCAACATGGCTGATGCAGTTATTCAAACATATGTTATTTGCTAAAAAAATCTATGATTGCCTTTTTGTTGTATCAAGGATCATTAAAAACAAATTATTTTCAGTGGGCGCAATTTAACAATCCAAGCAAACTTTCAGTGTCAGTCAAAACAAGAAAGTTGCATCTAAGATAATAAAGCAACTTCTATAAAACTGTGTTATTCTAGTTCTATAACTGTTTTCAATAAAACTTTTTATAATTGTTGCGTACCATGTTTTATAGTAATTTTAAAAACGTTTGAACAAGCATCCGGTAAAAGCTGTGGGAGCCATATTAAGACAAATTAAAGAATAAAATTGGTGCACAAGAGTGCGTCCTTTCATAAGAGTTGTATAAACTTTTTAGAACATTTATAGTGGCATTGTTGTTTTAAAAAAATAGTTCAGAAACTTTGTCAGGACATCAAAACATAAAATTGTTACTTTTAAGAGCCAATGTACAGAGAAATCCATGATGTGTCAAATAAGTCTAAGAGGTGTGTACCATTACTAAGCTTGTGAGTGCACTAACATCAAAAAATTAAGACAAACCGTCTACCCCCTACAACCACCCGACCACCAAGTTTTTTGACCTCTAATTTTTTTGCAAAAATGAATCTGAATCCTTTGAAATGACAAAAACAAAATTTGAGCGATTTTCACTTTTTTCGTTTATAGGCCTTTTTCTCTGCAGCCACTGGACCTACTTTCAAAAACTACAGTTTTTGCTTCCTTGGCATAGTATTCTCGGCAGACGGATCGCGAGTCTACCGGCCACAGTTGCGGAGTGTTCTGGTGTGGTGTCGCACGTATTTCTGTCACAGCATAGTGTTTTGCTTCCTATGCTTTGACGGCGCTGCCACGTCTGACCGAGCTTAAGTATCGGGGGGAGACGGCGTTTCCAGATGCACTAACTGTAGGGCAGGGAAATAATGTCTATGGACTAATTGTATGTACATGGTATCTGGCTATGAATAGATCCACCCTATATCTTTTTTATCTTCCAGAATAAAAATTTTATAGAAAAGTTATAGGGTCTAATATGAAGTTTTTCATGTAATATTTTCTGTGTATTCGAAAAAGTGCTATCGGATAAAGTTGTCTGTCCGCTAATCCTTGGTCCGTCTAAAACTTGGAAAGTACCAGTCGGAGTTTGATGAAATTTGCACACAAGGTTACTGTTATGCCAAGGACGAAAAAGCTTTGTCGGTCCAGTGGCAGCGGACTAAAGAGCCAAAAATGAAAAAAAGATCGTACAAACGTCGTTTTTTGTTTCAGAGGCTCCTATCATTTTTAGAAAAAAAATGTTGGCTTTAAAAATTGGGGTTTAGGGGATGCAGAGGGTGGTGTAGGTTTATATACATTTTTTGACGTTATATTTATACGCCTCCAACTCCGGTAGTTCTACGCACCTATACGGGGCTTGTTCAATTGAAACCCATCTTTGGTACAGAAAAAAATTATTGTCAAATACTCGTATATCTACAGACAATTACCACTACAATTAAGGCACATATCCCATTGTTTCACCAATCTTTTACGGTATACCCTACTTAAAGAATTCTTGTGGCTGCTGCATGAAGAATTGTTTTACGGCATTTTGTACTTCGTCGAACTGAAAATGCTTACCTTTTGACGCCTTTTTCAGTGGCCCAAAGATGTGAAAATCGCAAGGCGATAATATAGGGTAGATGCTTTAATATTCTCCATTTCTTTCGTTGTAGATTCTCTTTCACTACTATGGCAACATTAGGCTGGGCATTGTCGTGCAGAAGAATGACACCACGTGAGAGCTTCCCTGGACATTTTCGTCTTATTGTTTGATGGGATGTTCAAAGTTTCACTATACAGGTTTGCGTTAATATGGACTCTAGGCTGTTTAAACTATGAGTAAGGGTCCTTCATGGTCTTAGAAAAAAATGTTAACATGACCTTGTCTGGAGGAGGTTGAATTTTAAACTTGTTTGGTGGCGGAGAATTTGCGTGTTTACATTGCATTGATGACTGCTTACTGAATGGTTCAAAATAACGACACCAAGATTACCGTTTTGCTTGTATTTCGTGAGGTGTTGCAACGATAAACCCATTCGCAAGCTTTTTTGCTCTTCTGTTGTTCTCTTGTGCGTTCATATCTTCATGATAATCTTCAATTCTTCGTGATTAGAAGACGCTCAATCCTCCAACGACAAAGCCAGCATCGCTATTAATTTCTCGTAAAGTTCTTAGCAAAACACGCTGGGATATTTTTGGTAGATTATCGTCAGTATTCAAAGTGTGCTGTAGTTTTTGTATTGTCTCTCCTCAAATAAAACGAGTGCACCTTCCGACGGATTGCGTACTTAATATCATCATTTAAAATCACTTGTTTACGACCCTGTTTTTGCATTTTTGCTATTACCGAACACATTACGTTTTTTCCCTTATGATTCTGAAAATGGTAGATACCTTTGTCATATGGCTACAGAGTTGAACGATATCTCTTTATGGTTGCTCTGGAAATCGTGTTCGGAGTGCGTCATAAACATTTTGCAATATATTTCTTTGACCAGAATATAAATTAGGCCGTTTTTGGAGTAGACTATCAATTGCGTGGTCTTTCATAATCCGTGAATTTTTAATAGTTTCCAACTCACCTCCTTTACGTTATCCGGGCCGCAGAAGAAAACCGGTAGAAAACGGCGCACGTATGCTTCCTTTGTACATCGGCAAAATGTGTGACGATGTTCTTGAGGTGCCACTTAAATTTTAACATTTGTTTACCGTTCGCATTCAGCGATAGTAAACCATAACAACATGATAAGTGGTGTATTTTTAAATCACACTGTTGCTGTTATTATGCGCGTCTAACGCCAGTTCAGCGCTAAAGAGTGACTTTTGTTAGATATCGCTTGAAACATATGTCAAAAGTCATTAGGCAGTTATTTATTCAAATGCCATGTAATGTTCTTATACGTTTTTCTTGCGTCAAAACTTGTTATTTTCCTCGGACACTTTTTTTTGTCTAAGTTTTTGTATCATTCTAAACGGAAAAGGTTCATATGAACCTAAAGTTAATAGTTTTCGAGATATAAGCGGTTCAATATTTGAAAATGGAAAATGCGATATTTTCGACACCAAACTTCTTAAATATTGTTCAAACATCCATTAACATAATCTCAAAACATTTTAGGGGTTGCTGTTATTGTGAATAATTTTTAAGCTCTTCTCTATTTTGTGAGTGAGCGCCAGAGATGCAGTTGACTACCTTGTCCGGAACTAAAAAAAGAATTTCTGGAATTTGTTTAAAAACTGCCTGACCTAGTAATTTGAGGCCTCTCAACATGCAGATTCGTTAAGAGGTCCTTTTTAACATTTTTTTTTTGTCCGCATATTCTTACGGCACTTAGTATATTTTATGGAAGATTGTTTTAAAATCCTTCTTCAGCCACAGCCGTCCGATCGACTGGTAAGAGATTTTCTGTCATTTTCAACTAATGAATCACTTGTTTTAGTCTAAAAGTTATACAGCTGAAATCACTATTAAATCAATATTGCGTCAGGTTACTGCCAAAACCAGATAACTTACGTTTTTTTTAGTTTTTAGATATTGGGGTTTTAAACTTTGGTTTTAGATTAAAAAGTGCACAATTGAATTAAAGACTATTTTTTTAAACAAACTAAATTTTAATGGAATTATGAACAAAACAGCAAAAAATAATCACATTTGAAAAAACGACTACTTATTAACAAAAAACGCAATTTTTCTTGCACTTATCTTCTTTTAGATGTACAGGTTCTTATATGTTAGCCATTTAACTCTTCTGACTCCGGTTCTTCTTCGGGATCAGAATCCTCCGCTGCTGGTCCTGGAACAAGATCATTTAACATTATTTTTGCAAAGTTTAAGCAAATCTGTGTTGATATTGGTCTATATTCTTTATATGCATTCGTTATTTCAGTTTGGTTTGGCTGTATAGGTCGACCTTTACCCAAACCGTTTATTTCCATATAATCGGATGTATGATCGTACCTATACTGTAATATAAAATGCTTGGATTTAGTGTACTTAAAACACTTCACTTTGAGCCAATACACTTTTTCGCCCTTGGTGTTCTTCAATTTGTTTTTTATTAGAGTTTTCGATAAATTTTCTAAATTGGAAAAATCATATTTTAACTCCATTATAAGGTTTTTTATTCGACTTTGACGTTGTGGCCATGCGGAAAATTGTCAACCAGTCTTGAATTGTATAAACAGGAAGGAACTTCTGCGCCTTCTCAATCGCACTGCGCATAGTGTCGACTTCCATGTAGCTGTGTCCGGTTTCTAAAAACTTTTGCTCTATTACTTGTATGTTTGAATTAATTTGGACCACGTACAGCAGAAGAGCGCTAATATTTTGGTTGCGATTTTGACCACTGCATGTGTCGGAAAACAACGATAGTTTGGTGCTATCAGAAGATAGCTGATTTATGTAATTGTATAAGCAGGTGCCAATTTCTGAACTGCCTTTCTTTCCATTTAGCTCTGTCCACACATAGCAAAATGCTGAGTTAGGAGGAGCCAATTCGTAAACTGTTTTTGCAAACTTCAAAACGTTGTTCAGTGGTCATATTATCCGAACACCTAAACCGGCATTTCGTGCAATCGACGCGTTTAGGAGCCTTCTCCTCAATTCTTTGACGCTTAACTAGATTTTTTCCACCGATTGGGATTAGACTTTTTCCATCGACTTGTTCTTGTAACAGCAGATATCATGTCAATATCATTATTATTCATTGGAGGATCGTCTGCAACAAAAAAGTACTGTAATATTACTCTTTGTGAATGAATATTGAACTTACCCTCGTCTGAGTCGTACTCTGAAGCTGAAGATTCTGGAACATAGTCCTTATCCTTTATGGAACAGTCCGAATCTCCACACATGTCGTCCAATTCCGCAAGAATCTGTTCTTATTCTGAATTCAGAGTCGACGACAAATCGTTTCTATCATTTTTTTTTTCACCAGATGGGCCCGCTACTTCATTTGGATGATTTTCTCCCAGTCTGCTTCTGGTAAATTTAAATTTTCCCCACTTTCGCCTAATGCACCAACAAAAACAGAAAAATAATATGGGTGCACTGTTCTTATGTGAAATATCTTTCACGTCTTTTGTACTTCTAGGATCACAAGCAAAATGAACAATCGGTAATATTATTCCTCAACTCAAATTTAGAAATATCTAGCATTGCCGATTATTGTTCTGCGTTGAAACTAGGCTACTCGATGCTCAATGGCCCGACAAAAATACAGCGTGCAAATTACATAGTTAAAACTCCACCAAAATTGAGTAAAACCTTACCTGCAGCTGGTTCTTTACCAGTGGCCACCATAATAAGATACATGCCACGAGACAATATGCTTTCGAACTATGTATTTCACTAGAACTCGTTATAAACTACTTAGAAATGCCGGAATATACACTGCGTATTACCACGTGTATAAGCAGTTTTCAGGTTATGTTTGCTATGATATATTGCCAAAACAAGACAAGTGCGTGTTTAATACAACTATCACACAGACAGATAACATAATGTGTACAAGCAAAACAAGATAACTACCACATATATGAAGAAATCCTTGATTCACACCGGTACAGCAAATACCCGACAAGTGGTACTTATCTCATTCTGACTCTAAAATTCTTATATTAGCACTGAAACACAACTGTCAAAATCAGATAAGTGCCTTATGACTTATTTTCGCTGTAAAGAAACTAGCAATCTTATACTATAATTCGAACGTCGTTAATCGCAAGTGCACATGTCTTGTTGTAGCTGTACTTAAGTGTCTCATATTGAATTTAGTCTATTTTTGACACATGCGAACAACACTCTTCCGTACAATATGAAGATATCTGGTTTTGGCACAACATAAATTGTACCATTTTGGTTGCAAAAGTGCACTTAACTCAAAAATGCTAAAAATGTACTTATCTTGTTTTGGAAGTAAGCCGACGATTGTAGCCATCCTTCTACGTGAATTCACATTAGTTTCTTGTGAAGCTGAAATTTTAGAAGCAAAGCTGTAACATCTTTGGGAGTCAGCCTACATAATAATATAATAAAACGACTTAATTTGTGATCAACATAAAAAGGTTTATTTATACGACTATTCAATCAGCTTAAAAGTTATACATTCCAAAAATACAAAAGATTTTTAAGAAAAATGCCCAAAATGAGTTGATATTTCTATTATTATAGTTTATTTTATAATAAACATAATATAGTTTAAATCGTTAAGCATATCTCAGTAAGAATCCAGGAAATGTTGAACGAGATCCCATACGAGCATGTTTATGTTATGTTATTCAATGTAGTAATGTACCACGAGTTTTTCATTCTAGTTTATGAATGTGATTGATATATTTTATCCAATTCTGTGCAGAACAATTCAACCGGTTATCCTGGACCAGAATTACATTCATCTAAAGAACCTCATTATCAAAGCTGAACGGAGGATACTCAAGGAGCTAGGGTTTTGCGTTCATATAAAACATCCTCACAAGGTAAGTTTGATTCCTAGTAGTGTCGTTTCGCTAAGGCTACTGGATGTTGTGATATACTAACTAGAAATCATCTAGTTGAGGCTTAACATTGAGGTCGCACATTCCTTTTTCCAGCATTCTGTTTGAAAAATTGCGTTTTTACAAGGTCTGTCGCAAATTAAACAGGACAAAGAAAAAAATGAACAAACATTTTTTGTTTCGGAAAATTGAATTTATTTTATTCAAAATAGTCTCCTTCAGAGTTAATCCAGCGATTTGCACGGACCAAAAGATGACATCTTTTGTCAAAATATCTGACACAAGCGTCGATCGGATGAGATGGTGAATTATCGTGCAACAAGCGCCAGCTTCCTTCTTCGCGATAGTCTGACAGAACGACGAATACGCGACAGTAAACGCAATATAACACCAAGATAAAATACAGCATTCAACAGTGTCTTCACTTTGGACTTTTCCAAATGGTTTTTTTTTCGGATTTGGCTCGCTTGGATGCTTCCATTCGGCCCCTTTGATGCTTGGTTCCGGGATCGTATTGAAAACACCACATTTCGTCACCAGCCACAATGTTGTACAGAAAGATTTGTCTTTTTTGGCCTCTTTAATGAGGTCTCTCCAAATGTTGAATTCAAAGAAATTTTTGGTCATCCGTGAGCTTGTGCGGAACAAACAGTGAACTTGCCCAAATTCATGTTCGTCGTCTTCCAGCGACTCGTGACCGTGTACACCAATCGTAGACTCGGCTACGAGATAAACAATCTCATACACTTGCACCAACATCTGATGCGTTTCGGTAAATGTTTTACCAATTTTAACATAGAACTTATATTGGCTCTTTGTTCGATGCTCATTTTTCGACTGATGCCGAAAAGGTAGTGTCACTTTGAGCGCGATAACTCCGCGTGAAGTGGTTCGATTGTCATTAAATTTTAATAGAGCATCAATGAAAGATCTCCCTATCCAACGCGATAATAGATGGCGCTATTTGTATGGGATATATTTCTCTGCGACAGATCTTGTTCTAACTAGAAATCATCTAGTTGAGACTTACATTAAGGTCGCACATTCCTTTTTCCAGCAGTCTGTTTGAAAAAGTGCGTTTTTATACATTTTTCATGCATCTCGTTAATAAAAAATAGTACTCTCGTTAACAAATAATTGTACTCTCTGAAATTGTATGAGAATATTCCACATTTATAGTAAACTATTGTAATTACTTTTTTTTTTCGTGTAATTTTTTGAGGAAAGCTTAGCTTTTTTGAGGAAAAAATGTTATGAATCTTCTATAAATGTGGAATAATCTCAAACAATTTCAGACCTGTACTATTATCTGTTAACGAGTTACGATTGTTGAAAAAATTGATGAAAAATGCATTTTGACAAAAAATCATAATATTGTTTTTAAGTCATCTCCATAGAAGAAACGTTTAGACTAAAAGTATTAAGAATACTCCTTTAAACAGACTAAACGCGTTAATACGCACACACAGCCGATTTATCCCAATTGTACTAAACTTTAGAAATAAAAGTTCCTTGATACACCCCCGAATCAGTTGCATTGAGATTTGGTAAGTTGTGACTTACAAGGTCTGTGGCAAAGTAAACAGGACTTTTGAAAGATAGCCGATACATCCGATTTAAGCGATTCGGAGTACTAATACTTACCGGTTTATATATATATATATATATATATATATATATATATCTTGAGACGTGGTCATTGTCGTCTAGACCAGTTAGGTGAAACATTAAAGCTTGAAAAGATGGGTTATGCGAGTTTATATTAAAAAAGTGAGTGAGAAAATGTATTCTAATTTTGTGAAGATGTTGGTTCAATTTGGATATGTAGCCGTTCTAGCTTTTCGCAATTCAACAGATAGGAATAAATGACACTGAGCTGCTTAGCATCAGCCTTTTTATTCATGCAATGATCTATCATGAAAATGTGGGACATTTCTAAAAATAAACGTTTTGAGATTCTTTTTTATTTATCAAGAACCTCAATACTGCCATAATTCATAGAGTGACCTGTGTTGTTATTGATTGATATTTTTAACATGTAACGAAGGTATCTGTCGTTTTTCAACAAGCCCAATGTCCCCGTCCTTTTGTTTTTATACTGATTACAAGTTCGATCTTCTCTACGTTCGTTTTGAAACACCTTGTGGCTGCAACCTCACCGACGAGTAAGTTGTCTGACAATTTAAATATGTCCTGTTTTCTTTGCTAGCATCACAATTGTGTTTTCAGAATCCTGATGATGGCTCCATAGAGAATGCCAAAAGCTTGATTTTCTCGTCAAAAGAGTCAACTTTAGCCTAAAAGTTTATATAAGTTATATATATATATATATATATATATTATATATACGAAAAATTAAAGCTTCCGCCTTTTGTTGGGTACTACTTCGAAGTACCCAAGCCCAAGCTTTAATTTTTCCCCTAACTGGTCTAGACGACAATGACCACGTCTCAAGTTTATATATATATATATAATACATTCGATTGTCCGAAACAAAAAAAAATTGTACATTTTTTTCTTTGTCCTATTTATTTTGCGACAGACCTCTTGTAGTATCCATTATAATTTCCAGATAATTGTAATGTACTTACAAGTGTTGGGATACCATAATCACCAGAAGCTGATGCAGTATTCATGGAACTACATGAACGACTCGTTGAGGACGGACGTATTCGTGAGGTACCAACCAGAAACCGTTGCGTGTGCTTGCATTTACTTGACTGCTAGGAAGCTGAAGTTACCCTTGCCAAAGAATCCCGCCTGGTATACAATCTTTGGAGCTGTAGAAGAAGAAATCCGTGATATCAGCCTAAGGATACTGAGGTTGTATTGTAGGCCGAAGGTATGTTCCTAAGTAAGAATAATTGGTCCAACCTATTTTTCATTACTATAGTTCTTCACCAAAACTGTTGACATCAATGGAAAGCGAGGTTCATTCTCCACTTCTTTGAATAGAGACTGCCACAGTGGCGCGACGATACTTCCATTTCGGAAAGGGTTAAAAAGTAGAATTCACCTCATCACTTTGCAACACTGATCATTAAATAGAAATAGCTAGAGCAGCGACCTATAACTGATTAATTTTAGAAAAAATGGATTAATTTGTCAGAACGTTAATGCAGCTCTCAGCTAGCATGTTCGGGCTACCCAGGACTCGCCACGGGGAGGTGGTTGCATATCCAGTCCTGTCCCTCCCCCCACCCGTCTCTCAGTTTCAACAAAATGAAAAATAAATATGATTAATCTCTAAAACTTGAAAATACAAATAAAAAAATTAAATGTGCTGAAACTGAAGGACGCATCAAAATTAAACGATAAATTCTGATTATGCAAAAGAAATCTAAAACTACTATGAATAATATATGTATAACGTAAATGGGAGCAAATATAAATAAAAAATATTCAATTGAACAAACGGTAGTCAGCTGCGCTGCGGTTTTATGACTCACCATCATTCGAGCAGTCAGTACTGTCGCTATCATTGTCATCATTTAAGTTATTTACCAGTGGTTCGATTATCCGCTTTATGGAATGGCCAAATGCCAGAACTTTTGCTCTTCATTGACTACATGCCTTATGAAATTCTGCCACGTGACACAGTTATACCCTTAATGGCATTTTCTAAAAGAATACGCACATCTGCCATCCTAAAAGTATTATCCTTACAAGCTACCTCGTTTATTATTCGAGCCCATAACAACTCGATTGGGTTGAATTCGCAGTGGTACAGAGGTAATATCAAAACCATAAATCCTTTTCCTTTGCTATTTCACTAATTTCTTGTACCTACCCTTATGCTGACGAGCGATTTGCTCTCTCTGCTTTGAGGATCGATAGGTCGCATGGTATATTTTTTGACACGAGCCAATTATAAATTTCTAACTTTCTCCGTTTTAAAGTGGAAAGATTTTCTGTTCGACGACTGTGATATAAAGCATTATCTAGGACAATCACGGAATCGGGTTCTAATTTTGGTAAGACTGCTTTGAACCAATCTTCAAACACTTAAATATAGTTAGTACGCTTTCTCGTGAGTCGTGCAATGGCCGAGAGGGGAGGTGGATGGACACAGAGTACAGAGTTGAACGAGTGCATCCTAACATATACCATGTTTGTGTGTAATTTCATGATTATGGAAATTTCCTAATCCTGTAAGCATTGTTATAAATATCATCTAGAAAAGAGAGTTAAAAAACAAACATAACTGTTCTGCTTATTTTGTGATTACATGAAATGTAAGGATTTCGGTCAGTTTTTTTTTGACATCCTCAAAAGTTGACAAAGTTAATTAATCATTTTCACAAATTACTGACTAAAGCCGATTAATACACAGTTTGTTCGAAAACACTAAAATATACTAATACAGAATTTGGTGCTAAATTAGGTATTAGTTTTTCTTGTATCCATTCCTGTTTTTAAACCTGATTTAAATATGAGGTCTGCATTGGGAACAAAACCATTTCTACCCCTACAATGTAAAATGATTTACTGCGTGTGAGCTATGTATGTATGTTTCGTAAACGATATTTCTGAATACAAAAGTTTTTCTATGGTTAAAAGATTAAAACAAATTCTCTTATACTGAAAAACATCATAAATTTTGTATTCTTAAGTTTGAAATATCTCTACACACCTATATCTTTGTACTCTTTCAGTCTTCTCAAGTATTCTGTCCGTTGCGCTCTGATCTCCGGCTTTTCAATCAGTACCTTCCTGTTACCCTCTGTTATTTTCCAACGGAAGCCCAATTTGCTTACTATTTTCCTGAATGACGTGAGCTTTCCATTAGGAGCTACATCATCGTTGATAACAGCATCGTATACCGTCTTCATTGTAGGTCTCCTTTTATGGATATGCACGAACTTGAATATAACATTTCTAATAATTTCTTCATCAAATTGATCGACTGACGATTATGGACTAAATTTGTTTATGGTCTTTCGAAGAGAAGTAAATTTTGTATTCGGTGGTTTGGAGTGATTTTCTCTAACAAAATGCACACAGTAATTATGGATACACCTGTATCTTCAGCTACTCTCTCAAATAAACGGCTAAGCATTAATTTTCGTGTTTCCTTTTCTCGAATCATATATTCAAACACATTGAATATAATTTGTCGTCCTTGGCTATCAACAACCTTCTTGTTATTTCGTTCCCTATTTTTGAAAAATAATTTTTAATGCAATGTTTCATCTACTAATTTATAGTAACTTAAATTTTGCCTGGCAGATCTACCGGTAGTCTTGAAAAAGTTTGTGTTGTAGTTTTTAAGATAACTAAAAATAATACCTCTGGAAAAAATATAAGAACGCCTATGTTACGCTGGTTACCCGTTCGATCTCCAAGAGCAGAATAGATAGAAATATATATATACAGGGTGTCCGCAAAGTTGGGGTTTTCCTTTACACGACGTGTAGATCTTGAAAACATAAGCAATTTTTCTTAGTACCATAAACACCAATGTCTTAAGGGAACCGAGATAAAGGGCTCTGCAACATCAAAAATATCTGAATACCGTCCTGTAGCCGCGATATCACGGAGTGGTACAATGTCACTGGCTCAACCCGACGACAGAACTGGGTCGGGGTCAGTGTGTCAGGTTAGTATGCAACCTTCAACCGACGGTTACGGTCACGCCTGTAGAGGTAATCGCGTAGACGAGAATCCCTCAACAAGCACTAGAGACGTGGCTAGAGAAGTGCAAGTATCAAAAACTAAAGTGTGGCAAACGCTGCGTGAAGAGCGGTATGATTTCGGGCAGAGACGTACTTAGCCCTTCTCGTCAACTGGAGAGTGAGTACTTTTTCCTTTATTTTTTTTTTACTTGGTCGCCCTCGTTTCACTACACATTACCTTTGTTATTTCAAGGGTAGTTGTTTCTATATATATATATATATATATATATATATATATATATATGTATATATATATATACAGGGTGACTTTGAAGTTGAGTCATTAATTTTCAGATAATGATTGTAGGAGGAAGATAAACCAAAATATGTGTGTAAAAATTAAAAAAAAATTAAAAAAAAAATGTTACCTTGTTTTATAAAGTATCCTCCCGACAAGTATTTCAGTGCGGACCTGTATTTGTTCGTGCGGTCTTGGAGCACCGGCATGGACTCCTCTGTGAGGTCTTAAGTCACCTGATTCACGAGCCCTTTGTACTACATTAACAAAGGCACGAGGAGTTGGTTGCACTCGATTAAATAAGAATCATGTCCACAAGTTCATCATTTTCGTAAACATGTGCCATTTTTTATTTCGTTTGAGCCACGCAACAAACACCACTATTCACTCACGCGTTACCGACTGAAACATTGACTGACATCGTGATAAACGTTTCAAATTCTTTCGCTTTTTTGTTTCCGATGCGATGAACCGATAAGGCGGATTATATCCGTTGTTGCCAAACACGAGCACAATATTATTATTGAGACAGGGCGGTACTCAAACTTCTAAAGGGCTATAACTTTGTTAATTCAATTTTACCAGAAAAATGTCAAAGGAAAAAACATTTCTTTTGATCAGATCTACTCACTGTTAAAATAAATGACCCAACTTCGAAGTCACCCTACCCTGTATATACAGGGTGTCCCGAAAAAAGTGTGCAATATTCTACCAGCGGTTTCTAGAGCTTAAAATAGGAAGAAAAGTTTATATAAACATAGGTTGCAAACGTCCCCTAAGGGCGCTACGGTCTTTTAAAGGGGCTCCCCTGAAGATGGTTTTTCCTTAATATTTCCGAAACGTGTTGAGAGAAAGACATAAAATTTGGTATTCTAGACTAGTTTTTTATGCTGGATTTAAAAATATTAATAATTTTAGACAGTTTTGTTTGGAAGCGTATGTAACAGGGACGGAATTTTTGTGTGATTCTATTTGTGAAATCCAATTTTAGAATTTGAAAATTTAGGGTTTTCTACATAAAAAAAGGTACTCTTATTGAATATTGATAAATTGTGCCATTTTTGAATAAAATCAAACTAAAAAATTTGTCACATGATAGGAAATGTACTGCGAATTTAAATGAATTGTTGCATAATTAGCCATGGCAACGAAAAAACTAATTTAACAATTGGCAAATATTACATAAATACATATTTCTATTGCAACATATCATTTAGGCAAAAATAAAAGAAATACACTTTTTCTACGAACGAAATTGAAATTTGTTTAAAAAAGAAGACATACAGTTGGATATACTTGAAACTAGCTTTACAATAAGTGTTCAAATAAATTCCCATTTTGTTGTGGATACAGAGTCTCGCTCGACGAACTAATGATTGCGTAGCCCGAAAAGTGGAAAACCTTTTTCTTCTTATTTCATTTGCAGCCTGATGGATTCTTTGAAGTAAATCTTCTTGAGTATTTAGTTCAATCGAGTAAACTAGGTCTTTTAATGACCCCCAAAAATAGAAATCGAATGGATTTAGGTCAGGTGAACGTGGCGGCCACGCTATAGGACCTCCTCGGCCTAACCACCTGTCTGGAAAATTGACATTCAACCAATTTTGAACATTGCGTCCAAATGTGCAGGGGCGCTATCATGTTGAAAAAACATATTTTCTTGAAACTGCTGGCGCACATCCAATGGTATTATATCCATGAGCTCATTCTGAAGAAAGTTCAGATACACCTCTGAATTAAGACGATTGGGAAGTACAAAAGGCCCAATTACTTGATCCCCAATTACTCCTGCCCATAAGTTCAATGAAAATCTATGTTGGAAATTTGTACGGCGAACAAATTTGGATTTTCATCTGACCAGTGATGCATGTTATGGAAATTAAAAGCACCATTCCTAGTAAATATTGACTCATCCGACCATAACATTCTAGGAATAGTGTAAGTAGTGTAGGTAAAAAATCTGCCTCCGTTAAATGCTGCACCCGTTTAAAATGATAAGGATGTAATCCTTGCATTCTTGTTATTCTTCCTATCTAAAATTATTATTTTTAGGATACCTATCAAATAGGTATTCATAAATTTTTCTTACTATTGATCGAGGTATATCCATATTTTCTGAAACATTTCGTATGCTTATTTGCGGAATATTTTCAAACATATTTAAATCAATAACCGTACGATGATGTGTGACCTTCCTGAGCCTTGCATGCGCTGAAAACTTCTATGGTTTGACAAATTGCTGTGAATATCTGTAAACATTCGACGTCCAGGTACTATGCGATTGGGAAATCTTTAATATTCTCTTACGGCTGCCAATGAACTGCCATTGCAAAACCCGTACAAAATGCATGCCAGTCAGTTCTCTGTCTGTAAATCTTGGCATTTTAAATCGATTTAATTTTGATTTTAATCTAATAATTTTACACTGCTAACAATGTCAGCTTAACGTCAAAATAAGACATAAGAAATCAAAACAACTTTTGTTTGCAGTCTAACTATGTATAATCAAAAATTCATTTAAATTCGCAGTACATTTCCTATCATGTGACAATTTTTTTAGTTTGATTTTATTCAAAAACGGTACAATTTATCGATATTCCATAAGAGTACCTTTTTATGTAGAAAACCCTAAATTTTCTAATTCTAAAATTGAATTTCAAAAATAGAATCACACAAAAATTTTGGGGCTAAAATAATCTGAGTCCGCCCCTGTTACATACGTTTCCAAACAAAACTATCTAAAATTGTTATTATTATTATTATTAAATCCAGCATAAAAAACTAGGCTAGAATACCAGATTTTATGTCTTTATCTCAACACGTTTCGGAAATATTAAGGAAAAACCATCTTCAGGGGAGCCCCTTTAAAAGACCGTAGCGCCCTTAGGGGACGTTTGTCGACCTATGTTTATATAAACTTTTCTTCTTATTTTAAGCTCTAGAAACCGCTGGTAGAATATTGCACACTTTTTTCGGGATACCCTGTATATATATATATATATGTATATATATATATATATATATATATATATATATATATATATATTAACAAAAAGTATGAAATAATGGGCAAAATCCGCAAAAAGGAGGAAAGTGGATTCGAGCAGAAAATAGGATAGGTAACCCGAGCGATACGTATTTGTGTGTCAATTAGTTTTGAAACTTGTAGTCGGTTGCTATGTTAGCCATTTCTATAATCCTCGCACACATTTCCCTATCAACTTATATCAACAAAAGTCGGTTATCAAAACTTTTATGTACGACCTAACTAACTTCACTTTATACAGTGTGTCTCAGATTCGCTTCTCTATACAGGGACCTCGGCTCCTGTTATACTTACTGCAAAGGTTAAATGGGGGCAGTTTTAGATGAAACTTAGTGCCGGCTTCAGATTTACGATCGGTCATTTGGTTTTGGAAATATCGACGAAAAACTGAACATATCGAATTTTGTTTTTTGACAGTAAATCCGAAACGGTTAATTTGACAGTTGTCACAATGTGACATTATTCGGACATTTTTTTAAGGTCAAAAAGGTAGCGTGTATGACTGTCGCAATCGCCTTTTGTTTTCCCGCAACCTGCTTCAACTTTCATTTTTCTTATGGCCGCCATATTGGATTTTTCGATTTTTGAAAAGAGCGTAAAATGTCTAACACAGTAGTGTCTCACAACAGAGCATCATCGAAATATCATCACACGAACTATTATGTATTATTTTTCTTTTCTAAAGAGGCCATCATTTATTTGTCCGAAAATAAACTTGATTAATAAAGCATTTTTTTCATCTAAGGAGGCTCTCACTTTGACGTTAAATAATTCAAAGTATTAAATTTGTGATTTAATAAGTAGTAGGTACATTTTCTCTCATTAAGATCGTAAATCTGACCAAAAAAATTGTCAAAACCTGTTGTAAATGGCCGGTATTCCCTACTTTAATGAAGAAAAGTTTGACATTTTACGCTGTACTTGCAGTCACACATAAACGCCGACATTATCTTAGCAAGGTAATTGGAGATGTACCCCGAACGACCGGCAGCCTCATAAAACCTAATTTAGAAAAATAGTAGTTAATTCAATAAACCTAGAAGCGGATACAATATTGAAAATGAAAATCGCGGCAGAACCATTTTACAAGCTGTCAACGAAATCCCTAGTGCATCAGTAAGAACTATAGAACGAGAAATTGGCGTGTCAAAATCAACAGCACAGATATGTTTAATAAGAATAAGGACCATCAATACAAACATACAATAGGGACTTAAGGAAACTGAATGCGCTTCTGGAAAACTCTCACAAAGTGGCAGAGTGACGTCTACAGACCAGATTTGGAACTAACGTTTGGTGTGAGGTCATTGGTAATTTAATCTAACTTATCTTTTTTAATTGGCCACCTCTTTGAAATTAGGTACTAATCATGTCAGGACCATTTTTGTTTGACTACAGCCTAAACGGACAGAGCTTTTGGGAAACCGAGGTTGTGCAGGCATTACGAGCTAGTCTAACCGAAGATGAGTTTAGAAGAACCTGGTTTCAACAGGATGTATGTCCGGCTCTCACACCATTCAAGTCAGGAACTTCTTAAGAGAGCAGTTTGATGAAAGAATAATTTCATTAAATGGTTCGATATATTGGCTTCCTAGATCCTTGACCTTCCACCAGTGGATTTCTACCTATGGGATCACACAAAGAATCAGGTCTATGAATTTGATCCTTCCGCGACCATAGAAATCCTGAGACAAAGAATTTCGAGGACAGTTAAAAACATTAACAGAAATACACTAGCTAAGGTTGTACGAAAAACAGTCACCAATTTTCAAAATTGTCTGGATGCAAATGGTCCTTATTTTGCAAATCTGGTAAATTAATATCCACTTACATAATTGGATTTTACATTACATTACAATTTTGTAAAATGTTTGTTCAAGTGTAAAATAAATTTACAACGATTTTTCTGGTTTGTTTTTTTAACACATTCATAGTTGGGAATTTGTCCCAAAACATTTGACTTGTTGAGAAGACGATATTAACGTTAAATAATCTATTGAAAATTAAAGGCGTTATGTGTTTTTTATGCCTTACTCATTGTTATTTTCTGAGAAATAAATCATGGCCTCCTTAGAAAAAAACTAATACATAACATTATGTGTGATGATATCTTTTATGCACTTGTGAGACATCACTAGACTGGAAATTTTACACTCTTTTCAGAAAACAAAAAGTCCAATATGGCGGCCATAAGAAAAATGAAAGTTGAGGCGGGTTGCTGGAAAACAAAAGACGATTGAGACATGTCATACATGCTATCTCATTTTTCTTGAGAAAATGTCCGAATAATTTCATACTTTGACAGCTGTCAAATTAACCGTTCTGGATTTTCTGGCAAAAAACTGCCATTTTCGATTTTTCGCTGATATTTTCAAAACCAATTGACCGATCGTAAATCTGAAGCCGGCTATTGAAAGCACTAAGTTTCCTCCAAAACTTTTCCCATTCAACCTTTGCTGTACGTATAATAGGACCCGAGATCCCTGTATAGAGAGGCGAATCTGGGCCACACTGTATGTATGAATGTTGCTATCTCATTTTTCTTGAGAAAATGTCGGAATAATGTCCCACTTCGACAGCTGTCAAATTAACCGTTCCGGATTTTCGGGCAAAAAACTGCTATTTTCGGTTTTTCGCTGATATTTTCAAAACCAATTGACCTATCGTAAATCTGAAGCCGGCTATTGAAAGCACTAAGTTTCCTCCAACACTTTCCCTATTCAACCTTTGCTGTACGTATAATAGGACACGAGATCCCTGTATAGAGAGGCGAATCTGGGCCACACTGTATGTATGAATGTTATGTATCTAATCATGGAGTAAATTTATATTATATATTTATTTTAAACTGTACCTATGGTTTTGTTCACATTAGGTTTAATGTACCATTTTTTTTCTATATACCACATGATTTCTAATTGGTCTTGCTCTTTTAGATGAATTTTATGAATTTCCAGATGAGCACTTGACAACAAAGCCTTGCTGTTAACAGTTTCGGTAATGACCTATAACCTGATAAAACACCATTATTCACAACATTTGAAAATTATCTGTTAAACAAGGTTAACGTCCTTTACGTTAAAATGACCCATTATGTCAAATGCTAGACAATACTGTGATTAAGCGACATGATAATTGATTACTCCTGTTTTAAAAGTTGCCACTCGACAAGAGTCTCATATGTCATTTCCGACTTCACTAGATGTAGCTTGGGTGGTCTGAAACCTAATCTGATCTGATCTTTGTGTCATTTCGTCAGATAGTGATGTGTGCTTATGAAAGTTTATAATAACTTTAGTTAAAATTTGTCTTATTTACAGCCCGAAATAGAAGCACTTGAGAAGAAAGTGGAGGATTTGTGTAGACAATATCAAGAAGCGAAAGCTAAAGTGCGTGGTTCTGGGAATAATACGCCTAATGACAACAGCCCACGTCAAAAAACTACTGGCGCGCATAACGCTTGGGGAGGGTTCATAAGGTAGGACGAACTAACGAATTCAAATTATTCAGGAGCAAGCATGCTATTAGTTCGGATCCATAATTACGTAGTATGTAGTCAGAATGTAAGTGCATACAAGTTTATCACGCATTTTCTCCTTCCACGTGTATCTTCTGCTCTATAACTTATATGCATTCAGCATACATACGCTCGAAGATAACCCTCTTTCTGAGGCAGCGGGGTGAAAACAGAAACTCGATCTTAAAGCTATTTATGAAACGCCTGGTTCCGCGTTACAATTTCAAAACTGTTTAGTCCAACTGAAAGCAATTTAAAACATTAAGGGCCGATTTCACGAAGATTTAAATTCCACCAATAAGGGAGCAGCTTATCGAAATGCAATTTGACGGAAGCTGTTAAAGTTCTCGTAATAAATAAAAAATAAGGGTATATTATAGAGGTAATGTTATGTCTGAGCTTTAGAATTAGGATAACTTTCATACAATTTCCAATTTCTATCATTTAATAATAATAATAGCGTTTATTTGCAGAGCAAAAAAAATTCAAAGAGAAAAAATTTAAAGTGAAGAAACAACATGAATTGTCTGCAAAACAGACGAGCTGATCAAAGTACTAGCCCAATAAACAAAATTACAACAGACGAGTTCTTAACCAAATTATATAAGTTAATATTAATAATTAATAAATGATAATTACAAATGTCAAAAAAATATATGTATATAAAGAAATTATATAAAAAAATATAATTTAACGAAAAAGGTCAAATCATTTTAGGCATATTTGACAAAAATAACATTTAAAATATAAAAGGAAAGCAACAATATAAAGTAAACACTACAATTTGTCTAATAGAAATTTTCTGTAACTTCTTTTAAAAGGTGACACAGACATAGACTCAAGGGGACGTGATTGTACAAGTGGTAGATAAAATGAGAAAAACATCAGTTAAACATAGATGTACGATGACGTGGTTGGGAAATCAGCTTCCGATACGGAATATTGATATTGTGAACATCACTTCGAAATGTAATCTTATTATATAAATAAGGCGGAGATTTATATAGAATAATTTTATGAAACAAAACTGCAGAGTGCAGATTTGTCCTGGCTTTCATATTTAGCCATCCTTTTACAGGTAACTTATAAGAAATATGTTAAAATTTTTTCACTTTAAAAATAAACCTAAGACAAGAGTTTTGGACACGCTGTATACGATCAACATCATACCTTGTTATACAAGGCCCATAAACTGAGTCACAGTAATGGGGTATTTTCCAAAAAAAAATTTTTGGTTTCAAATTGAAGTTTTACATCTAAAAATTATATATTGAGTAATTTTACATTTTTCTCTGAACAAGAAGTAACAAAACTCGGCTTCAAAGTTTAAAAATAAAATTTTTAACTATTTGCATTAGTAGTTAGCTGCAAATTTTTTATTGTATTTGTAGATGAACAAAAATATTGACATATACCACCAGCTGACCAGCTAAAATAATCCTGAATTCCATAACATTGTTGATCTAATAAGCTTTTCAAACATTTAATACACAAGGTATACACTTTACTAAATAATTAGTTATTTTTATGTCATAGAGCGTTCGTAAATTCGAGTAATTTATTTATTTTGAGGTTGCTTAATAATAATGTGTCGTAAGGAGAATAAAAAAATATAGATACTCCAAACAATTATATTACGTAAAGAACAGCCTCAAATAAGTCCTATACAAGTATTTTAACCTCAAAAAAATTGGTGTTTTACAAAATTATTCATACTTTGGCTTTATGGATGTGCACAATGTGTAGCTAACAAAAGTGACTAATAGAAATTCACTGTGTTAGTATTAATATACCACAAAACAATCTTGCACTTGCAGTTATGTACTATTAAAATATGGACAAAAACAAGACTTGCATGGCAATAATACTTATTTCTTGATGAGCTGTTCTTGTAAATTTACTAAACCACACACAATGATATCACCACATGGTCTAGCAGGTGGACTATTCTAGACCGTATACAGACATGTGGTCTTAACAGCAAATTCACGGAGTCTCCTTATGAGCCGTTCAATATGGACTCTCAAAGCAGCTGTTATTTTAGTTTTATTAACTTTTGCTTGGGTCAGTTTTTGTTTCGCACTAATGCTTGGAGGTCTTAATAATGATGCGTTTTTTATGCAGTATAGTTTCTATGTGTTTGAAACCTCTATGTGCCATTATTATGCAGTTTCTGGAATCAAATTAATGAAGTCTGATTTCTCAATACTTTGTACATCAGTTGTACGTCCTCCAAACCCACTAGAAATAAAGTTTATCAGCCCATTAGGAGTACAACTCACAAGATACTTTATAGTATTACAGTTTTTATATTAACTCCATGTTTTAGCCTGATGCAGTGCATTTGAAGGTTCTTCGATTTCAACTTCAAAGCAATCAATAATTCCTATTCTTGAAAACTGATCATTTGTCCTAATTTTTTTCATTGTGATCAAAACATCAATGTAATCCAGTCCTACTTCTTCAACTAATAAATTTACAATATAGAAACAGTCTTCCGGCAAACCTAGGAAAAACCGACTACTGTTCTCTAATTTAGTTTAGATATTTCTAGTTCCTCTTTTGATGTCTTAAGTCTTGCTCCATTGCTTCCTGATGAAGTGCTTGATAGCTGCGGGGATGAGCCATTAGTGCTATCACTACAAATCCCTGTGCACTTTTCAACCAATTGTTTTAGTTTGGGATGACTAGTGGCAACAGCCTTTTCTGCAGTATGAGGTAGTGTGCTGGTTGACACTGTATTCGTATCAACTTTAACTTGGACTCCTTTGGTTGCTTTCTTCAGGGGTAGCATACTCGAGTTTTGCTGGCAAGATTCATCATGATGCAGATCTCTACTTGTACCTGGCTGCGATTCCTCAAATAATGTTGCCCTTGGTTTTATCTGGCATTGAAGCTTTTGTCCTGATGTTTCTAACATCTCAGCTTTCCTCTTTTTTGATGGTGGACTCAATTATGACGTACCTGAACTCTGAACTGACAGGTTCCTGTGTGGTTTCACGCCTCTACCCAATTGTCTTGTAATACTGCCAATTTTCTGCATCATTAGCCAACTGAAAATAAACAGTGATTTAATATAATTTGAAAAACTTTAGCTCCGTTAATAAACTTACATCAAAATGATCTTCACAACAGTATAACATAGTGGTAGGAATGGGACCTTCAATACTTGCAGCCTGGTACCAAAGAATCCTTCTGTCAAGATCTATAGGAACTGATAAGAATATTTTATCAGGCGAATTGATACTTGTGTTTGAACAAACTGTAATAAGACACTTTTTTACAGACATTTTGTTGTAATGTTCAAAAGAATTCAATATATAAAGGTTACAAAACGGATAACACAAAATCAACAGCACGAAAGAGGGTACGCCACTCTGTCACTGTCAAAAGTCAACGGTTTGACCCTTGTTGAACCACCATGTTGCCAAGTTATGTCGACCTACAGCTATACATACATATATAGACAGGTACACCATTGAGACAACATTGTTGATCGGAATAAAGAAGCGTTGCTAAGTCGTGAACTTCTGATCCTTGATAAAATATCGTCACATTCTATGAGAATCTTTAAAAAAATCGATTCCTATTGGCTGATTTTTTTCGGAGGGACATACAAGAAGTTTAAATGAACCCATTTTGGTGGTATGAATTTCAAATGTATTTTTTCCAGCAAATGAGTGAAAAAAGCGCGTGCAAAGTGTATACCAATTGATAAATGGTGTAAACAATCGATTTCAGCCATCAATAGGACCATATGACCAAGTTGGAAAATACCCCATTGAATAATGACGGAACAAGCGTGTCATAAAGCAAAGCCTTAAGTTCTGTAGAAAAGATATGACGATGTGGAAATAACATTTTAAGTTGACCATAAGCACGGCCAATGCACTTATCAACATGCTTTGAAAACCTCAGGTCACTATCCATAATCAAGCCTAAATTCCCTAGTAGCGGATGTATGAGGAGTAACATTATTATTAATTGAAATATGGAATGAATCTGCCACGCTCTTTTTATGTTTCCCGAACAATAAAACATTTGACTTGGTTGGATTTACAGATAACTGATGTGCTATGCTTTCATTTGTCAAATTACTAAGATCGTCATTTAATAATGTAACCGCAGTTGACAGGCTCTTATTAAATGGACCAATGAAAATGCGCGAAATAATAGGTCGATTTTCTAGCTATTTTATTTAATAGGATGTTTTCACTGTTTTTGACGACTGTCCATGCATGGCAATATAGTTTTATCTTGATATCACATACATGGTGTTGTACATAATACGTACATCTAGAAATGTACCGATTTTTTTTTGTTTTGCAAAAAAAGGATTTAAAACGTATTACAACTGGTTCATCATCTTTTTTTACATCAAAAACAATTTTATTGCCAATTTATGATTTAGAAATCCACACCAAATGTAAACAAACAGCACATTCTCCATTTTTGTGTCCTTAAACATCGATATTTGTAAATGTATCCGCATCCACCTATTATTCATCGTCTAGGTGAGTCAGAATCAAAAATACCTATTTAGGAAACTATATCTGCAAAACTTATTATTATTATTATTATTATTATTATTATAACTCGTCTGAGATATGAATTGCTTTTGAAGTGATCTTCAGTGTTGCGGAACCGGAAAAAAACGGAATCGGTTAATAGTGTCGTTGAATTCGGTATAATGACAAATGCCGTTCCAAGATCAGTGGTGGATCAATGACCTTTGAGTCACGCAGCGCCATCTATGAAAAACATTTATTACTGTATTACGTCCCGAAGTCTCACTATACGGCCCCTATCAAACTCACTAAGTTGACGAAATCGTACAGGTCTCCGAACTCTAGGCATCGTAACCGATCGTAAAGGATGTCAAGAACCAAAATCCGCCAACGGTTGATTCTTTACTGCGGCTGAAATATTCATTTTTAGAGCGTTAGTGAATTAAAAAAAAGCAGTATAAAAACCGGAATGTCCAACTGATAAGGCTGAAAATTTTTTCACTTGTTATTTACAGTAAGATAAATACATTCACCAACGTTTATTAAAATGAAACCATTTAAACTAGGTGTTCGGATTTATATGTCACTTAGTATAGTTAATACAAGTTATACAATGTGCATACTGGTCGCTCTTTCAAAGTACTTTGCAACCAATCTAGAAACTCCTTTTTCGATTCTTGCTTATGGGATTGTGAATACTTTTCTGTTTTAGCCCTGGAGTCATGAACTCACCTAACATTTTAATTAAATATTTATTTTGAAAACAGACAGGTTTTGGTTTTTTTATTGCTTGTCCGGTGATGCGGTAATGACGGTAATCTACCAGTCTGAACCGTTGGACGCACAAGAATGAATTCAGGGCAAGCGGAGTAAGGGATAAGGATGTGCGTTCGTAATAATAGGCAACCCAAATCCACGCCTCTCATTTGCCGACAGCCCGAGTGTGTATGCATAGGTACGATTAATATGGGGCATAAAACTACGAAGACTACATAAAATTGACTTTTAGCTTTATTTTTGGTTCCAGCTCTTTTTCGGCAAGTATGGAAATATTTGAATTATTTTGAAAAATCCTGGAAAGTTACGTTTTCGGTAAATATTCTCATTTCGGCAAAAATGACGAAAAATCCGGTTCAAGTCCATCCATAGACAATCTGAAACCTGCAATATGAATTTATATTCTAGATTCTACGCATATCCATTCATATTTGTCAATATTTCATTTGAAGCTTCTAATTTTCATAAGATTTTAGCAACCCGCACCCCGCAGACCAGTTGACAAGAAGACAAGCTGTCAAGATTAGGGATGTTTCGATCCATGATATGTATCGATTCTTGTCGTTTTAGGAAGTCTCGATACTCAAAAATATCTGAATAAAATTATCGACACAATAAGTATCGATTCAGAAAATACACTACCGAAAAGTTGTGTTTTCTACAACCCTCAAAACAATAATTGCCTACGAACTGGCGATTTTCTGACCTAAGTTAAAGTTAGCTTCTGCCCTGAACTAAGTTGTTGATCGTAAGCACGATTTCAAGAGGAAGGTACCATACCTGTCAACTGTCAAAGAGCGAATAATGAGATAATAATCAGTTATTTATATTTTTTGTGATGTATTAGACGTTGTCGGTTTATGATTGTAGTTTCTGTTTTTTGTTTTAAATTCTGGTTTCAAAAAATAGTGGTTTTAACTTCTCATTTGCTGTTTGGGCTTGTAACTGTTATAATTGACAATAAAACTGTTGCATACTTATTCGTCATTTTGAATAAATTATCACTTCCGTCCACAGACTCTGGTAAAGTGATGTTATCATTATTAATGATAAACTTTAATTCGTATTCCTCCATAATTAGTCAATTAATCACTATACCCTATTTCACAAGTATCCATCACGCTTTGACGTCTATCGAGGTGAACAGCTGATCATATTTTTGTATTAGTCTGCAACGTTGGCAATAGTGGATCGGGTATAAATCTAGTATAACTTATAGCGATGTGCCGAGTACGGTTTGACTCGAGTCAGACTCGATTCCTGCTTTAGAACTCGCCTACTCGAATACCAATTTATTTTAATTCGAGTACGCCGGACTCAATTCCGGTACTCGAGTCAGGAAGAATCGATTCGTACTCGCTAACTCGATTCTATTTATGCTAGTCCAACTGACTCGAGTCTCGCGCGGCGCTAATAATACAAACAAGTTTGAACCTGCATCTTTTTGTTTTGATTTCTTTGTTTTGTGTCAGTAGTTATTGTGAGTACTGAGTTCTACTGAGTAAATTTATTTAATTGTTTTCATTTTTCCCTTTTGTTCTGAAATCGGACTCTAGTTCTGGACTAGAATTTTCAGACTCGAATTCTGGACCTGGACTCGAATTTCTGGACTCAAGTCCAGCCGGACTCGAGTCAGTATTCGAATACCAATCATAGAATTCGAGTACTGGTCTCGAATCAGGGAATCGAGTCATGATTCGAATACCGTATAAACTGACTCGAGTCGACTCAATCTATCAAAACAGCGACTCGGCACATCACTAATAACTTGCATGTGGCGTTTTGTTTTTTGTAGGCAAATGAACTTATTCTAAATAAAAGAGCTGTTAGTAAGTACAAAATTAATCTATAGTGTACAAAAACCAAACCAAAATTCGGCTTTGTCTACCTGACGTTGACGGATTCATCAGAATTGTGTCATGTGCCGATATGGGAAATTTTCAAATATTTCTAGATAATCAGCTGACATTCTAGCGTGATGGATACTCGTGAAATATGGTATAAATAGACACTATGGGAAATTATTTACAAACATTGAAGGTACCTAACCTCAATTATGAACGTCAAACATTCAAAAACGTCGTGTTTGGCGCCAACTTACACCAGCTAAGATATCTCTGACGAAAATCCTGATGTCTTAACAGCGGGAAGGGGGGAGGTAAGATTCTAACTAAGTCGTGTCAAATCGTAAGCGTCGCTCAGTTAGTTTTGTTTAGGTTAGGTCAAAATGTGTGATGTTCGTAAGCAACTAATTTTGACTAGATTGTCAAACACGTTCAATAATAAGAATTGCATAAATTACATCTCCCGCCTAAACTCGATTCTACAAAATTGAACCACAAATCACTTCTTACAGGAGGCATCACTATCACAATGATGTTTTGTTTTACACTATAATGTTTAATCAATCAATACTAAAAACACTGTGTGTGTAATTCCCCGAAACCGAATCCAAACGGGTTGCCAGGTCGTTTAGCTGTTTTCCTAGTCGAAATGTAAAAATTCCCCAAATTCAGGACTTTAAAAAACATCTCTAAAAATACAATTTTTTGTCATTGGTTTACAATTTGTTAGGTATTCTTGGATATTAAAATATTTTTTTGCGCGACTTATTTTTCGTATGTTGATAAATACCCCAAAAGGTAGAAGTATTTGTTTCCAATCGAAAGACAAATAAAGGGTGTCTCATAAATATTTTCTTATTTTATGCCATAAATAAAAATACTTAGAATATTTTTACAAAGATAAATTTATTACCAAACGAAAGCCTAAACATTAATTTTATTTATGGAAAAGAGTATCGGATAAATGAGCACCGTTCATGTTTTCACACTCTCTTAATCTCGAACTGAAGTTTTCGATCACTCTCCGAAGCATTGCTCGAGGAATGGCGTTTATTTCATCTGTTATATTTTGCTTCAACTCTCTCAAATCTTGTGGCGGTGGGGTGTATACCTTACTCTTCAGGTATCCCCATAAGAAAAAATCTGCTGGTGTCAAATCGGGACTTCTCGGTGGCCAGTTAATGTCTCCTCTGCGACTGATGACCCTCTCTGGGAATAACTGATGAAGAGCATCCAAGGATTCATTCGTGACATGAGAAGTCGCTCCATCTTGCTGGAAAAACGTGTTTCTATTGTAGCCACCATGGTTCTGTATAGCTGGAGTTAAAAAAGTCCTAATCATGTGGCAGTAGCGCTCAGATGTTACAGTTTGAGCTTGGCCACGATTGTCTCCAAAAAAATACGGGTCAATGATTCCTTGCCCTGACATAGCAGCCCAGACGATAACTTTAGGCGAGTGTAATGGCGTCTCATGAAGATTTTGCGGGTTCTGCTCGGCCCAATATCGGCAGTTTTGTTTATTAACATGCCCGTTAATGTGAAAATTCGATTCATCAGAAAACCATATGTTGTTGTAACCGTTAAAAGGCTCTCTCATTGTTCTACAGAACTCTAATCGATTAGCGGGATCTTGTGGTTGTAATTGTTGTGTAACAACAATCTTGTATGGGTGAAAATGCAAATCTTTGCGAATAATGCGATGAACAGTTGACTTATGCAAAGTTAGAGACGCTCCACGCAGTCTTAATGATTGCCGGGGATCCTCGTTAACGGACTGGCGCACACGTTCAATATTTTCGTTCGATCTTGCTGACCTTGGCCGTCCAGGCGGTTTACTAATACACGTGTTTCCAGTGCTCTCGAACTTTCTTACCCAATATTTAATTAAATTTGCGCTTGGGACATCTCTCATTCTTGCTATGTTATAATGATTTCTGTACAAACGACGTACAAGCACATAAGAATCCTTGTTTTTATAGAACTCGCGAACACAAAAAGCACGTTGCGGCCCTGTAAAACGCTCCATTGGAACTAAAATTTAACAATGTTGCCAAACGTTTGTCAACTGTCTCGTTTCTCCGGAGCATGCGTATTCCGCCAGAGGACTGATCTAAAAACGAAAATATTTCTGAGACACCCTTTACATACATAACATAATAACATAACATATTGAATGTCATTAATGAAATTTTGCATAATGTCTCCCGGTAAAATGTTTCCCCAAAATAAATCCCCAGTAAAAAATATCCCCAAAATTTTCCCCGTTTAAATGAAAATTCAATAATTTTTAGGGAAAACCCGTAATGTGGCAATCCTGGAATCCAAATTAAATTATGTGAGGTCGTGAAGTGAGTAGCGCCAGCGGATGGAAACAAAGAAAAGTAATCTGAAGTTAGTCACTCTTTCTGACACAGTCCGGATCGAAAGATAACGATACTCGTGAAATGCTTCTACACATCCAAACGTCGTATATAAAAATATTGATCCAAAGTATCGGGTATCGGAAGCAAAAATATCGACACCTCTAAATATCGGATCGTATCGAACATCACTACTGTCATGATGTATAACCCGAGGTACCGACAGAGCCATTTGGGGCGTCATGGAAATAATTTTAAATATTCATTTGCATTTGAAAAATTATGGTATAGTCTTATAAAGTACAGTAGAGTATATTTACAACAGTTGGCAAAGTTTGCCTCACTGGGACCAAGCGTTGACGGATCCCGCAGAATTGTGTGTCACTGTCGATATGGGGAGTTTTGAAATATCAGGGGATAATCAGCTGTGATTCAAATAATGTCTAATATTACCTAGAATGTGTAACTCCATGAAAAAAGCAAATTATTGCAAATTCTAGTTTTTTGCAGGTTTTAGGTTTGCTGGTAGCTTTACGACCTATATTTGGGTATTTCTTAATCGTTGTAAATATAGTGTGGATGTACGTTCACTTCTCGAACGACGAAAAATATTCAACTTTACGGATGTATGGATATTAAAAATTCTGAATGGGTTTGTGCAAATATCAATCTAAGGTACCATAATGATACTGAATTTTTGGCAGTCTTTGTCATCAAGTAATCGCATATCAATTGAAGAAAATAATATAAACATGAATAAACAATCAACAAAGTGAAAAAAGACACGAATTTCAACATTTCTTTAATGTTTGACCGAATTATATGTAATTTCTTAATATTCAATAAGCTGGTGATGTTTCAATGACAAGCTGTCATCTCATACTTTGACAATATTTTGTTTTAAATATTTCATAGCTATTGTTTTCTAAACATTTTTTATTGCATCTTGAGCTCTTTCGCTGTATTTGATAGACTGTTACCCTATAGGTGGAGAATAACGGCCTGCTAATTTGACAATCCTGGTGAAATTCACGCTTAAAGCATTATTTTTTGACAACGATAAGGTGCCATAAAAAAATCAAATTCTCATGGTCATGGAGTGGATTTTAATCATTGTACATAACAAACACCACAAAGAAACCGCTCTTCTATACTGAGTGGCCCAACAAAAAGGTCGAACGTCCATTTGTGACTCTCATGGTATATTTTGGGAAAAAAACGCTTGGACACGTCAATTTTGATTTACCTAAGGGACGTCTTTTCATCTACAGCAGTACAATACAAGGTGATCAAAAAATAGATATTGCGTTGCGATTTTTAAATGGATACCCCCTTTTTTATTTTTAGATTCTCCATGAAGTTTTTATATAGGTATACAACAGTGTATACTTATCTTAATCGTTGTGAAGCTATTTGAGTTTATAATAAAATTCTAGAAATTGTGATAATAAGGCATTATATCGTAAAAATAATAATCACTATAGTTTCTCATATTAACAGAATCAAAAATAAGTCTCCGAGTATTAAAAACAAAAAAACAACTTACAGTTTACACGCACATTAAAGTTAAACTAAAAATTAATTTGCTTTAAAGAGGTAGGTAATGTTGTAATAAGTGCTGAAAGTGGTGTCCAGTCACGTCCATGCAATAATAAAGATTTTGTTCGAATCTATTCCATACATTTTCAAGCATGTCATGAGTTATTTGTTTGCATTCAGCAGTAATCCGCTGACGAAGATCTTGAATGGAATCAGGCTTCATACATAAAAACTTTACTTTTCAAATGCCCCAAAAAAAGCAATCTAAAGTACTCAGGTCCGGCACGAGTATTATTTAAAAAACCTATAAAATGTCATCTTGCAGACTAGGTAGTTTTTAAGGTGCAAACAGTCATTCCACGTTAGCTCACTAGGATAGTTTTGAGCGTCCATCTATGGAGGAATGACAAAACTAAACTACACGCATTTTTGGTTGCATATGTTTTGAAAAGTCGAGTAATTTGTAGTTTTTATCTCTGAGATGATATGTGTATTGGTCTGCATGTGTATAAAATCAGTGATATTTGCTGTATGAAAAAATCATTACTGAATATGCTGCCAATGAAGTATATCTATTAGCTGTGCCCGACGTGGTATTTGTGTTGTGGTTTCTGAAGAGAGGTTATGTGCAAAGTTATAAATTACGAAGAACTTTGAGAATTACGGGAAATCACCACCGCGCCCGCGTTATGTGTAATTACTGTTAGCATGTATATGGCTTGTAATTCGATAGTGTACAGTGAATATAATTATTTCTATCTCTCTCATTTTTGGAATTCAGCAAATTTGCATATGCAATTTCCAGAATGGATAAGAAAAAGTGGATGCGCAACTACTTTCTAGCTTTGAATCTCAAGTAACTGTATCTGAGACTAGAATCCAATGGAATTATCATCAACACATACAACTTACAGCTTAAACCTCCAGTAAGGCCATCTCTGAAGCAGATTTCACATCACATCAGACCTAAACATTGGTAACTGAAGCCCATGACGTTTCGAAAACTCGTACAACTAAGTGCTAATAATAATAATAATAAGCGTTCATTGCCCAACAGTTTAACACCATTTGCAGAGCAAACTACTATAAAAAAAAACAAAATCACCATGAGGTAGCTTGTGAAGAAAAAAAAACAATAATAATTACAAGTTCATGTATCAATAACAAAAAATAAATATAAGCTAGAGCTTAAAAATGAGAAACGTAAGATAAATCAAAAGTGAGCACGCAATTTGCACTTCAATTCACCTATGCTACATAAGAATATGTCACATACATCGGCTATTTTATTCGCATTCACACACATCATGTTGACAGGCGCTTTCGACAATAAGTTTGTTTGAGCTCTTTGACATAAAAAATGAACATTATACCTTGATGTTAGTCGTGGTACCAGAAACTGTATTTGTGAAAGTATTGTAGGGCAGACTATTAGATTATGCAGTAATTTATATAAAACTATAACTGCTGACTGCTTACGCCATTGTTCTAAGGATTTAATGCCAAATTTATGAAGAAGGATGTTGCAAGACGACATTTATCGACCTAAAAATTTTAACTGTGCCATGCATATATATACTGGAATGTCTGATCCACGTTAAAAATAATTACAATGATTACAGAACTCCGACAGAGATTCACAAATATAACACAAGGTTCAACAATGAATTAATACCAGAGTACACAAGACTATCAAAAACTAGACACGGAAGTAATTATTTCGGTGTGAAATTTTTTAATGCGCTGCCCAAGTTTTGTCAAACACTCAACTGAACCATTTTTAAAGCAACTGTGAAAATATATCTAGTGACGAAAGCTTTTTACAGCATAGATGAGTTTTTAAATAATGATTTTACCGACTTTGTTCCATAATTGTTGACTATTTATTACTTTGTTTTCGTTTGTGTTTTTTATGTGTTGTTTTTGTATTATATTTTATCGTTCTCCAGACGTGTGTAAGGACTTTTGAGTACAAACATGAAAAAATGATTACTATTTCATAATTTTTTAACCATCTTATTTTATTGTTCATCTAAATTTTAAAATAGTTTTATCAAGTTTTTTTTACCTTTAATTGCCACTTTGTGTTTTACGTTTGTCTTATTTTCGTATTGTTTGTTACTTTTACTTACTCTTTTATGTTCTACTTTAAATGACCTGTGCAAACACATTTTTGTGTAATAGTACCAATAAATTATTATTATTATTATTCTGTACCTCTAGTAGGATGTGCCATCGATCTTAAAACATGAAAATTTTAAAAATGTCTTTTGAAGTTTATCAACATCAATATACTGCTTGTAAATCGGACTCCATATCAAAGATCCATATTCAAGCTTAGACCTAACCAAGCTAAAGTATAATGTCTGCAAAGTCAAAACGTCAAAAGATTTACAATTCCTGATAACGAAGCCATAGGTTCGGTAGCGCTTGAAATGAGTTGATTGATATGCTCATTAAAGGTTAGATGTTGATCAAAGTAGATACCTAGGTCTTTCACAGTTTCACTGCGCTCAAGAACATGTTCGATCATTGTATAATTGTATACCAAGGGTTTGGTTTTCCTTGAAAAAGTTACTACTTTACACTTACTTATATTAAGATGAAGTTGATTCTTGGCACACCAGCTTTGAAATTTATTTATTTGACCTTGAACAAATGCACAATCTTCCAAGCACGAAACGGATGAATAAAATTTTAGGTCGTCTGCGAACATTAACTTAGAACAAGCCAAAGATTCACACATATCAGTTCACAAACAATATGAACAACAGTGGACCTAAATTCGAACCCTGTGGTACGCCACTGGTTGAGACATAAACATGTGATATGTAGCCATTATAAAAAACATACTGTTTCCGTTCAAACAGATATGATGTTAAGAGCGCTAAGTAAATGTTGTTGAAGCCCAGGTACTCAAGCTTTCGGAGCAAAATACTGTGGCTGACCCTATCGAAGGCCTTGGAGAAATCGGTGTACACCACATCTACCTGTCCTCTATTGTCTAATCTATCGCACAAGTATTGGCTAAATACCATTAAGTTTGTTAATGTTGACATCTTGTAGACAAACCTACATAATGCCACAAAAAACAATGCAATGTCAAAAAATCGGCATAATGCCACTTTTCAAGATACGTAATACCCGTGCGGAGATTTCCGCGGCCACTCGATGAGGCCTTGTCTGTTGATCCACTGATTCGGGAAATGGGTGTCCATTAACTGTCGTACTGGAGCACATAGTGCGGCGGTGCACCATCTTGTTGAAAATGAGTGTAATTTTCGTTATAATTAACGTTATTTTCTATTATTTTCTAACATGTTCAAGTACGTCTCGCCCGTCAAGTTTCCAGGAATAAAGAAAGGCCCTACAATATGGTTTCCAAAAATGCCGGCCCACATATTTATTTTTTCAGGATATTGCGAGTGTACCTCTCGAAAAAATGTAGATTCGTGTCACTCCAATATCAATTAAGCCTATTTTCAGCACCATATAAATAGAACGTACACTCATCCGAGTAACAGATTTGCACTGTTGATTAAACATTAATTCCCAAAACTACAACCTTCTATCAATGTCGTCCTCATTAAGGTCATGGACAAGTTTTATCTTTTACGGGTGAAATTTATTGTCTTTCAAAATTCTTTGTACTGTTGAGCGTGCAAACCCTGAAGAAGTAGTCATTCCACGAGTACTTTGGATGTTGTCAAGTGCTACGTGTCCCGAAACTGCTATTTTTGCAGCTTCACTTCTAACTGGTAACTTTTCTCGATGGCTATTACGGCGAATATTAGACACAGATCCAGTTTCTTCAATTTTTTTTATCCGCGCATACTTATCGTTAATATTTTTGTCTGGATGTAACGCATTAAACAACCGGGCAGTAGCTTTTACCATGCTCCCATTTTGGTATCACAGTATTGTTATTTCTACCCTTTCTTGAATTGAATAAGTTGATTGTTCAATATTTATCACAACAAGGTAGATAACTTAACAATTTGAAATGAAAGACAAAGCTTTTCTATGACATACGATGACACTGACTGATGCTAAATGTTCTTGCTGGTATCCATGATTATTATTTTTTGCCGCGGGTTCCATTATTATCAGTTATGTTCGTTGAATTTTATTATAAACTCAAATAACTTCACAACGATTGAAGCTAGGTATAAACCTTATTATACAAAAGTTACTAAAAACTTCAAGGAAAATATAAAAATTAAAAAAATGGGGGTTTCCTTTTAAAAGCTAAAGCGTAACGCAATATCTTGGGAGAGTCACAAATGGGGATGCGACCTTTTCGTTGGGCCACCAGGATTGGTGCTAACTCATAAGGGTAGCTAACATGTATTTTAGAGAACCTACGAAGAAGAGTAAATTAAGATCCCATATTTATATATTTAGCACCTTATGAGAACTGTTTGTTAATTCTAAATTTCACATAGTGCTTGAAATTTTTCATTAGTACGGATTTATCAGAATCGTCGGTGTACGGACAAACCTACATCCATTTTTTTGCCGAAAGCCGAATATATTACCGAATGAGTCGGTCGGTTGGATCCATATAAAAATATGAATCATGATATCACGACTGCCAGGAATGCGCACACTTATCCTGCGTTCCTATTGATGTACCCGTTAAACGCGATTGCCTTTTCAGTCGATCAGGCAGCCACACAGCCCCACCACCAATCACAGAGAAGCGGTCTCGGTCGAGATCCGTCACTCGCACCCCAGAAAACAAACACAGGAAGAAGTCGAAGAAGCACAGGTCGAGGAGCAGGTCGCCGAGTAGGAACTACAAGAAAAGCCACAAGAGGAAAAGCTACTCAAGATCCAGAAGCAATTCGCCTCACTCGAAAACGAGAAAACGGTAAATATATATTTATTATATTATATACCTTTTCTAACAGTGACAAGAACTATACCGGATGCCCTTGCAGGTGGCTCACCCCTATAACTTTTTTATTTTTAAAGGTAGAAAAAATGAAATTTGGTATGTAGGTATATCGCATGAATATGCACTGTTTGACGTATTCATTTGTTTACTCTCACTTCCGGTTAGCCGGAAACGGCCCCCTTATTTGAATAGAAAATAACATTGCGTCTACAATGACGCTGCATTTGCTACTTTTTGACATCATCCAAATATTTGTAATTTTTAATCCAGCGTGCCCAGAAGACGATAAAATTGTATTTTTTTCATTAGTTTACCTATGGCGTTAACTCATGTTTTATCACACGGAAAAGGTGGCTCGTTGCACAGCAACAAAGGATTTTTTTCGTATTCATTTTTAATAAAATAATTTTATTAATAACGTAATAAATACAATTTCCCAAAACTTTCAATCTTCAGCAAAATAACGCACTGCTAACTAACTAAACTGTATAATCAACAATTAATGAAATATGTGAAATGTCCTTCAAAAATTCTGGGGCATAGAATCCTGTCTCCAAGAATTCACATCCAACAATTAAAACCAAAACGTTCTTGGAAATTTCCTTCGTCCATTAAGTGCAAATCAAATTTTCTTTACACCAATATCTTTTATTATTTCTGTTGCAAACGCCTAAATTCGTAAAGCGACTTTCGTCTGTATAACAAATTTTATAAGGAAAAGTGTTGTCCTCTTCGTATTTTTGTAAAAACCAGTTGTAATATTTAAGCCTTCATTCATAATCAGTTTCGTAAAGATGCTCGTGTAATTGATACTTGTAAGACCGGTATTTATGCTTACGTAAAATTCTCCAACCGTACAACCAGCAACACGGGTGCCTTGCCTTATTGGAAAAGATGGTACGAGATGGAAGAAACATCTTGGATTGAAGCGTAACATTCGAACTCGGCAAGAAAACCTCTACACACAATTACCAGGTCCCCGAGGCGAAATTTTGGGATTTGAACTTATTCAGGAACATAATTGTAAGAAGATATCTTCCGCAAAATATTCCTAGGACAATTCGTTGGAGACTTACCGAAATTTATGGAGGGAATGTAGAGAACTTACCCCCCTAGAACGCGACCCATGGGCGATGTGCGTTTTGTAGTAGTAGGAAAAACAGAAAAACTAGGTTCGTTTGTGCACAATGTAAATAATACATGTACCTAGAACATCTGACTGGGCTATGTAATGACTGCTACGCAGGAAAAACAGACGAATAAAGTTCCAGCCTGTCCAAATAATTTTGACTTCAATTTTGCTCTATTGTGTATTACTTGAATATTATCTTTATGTTACTTCTATTAGAAATGTAAATCACGATTTATTTTTTTTTTGTTTTTTGAAAAATATGTAATGATGTCAAACATTGCATGATATTTTCCAGTCTTATTTTTGTCCTCCTTCAAATTATAAATTTCACCATATATCAATGAATATTATCCTACAATAGTGTTAAATTTACTCTCAAATCAAAATTATCCCATACCAACTATTATACTCTTCTAGAACGCTACAGCTGTGGAAGGGGCTCACAGACTGATGTTACCAGTTGTGCCAAGTTTCGTGACGTTACCAGTGGAGGGTTAAACGAGTCTGAAGAGGCTATACTATGAACAACAAAAGACAATCAAACCTATTTTCATGTAACTGCTTAGTCCAAAATTTACCATTTTATCATATTCATAGCACACTGGATTGAAAAGTAAAAATTACAAATATTTGTAAGTTAGATGTCAAAAGATAGCAAATGCAGCGTCATTGTACTCATTACACTGCGGCCGTAATTCGCACCTATTTTACGGGCTTAATAGACACAATTTTTAAATGTTTTTTGCACCTTCCGTTAGATGATCTTATTTGGAACCAATATGTGCCGCTTAACTAGATCAGAAGTCAGCGATAACTGAGAAAACTGCACTTGCAGATGAGGCCTTAATGTCGAATTTAGTGCAGCGTTTTCCAATAGAGGCCCAAGTGGGGAGCTCGTACAATATACGTTTTGCGTATACATGGTCAGTCGCAAAGTAAACAGGTCAAAGAAAAAGTGAACCAACATTTTTTGTTGGATGGCCTCTGCGTCGGCATCCGCTGTCCCTTCATGGCCAAATGTAGTTTACCGAGATAGTCATATGGTGTCACATCAGGAGAATGTGTGGAGTGGTTGATGGTTAAAATGCCATTTTTGTCAAAAAAATCGGACACAAGCGTCCATCGATGAGATTTTTCGTTATCGTGCAACAAGCGCCAGTTTCATTCTTCGCGATATTCTGGCCGAACACGGCGAATGCGTGAAAAATACTCTTTGTGAATAATTCCCTGCGAATCTTAGAAACAAATCAACATTGTCTGCACTTTGGACTTTTCTAAACGGCTTTTTTTCGGATTTGGCTCGCTTGGGTTCTTCCATTCAGCACTTTGACGCTTGGTTTCAGGATCGTATTGAAAACACCTCGTTTCGTCGCCAGTCACAATGTTGTACAGAAAGTCTTTTTTGGCCTCTTGAATGATGTCTCTCAAATGTTGAATTCGAAGCAATTTTTGGTCATCCATGAGCCTGTGCGGAACAAACCGTGACACACCTTTCTCATGCCCAAATTCTTGGTCAAAATGCGATGGATTGAATCTTTAGAGATATTTAAGTCCATCTCTATATATCTCAATGAAGACTTTGGATCACATATATTGGCTGGCCAACATGTTCGTCATCGTCCAGTGACTCACGACCCTCTTTGAACCGTGCAAACCACTCGTGGACTCAGTTACGAGATAAACAATCATCATCATACACTTGCATCAACATATGAACACAGAACTTAATATTGGCTCTTTGTTCGATGCTTATTTTTCGACCGAAAAAGGTACTGTCACTTTGAGCCCGATAACTCCTCGTGAAGTGGTTCGGTTGTCATGAAAATTTGACTGGTCATCAATGAAAGATGTACCTATCCGATAATAGATGGCGCTACTTATTTCGGATATCTTTCAATCAGTCCTGTTTACTTTGCGACGACCTTATATTTGCGACTTACGGACACAGCAATACGGCAACGTCGAATTGAAACAAACCGGTTGTATAATTTATGCAAATTTATGCAGACACGTAGTGAACGCTAATCTGTGGTCGATTCCCGCCTTTTATAGTATATGCTGTAATTTCACGCACGATCCAGAAAGCGTTTGAAGGCGGAAAATTTGAATTTGAGGGTACAGCTCTTATTGAGGTGTTTGGAGACTATATTCACAAACGATTGAAGGACGCAATTCATGTATCTATTATAAAACTTCTTAAATAAAGATTAATACGTTTTCGTATTACTGTTTGGTGGATTTTTATTCCCAGGTGGAAAGTACTGACATCGGAAAATTTTTCGAATTCGGTATATGTTTATGGGATGCTTCATCACAAAATACCAAGCTGCTTATTTCCTTCTGACTGTCTGCCTGTATGTCTGTCATCGATCTGTCAAATCCACTTACCTTACATGGCCCCAGGATCTTTTCTACGAGTTTTAGTATCAAGATATTTTTCTTTGGTCATAAATCGTTCATTAGCAAGCCGTTAATTTTTCCCCTTGAGTTCTTTCGACTTAGCGACCACCTTTGAACTATCAAAACCAAGAGGTTTCTGGTAGTTTGAAAGCCATTTCTCATTTAACATATGATATATATGAGGGACCTTCCCGAACTCAACTGGTACTATCATTATTTTTTCAGTTACTTTCACTTTCCACTTTCGAAAGTCAGATATGTTTTTTTGGAAGTTACTTGATCACGAAAATCCATTCACACATTTTCGTCATCCTGTCTAGCCGTCTGTCCTTTAATCCTTGTAACTCGAGAAGTACTGCTCGGATGGAATTTTCGCATAAGGTTAGTAGGTTAGTAGGTCAAGGACGAAAAGGCTTGTAGTTGCTGAAAATCGGTCCAGTGGTGGTGGAGCTCTGGGCCCAGAAACGAACAAATAAACATCAGAGGCTAACCATTTTTGAAATTTTTTTTAGGTGTGATAACGGGGAGGGTTGGAAGTGGTGGGGGTATTTTCCAAAAAAAATTTGTTGGTTCCAAATTGAAGTTTTACATCTAAAAATTATGTATTGAGTAATTTTACATGTTTCTTTGAACAAGAAGTAATAAAAACTCGGCTTCAAAGTTTAAAAATAAAATTTGCCGCCAACTGTGTAACGTATTAATATCTGGCGTGACGTAGTAATATTTTCTCCGCCCCCTTCTTAGAATGTGACTCTACATTTGTTCGGCGATTACAGTGTGACAAGGACAGGATATATTCCCATTTTGTTCTACAGACTCGTCCGGAGCTATGTGCGTTTTTGACAGATATTTTAAAGGCTATGATGCATTCTGGCGTTGTTTTTGACGATTTGCTATTGTGATTTAGCTTGTGCAGCGTGGTGCAGTGACTGATTTGGAATTTAGCTTTTTAAATACACAATTAAAATATGGAATAAAACTTCGTGAAAGCAGATTCTTCGAATTTACCGAAAGTAGATTACGAGATGATCGATGAATACTATCGCCACAATGAAGACTTTGTCAAAGCAAATTTGAGAAATGTGAAAACACAAAGGTGGGTACTTTTTCGATTGTGAGCAAGTATATTTTAATAACCATTCTTAGAAGTGGCAAGCAATCGCATGGGGATGAAGCTATCGGATTTGTCCAGCTGATGCGAGAGGGATCAATATGTACTGTAAAGTGCCAAGTAACTTCAGAACACAAGATCCATGAAAAAGGATATCAGGTGACAATCTGCATTACTGAGGCTGAAGAGAAGATTACACGTAGTGTGTGTCATAGCTGCCCAGCTAGTGAAGGAATTGAGTTTAATAATGTTGTGTCTTTATAATATACTATATTTTAATTTCTAGGAGGGTGCAAGCATGGTGTAGCTCTGATGTTTTGGCTACGACGTTCTACAGAACCTTCTGTAACAAGTGTTGAGTGCTACTGGCGAAAACCAACTTTAGCAAAAGTAGGTTCTTCATTGAAAGCAGCAAAATTGATCGAGCTATTTAAGAATGTTCCCTAGTTGCATCACACAATAATTCTTTCTTAAAAAAACTACTAGAAAAAGGATTAGAAAACAAAAGCTAGTGTATTTTATTTGAGTACTACAAAACTGAAGAGAATGCTATTGATAAAGTATCCCTATCATTCAATAAATAAATTTATAAGAAACATTAGCAGCATCACTGCTGGAAATGTTATTCAGTGTTGTCAGTATCCAATCCAATACTGGTACATGGTTTGAGATAAGGTATGCAGATATTACTGCATCGAAGTTTTATGAAGCAGCACAGAGTACAACATATGATGAATGTTTAGTGGAGTCAATTTTGGGCGCTGCAAAATTCAAGTCCTCAAAGGCTATGAAGAGGGGATTATGATTAAAGGATGAAGTATTGAAGGTTGTGGCAAGAAAGAAGCTAATAAAAGTATGATTATTTGTAGATAAGAGATTTCCTATATTTGGAGCTAGCAGTGATGCCGTAAATGCTGAGTTTTGTATTGAAATAAAGTACCCATCAAAAGAATCGACACTTAAGCAATACTTAAATGATGGAGTCATAGGTAAGAAACCTTTTGCCCAAATTCAACTCCAAATGCTATTGTCGGGCAGAAAGGGATTATTTTGTGTTGCATCACCAAATTTTGAAGTAAATGATGTATCAATTGTGGAAGTTGAACTTGACATTTCTTCTAATAGGATTTGCTGCAAAAGCAACTTTGTTTTGGGAAAAGGTTATCTTCCCAAAACTGATTCAATAGATCTACTGTAATGTAAAGTCAACAATTTACCTGTAGATTTGACTAAAAGACAACTCAGTTGTTCGTGTCTATTGAAATGTAATATTTGGTTTAAATTTTGATGTATTAGATTTTATACGAATGTATCAAAGTTTATTATACTAATATTTTCAATACCTACTTTTAAGTTTTTATTATCTTCAAATTTGTATTATAATAAACTGATTTAGTAACTGAATTAATCAGTTAACAATGTATACACTACAACATACACTTAATGGTACCAAGATTTGGGTACATATATCAGACAGAAAAATGTATTTGGACCCAGGCAACACCGGGTTTAGCTGCTAGTTTATTATATTCGGGTATCATCAGAAAATGTATGATTAATATTTGCAAACTGTGATACAATATGCAAATGTATTTAGTCTATATTATGCATATATTCTTGTCCAATTTATTTTATGTGTTTGATTCAGTAAAGCACTTATAATGTTTTAATAAAAGTATTTTCTACATGAACTGTTTTTTAACTATTTGCATTAGTAGGTAGGTAGGTAGGCAAATGTTTTATTGTATTTGTAGATATATTGATATATACCTGACCAGCTAAAATATTCCTGAAGTCCATAACATTGTTGATCTAACAAGCTTTTCAAAAATTGAATACACAAGGTATAAACTTTACTAAATAATTAGTTATTTTTATGTCATAGAGCGTTCGTAAATTCGAGTAATTTTTTTATTTTGAGGTTGCTAAATGATAATGTGTCGTAAGTGGAATAAAAAATTATAGATACTCCAAAAAATTATATTATGTAAAAAACAGCCTCAAATAAGTCCTATATACAAGTATTTTAACTTACTAAAGGAAAAATTGGTGTTTTACAAAATTATTCATACTTTGGCTTTATGGATGTGCAAAATGTGTAGCTAACAAAAGTGACTAATAGAAATTCACTGTGTTAGTATTAATATACCACTTCAGTTGGCCCAACTATTGAAATCTTGGTTCTTTTCTTATCAAACACAAATAATAAGAATGTAGCAGGGTGTTATAGGTTTAAAATATTAACAATGAATATTTTGATAATACATAGTTAGAAAACACCGACTTTATCACTCCCTAATCAAATTTGCAGCATAAAAATAACACATGTTGCAATTACAGCATATCAACCTATTTTCATTTCAATGCAAAATAAGTCTATAACGCATAGGTGGCTGTGAAAAATAAAAGCCATGACAATTGTTTTTATTAATCACAGCTGTCAGAATACGTTTAAAATAGTTTTGAGTAGTTAAGGTTTTCAAAATGGGTAGAGGAAAGGTTATTAGTGAGAAAATTCTGTTACTGATAATTTTTTAATTCTGGGAAATCAAACTCAGAAATTCCAACTTTGTTAGACTTATCGCGGCTCAGTGTGAGAAATATTGTTAGAAGATATAACGTAACTGGTTCAGTTAATATTAAGCCACGATATGTGAAAAAAAGTAATATCACAAATGCCGACCGAAGAGCATTAAGAAGAATAATCGTGAAAAACAGGCGTGCCAATTATTTACAATCAAGTGCTCTGTGAAGTGACGCTGTTGGAAGGAGAATTTCGAGGTCCACAACTCGTACAGACGCCCACAAACTGGGATTTAGCACTTGCAAGGTAAGTTTTCTTATAAAAAAAAGTGAAGTAAAAACCCTAAAGTTGCACAACTTGTTTATAGGCCAAAGAAAAGCCACTATTAACCCCACTGCAAAAGAGAAATCGGCTTAGATGGGCTAAAGGACACCTCAACAATGGTGTGCAATTCAATGGAGTGATGAGGCCCGATTCGAAGTTTGTGTTGGTGACAGTCGCAGTAGAGTTATTCGCAAAAAAATGAAGCATTCCATGTTGACCGGTCCACTATGGTCTGGGGCAGTATGTCATCAAAAGGAGTAGGAAAACTTCATTTTATTGATGGAAATGTGGATACAAACAAATATTTGGCAATTTTAGAAGAATCGCTTTTACCAGTGATGGAAGAATGTTTGACATCCGGCCAAGATTTTGTGTTTCAGCAAGATGGTGCAGCGTGCCATACCTCAAAAAGGCTATAATATGGATGGAAGAAAATAATCTACCACTTTTGAAATGGGTTTCTAGCAGTCCAGATCTGTCACCTATTGAAACTTTGTGGTACGAGATGCTCGTACAGTCACCGAACTGAGACAAAAGCTTCAAGAAATATGGGATTGTTTTACACCAAATTTTTGCCAAAACTTGGTTAACACTATGCCCCAAAGAATTTCAACCGTAATAAAAAATAAAGGTGATGTTACCCAATGGTAATCTTTCAATTGTTGCTTTGTTAACTTCGCGCATTTATTCGCACATTGTTTATTTGTTCAGATGTTCTATTAGTTATAGGTCTAAGTGATTTCAAATATGTATTTTTTACGACTAGAGTGTATCTAAAATGTTTTTGAGAAAATAAATTGTTTTAGAAGTAAATAGTTTCGTCATATTTAGTTTATAAAGGCATATTTTGGTACAAATCTTTAAGTGGGCCAACTGAAGTGGGAAGGGGCTCGTACTATTAAAATATGGATAAAAAAAAGACTTGCATGGCAATAATACTTATTTCTTGATGACCTGTTCTTGCAAATTTACTAAACCACACACACACTGATCACCACATGGTCTAGGAGGTGGACTATTCTAGACCGTATACAGGTATGTGGTTTTGACATAGCAAATTCACGGAGTCTCGTTATGAGCCATTCCATATGGACTCTCAAAGCAGCTATTATTTTAGTTTTATTAATGTCTGCTTTGGTGAGTTTTTGTTTTGCACTAATGCTTGGAGGTCTTAATAATGATGCGTTTTTTATTCAGTATAGTTTCTATATGTTTGAAACCTCTATCTGTCATTATTATGCAGTTTTCTGGAATCATATTAATGAAGTCTGATTTCCCAACAATTTGTACATCAGTTGGACGTCCTCCAAACCCACTAGAAATAAAGTTTATCAGCCCATTAGGAGTACAACTCACAAGGTACTTTATGGTATTACACCTTTTATATTCACTCCATGTAGGAAAGTTGCCAGGCTTTATTTGAACATATTTAGATGCTAAAAAATTCGTTGATGCTGCTCGAAAGGTGTCGTTAGCAAGCTTTCTTCAAAGTTAATTGTTAAAATCATGGTTCATAACCCTAGCAATGAACGTGTTTATATTTTTTCTTCGTTAATATGGCGCGTAGCCATTTTTTTGTTGATGTACTAATTTAGGTTTTTCTTAGGGAAAAGCGATCCAGATCTACAAGCAACGACAAGGAGTATAAGAATGATCGGTATGGTGATAAGTATGACAAGTACGAAAAAGAAAGCAGATACAAGGATGATCGAGATAGGTATTCGGAAAAAGAACGATATGACGACAAGAAAGACAGGAAAGACAAATACAATAGGGACGACAAATATAAAGACAGAGATGACAAATATGGTAGAGATGATAGGGAGAAGTACAAAAAGTCTAAACACAGAGAAGAAGAGAAGTCTGACAGTAGGTCGAAAGATAGGCGGAGATAAAAATCATTTCAAATATTATTTTTTCAATATTGTATATATGTTGTGAAATAGTCTTTCTTTTATTAATATTATTAGCTGTTACGACTTATCTGTAAATATTGGTCACAATCAAATACATATTTTTTGTAATGTTCAATTGTTCTTAATTAATTTCCAGGTTCATAAGGATTTTAAATAGTGTGACAAAGCTCATATCTTCGTTACTATTAGAGTTGCAGAAAAAAGCTGTAGGAGCTAAGGGCTACAACCTAAAATTATTTTTATGGTTTCCCATAAATTGGTGGCAATATAAACTTGTATTTCTTTAAATAGTACACCCATTTTTATTGATTTTTAGAAGCCCTTTTCTTGGCCAATGTATGGTTTCGGGGGTTTGACCATTTTATCGTTAAAATCATTATACATTTGACTTCCAGTATCTTGAACACTCTTTAGATAAAATCTGTATTATTATACTGAGTGATGGAAATAGTGGTAGACATTTATATCCAATGTTTTTTACGCACATTTTTCAATTGAGGCATACAGGGTGAGTCAAAACGGAAAGATATGATTTTCTCGTAAAATTTAAATGCAACACACTGTTTGTTATATCTCTATTCAACGGCACGAGTATTACGTACGGTAGAAAGTGACGTTATATCGATTTTTTTATACTGGTTTTTTTTACATTATGTAGACAGACAAGGCCCCATCGAGTGGCCGCTAAGAAATCCGCACGGGTATTACGTATCTGTGACATTATGGCGATTTTTTTGAAATTGTATTGTTTTTTGTGACATGCAAGTTTGTCTACAAGATGTTAACTTAGCACTCAGTTGTACGTGTTGCCTAAACGTCATGAGGCTTCAGTCAACGTTTGGCTCTGATGTGATGTAAAATCTGCTTCATAGATGGCATTAATGTTAATTACATATGCAAATTTGCTGGATTTCAAAAATGACAGATATAAGAAGTAATTATATTCACTATACACTGTCGAATTACAAGCTAACAGTAATTACACACAACGCGGGCGCGGTGATGATTTGCTGTATTTCTCCTCAAAGTTTTTCGTAATTTATAACTTTGAATATAACCTGTCTTCAGAAAGGACAACATATAAATAACCCATCGGGCACAGCTAATAGATATACTTCATTGGCAGCATATTCAGTAATGATTTCCGCACACAGCAAATATCACTGATTTTATACACATGCAGAACAAAAAATAATCATCCAGATGCGATCTTGCTATTCAAACAACTTTCTTCTCGGAGATAAAAGATCACTCGGCCTCACAAAACATATGCAACCAACAATGCGTGTAGTTTAGTTGAGTGATTCCTCCATAGATGGACGTTCACAACGATCCTAGTGTTGGCGAAACGTCAAATAAAAATATTTTACGGCGGCTCAACAACCCAAAAACCAACCAAATAACATTGAATGATCGCCGGGAAAGCTTTTCGCATTTCATTCCATTTCAGTTTTATTAAGCATTTCCTATACCTAAACCTAGTATTTTTTGAGGTATTCCATGTTTTATAAGTGAAAACCATAATAATATTGGAATTATTAGGAAATATAGGGTTGTCTTGTTTTTTTGACAAACCTGTCATCGTAAACTTCAGTAGTAAAGTTTTGCTTGTGTTAGTTCCGCGTAGAAATAAAATAAATTTTTCAACACAAGGAATGGTTGACATGATTTATGCGCCAGGAGCAAGTGACAAAAATTTTGTATAATCAACGTCGCCCAGACAGAAGACGACCGTCTAGGGAAACTCGATAATATTATGGAGCTTTTTGAGCGTACAGGAAGTGTGGCATATGAGAAGAGAGGAACGGAGAAACCAGTTTTACATGAAAATAATGTGTTTCGAGTTGTGCTCTGCGTAACTGAAGATCGCCATGTATGTTTTCGGTGTATTTTAAAAAATTTAGACATTAACAAATCATCCGTGCACAGATACTTCAAAAAAACTTTGTCACTTCTAATACATGGAATATGTCAGAAAATACTAGATTTGGGTATAAGCAATGCTTAATAAAACTGGAAGAGCACTACAAGACGCGTTGACTAGAGTTAGAGGGTGTTTGATTTAAAAATATCGAGAAAATTACATCTTTCTGTTTTGATTCGCCCTGTATGTCCAACGAAATATGTACAGGAAAAACGTTGGATATGAATGTCTATCACTGTTCCATCACTCGGTATAATAAAACATTTCATCTAAAGTGTTGTTTGCTGCTTGCTCTTAATGAAAAAGTAATAATGTATTTCGAAATACCCAGTACAAACGCCCAAAACCATTCATTGGAAAAGAAAAGGCGCTTCTAAAAATCAACAGAGGTGTCCCATGAATTAGTGACAATATAAACTTTTTTGGAAATGGGACACCCTAAATGTCTAAAAATAATTTTAGGCTGTAGCCCTTAGCTCTGCTTACAACTTGTGTATTTAACTTTTTTCTGCAACTCTAATAGTAACGAAGATATTGAGCTTTGCCACACTATTTGGACAACCTGTATAGGCATAGTTTGACCAGTCATGAACTTCCACAAATCTTATGGAAAGAGGTTCTCGCTTAGAAAATTACAGATATAAACGAATTTGTAAGTATTAAAAAGCTTGAAAATCGCGCACATGCAAAGATTTTAATTGTTTTTGCATTTTTTTAACAAACAATTTTTTGTATGGCCAAGGACAGCTAGATTCACATAAGAGAAATGTTCTTGACTCCAATTTATTGCTTTTTCACTGGACGTTCATCTATACAAGCAGGTACAACTGCAGAGAAGCATATTCATATATGGTGAGATCCACATTATTGCTCTTGATATTACAAAAGATTGTAATGTGCCAAAATCACGTAAACTTTACTATGTTGATCATTAACCAGTAATTTAAATTTCTCTTTATTAATGATAGGTTGATGATTCCTAGGTCAAACACTTTTCAATGATTTTCTTTTGGCAGATTTCAGTATTGTTTTGTAATTATTTGAACACTAATGTTATAATACTTTATTAATGTCTATCTAAGACATTTCTTCATAAAATATCGTAGTTCCCTGGTAAACTGATTTTTTTACACTAACGTTGTTTTGGGAAATAACACGGTTCTGAGTTCACTCAAAGGCAACCAGTGATGTTGCATAATATGTATGTACGTTCGGTTGGGAACTTTTCATCTCTGAACGCCTGTCAGGATTTTGGGATTGTTTTGTTTTGTTTGGGCTAAACTATGTTTTGTTATGTCTAGGAAAATATTAGATAGTTTGGTTTGGGAATCGGAATTTCTCATTCGTTATCATTATTTTTGGCATCGAATCTGGGTACAATTTTAGAACGCCCTCCTACTTCTGACATTGATTGACAGTCACCGATGAGTCTATCATTTTTTTTCCTGTTGAAACTTTTGGTTATGTGGGTGTGTGGGTCCTCCGTTTAGTTTCCAGATCTGGGATATTGGGCTCCAATCACCAGTTTATAAAGAAGCACCTTTTTTAACCTACCCTACGTTTAGTTGTTTTCTTTGTTGTTTATGTGCTACTCTCTCCAGTTTTATAGGATTTTAACCTGTTCAGCTGTAAGTTCTTTTTTATCCCATCTGACCTCTTGCATTAATGCTTGTCCATGACTATACTTTAGCGCATATCGCAAATACTTCATTTCTTACTTTAAAATGAAAGATTAGGATGTAACTTTTACGAAAATATCATTTTTTCTTTAAGAAACACTCTGCTTGCTATATTATAAAACTTCAAAGTTGCATTTTTGGTGGTAATACTCTGGAATGCTGCCTGTTTTTGCTTTTTGCACAAAAGAATGCTCTAAATTATAAGAATATAACATACACTGTATAGTACTAAGGAAAATAGACGTGAAACTGTAAAAAAACGTTTTTTTTGTAAAAAAGGTTCAAAGCCAGCCATGTTATTACAGATTAGCTAATTAGCTAAAATAACAGTTCAAAATACATACGTAAATAATGGTATTTACTTGGTAAACTGTGTAGAGGTGTTGTGTTGTGATGTCTTCTTTAAATTCCTTAACAATCTTTATTATTTTCAATGAGATCAAAGTTTTTGTGTTTATAAGAAATATTTGAAAGTACAAACAATTCTCAATGGCCATTTTATAACCTTCATTTCTTGACAGATAAGATAAATGATGCCCATTGTTGCCAAATAGTTAAATAAAGATCAACGATCATTTCATCAAATCATCAAAAAACTTGCAATGTTCTTTGTTATGTTCTCATTATTTAGCGTTTGACAACAGCTACTTTTTCTCATATATACGAGTATCACATTTAATTAGGTGTAGTTTGTGACATCAGCTTCACTTTAAATAATTCTTCAAGAACATATACTAAGTGACATATAAATCCGAACACCCAGTTTAAATGGTTTTATTTTAATAAAAGTTGGTGAATGTATTTATCTTACTGTAAATAACAAGTGAAAAAATTTTCAGCCTTATCAGTTGGACATTCCGGTTTTTATACTGCTTTTTTTTAATTCACTAACGCTCTAAAAATGAATATTTCAGCCGCAGTAAAGAATCAACGTTGGCGGATTTTGGTTCTTGACATCCTTTACGATCGGTTACGATGCCTAGAGTACGGAGACCTGTACGATTTCGTCAACTTAGTGAGTTTGATAGGGGCCGTATAGTGGGACTTCGAAAAGCTGGACTTTCTTTTCGGGCAATTGCAGTTAGAGTGTAAAGAAGTGTAGACACTGTGGTTAGGTGTTGTCAGGCATGGCTTCGAGAAGGCCGTACGCAAAGAGCAAGGGGCACTGGACGCCCCCGTAGAACAACAGACCGTGAAGATCGCCGCCTAAGATTATTGGCCTTAAGGGACCGTTTCTCCACTACCAGGTCCATTGCAAATGAATGGTTTGCAGAACACGGAAGACCTATTCGCATGCGAAGTGTTTACCGACGAATGAGAAGTTTTGGCTTGTTTTCATACCGGCCACACTGGGTCCTGCCTTTAACTCGAGAACACCGACGTAATCGCCTTGAGTGGTACAGACAACGGTCACTCTGGGATCAGGAATGGAACAGTATTGTCTTTAGTGACGAGTCTCGATTTTGTTTAGGCATGCACGATGGTCGTGCCAGGGTTAGAAGGCGACGTGGTGAAAGGAGGAATCCACAGTTTTTTGTTGAAAGACATGTTCATCACACTGTTGGAGTTATGGTTTGGGGTGCTATAGCTTATGGTTCCAGGCCACCTTTAATCTTCATCAGAGGTAACATGAACGCGAAGCGTTATATCTACGAAGTTCTAGAACCCCATCTTTTACCCTATCTTGACACCCTGGCAGATCCAACTTTCCAACAAGATAATGCCCGACCACATGTTGCAAGAGTCACAATAGACTTCTTTCAACATAATGATGTCACATTGTTACCATGGCCACCAAGATCTCCCGACTTATCCCCAATTGAGCACGTGTGGGATATGATGGGTAGGAGATTGCTCAATTTGCAACGTCCTCCTCAGACTCTAGAAGCACTTCGAGAGGAGTTGGTGGTTGCCTGGAATGAGATACCACAGGAGGACATTGACCACCTGATCAGAAGCATGCCTAGGCGCGTTGGAGAATGCGTAGCACATCAGGGTGCATCCACACATTATTAAGGGTCAAAGGGCTTTAAAGCAGCGCAATCATTTTGAAATTTTTATCATTTACTTATTATGCTTCATTAAGTACTTATACAAAATTTTATTAAAATAAAACCATTTAAACTGGGTGTTCGGATTTATATGTCACTTAGTATACATACAAAAAGTAAATAGATTATAACTATAATATAGGAAAAACAATAACCGAAGTACTTTTGTGAAGGGCATATGGCATTCTTCAAAAAAGGGCACAAGGTGGATTTAGTACAGTAAAACCGGCCGACCACACCTCCAAATCGCATTTTCATGACAATTCTGTGCCGATTGCACATTTTTTGCGCTAGTAAGTGAGAATTTGGCAAACCAAATTAAGGTATATTACTATCCATGATTTGGCAACATCGCAACTAGATGGAGAGAGTATGATAGTGATGGTGGTGTAGAGATGGGAATATTTATCTAGAATAAAAGAAATGACTACTTAACAATGAACTATTTTCATCATTAAAATCCGGGCTGTCCGACATACGGACCGCGGGCCGCATGCGCGAACTCCTTTCTTGCGGCCCGCTTCACGGGCCATGTATACATCACATGTATAAATTACTCTCAAATACCGAATATGCACAATTCTTACATTAACTCTGTAATAATGTTGTATAGAAAGATTTTATAATGCGGCCCTCCAAACTGCATTTTCCTTTGAAGTGGCCCTTGGGCCACATTAAGTTGGGACAGCCCTGATTAAAATAATGCAAAATGTCATTATTGCGATGAACAGTGTCCCAGTAATTTACAGTGTATGTTATATTCATATAATTTTGAGCAATCTTTTGTGTAAACAAGAAAAAAACAGCTTATAAAGCAGTATTCTATACCACATTATTACCACCCAAAATGCAACCTTGAAGTTCTATAAAATAACAAGCAGAGGGTTCCTTGAAGAAATAATATTTTCGTGCAAGTTACATCCTAATCTTTAATTTTAAAGTAAGAAATGAAGTATTTGCGATATGCGCTAAACGTCTTCTGGACCAGCACGAGGTCAGATGGTATAAAAAAAGAAATTGCAGCTGAACAGGTTAAAATCCTATAAAAATTAGAGATTAGCAACCAAATAAGAAAGGAAATATTTGCGATATGCGCTAAAGTATAGTTCAGCCGTTTGCTCAATATTTGCTTCCTTTTACTGGGAAGTTATTGAGGAAAACCACCATCTGCACTACTCCAGCTTTGTAGCTGTATTGTAGTTGTTTTGTACCCGATTTCGATGAGATACCACCCCTTTCTCTTGAGAAAAAAAACCCTGATGTAAACAGGTAAAATAATTAATTAACTCTTTTATAGATATGTAAATATTGATTATCGTTGACTGAAATTCTTAGAGTGCACTTCCATTTTGTTTGGCTTTTTTGTATTCAAATGTGGAGCAGTGCCTACTCCATTACGTTGATCATGATTTTGGTTTTTGAGCTGCCATAACTTTTTTAGAACAAGGGATAACTTTTTGAGGGTGTATTACTTTGATACATTTTTCATTTTTTGCCTTTGCTTGTAAAAATGTACATGGTTTTCCAAGTTTGAGCGTTTTAATGAGTAGTTTTTTCGTCCAAAGAGTATAGAGAGTAGATTTTTAAGCAGTCTTTCTCGCTCTAGGGTTTTTTTTAACAGGACCGACATGCAAGGAACTTCAAAGGTACTGGCTGCTTGCCTCTTATTCAAAATTTACGGTCCAAAAAAACCTAGACAGAGAAATACTACTCTCTATTCTCTTTGTGAGACCAAACTACATGGTTTCGAATGGAGGTAGGAGGTAGGTACAAAAAAAAATGTGCTACTCCATAACTGGTAATTGGGGCCCAATATCCCAGAATATGGACACTAGACGAAATTTCTGAGATAGTCATTAATAAAATATTATAACATTAGTGTCCAAATGATTTGAACACAATACTGAAATTTGCTATAAGAAAATCATTGGAAAGGGTTTGACCTAAGAAACAGCACTTTATTATTAATAAAGAGAAATTCACATTACTGGTGATCAAATTGTAAAAAAAGGCTACGTGATTTTGGCACGTTTCAAGATTTCGATCACAAGTGGCATGCTGTTCTCTTATAAACTTCCGTCCTATGGCCTCCCAGGGAAACAGACTGACTTCCTCTCCAGCCGCAAGACATCCGTTGTAATTGATGGGTTCTTTTTATCCTACAATGTCATCGCATATGTTCCAGAGGGATTTGTCTTGGCTCCAACACAACACTATATCTCTTACATATCATCTACCTCCTGTACAATGTAGCCGTTCCAGAGCTTTCCTGATGACAGTACTCTACTGGCAAGCATTCAGAGTACCAGAGTTCCGACGAGCTGGAAAGAACACGAGTAGCTACATACTCTCTTTTGAGAGATCTGGAAGTTATCAGATCACTGTTTGGGGATGCAACAATTTTGATCCATTTAATGCTTTCAGAATACTGTACTGTTTCTGAAAAAACCGTCCGCCACATATTCGTTACTATTAGACTCACTGTACTAAACTTACCCTCATTAAACCAAAAAAGCTAGAAAAGTTTTTTGAACGATATAATCCAGCTGCTTCGTTTTGGGGCAAGAAACGCCCAGCTCCATTTTTGTGTACCGCACTTGATGGAAAAAAATACCAATACACACTTCTTTTTTCATGCAGAACTATTTATCAGTATCCTTTTCTATTCCTCAAAACATCATACTCTCAGTTGGTCCACTTTCTTACTTTGAAAAAGAGTTTTTCCTTAATACTGTAAAATTATAAATAATAGACATTGTTCAATAGTAAAAATAGCGTGAGTTATAAATTATTTGTTTCCATCATCATTATTCAAACCAGTTAGTAATGTACTGGTGTCATCTGTGTATAACACCACTTTAAACTTAGAATTAAAACTAGGTCGAAATGCATTAAGGTCGTTAGTATACAATAAAAAAAGAAAGGCCTAAGGACTGATCCCTGTGGGACACTCTCATTCAAAACCTTCGCCTCGCTATTTATACCATTAACAGATGAGACATATTCTGCTTCCGTGTATCAAATTATGAAAAAGTTGGAAGTGTAGACCACGAATTCCATATCTATACAGTTTAAGGGACTTGCAATCCGCTAGGTGACAGCTCAGTTATTAAACCCTGCATTAAAGCATAGCCTCTCCTAAGTCGAACCTACTTTTCTCCAGAACACGGGTATCAGCGATGGCCGCATGACGCGGCGTTGTCAAATTTGCGGTAATAGTTCATTTGCTTTCCAAGCGGCCGGCTGAGTGTCTTTCTCCGTGCGCTTTACCCTGCAGCCGCGGGTATTTTTTTGGGTAATGGCATCGAGCGCAGAACAATTCAGCCTGCCGCTAACGTGGTTACTAGACGTCGTACCCACATAAATAAAATGTTTCGCCTTCTGTTCGATTTTTTTTAACAAATATACAGGATAATTTTTTTAAACAGGCCAAAACAAGAAAATTCAATATTTCAGATAATAATGAAAGTTAAGCAATTTCATTTAGATTTCGCACAATATTAGAAGTGATTAGGCGTAATTTAAAACTGATAAGAAAATTGAAAGGTCCAGGAGCAGACTTTTGATTTTGTTAACAATACCCTTAAGTTTCATATCGAAAACTTTGACATTGTATTGAAATCGCCAGTATTTGAACTGCGCCTTACTTTTACTAACATAACTTACTAATTTTTTAAAATATTTTTCACAAGTGCTTTCTCCCTGTGAGCTTAGATAAGTAATCAATATTTGTGAAAATATGTACTGATCAGAGTCGGACAAGTTTTTGTTATTTTCTCAATGTCTTTGGTACACATGCTGATTTTACATTTAAAAAATCCAGGGTCTTAATCTTTTTTTATTTGTTTACGCTGTACCACGATCGACACATTGCAACTTCCAGACTACGTTATTTTTGCATTGCAGCCACAGAAAAACAACAAAAAAACGTGACCAACCACCTTAAACAGCAACCGACATAGTCAAAAGCACGATAAAAGTCTAAGAAAAGACCACATATTCATTGTTTTTTGTCAAGGGCATCAATAAAATTATCTGTAAAACTGTATAGTGCAGTTTCCGTGCTTGTACCGTTGACAAAGCTGTGTTGATTTCTTGAGATGAGTTCGTTCTTATTACAAAAATCAATCCCACTGTTTTTGCATATTCAGCTCGAAAACCTGTTCACACGATAAATTTATTAGATAAGATAGAGGGGAGCAGATCTCTCAAACACAAACACATTTTTAAGCAGTTTATTTGAGATTTTGTCATATTCACTTGAATTAGAATTATTGTTTATCTGCCCAACTACGTATCATACATATGTATCTCATATCTATATAATTTGCAGCAGCCTTTTTCATTTTTTTTGCTTATTTGCAATAGTAAATTGAATCATTTAATTTAGTGGCTACCACATGACCAACAATATTTCTATTAGTCTATTGGACACTATTGATTACACTGACGAACATTTTAAAACGTGTTTCTCTCCCTGGAATGATTTTGGCTGGATCTTATTTTGACTTGCTAAATCCGGATCTGGCCTTAGATTTTCGATATCAGCATTCATTGCTGAGAGAGGGACATATGCTTTGATGTTAAGAAAAATTAAAAAAAGCGTAACTCCGATTTATTTATATTATAATTTAAACAATTAAAAACTAGATTAACTACATTTTATTAACAGTTAGTTTAGGCACAGTATACACATTTTTAAGAATTTTTTGATAAATTTAATATTAATTTCCTTAACGTATTTTTTTGTAAGAACTCCTGGATGTTTCTCGTATTAGTGTCCAGCAATAGTCGGCTAATGTATTCAGGCTCCTCTTTGCTGTAGACCTTTCTCTATGGAGAAGATGTCTTGGTGAAATCGTTTTCCATGTTCATCTGATATTGCTCCTAGATGTTCAGGGAAAAAGTCCAAATGAGAATGATAGGCCGTGAGCAGTTCTTCCACGAGTTCGCGATACTTTTCTGATTTATTATTTCAGTTGCTGCAAACATTTTTTAATGCATTTCATGCCCGACTTTCATTGTCACTTAAAATTTGCCTGAAGTTCGCATCTCTAAAGAATTGCCTAATTTGGGGTCTAACAAAAATTCTTTCTTTAATTTTGGCCTCACTTACATGCGGAAATTTGTATTTTGAATACTTAAACCATATCCTTCTTTATCCTGTGATTTAAAAAAAAAATGATCAGGCCTAGCTTAATGTGAAGTAGAGATATATTTTTTCTTTCTGAACTAATGATTCTCGGGTCAAATTTTTAACGCCAACTTATATTGTTTCACGTGGAGGCCAAATCTTAATTTTATAATGTTCGTCGCCTGCACGGCTGTCCCACTCACATAAGAAGCAACATATATATATATATATATATATATATATACAGGGTGTCCGCAAAGTTGGGGTTTTCCTTTACACGACGTGTATATCTTGAAAACATAAGCAATTTTTCTTAGTACCATATACACCAATGTCTTAAGGGGACCGAGATAAAGGGCTCTGCAACATCAAAAATATCTGAATACCGTCCTGTAGCCGCGACCCGCCGCGATATCCCAGACTGGTACCGGCTACTAGCTGAACCCGACGACAGAACTGGGTCGGGGGTCGGGGTCAGTGTGTCAGGTCAGTATGCAACATTCAACCGACGGTAAAGGGTCACGCGTATAGAGGTAACGAACCCGTATAATCGATTGCGTTTCAAAAAAAAAAAAATAATAATGGCACACTCATACACCAATAATGAACTCGTTGATATGTTGTTAATTTATGGCGAATGTCTTCAAAATGATTTGTGTACCTGGTCCAGAGAGTCAGGGATACCGGTCATTTGGAGGAATTTTGAGGTGGGCACAGTGGGAGGCCTAGACAACCACGAATGGTGCAAGTTGAGGAAGAACTACTGAATCGCGTAGACGAGAATCCCTCAACAAGCACTAGAGACGTGGCTAGAGAAGTGCAAGTATCAAAAACTAAAGTGTGGCAAACGTCCAACGTGTACAAGCCCTTCAACCTGACGATTTTCCAGCAAGAGTGCGGTTTTGTGAGTGGTTGTTGCATCAACATGACAATAATCCGGACTTTTTGAAGTGCAGATTGGTGACAGACGAATCTACGTTCACGCGTAATGGGGTGAATAACTTTCGATTTCAGGCAGAGACGTACTTAGCCCTTCTCGTCAATTGGAGAGTGAGTACATTTTCATTTATTTTTTTTTACCTGGTCGCGCTCGTTTCACTACACATTACAGTATTCATACGCACCTGAGCCATTGATAGTAACTTGTACATACAAAGTTGAGCCAGAGAAACAAACCTGACCCATATATGTGGCTCAGGTTTGAATTGCCTTGATTATTCTTACGTGGTGTGTGAAATCTCGATAATAATCAAAACCCTGTTAGATATGACGTTGCCGGATATCCTTCTCATCTAAGAAGTACCTAAGCGCAAGAGATATAAATGGTATAAGGGATACAACTTGGCAACTAGGTGGCTCAGGTTAATACGAAACTCCTGAAAATGTAGTTCATGTGGTGGCGCTGTAAACAAGCTTCATATACAAACATATACAAGAGAATGTCATCCTCTAGCAACAAACCTGAGCCATTTACATTTGGCAACGGTGTAATCTATTTTTAGAGATAACCGGTTCGCTGAATTCGTAGAATATCTGTACGGCAGTGTTCAATAAATAAAGTCTGCAGACATGTCTCAGCGTACGAGAAAGATTATTGCCTTAGCAAAGACTGGAGGTAAGTTAGTCCATTCGTAATTAAAAGTTCATAATTTACATTATATGCAAGCAGCCCATTAGTTGGTAGGGAAAAGTTCTGTGTTAAAGTGAATACTTTCGCGCTTTTTCTGAGCATGCGAGGTCAGCATTTTTTTAAAGAGCCCGTACTCTTGTTCTGTCAGCTGGCTTAGGTTTACTTTTAGTGATACATGTTTGCCCTAATATTGAATTAGGATGCAACAGAACTACTCACATTGTAGAGGTGTTAATGATGGATAATTAATTCATACCCTTCATGCTGATGAAGCTTCTTTTTTTACGTGAAGTCTGCTATTTACTTGACAGCAGGTTACATTTGTCATTCAAATTACATGAGACGACTGATATCCGAAACTCTTATTTAAAATAATTGAACCTGTAGAAATTAATAATATCTACTAGTAAGTAAAATAAAAATGCTCTATTTTCATTCCTTACGGATATACAGAGTGATATATCAGGACCGGTCAAAACTGTAAAATTGTATATTTCAGATAAAATTAACCGACTTTAATGAAAATTTGCTATAGTAGAAAGATGGTAAAAGTGCCTAGCGGTCATCTAAAATTGGTACGAAAATTTTTAAGCCCAGCACTGGACCCATTTTTTTAAAATTTTTGGATTCAACTCCCTGTGTGTTAGATATCGAAAAGTTTCATATTATGCAGTCATAGCCAATTGCTGATACTTTTCAAAACAGCAATTTAGTTGACTGCGTCTGTTTTAATTTTTTCAGAAAAAAAATAACGTTTTAAACAAATATCCTACGGGATTATGTTAATAAATGCTTATTTGCTCAAGCAATATTAGTCGGACTTCTGATGAGGTTTCATAATTTTCTTAATATCATTGATACAAAAACTGATTTTACCGACAAAAAGTTCAGGTCCGGTCTCTATTTTTCTAGTTTTATTCACTGTATCTGGACCCATGCACTGCAACTTGTATACTACGGGATTTCTGTATATTTAAATGTAATATTAATCAACATACACGAAATTATAGTTTTAGAATTGTTGAAAATGATTCCTAGGTTTCGTTACCAAGAGAAGTACTACTACATATACTGTCTATTTCTTATAGTATCATTGTAGCACATGAAACACGTGAAATGCTTCTATCTAGGTAGCCATGAAATATCTGACATTTTCCACTGTGTTCTTTGACAAGTCACAGCACCCTGCCTTGCATAATAAAAATGGATTCTAAAGCAACAATTTAGTGTACGTTAATTAATATTACATTTAAATATACACACATACCGTAGTATGAAAGTTGCAGTGCATGGATCTAGATACAGTGTGTCAATTTCACACAATTAAAAAAAATTAAAAAACGTGTCGAGTCCTAGATTTTCAAATTTTCCTACCAGTTTAAGATTACCCCTAGGCACTTCTACTAACGTGCAAAAGTTCATTAAAATCTTTTCATTATTGTCTGAAATATCAAATTTTACAGTTTTGGCCTGTCTTGATAAATTCGATATATCGATATATTCGATAAAAATGGGAATAGAGCATTTTTATTTTCTGATATGGGGAGACCTCGGTCCATACTACCTACGGTTTCACTATGTCTGTTTCCTAATGAAACACCTTATATAGTTTCTAGAGGAATCTCATAGGATTCGAAGCAATTTAGAGACAAATTAAATTCTAGCTAACAGGATACGATGTCGCTACTCACTATGAAAGAAATTTTGGAAGTCTCTTAGTCACTTTGTCCAGCTTTATTCTTCATTCTATCGCGAATATACTGGAAAATACCTGTCGCTGAGTCGCTAGATGAGAAAACGGTTCATTTGACACAAGAACATTAGCTCCCACTGCCATCATCATCGATGTTATGTTGGTAGAAGTTGAAACGCTTTCACTATCGTTTTTCAGATAATACAGCAAAAGAAAATATACCTGTCATGGAAAACATGGAGAATCTTAATTCAAGCGCTTCAGACGGATTTGATCCAATATCTAATTGGGTAGTTGAAGTTGATCCAGATGTCCTAAAAAAACTTGATTCTGACAAAAGTAAAGTGACTCCAGATAGAGACTTTCCTTTCAATAGCAGTTGCAAAAATGAAAAACAAATGAGAAAGAGCCCATTGTCTGAAGCGAAATGTCAACATACATTTAATGCCCCAGAGACGAGTTATATGGAGAATGAAGTCTCAGATCCAGCAAAAAAAAACAAAAATCAACATACTATCCCACTGGATATTAAAAAATGGTGTGCCTGATTTGATGGGATCTGCAATACCTACAGATGTTTACGAGTTCAGTGACAATATGGATGCGGACACGACTGTCAATTCCAGAGCTCATCCCTCTATGGAACAAGATATTCAAGTTATTGTTGTTCCATCTAAAGAGGAAGTAGAGCATTTATCAATGCCAAAAGACTTACCAATGATAGTTGATGAGATTTATGTTATCAATGGAGTTGACAAAAGCAATATTGAGTGTGCGCCTGTACAACTTATCGAAGATTATGTCCAGCTCAGTGGGCCCAACATATCAATCTCTGATTTAAAGGTATGTATAGACTGAATCTTAACTTTGCTTTCACTAGGTAAATATTAGATGTTCAATCTTTCGTTGAACACGGTGTCCCACTTGAGTAGAATAGAACCACTAACTTTGTTTCGAAAATAACTTCCGATGTCATAAATGCTCAAGAGTAATGAACATCTAGCTCAGTGAAGTGATGATATGATATGATGATTAAATATACATTTAAAGTATTGTCAAGCTCAAATCATAATTGAGAACAGAAGACGTACGATCTGTGATTTTTATTTTCTTTATGCTTTTTTGTACTGGTATCAACATTTTCACCACAACTTGTAGCATTTTTGTGCCAACAATTTACTTGACTCCTTGACCTTAGCATAAACTGTGAAATTTATAAACCCTACTTACGATATCTATTGTGGCTTTATCAGTACCTATTTTCAGAATGCAGATGAAGTTATCAAAGAAGCAACCCCACATGGAGATGATAAGGTAACTAGATCTTTATAGTATGCGAATTATATGTAAATATAATAAAAATATTTTGTTGATAGGCTACTGTAGAAAGGACACAAAAAAAGCATTATAAAGACAAACAGACACACTGCTTTTATTGTGAAAAGGACGTATCTCATTTCAGTAGACATATTGCAACCTGGCACCAGAATGAGTTTGATGTACAACGTATACTTTCGTATCCATCTAAATCAAAAGAAAGAAGACATGCTGTAACGACTTTGGCAAAACGGGGAAATTACCTTAGAAATAGATTCAATCCAAAGTTGAGACCGGTGAGACGAGTAACTTCAACTTCCTTACCATCAAGTAGGAGTAGTGATTTTCTGCCTTGTTCACATTGTCTCGGATTTTACAAGAACGCAAGTTTATACCGACACACTAAAAGCTGTAGCAGTCGCCCAGAAACATCCACCCAAAAAAGGCAGAGTGCCCAAAGTGATGGTCAGACAGCACTTCTAATGGGCATACAATTTAAACACGTTGAATTATTGAAAAAAATTCTATTTCCCCGAATAAGAGCCGATGGCATAGCACTAACTGCAAAAAAAGATCGTTTCATTTGCAATTATGCATACAGTAGGTCGAGAGTAAGGGCAACTTGGATTGTGTAAGGCAGAATGTTAGAAGGCTGGCTAAGTTATTATTATACGCTAGGGGAGAGAATGAAGCCATTAAAGAACTTATTGGTTGGCTAAGGCCAAAATATTTCAAATTAATTGTGGATGGAGTTAACAAGATCGGATGCTACAATGCACGGACGGATACGTATGAGTCACCCACTGTAGCTGTGAATTTCGGAACGCTTTTAAAAAATGTACCGATTTAGCATACATTCACCTGTTACAGGTAGAAAATACAGAGAAACAGAGAAAATAATTGAAAACTTTGAAGACTCTCATTCAGGCATAGTGGGCAGACGAAATCAGCGCTCAAGCGGGATCAAACTTGAGCGCTCAAAAGTGGAATAAAGAAGAGCTGTTGCCGTTAACATCCGATCTCAAAAAACTCAAACAATATCTAGAAGTGCTAGATCAGATTGCATTTGATAACTTGCAAGCTGATGAAAAAAATAAAGATGCTTACACGACACTAAAAGATCAAATTATACTTTTGACTAGAAGGCGTCCGGCAGAAGTTGCTCAGCTGAAGGTGGAAACGTACAAGTCTATTGATCTCAATATCAGAGAAAATGAATTTGAAAACTGTCTGACAGAAACCGAAAAGATCCTTTCCAAATCATGCAGCCGGATTATTATTAGAGGCAAAAGAGGTCGTGGAGTCCCCATTTTGATATCGCCAAAAATGAAAGAACACTTTCAGTTCCTAGTCAATGTGAGAGATAATTTTGTGGAGAATAATGATTATATATTCCACACCTATGGGAAATCTTTCGTTGATGGAACAAAAATCTTACACAAGTATGCATTGAAAAGTGGTGTTGAAAACCCAAAAAGTATCAGTGCTACTCGGCTGCGTAAACATTTAGCCACTGTTACCCAGCTACTACAATTTTCAGAGAGTGATATGGAACAACTATCAAAATTCATGGGACATACCCTAAAAACCCATTGCGACTTTTACAGGTTGTCAGACAGCTTATTCCAAACAGCCAAAATTTCTAAACTCCTTCTCCTTGCAACAGAGGGTGGTTTAGAGAAATATAAAGGAATGCCTTTAGATGAAATAAGCATCGATTTAAGTCCAATTTCTGAGGACTGCGATCTAGAAGATGTACTCCTGTCTGGAAACAGTGAGCAATCTATCTCGACTTCAAAAGGAACAGAGATACAGAAACCAAAAATGCCCGTTAAGAAACAGTCATGGACTCATGAACAGAAAAAGGTTATATCCGAGTATTTTGCAGAACATATAATAAAAAACGAGCTCCTAAGCAAATGGAAGTAATCAATTTTGTACAAGAGTATCCTGAATTTGAAGACCGAAAGTGGTCATCCATTAAAGCTGTTGTTTACAACATGTATACAGGTAAACTTTTATGCAACATGTCTGAAAATCTGTAACGCAAATTAAGCAAAAAATTTGACGATTTTTCATTTTTTTATGAAGCTTATGTTTTGTTAATCTTACACTAATATAAAATAGCTTTTGAAATTGTATTTTTTTCAATCATCCTCTAAAAGTATGGAGTTCTCCAAAACGGACGCAGGAAAGTAAACGCATATTAAAACAAGAATGATTGATATTCAAATCAAGTTGGGTACTTTAGTTTGAAGGTTCATTTATACCATTTATGTATTAAAAATAATATCGCTCAAATGTTCACCACGACTGGATTTACACACGTCCACGCGGTGGTCGAAATTTTCAATGACATTTTGCAACATGGTCGGTTCTATGGCATTTATCTCGGCAATGATGTTGTTTTTGAGTTCTTGGAGGGTGGCTGGTTTGTTGACGTAGACTTTGCTGTTCAAATATCCCCATCAAAAGAAGTCCAAGGGAGTCAAATCGCACGATCTTTGTGGCCATGGCACATTTCCTCTGCGCGAAATCACGCGATCACCGAAGAAGGACTGCAATCGATGGATATTGACGTTGGTTGTGTGGCATGTTGCACCGTCTTGTTGGAAATAAACATCGTCCATATCCATTCCTTCAAGTTGCGGCAAAAAATAGTCCTCTATCATCACGAGATATCGCTCAGAATTGACGGTAACGGCGTCCCCGGCCGCATTTTCGAAAAAGTAAGGTCCGATGATGCCTTTTGACCACAATGCACACCACACAGTCACTTTTTGAGGATGCATCGGCTGCTCTTGATACTCTTGGGGATTTTCGTTCGCCCAGATGCGGCAGTTTGCTTGTTCAAAGTGAAATGCGCTTCGTCGCTGAACATGATTTTTGATGAAAAATTTACATCAATTTGGCGGTGTTCAAGGAGCCAATCTGAGAACGTTCGGCGCGAAAAATGGTCGGCCCGACGGAGCTCTTGCGTCAATTGGATCTTGTAGGCGTGTACATTCAAATCCTTGTGGAGAATGCGGAGCAAACTGGTCCTCGAAATGCCCAATTCTTGGGATCGACGCGTTGTTGATTGTTTCGGATCGTCTCTCACACTCTCCTTCACAACAGCAATATTTTCCGGTGTGCGAACGCTCCTTGGCCGGCCAGAGCCTGGCAGATTTGCCACAGAACCTGTTGCCTCGAATTTACGCACCAGACGACCGATGGTTGTTTCGTTTGGGCGGTTGTTGCGACCGAAATGTTCACGAAGCGCGCGAAACGTGTTTTTTATTTTTGCACCATTTTTGTAGTGCTCTTGAATAACTTTAATGCGGTCTTCAATCGAATACGACTCCATAGCGATCAATGGGAAACATTCAACTAACAAAATGACATGTCGGTGACAGAAAACAAAGATGGCGTCTATGTCAAATTGACGTTTATTTTCCCGCGTCCCTATTGGACAACCCTTTATTTGTTGCTTGAGCAAAAGAAAGATTGTTGCTCAGAAATATTCAGATAATCCCTTTTTACGATATTATGCAATATCTTATAACCGTCTGTCTGTTTTATAACCTGTATACAATATAATAGGTTTTCCATCCTTGACAGATGAAAATATCACCGACTGCCCAGACAAATGACAGATATACACGCCGACGGAAATGGGTGATACGGATGTCTGTAATGTTTGTGTATTTAAATAACAAAAAAAACATGACAATTTGAGTCCAAAGTCTTTTTGACACGTAGTCTGTAATCAGCAAAAATAAATAAAAAATATAACAGTTTAAAGTAAATATTACATCAATACGTAATTACATGGTGTGAAATTATCGGATGAGTTTACCATTTCTCTTTTGTTGGGCAACAATGCATGGCTCAACTTTGTGTGTTCAACTTCATAGCGACGTCTAATTTGGCTCAGGTCTGATACAAATTACTAAGTGGCTCAGGAATGCATGGAATATATATGAATTTACAAGTCATCATTTCGCGCCAAAAATTTTTAATGCGCGGGAATTTAATTTGTATATGGCCGGAAACCGTTACAACATGGTCTATATCACAAAATATATACAACACAACAACAGATAAAATCAGCAATTCACAATGGAGCGGGTTTGTATGGAATATCAATTGGCTCAGGTATGATAGGAAGATGTATATTTATATATATATATATATATATATATATATATATATATATATATATATGTATATATATATATACTGATTGCAGTCCTGTCAATAACGTCACCACTCTTAAATCTGTACATATATATATATATATAACTTGAGACGTGGTCATTGTCGTCTAGACCAGTTAGGTGAAAAATTAAAATTAACAAGATCATTTTTAGTTCACCTTCCAATATTTTGCCGAACTCTGGTGATGCAGGTAATAGTCGCACAACCCCTAATAACGGAACTGATGTAATTCCCAATAATAACATCAATCCTAACAGTACTAGCACCAACCCGGACTCCAGACCTGGTTTTGCTGTCCTGCCCTACATCAAGGAACTGACCCCTAAGCTGATCAGATTGTGCAGTCCTTTGAACTTTCGAATTGCTTGCAAATCCGTCCTCACTATAAACTGCATTTTTTCAAAAATGAAAGACAAAGTCCCGCTGCTTGGCTTAACCAACACAGTCTACTCCATCAATTGCAACAACTGCAACCAAATATACATAGGTCAGACCTCCAGATCTCTTAAAGGAAGGATTACATCACACAAAAGTGATGCTAGGCTTCATCCTGAAAGATGCGCTCTAGCATCTCATGTTAACACAACAGGGCATTCTATGAATTACACAAGTATCAAAGTTCTTGATAAAGAAAAACACCTTTCCAAACGTTTATTCCTGGAAATGTCCCACATTTTCATGAATAACAACTGTATCAACAAAAAGACAGATGTTAAACAACTGAGTGTCATTTACTCATATTTGCTAAACTGCGAAAAATTGGAGAACTTACATATCTCCCCAAATTTCAACTCTTCACAACCATAATTAGAATCTGTGTTTTGGCCGTTTCCACCAGTAAATTTCATTCCACTCAAAATATAGTAATTCTCTCCTCACGATTTATTAATATTTGTTAATTTAAATTCCCATTAATAATAATATAGTTTATTCAACTGCCTCTGGTCGGTTTAACAAATTCTAACATAAAATTCTGAAAATCTCATCATCTGAAGTGATTTGGCAACGTTTTGGCACACGCCCACAATTCGTTCCATCTTTCAATACTGACATTGACATCCTTCGGCCTTCTGTCAAAGGGTTTCATGTCACTCATCAATTCATCATTCCATGACCACTAATTTGTGCAATCATCAGGTGGTTTCACGATGTAATGCTCTAATTTTTAAAATAATTTTTAATCTGTTTTTAACTTGTTCTTGTCATGTGTTTTGTATAAATTTTGACTATTGTGCAATCTATTCAGCTCTCACCATGTTACTGGACGTTTCCCTCATCCTATACGTAAACAACAATTAGCAACATCCTCACATACTACTGTAAGTTGAGTCAATTTAAATTCATTTTACACCTTTGTTGCTACTGTTATCATTGTAATTGCAGCTCCTGATGATGATGGCAAAGTCCATTGAAAGCTAGAGAGAATTAAAAAAAGTATAAAGAGTCCTCTTTGCTTAAATCTTGTCGAAGTACCCAACAAAAGGCGGAAGCTTTAATTTTTCACCTATATATATATATATATACATGTTCAATTTGTTATCTTTGTACTTTATACAAAGTTGAGTCATTTATTTTAACTGCTTGTACGACTCATTAAAAGGAGTTGATATACCAAAAATCACGTAATAGGAATGTCTTTTAAGTTTTGCATATAGAAACATAGTAGGCCGCGCGGATCGAACGTCAGTACTGAATCTTAACCTCACTCTTTAGTAAACTTAAATTCAAAGTTTCACGACAATACGTGCAGTGTTCTCACTACAGTGAATTTTTAAGTGTCACCAAGCCATTAGAAAAATGGAACTCAACCGAGAACATTTTCGCGCCATAATTTATTATAACTTTCAGAGACAATTATGGCAACAAGAATGCCACATCAGTCGACAATTTCCCGTTGGTATAGAGAATTCAAACGTGGACGGGTGAGTCTTAGCGACGGTCCCAAGGTTTGTGCACCAAAAACGGCAGTCACCCAGGAAAACGTCGATGCTGTGCGCAAACTCTTCATTGAAGATAGACATGTGACATATCGCGAGATTGAGGCGTCCTTGAAGATCTCAAAGACCTCAATTAAAAAAAAATTACATGAAGAATTAGGAGTAAGAAAATTAGTTTCTCGTTGGATACCCCACCTGTTGACTGAAGAGCAGAAAGCAGCCAGGGTTAATTGGTGTCAAAAAACGCTTGACCGTTTCAATTCCGGAAACTCAAAAAATGTGTACAGCATTGCTAGTGGTGATGAATCATGGATTTACTGTTATGAACCAGAAAATAAACGACAGTCGGCTGTTTGGGTGTTCCAAGGTGAAGAAAAGCCAACAAAAGTCATCCGTTCTCGAAGTGTTTCGACAAACATGGTCGCGACATTTGTGTCAAAAGCGGGTCATATTGCAACAATTCCTCTTAATGAGCAAAGAACTGTTACTGCGGATTGGTATACCACCATTTGTTTGCCAAAAGTCATTACCGAGCTTCGAAAAATCAACCCCGAAAGAAGAATCATCCTCCACCAAGACAATGCAAGCTCGCACACAACCCAAAAAACAAGGCAGTATTTAACGGAAGAAAACGTGGAATTATTGGACCATCCTCCATATAGTCCCGATCTAAAGTCCTAACGACTTCTTTACTTTCCCAAAAATTAAAAACAGACTGCGTGGTCAAAGGTTTAAGTCACCAGAACAAGCAGTTGACGCATTCAAAAATGCCGTTTTAGATCTACCAGCAAACGAGTGGCATAAGTGCTTCGAAAATTGGTTCGAGCGCATGCAGATGAGTATTAATCTTCATGGAGAATACTTCGAAAAACAATAAAGTCATTTAAAACTACCTACCGAGTTGTTTTATTTCCATATGCAAAACTTAAAATTGACATCCCTCGTATATTAATGTTGCATAATAAAAGATATTATAGTAAGAGATTAAAAATAAAAAAAATTAGAACGTTATTACACAGATTTTTTGATATTCTCGACGACTGCCGTGTAAAATCTTAGTGTTTTTTGTTTATTGTTTATCTAAATTTGGCAAACTGTCATTGTATGGTTTTCAGTACGAGTCTTTGGCTCGATCAGTTGTATCAGTCTTTTAATAGTGCGTATACTTTCATTTTTTCATGTTCAACATAAATTTTCATTAAATGTTTGGGCTGGCATGGTAAATGGCATGCTTACTGGACCCTAATTTTTTCCACCTCGACTGGCAGGTGAAATTTATGTGGATTTTCATCGACACAATCTGCCACAATTATTAGATGTTCCTCTAAATGTGAGACAGAATATGTGGTTTCTACATGATGTGGCTCCACCACATTTTAGACGAGAAGTTCATGAACATCTAAATAATGAGTTTCCGAATAGATGGACACATTTCTTGGCCTGCTCGCTCCCCGGACTTAACGCCTTGCGATTTTTTTCTGTGGGGCTATTTGAAATAGTTCATCATGATGAGCAGTAAATGTTCTGGAAGAATTTCAACAGCCCACTGAAAATGCTTGTGATGTAATTCGTGGAGACCAGGATTTTATTTTCAAAGCTTGTAAAGAGTCATGGATTCGTCGAGCAAGATTTTGCGTTAATCGAACAAATCGGGCAACTTTGAACAGTTTTTGTACAAAATTTAACTGGATAACGATAACGATTTTTTTATATACTTCTTAATAATGTAACCTATTCTTATTATGCAACTTCTATATGGGTGAGTTTTGGTATATCGACTTCTTTTGACGAGCTCTACAAGTTGTTAAAATAAATGACTTAACTTCGAAAACACCCTCTATAGTACAGTGAAAGCTCTCTTAACGAGCAGCTCTACAACCGACCATCTTCCTATATTTTAACATAGAAAGTACACTCCAATAAGCGGGCACTCTAATAAACGGTCGCGGGCAGCAATTTTTGCACATAGGACGAAATAATATCTCCTATAAGCGACCGCGAAACTCTAATAACCGAGCAAATGAAGTTTAACCGTTACTTTAATATAGAAATTCGGTGATTCCCGCAAGGTTTTGGGGGATTTACAGTATTACACGATCACAAGTTGTTATGTTAGAGGTTAGAGTGGTTTATTAGTGCTAGAAACCCATATGTGGGGGCTTGTAAAAGAAAAAGCAAAGGAAATTGCACAAAAATATGGTTATCAAAAGTTTAGTGCACCCGATGGGTGGCTTCAAAAGTGGCGTAAAAGAAACAATGTTAGTTTTAAATGCATTTCTGGTGAAGCGGCCGATGTAAATCAAGAGAATCGATGCATTTATAGAGAAACTTCCTTCATTGCTTTTGGGATACCAATGTAAAGACATTTACAATGCCGATGAAAGCGGTCTATATTTTCGTGCACTTCCGGATAAGACACTGGCTTTAAAGTCTGAAAAGTGTTCGGGGGGAAAATTATCGAAAGAAAGACTAACCGTATTATTCTGTGTAAGCATGACTGGACAAAAAGAAAAACTGTTAGTGATTGACAAATCTGCACGCCCTCGAGCATTGAAAAATGTAAACATTAAGGATTTACCTAATATGTGGAAATCAAATAAAAAAGCCTGGATGACACGCGAAATAATGGGTGAGTGATTAACCGAGTTGAATCGAAAAATGGGCATTAAAAATAGAAAAATTCTGCTATTTTTAGACAATGCTACATCGCATACTCGAGACTTACATCTAAAAAATGTTAAAATTATCTGTTTGCCTTCAAACACAACAAGCATGTGGCAGCCACTGGATCAGGGCATCATTAAAATTTTACGTTTTATTATCGTAATCAGATTTCAAAACATACTTTATTAAATATGGATTGTGTTAAATCATCCTCCGAATTATCAAAAAAAAAATGTTTTGGAGGCATTGTACTTTATAAAAACGGCATGGCAGAATGTTAATGAGACAACAATACGAAATTGTTTCCGAAAAGCTGGGTTCAGAAGAGCTGGGCAAGAGGTTCCTCATTTTGATCCCGAGGATGAATTACCATTATTTGTTTTCGCAACGAAGGTCCGAGCTGCGGATAAGCTGAAGATTATCAACGATCAAAATTCAGATGAATATGTCAGCATTGATCAAAACACTCCAACTGAAGAAGTTGCCGAGCTTGAACATTTAGTCGTAGAACTAGGTGGTGAATCTAATCAAGAAAATGAGACGGATGATGAAATTGAGGAGATTCAAGAAGAGGAAAATAAAGTAAAAGGCTATGATGAAGCCTTAATTTATGTAAAAGAACTGAAAAACTTCGCAAAAGATGACAATGTTGCCTTTGAACAAATTACAAATTTGGAATGTCATTTCCAGAAATGTCGTGATGATGCAAAGCAAAAAACTTAACCAAGCGGCTATTCTAACATTTTTTCAAACTGTTTATAAATAAGTTTTCTGTCCTTTTGTTGTTATTTAAAAAATTTGTTTTCGCATGTCATTAATACATATGTATGTACGTATTTCATTATACATACATATATGTAATTATAAATTATAATTTTATGAAAGTACAATGTGTACATACATGTCTTAAAAGACTTAGGTAAATATATGTAATTATAATATTATACTTGATAAATTTATATACATATGTAATAGTATGTATGTACATACATATATGTTATCGTGTCACATTCACACACACATTCACTAGAAAGTTTTCAAGACAGGTACTTGGTGTGGGAGTGATCCTAGCAGGTTCAGTAAGTATAAATTTGAATCCTTAACATCCCATGAGATCCATAAAAAAGTGACTATTTGTTAAAAAATCCACAATAAAATCTCCACCAATAACGTATGCCTTTCAGTAGCATTGATGAAATTTAGCAAGCCATCAAGGTAAAAAAAAACAATCCACATAGTATTTAATCTCTGACACTACTCAACAACATTCACATACTCCTTCAACAGAAAACAGACACATCAATAACCTACCAGATAGTAACTCTTTCCTAGAATAAGCTGTTCATAATGTTTAATTTCCAAGTTTGAAAACGTTCAGTTGGGAAAATGTTGGGTTATTTCTTAGCCTAAGGGCCGCGACCGTATCGTTCAGTCGTTCCTACAATTATTATAGGAAGCCTTCATGGCCTCCTTGATTGTCATAGCTTTTTACTGTTCCGAGTCAGCGCTATATCTTGAGGTTAAGTCACAGATATCTATTTGCATCATATTGTTCATGATTTTTATTTGTATCATCCTTTTTATCAGCCTGAAATTTTCTACGATTCAAAAAGAAAACATCTTCACAATAGGAGAGTGCTGACTCTGACACGGAACAGCAGAAATCTAGAAATATCCCTGAAGGAGAGAAAATACTATGGAAATCAATGAGGCCATAAAGGCGTCCTACAGTTGTAGGAACGACTGTCGATAGAGCCCTAAGAAGTAACTTTCCCAACATTATTTAGTATCGTATCGTATATTTATTTCAACAAAGATACATAAAATGTAGATAAACACGTCAAGTAATAAATAAATGCAAAAATTAATGCACACTATACATTAAATCAACAAACGAAGACCTCGGTGCAAATCCAGGTAAGTCACATTATAGAAAAAAACTGAATATTTTATTTCAAAAATATGGAAAAGAAGTCCTATTTTATTTTAATTTGGACTTACCTGGTTTTTGTCCAGAACATTATATTGAAATAATGGAAAAATTAGTTCAAACAGTTTTAATAGTCAAATAGAACAAAACCAATACAATTTCAAAAAGGGATAACAAAAGTAAATCTTCAATTACATAAATGATGAATCGGAGTCATAACCATCATCACCTGTACCAACTACTTGTGGAACTTCAATATTTTCGATTGTACCATAGATCGGCGGTATTTTGCTGATAAAAGTTCAACATCAGCAGCCTTTTTTCATTAAGCAGCAAAGGATAGGATTGTATTAAGTATATGTGAACTTGGAAAGCACAATAAATTTTATTTTTCAATGTAAAACCTTGAAAAAACTGGGATGGAAGTTGCAATATGTACTGCATTCTACACATTTAAATTCTTTGTGATACTGGTAAAGTTGGTAGATTGAAATGTCATTTTTCAGGGCAGCGTATGCGTTTCTTGTCTTTTTTAGGGGGGACGTCAATATTTTGAAACTTTTTTAGTTTTCTTACTTTTTCTTTTGTTATTCAGGCGCTTATTGACACGGCTAGGGACAGGGATATTTTCAACAGTCGGTGTATATTCGTTTCTTGACGACTGAAAAGGATTTTCTTCTAATGACATATGACAGTGCAGTGGGAACAACACTCCGTTACCCCGTTAAAATTTAGTTTGCATACTAAATCACGCCTCGCGACGCGACAACCACATGACCACACGATCGGTTCCCCTTAAACATGTTTGGTATCTGGGTAGCCAGACCTTTTTTTTTTATACTCCAACTACCACGAAGGCCTAAGGCCTAAGCACTCATTGGGTACCGTGAGGCTATAGGGGGATACATGGGAAAGGGGGAACGCCACATGGACTCTGGCGAGGGAACACGTGTGCATGCAACATGCACACATTCTGGCTCCGCCTACGAGATCCGCCGGGTGGTACCTCCGCGTTCGACAGTCAGAGACCGTCTACCACCTACGGACAATCACAACATCCATAGCCAAAAGAAAAATTTCTCCTGGGACGGGACTCGAACCCGCACAGCGCACGGCGACTGATCAGGAGACCGAAGAGTCTACTACTGCGGCCACCGCTGCTGCCTAACAGACTAACAGTTCGACGAGACTTTTAACTAAGAGCAAAGGTCCACCGGATCGCTCTGACGAACAATGACGAATAGTATAAAGTGTATCTAACGAAGCTACAAAGTAATCGTAAACAGTGGTTGATTCGTGATCAACGCGTGATCGGTAGCCATGGCGCTCTGTCGGCCTCTTCCTGATTGGCTTGTAGCGACGAGCCTCCAGACAAAGTCGCACGGTTGCCACGCTCGGCGAGTTTTCGCCAGAGTGGTTGATCACATTCGCATGGATCACAAATCAATCTGTTGGTGCAATACGTGCAATAACTGTTGTAAAGGACATTCTATAACAATAAATGGCATCACAAAGGTATATTCCAATTTGATCTGCAGCAAATTATGAACGGCATATTCGGAGATGCGAAAACAAGCTCAAAAAGGTGAAGAAATTTTTTGTGCAATCTTTATAGTTAAATTTTTCCTAAGAGATAGCATCAGTGAGGGAATTTTTTTCTATTGTCTTATTTTTCACATTAATGCGATGTCGAGGTATGTGGCCCTATCGCAATTGAAAATAAGGTTTCGATAATCCTTCCATTCGATGAGTACATCTGAAATAACCTTGAGATATTCTTCAGGGAAATACAAAAATCTCCTTTTGTGTTTTTTGTGCAGATTTATCTATTAAAATCCTATCCGCAATCTATTTTCCGTGCACACACCTTCAACCGAATGTATGCCATATATGATATTACCGTTTCCAACTTTCACCAAGGTTAATAGGAACCATAACAGCTCCCTACCCTTCCCCCCTATAAGAATATCGATTTGTAGCCTCACATTTGAAGGTTTGACTTCTTGTAATGTTTCTGTTCAACATTCGGCGATTTCTGACAATTTTCCCAATAAAACATGATCATTGTGACATTAAGCCTGGCAACGCTGCATAGTAGAGGGAACTCTCAGCGTCACGTTGATGGTTCGTCACCACGCACAGGATTGTAATCAGTTACGGATACCCGTTTATGAGCGCGAACGTTTTATGCACGTCTTGACTTGATTTTTCTTGCGGAAATTTAATATTAGTCTAAAATGTCTGACACAGATACAGCTGATGAAGTGGTTGAAATCAGCTTAACGTCACCCAGAAAATGGGCTAAAAAGCTTCATCTTAGCGCAGGTGAAAAACAAATTATTCTAAATATCTACAAGAACCAGATGCAAGAGAATAGTGGATTGGCTATAGAAAATATCGTATGTAAGGTTGCTGAAATTTCTGGAGTAGGTCGATCAAGTGTTTACAAAATCTTGAAGGAATATAGACAAAATCACTCACTATCTGAGCCAAAAACATATCCAGCGAGAAAAAAAATCATCGAAAAAATAGATGACTTTGACAAAAGTGCCATTAGAAGAAAAGTACATCACTTTTTCTTCAGGAATGAAATACCTACAATAGATAAAATATTGAAGCAAGTGAATGATGATGAGGACCTGCCAAATTTTAAAAGATCTACGTTCCATAAGCTGTTGAAAGAACTAGACTTTCGATTTTTGAAAAGAGGAAGGAATAGTTTATTGATAGAAAAGGAGGAAATTGTTATCTGGAGGAGAGAATACCTTAGAAAAATTAGGCAATTCCGCGCTGAAGGAAGAAAAATTTATTATTTAGACGAAACATGGGTGAACGCGGGGCATACGCAGGGAAAGGTTTGGGTAGACAGATCTGTGAGGTCCTCAAGGCAGGCTTTTTTAGATGGCCTTTCGACGGGATTGAAAAATCCTGCAGGTAAGTTTCGAAGTATATGAACTTTTTTGGATGCAGATAATTCATTTTCTGATCGAATCAATGATTTGGAAGCTCCGAACTCAGTTTTGCTATCTCATCCAAGTTTCTGAGTATTTCCTTCACCCAAAAACTAATCTAAGACCCTATCCTACACTAACCTAAAAAGAGTAAGTTGCTTAATTTCGTCATTTAGTGCGCTCGCTGAGAAGTAAAATAACTAATTACTTTCAGGCAAGGGAAAACGCCTGATCATTGGCCACATAGGTAGCGTAGATGGATTTGTTCCTGAAGCATTGTGGGCATTTGAATCCAAAAAAACTGGAGACTATCACGAAGAAATGAATGGTAACTCATTTGAAAATTGGTTCAAAAAAATTTTGCCGACACTTGATGATAACGCAATTATTGTGATGGATAATGCCCCGTACCACTCCAGAAAATTGGAAAAAATTCCAACAATGGCCACCAAAAAGGCAGACATTCAACAGTGGCTTGTCTCAAAGAAGATCGACTTCGACCAAACAATGGTCAAAGCTGAGCTGATAAATATAGTCAAGCGACATAAGTATAAATATGATTTAAAAATTGTTGACGAAATGGCCAAAAACCAAAATAAAACGATTCTCAGGCTGCCTCCCTATCACTGCGAACTGAATCCTATCGAGTTGATTTGGGCCGACATCAAGCAATACGTGGCATCAAATAACAGCACTTTTAAGTTTTCTGACCTTAAAAACTGTTTGATGTTGCTGTCGATAGAATTACGCCAGCAAAATGGAGAACATGTATTGACCTTGTCCAAGAGAAGGTTGAAACCAAAATGTGGGATATGGACAATATCATTGACACCCAAGTTGAACCCCTTATAATTGACATCAACAATTCTGATGATTCAAGCTCCTCGGAATACAGCATATAAATCGATTGATACCATTAAGACTGGCAGTTTAACGGGCTTTTTGGCAAGACAGGTAAGTTCATTATAGACTGCAATCAAAGTGTAAGTTTCTAGTTATTAATGTGGAAATTCCAAATTTATAATTACACAAAATTAGGGTTAATTTAGGAGTTCCAAAGCATAATAGTGCCATTTTGACCTTCTTCCTATTTCTCATGTAAATTTTAATAGCAATCAAACTAACAAACTTTATGGAGTCTGTAATAAACTTTTGTACTACTACTACTACGTCTGTAGTTTCTATTTGCTCAAAAAAATTTGCTCCGCATTGTGAATAGAAGGTTGATTTGTAAATATTATTGGGTATATATGTAATTTAATAATAAAATATGAACAATTTCAATTGAGATGGTCCACAAGTTTTTTTCGTGTGCGTTTTAGTAAAATTTTGCTGAAATGGTGAATACAGAATTTTTTGCACTGATTCCTAATGTCGAAATATGATTAGAAAGGCGTGGTATATTTCTGATAATTTACTATGCTTTTGATAGAATTTACAGCAACACATATCTTGTACGACATTTTTTGATAGATCAGTCACAATAGCTTGATACGGCCCTGTAGCGTCTCCTACGGTTAAGTTCTTGATCACGTGCAATACGGGTGTATATGTTTGATTTTACTTTGTTTCTTCGATGGATACAGTTTTAGGTATACACGATCGGATCCAGATAAGGCCATACCTATGCAAAATGACCTCGGTCCTCGGTATGCTCTGGACGTCAGATTTATGCTACCGATACTTGACGGTGAAGTGAAATACAATGCTATTCCACATTAGAAGCGTTGAACTAATAATTAAATAAACGATCCTCAATGATTTAAATATACTACGTGACATTAGAAGTGTTACACCCAGAAAAAATAATTTCAACTGTTTTTTTTTTGGCAACATAATGACTATATTTAAAGCATGTTGTGGCAACAATGTCAACGTTTTATCTGTGTTTTAGTTTACCTTTGTTCATGTTATCTCTTAGTTTTTGTGAAAAAAGCAATTTCTGAGAGCTGAGTAGTACAGATATTTTTAGTTATTTCATTTACTAGTGTTAAGCACAACAAAATGCTTCGAGTTCGAAGACGTCCAAGTTATCACCATGTTAGCGACTTTGACAGGGCTAGAATTATTGCCTATCGAGATGTTGGTTTGTCCTATCGCGAAATTGGCCCCCGTGTTAATTGTACTGCAATGACGGTAATGCGTGTGTGTCGTGTGTAGATATAAGAAGGTAGAGGAACACGAAGAAGGCCGCCTGATCCACTGAGGCGTACCACAGTGCGTCAAGATAGACGATTCAGACAACTAGCCCTTCGAGACCGTTTTGCTACTACTCGTCAGATCGCTGACCAGTGGTTTGGAGAAGAAGGTCGACCTGTGCTATGCGTACACTCTATCGCCGCGTTCGAGCCTTTGGACTTCTCATACCGTCCACGGTTAGTGCTTCCTCTGACTGCAGATCACTGTCGTCAACGTTTGAACTGAAGCAGAGAACGGCAGCATTGGGAGACAGAATGGCGTAATCTCATCTTCAGCGATGAATCGCGATGCTGTCTAGGTACTCACGATGGTCGTAGAAGGGTAAGAGGGCGGAGAACGGCGTGACATTGGATTTGCTGTTGAGATGCATGTACGCAGGACTGCTGGTGTAATGGTTATTGCCTATGGTAGCCAATTACCCCTTTTTGTTCAAGGCAATATGACTGCTGCGCGTTATGTTGATGATGTCCTACAAACCACTTTACTGCCGTATCTAGAGGGCCGTACACACGTCCTTTTTCAGAGACAAGACACGTCCCCATATTGCTCGTCGTACTACGGACTTTCTTCGAGAAGCAGGCGTTAATGTTTTGAGGTGGCCATCCTGATCACCAGATTTAAACCCCATCGAATATATGTGGGATGTGATAGGGAGGAGACTCTCCACTTTGTACCATCCACCACAGACTCTGCTTTAGCTAATCCACGAAGTTCGAGTTGCTTGGAATAAGGTGCCAGACATCGATTATCTAATTTTGTCGATGTCTAGACGTACACCGGAGTGTATTCAGTTGCGGGGTCGGTCAACACATTAATTTTGTTTCTTATTATTTATCAATAATATTTCGTGAGCATGGTATCGTTTCATTCGTGACGTAAGACTACCTCATTGCTAAAAAATCAAGTTTTTTTCTGGGTGCTACCCTTCTAATGTCACTGAGAATACTTAAAATATTCAAAAAACAATTTTTGATAAAAATTGAACTCACCTGGTTTATGCACCGAGCTCTTCATGCGTTCGTCCAGAGCAAAGTTGCGCGTCTTTAAGAACATGACATGCATGTTGGTGTGTCTGACCAGTTTTCAATAGCTTATTCGATGTACTATTTTGCGCAATTATACACTGTTCACTGTAGATTCTAGTTCAAAACCATGTATAAAAAATTCCTGAGTGATCGTGAACAACGCACCGCGGTGACTATAGCATACGCCGGTCACCCAGCAACACGCGTAGCTCCACTCCTCGCTAGCGGCCGTCAGGGTTGTTGTAAAAATCCTATGTAATGCCAAAAAAAGATCAATGTCAACTTGTTGAGTGGTAGTGTGTAAATAGTTCAATAGTTTAATCCGCGTCTGCTACAAATGAACATGAAGTGAACGACAGCTAATTTCTAGTTGACATCTTGTAGGAAAGCCTATCCAATTGTACAACTATATCTTAAAGACGTTTTAAAAACGTCGTTTTTAAGATATTCGAGACGTCGTAAAGACGTCTTGTGAACGCTGTACGATATCTTAAAGATGTTGTAAAGACCACGTTTGTTACAAAAACTTCCGTCTTAAATACGTCTTTCTAATACGGTAAGATAATAATAATAATAATAATGTTTATTGGAGTATTAATACATAATATAATCAAAATACGAGCAAATAATATAACACAAAAAAAAAATAATACTCCAAAGGGCTGGGGATTGGCATAGCCATTTTTCACCCCCGCCTGAATATATATACATATATACATATATACATATATACATACATATATACATATATATACTAAGGTATATCATATACATAACATAAAGGACATTTGGTTGACTATAATAATGCTAACAAAACTTTAAAATATAATAAGATTAATAATGAGATTTATTCAGCCACTTGTGGATTCATTAAATTGTAACTGTAATAGCATTCTTTTGAATTCTCTTTTGAAGCTGTGAATGGACGTTAATTTAAAGAAACTTGGGTAATTATTTAGTATACTGGGAGCTATGTAATAGAAACATTTTTTAAATTTTGAGGTAGTGTGGGCTGGTATATTATAACAATATTCATTACGGAGGAACAGTTGATGGAGTGAAGATCTTTTCTCTAATGTGTCAAAAAGATATTTCGGAGATTTATATTTTAAAACCTTAAATAGTAGAACAGCATAGAGAAGTAACGAGCGATATTTGAACTTTAAAAGATTTTCCCTTACATAATACCCAGTAATGTGTTCGCGTCTGTTTATCTCATTGAAACAAAACCTCATACAATGGTTTTGTAAAACTTGAATTTTCTGTTGCATTTCCTCAGTAATAAAAGGGTAATATACAGTACTACAATAATCTAAATGTGTGAGGATTAATGCATTAACAAGTTTTAGTTTGATATCACTTGTTAATATATACTTATATCTCCATAGCGATTTGTATTTATAATAACATATTCTGAGCTTATTTATAATGTGACTTTCAAAACTTAAATTCTTATCAAGTACTATTCCCAAATTTTTTGTTTCTTCAACAAGTTCAATGTTAATTCCTTCTAAAAATATGTTCATATTTATTACTTGTTTACACTTCAGAATCGCTAGTCTAGAACCAACACAACATACTTTGGTTTTCAAGGGATTGAGCTTCAAACAATGATTTTTTGAGTACTGTTCAATTATGTCTAAATTTTTATTAAGTTCTAATATTAAAGAATTTACATCGGTTGGTTGACATGGTTTGTAAACTTGTACATCATCCGCATACAAATGTACATTCCAGTCAGATGATATATGTTTTATCAGATCTGAGGTATAAATAGTAAATAAAATAGGACCTAAAACGCTGCCTTGTGGAACACCAGACTTCAAAGCTCGTAAAGTAGACACTTTACCACGCAATTTTACACATTGAGATCTATTAAACAAGTAATTACTAAACCACAGCATGGCATTTCCGGTCAAACCATAATGGTGCAGTTTTTCACACAAAACTCTGTGATTTACCATGTCAAATGCCTTGCTGAAGTCTAGCATGACTAGTAGCGTTATCATGCCATCGTCTATAAATTTCACTATATCACTGGAAATTTTAATGAGCGCTGTAGATGTATTATGTAATTTCCTAAACCCAGACTGGGTGTCAGGCAACACTTTGTTGATTTCTAGATGCTCACGAAGTTCATCATCTACAATTTTCTCTAACAGTTTGGACATTGAAGGTAAAGCACTTATTGGTCTGAGGTCCTTAAAATCGATAGCATTATTAACTTTTGCAAGTGGTGTTATTACTGCTTTTTTCCATAATGATGGCACTTCCCCTGTACTCAGTGATTGGTTGATGATACTGGTTAGCTGATATTTACAAAAAGAGAACACGTTTCTCAACATGTTTGTAGTGATACCATCAACACCCGCAGCATTTGACTTGACTTCTTTCAGTTTTAGTTCAACTTGGTCTGATGTAACATGATTAAATGAAGACTTGCATACTATAGAATTTTTTTGATATGAGAATGTGTTAAGAAATAAGTCATCTGGCTGCAGGTTTGGTACAGAGTTAATAAAGTGATTATTGATGCTTTCAGCGTTTTCAAGGTCTTGTGATATGTGTTTACTGGATTTTGTGTGTATATTCCACCTGGAGAAACTATTCCACATCTGTTTAGGATTATTATAATACTTATTAAGCTGGAATTTTATGTAAGCTGTTTTTTCATTCTTCAAAGCTATTCCTAAATAATTTCTTAGATCACTATAATATGCACGATGTTCTTTATTTCTGGTTCTTCTGAACTTGTTGTATGCTTTCCGCTTCAAATTTATTATACACTTGATTGTATGTGTCACATAAGGTCTGTAGTTCTTACGTGAAGTAATTCTTTTCAATGGGGCATGTATATTGTAGAGCATAATAATAGTTTCGGTAATGTGAAGAACTTTGTCATCAAGACTTGGTAAACCATCTATGTAGCTCCATTCCATAGAAGCAGCATCCTTGGCAAACTCAACGTGATCGAAATGCGAGAAATCTCTGTAGTAAAATATTGCAGGTGTGTATTCCGGAGTTTCAATTTCCAACTTACAGAAGCACAATCTGTGATCAGTGACTTCTGGCATGTCTAGAGTTCCACACTCGTAAACAGTGAGTGTATTTGTTGTAAAAATGATATCGATCATTGTTGCTGTATTTGCTGTTATTCTTGTTGGTTCATTAATTACGCGGTTCATGTTGAATAGAGACATCATTTGCAAAAATTGTTTGCTTTGGCCAGCATGCTCATCGGTGAGGTCGATGTTGGTATCGCCCAATAGTATTGCTTCATCATGTGTGACGTATATAAAGGCAAGGATATTTTCCAAATCGGATAGAATGTTTAGTCGACTGGACGGTGGTCGGTAGATAACACCTACTGCAATACTCTTGCTCTCGAATTTTAGTGACAACCAAAGATGTTCAATGCCATTTGAAGGAATATTCCGAAGATCTATAATTCTGTACTTTATGCTAGACTGGATGTAAAAACATACACCACCACCTCTTCCTTCTCTATCGTTTCTTATAAGCTGGTAGTTAGGCAGAGAAATCAAATCAGAGGGGAAGTCTGAAGAAAGCCAAGTCTCAGTTAACGCTATGATGTGGAAATCTTGTTCTAGAATGGTGTCTGCTAACATATCGAAGCTTGAGATTAGTGACCTAACATTGACATGGGATACAGTTAATCTATTGTTCTGTTTTGTAAAGCCTCCGCAGTTAATTGGAATGGTATTATTTGGCGTAACTTTTAAATTGCATCTTGATTGCTATATAGAATAGTTGATGTTGTTCCTGGCTGTTTCAATCTTCTTCCTCATGATTGAACAATTAATTTTATCGAAAGCAGAGTGATCAATACTAAGGCTCAACTTAAATTTTTTGTTAAATTCCAAACAATTCGGGCAAGATACTTTAGAGTTTAAACATGTATCAGCTTTATGACCCTTCTCTCCGCATTTCATACAGAACATGTCACTTTTACATTTATTGGCCGTATGGTTGTAGCCACTGCAATTATAGCACCTCAATACATTGATGTGCTCATAAACAGAACATATTGTTAAATTAATGCACAGTATACCATTTTCTAGAATATTGTAAAATGTCTTTGGGTCACATTCTATGATAGCAAAGAACCTTGTCCTCATCTGTTTAAATTTAAGAACTTTTAAATAAGCACCTTTTTCTATAAAAATATTTTGTTGTTTTATCACTTCGATAAGGGTTTCATTATCAATCATTTGTTCAATCCCCACAACTTTCAATTTAGGATTTTGGCGATTACTTACAACTCTTGCACTGTATGAACTGCCCAGTTCCTTGTTTACTACATCGTTTATCTTTTGGACTCCATTTTTATCTGCACATGAGATTTTCAGGGTACCATTATCAGCTTGCTTAACTCCGGTTACCTTCACATTTAACTCGGCGGGCTTTAAAATTTTCAAAACGTCATTTTTCGTTTGTAGTGCTTGCTGTATCTCTTTAGGTTTGATAATAACGCTGTTTGAGTTTTCGTTTCTCACCACTGAACTGTACTGTGGTCTCACTTTGTTTGTGTCGTTAGTTGTAATATTAGTATCAACTTGTTCTACTGATTTGACCGTTTGAGTTGTTTCGCCACACTTTTTGCTTATTATTTCAATTTTCTCGTAGAGTAAGTCAATTTTTTCATATAATTCTTTAATTATAATATCTTTTGCTTTAATTACTTCATCTTTTGATATGATAAGCTGTTCGTTGACTTTTATGATATCATTGATTAACTTTTCGTTGATATTAACACTTTTATCAATATTTTCTCCTTCTTCCGAGTTCTTCTTGCTTTTATTTCGTGTACCTTGGCTCATGACTTACACTTCTGTACTTGGCTATTTTCTGGTACTACGTCGATACACTATAGACTCTTCTAGTGTGATTTGTCACTTTCTTGACACAAATTCCAAAAATGTCAAAAATATCGTCCAAGATGGTTGAAAATTCTAATACAGCACCAAGCACTATCACCAACAAGTTCACGAGCACCTTATTTTCTTTACTCCAGCTGGGCACCTTCGTTGTTAAAAGCCTTTATCTTTTTCTCAGGATTCACAGGTATTTATACTAATTGTAGTTAGCATACAGGCATATGTCTCAACAAAGATGCTTAGGGCGGCACTATAAAAATTTGTTTGGGTTATCAAACTTTTTCTGGGTGACTGTCCGGCGATCTGAAGCTCGTCTCAGCCAAGCCCCGACTGCTAGCTCCACCTCATGGTGGCTCTGGCATACACCAGCCCTTTCAGCAGACACTGAAATAAATAAGTAGGTACTGGTTGTTCCATACACTTTTTAATATTGAAATCCAAAATACTTTCTACGATGCAAATTTTACATTCTTGAAAGACGCCGGCAGCATCTTACTCGAATTAGTCGACATGCAGGGCCTACACTTACCTGTTAAGACACAACACTTTTTTCTAATGTTAACAAACGCCCGGGGAGAACACGATTGCCAATTTACTTGGCAAAACATGGAAAATCATACGTAGGCAAGAACTTTTCCCGCGCAAGCCACCCTACGCCTTAAAAAACACTGACACAAATGACAAATGATATTGACAGATGTCCGAGCTGGAGATGTTCCAGAGGTAAGTAATGGCGTTCACATTCCTAGTGGGACTTCATAAATCTTACAATATCTTCCCCATTCAGCACTCTCAGGATTTCCTCAGTTTTAAGCTGCCTAAGAACTTCGTCTTCATTTATTGGTCCTATAATTCTTCGGATAATTTTGCGCTCGAGAACTTGGTCTTTTATTGTAAGGCACATGGTTTCCGCTCTTCTTTTGCTAGAATTCTTGCTATCGATCCTTCCATTGTCATTTTCACCAGTCTTATAAGCTTTCCTGAGATGTTCAAGCGTCCCATTTGTTCTACTAATTTTCTCCGAGCTATGCTGACACAGACCTGCTTGAAGTAAATGAAAACAACATGGCTTTCGTAACTGTGTGAATAGCATCAATTGTAGAGTTGCCCTTTCTAAAACCATGCTGGTACTCTCCTATTTTAGGAGATGTGCTCACTTTAATCGACGCATCGTCATCTAGTGGCGAATTGATCAGTTAAAACAGGATGATGCAATAAATGTTGAAGTTTAAAAGATTCCAGAAAAAGACAATTGGTGTTTATCGAGAAATAAAGATATCTGAAAACTTCAACGACTTGTCCTTTCGCATAGTTTAGAATAATTAAATCGGTCAAAAAAAATATGAATCTTAAAAGAGTGATATATATTTTCAATCCTGATTGGGTAAACGAAAAAATATATGTTACGTTAAAGCTTATTTAGATGTTCAGGATTGATGTTTCTTAGATGTTCACTAATATTTCTAACTTGTTAAGAAGCTGAATGCTAAAAAATCTAATCACGTCTTCTAAAAGACATAAGAAAACGGCCTAAAGATGTTTGTTTTATCTCGTGCCAGGATGTTCTTAAAAACGTCGCACTTAAGACGTTTTTTCAATGTCTCAGGCGTTCAGATATTATTAGTACATAAAATGGACGTGTTTAAGATGTTCTGTGCCATCTGGGTACATAGTGTCATAAAAAACCTTCATAATGTCAAAAAAATATGTCGCTTTTCAAATTACCTAATACCGCTGCGGGCCTGGTAGACATCGCGCGTTACAAAAGCAAGGAAGGCGGTGCAGTGTAAGCAGGCGGCGGGGCACCGTCGATCACATGAAAAACGCTGTTATAATATATACACTGAGAACCAAATTTGTCTCACGGTTTGAGTTCAATGTGCATGAGAGAGAAGTGTGTATAGACACATGTGTTAGAAAGAGATAGAAGCCGACAGGATAGCGAAGCTCATCACCGCGTTGCCTAGCAACGCTGACGCGGTTATCTACGGCGTTGCCAATATGCTACACCAATTGTGAATTATCTGTTAAGGATCGATTCCGGATCGGTCCTAACGGGCTCCATTTTAGGTGAAAATGTCAGGACAGGATCGCCACAAACTCTGCGATATTGCAAAGATCCTTTAGGAGGCCATAGGATGGCAGTTTGCATGAGAGGGCAGCGTACCACCGCTGATTGAAGTCTTTCGTGATATCAAGAGCAACGACATGAGCCTCACCATAAGTCTGGATGAGTTTACTCCAGAATTGCGTGACGTAGGCTAGGAGGTCGCCTGTGGATCACTGGTACCGGAAACCGTACTGCCTTTCCCTAATGAAGTCGTGACGTTGGAAGTAGTCCAGAAGCTCGCGATTTATGCACCTCTCCATCACCTTACTTATAACCGAAATCAGAGCTATAGGCATGTAGTTGTAAGGGTTGATATTAGATCCTTTTTTGTGATGGGCTTAACACGAGCTAATTTCCGGTTTTCTGGGAAGGTGCCAGATGCATAAGATATCTGGAACCTCTTCAATACAATGGCAGGAATCAAGTCCGGACCAAGAAGCTTTGTTGATGTTGAGCGACAAGAGCATCCGTCTTACGGTTCATGGCTGATTGTTACTTTCCACATAGTTTAGGGAACCCTTTCAATCGATGGCACTTGGGCGTTGGGGAGACGTCCGTAGTGGAGTTGGCACCAAAGATCTTGGCAAACACTTTCGCCTTAGCCTTTGAGTCGGTTACAATCATTCCATCCTGACACGTAAGTGGTGGAAAGCTACTATGTGATAAGTTCCTTTCAGTCTGCTTGGCCAGCGTCCAGAAAGACCGAACTACCATTGTGCTGCGATATTACCCTATGCCTAACTATTATATCGTGCTGGTCTTTGGCATTTCGAACCGCTTCGTTATATTTGTTTCTGCACTCGACATCGGCTGGTTTTGAGGTTCTGTGTGCTTTGATCTTCTGCTGGTGAGCAGTGTCACACGATTTGAAGGTAGAGAAAAAGTCTCTCAGCCTCTCCCAGACGGCATGTCCGTAATGCCAAATTTTGCGGCCTGTACGAGTTTCTGCTGCCACAGCGACTTCTGACCGAAACCTAACCTCCACAGCACCGTCTGAGTTACACAGGGGGGACAGGACAGCAGTACTATAAGGGACCGGATGCGAGGTCAGAAAGAAATCCAGCAGGCTATCGGCATGTGACGAGATGCGTAGGAAAAAGTAGGGCTCGTCACCAGCTGGTCTGCCCTTGAGTAAGAACGAAGGGTTCAAATGCACGACCTGCTGCATCGGTCTTGTGTGAGCCCAACCAAAGCTCATTGTGGGCATTGAAATCACCGAGGAGAAGTACCTCTTAAGCGAGGTGACTGGTGTTCAGGAAGTCGATCTTTACAGCAAGGTATTCAAGTAGGTCATCCCAGTTATGGTCTGCGGGGGAGCGATAGAGGCAGCAAATAAATTTGGGGGATTTTTTAGAGTTGAGGCGAAGCCACATCTGGACAAAGAAAGACTGCTGCGGACAAAAGCCACAGCTCCCCCGTTCTTACTCAGATTGGAGTGCACTTCGTAATTTGGGAAGCTAAGATGGTAAATCGGTGCAGACTCTGAGATTCCTGTCTCTGCCAAGAAAAGCATGGCGGGACGATTGGATTGCAGGTAGTGATGAACAGCATCAATATTGCTGTTAATCCCGCAGATGTTTGTGAAACAAATTTTATCTTCGATGTTGTTCCCTCGAGTCCACCCTCCACTTGTACATTCCGAGAGTGGAGTGAGTTTACATTTGGAATTCTTAGTACTCGAGGGATCCATCATCATCAACTTCTTTGTTGGGGAAGATGACCGACTGCGTAGCAAAATTAAAATTGTTAGTGGATTTGTAGTTATGCTTTTTACTTTTGTTTCAGATGTAGAGTTTAACCACAAAGTAGTTAAGTGAACATGGGTACCTATAGTTAAGCTTTGTTTTGAAATTTGCGAATTTGAACAAAGGCGTGGGGATTATCAGTCAATCTACTTGACACCATTCTTTAATAACCCTATGGTATTTGTAAGTGCTGGGTAGTGCCCACAAAATACATAAGACTGAAGACTGAAGAAGTGGGAGCTGCACGTTAAACGATCGCAACACCGTTGACGTTTGTCAGATGGTTGCGCCGCCTACTTGCCTGGAGATCTGGAGGAACTATCGAAAGAATGCCGAGAATGCGCCTGGAATAAGGAATGCTAGGAGCATACCGGGGATTTCGTTTGTACATAATTTGAAATCTGCTGAAAATTGTATTTCCGATATTGAAGGAAGGATTATTTCATCATCAAAATCCAACACTAATTGTGAAGCTCAAAGTATAAAAATTGTATTACATGAAAGTCGAGATATATGTATTCCAAATTCATGTTGTGTTGCAAAATACATTGAATTGCTTCTTGATAATACTGAAACGATACAGAAAACACTGATGCAATTAATAATTCTTTGTAATAAGCAACATCTAATTAGTCTGCTCAGTTCTGTCTTTAATTTGTTGGCCTAGATGGGCAGAATTTTGTAACGCTTAGGGATTTATGACTGTACTCTACAGATATTACCTTGTCTTATTTAATACAAAAAATCTTTCGTACTTTATATATAACAGTGCCAAGTACAAAGATTTTAAAGAGGCTGAATCCAGCCATGCAATGTTAAATAATCTTCCAGCTACATCATGCCGTTATGTTCAGTTCACAGCCTACCGGTAGCACTTCATGACTTATGACAGAGTCTCCTAAACTTCTGCATCTCCCACATAGTCACAATACACCTCACGTATACCATCACAGCTACTGATGGTGCTGGTTCATATTTTATACTCACTTTCAACGAAATGTCTCCGAAAGCATCACCGTTGATAATTTGGATATTAACCAAAACAAACGCCATATTTGATATTTTGAAATTTAGATAAAGATAGAGAAACCCGGCAAGCAGCACGTCATGTGGTACCGGTAATGCAGTTTCCTCGATTATGTCTGGAGAGGATGACATTGGTGTTGCCAGTTCGTCGATAAGACGTTTCACCCCCCTGGTAGTACCCATGGTAAACGTATCCCCGCACTTGCGATACACACCTTGGCAACGTCGCGAGACGCTACGCTAGTGCCGCGGTACGCTCGGGCTCGATGTTGCTGTCATTTCACGTCGGGTTCTTGTGCTAGTAGCGGCAATCTGACAATATCCGAACTGCGCGACCAACAGGTTGCTGCCGAAAGCACCACATGCTTTGTTTACTCCGGTCGAACGGGAGCTTTCAGGAAATTGGCGGATTTTTGAAACTGTGATTCAGTGCGTCCAGACGCGAGTGAGACAGTGAAATGTGGTTTTGACTTGTTGAATTCTGTATATTGGAACATTCAGAATGGATTTACGTGGAGCCTCCGTTGGTATATGCATCCTGGGCTTACTTGGATTTGGGATTGGAGCGGTTCCGGATGAAAAAGGTACACTGTAGACGGATGCATGCATTTGTTGAACTGTTCAATCAAGGTCAAACGTCTAAAACTTTTTTAATACCCAGTACGTTCCCTTCTTTGTCGGATTAGAGACACAGATCTAGAGGCTTTGTAATGTTTTAACCATGTAACGTTTTGCACGGTCGTATCCCGAAAGAAATCCTGGAGGGGCTCCGCAGAGTATCCACTTTTTATGCGTCTCAGTATTTTTTGTACATTACAAGTTTCCTCATATGAACAAAAGCGCGACGAAAGGTAGCATATCGTTTCTTCACGCTTGGCGATGAAACTTATCCCCCGTGCCCCCCCCCCCTTAACTCTGCCTATGTGCTTTGAAGCAAGCCCCCCCCTCTCTCCAAATGTGATAAAGGCATTCCTCTCCTCTTTATTTTTTAAATTGCAGGCGCTGCCGAAGTTGCTCTGCTCTTCAATTTTCAGGGAACAGCTTCCAAACTACTCATGTTTTACTCGTTTTTCCTTCCAAAATACTCATTTTTTACTAATTGTTTCCTACGCAATATTACTATTCTCACTTCATACGATTGTGATTCTATCATTCCTTCTGGGCAAGATTAAAATATTTTGTAAGTTTCAAGTTACACATCATTAAAAAAATACTACTGTGTAGCTCGTAGAGAGCCCCAAAGCCCCCCTGAATACGCCCTTGACATTTTATCTTCATTCATTCATCCTCATATCGTATTTTTATAAACACTTGGTGGAAAAGTGATTTTAGACCCTTGTTTTTGGGTGTAGATGAAAAATGTGAAACCAAAAATGAGCGCAAATATGAAATTTTTTAAATATTTTAGTATATAGGTAATGGGTTTTTATTCAGTGTTTCCAACATATCTTAATTGACTGTGCTTTCAATTTGTTTTTTTTTATGTAGATATGATTTATGAAATATGTGAAGACAGTATACACGTCTCACTGTGTGCCGTGATACAGGAAATCACTTTATAGAAAATTTCAAGATTTCTTCCGATATTTTTGGAAAATTTCATATGAATCTTATTTGATGTATGAAAAGTGCATTAGAGGATCATATTTTATGATATAATCAATTGCGGAAGACCAAATCGTTAAATGCCCAACTAGCAAAGTGGTGCTATAAGTTTTTGATAAAAGAACTATTCAGCCATAAAACCTCTCTATTGTTGTTGCCTGAAGCCCAAAATGCTAGCTTAATGTTGTTTGGAATGCACATTTGCTTGTTGCAGCATATTTGCTCTAAACTGAGGTGTGTAAAACATTCTTTAGCTTAGTTAGCATTCTGTAGCATAGTTATACAACACCTTATAGGACAAATTTTGAACTGTGGTATAAACGTTTATACAAGGTGTCCTGAATAAATTTCCCTTTTTAAACTCGAGTAACTGGGTAACAATGTAACTTAGCGCGGTAGGCGTAGCGTCCTTCGATGGTGCATCGATCCGGATTATTCAGTAAAAATGGACCGTTGGTCTGATGCGTATCGTGCGTTCATTATTAGGGCATATTCCAAGAACAATGACTCGTACACAATTGCAAGATGATGGTTTTGTGCTCACGTCAATATTAGGCGTGACGAGGTCGCACCAAGTAAAATTATGAAATCGTAGGTGAAGAGGCTTAGGGAAATATCGTTAGCTTTAAATGTGAAACTCGCTGGTCATCCAAGGACTGTAACTACTCCTGAGAATGTTGAAGGATAATAAAAAATTGTATTTCTGAAATATGCCTCAACGCTCCATTTTTACTAAATAATCCGCATCGATCCAGTTTCGAAGGGCGCTACGCCGACCTCGCTAAGTTACACTGTTATTCGAGTTCAAAAAGGGAAATTTATTCCTAGATACAACTTTTTATACGACCTATTTGAGGGTAGTCAAAATAGTTGTGTTGTGGCATCCATTGTAACATTTATACAACAAACCCGAGTCTTGGTGTGCAAAATTGCTATTTTAGCTTACAAATTGCACCCAATGGAAGCGCCTAGGGCCGTATCGTCTACTATTGTAGGACGCGTTTATTGCCTACTTGATTTCCACAGCTTTTCCTGTCCTTCAGTGTTAGCCCTCTATTTTGAGGTTATGTTACAAATATCTATTTGCATCGAATTGTTCATGCTTTCGATTTACATCAACTGCTTAATCAGCCTGAAATTTCCTACACTTCAAAGCTTAACCTCACAATAGGGGACGCTGACAAGGAACGGTAGAAATCTAGAAAAATCCATCAGCGTTTCTGAAGGAGAGAAAATACTAAGAAAATTAAGGAGACCATGAAGGCGTTCTACAATAATTGTAGGAACGACTGACGATAGGGCCCCAATACAACTGTCAGTTAGTAATGTTAAAAGCTGTACATCTGCAACAATATCACACCTTTTATAGTATCCATCATGGTAGAATGCAGCAGAATATCTAGTAATATCTCAAAATTCTCCATATCGGTAGGTACAGACACATAATTCTAACGGATCCGACAACGTCAGGTAGTTGCCGATTTTGTTTTGTTTTTTTGTACGCTGCAGATTCATTTTGTACTTGATAACAGCTCTTTTATTTAGAAAAGTTTATTTGCATACAAAAAAAAAACGCTACAAACAAGGTTTACTAGATTCACACCCGATTCATTATTGCGAACGTCACAGACTAACACAAAATGTCATTTGCTGATCAGCTTTTCACCTCAGTAGACGTCAAAGCGTGATGGATACCCGTCAAATAGGGTATATACAACTTCACCATAACCAAAGTTTCTGCTGTCATCTTTTTAGGTTAAATGCCATAACCAATATTTTAAGACAGGCAACAGGCATACGTATGAATATTCGTTATCGAGGTTTTATCAAATTTTCAAACAGAAGATATATATATAATCAATGTTCTAACAAACCAAAGACAATATGGACGATGCATGATATATAACCGCCCGCCAGATTGGTAAAAGATAGGTAGATATATTCCTCTATTGAAAATTAAATAATTCTGTTTCAGTCCAATATTACATATATAAAATGATAAACATCAGTGTAATTGCGGCAGATAAGTTCAGATTTTCATCTTAAAATCTAGACATACTTTGGTCATTAAAACATGAATCAAATCCGACGCCCGTAGAAATTGCGTAACTACTTTGTACGATAATCACAATAAAATTTGCTGCACAAGTAATTCAGTAGCCCTTTACCTTGGTGCAGAAGTTTATCACATACCTGTGTATGAAATTCACAATGGCCGAAATGTGAGCAATCAAGATGACTGTAATGCGTTATTATATATTCTTCACTTCGCCTATATAATACATAAGAAACAGTTTGGTTACAATAAAGTAGAATCATGTAACAGAATGGTTGTATAGTTGACAAAAATTGAATCTTGCACTGGACGCACATGTTCTTTAGCGGCTGCAAGAGGTTTACACTTGTTGTATAACTGTTACCTGCAGCCCCTATACAACCTCTTGACTCTTTACTGAGGTGTCCTACTAGGTGTGCTTATTCCGCTTGTATAGCTGTTCTAAGAGCGTTCTGCAAATGCTCTTGCAAAATACAAAGCTGTGTCGGAATTCTGTATAAGGGTGGTATCTGAAATGGTAGTTGGTGCATGTATTTCCATAGTAAATATATTCCATTCCATGAAACGATTTTTATAGTCTATTTAGTTCGGTCATCAATTGATAAAGTCTAATTTCTTATTCAAATTGACATTTAACAAATATCAGCCTAGCCATGTAAGTCCCAAATTTAGTATTCACGTCACTGTATCTTTGGTATAAAATAATTGGATGAAACTCTATTTAAATTTTACTTACATTGCTTACATTGTCATTACGATTTAATGTATAAAATAATTTTGTTTGATCACATTATTTCAAGTCAAAAAGTGTAAGCGATAAAAAATATCAGGCCCTAGTCATTTACGAAATTCAAAAATACGCGGCATCCAAACATATGACTTATTCATAACTCACTCAGTCAAACTCTCAGGCCCTAGGTAAGTCGTTTTAAAGATATATAATTACTCATTGATCTCATTACTTATTGAATGTATGAGCTAGGTCTGCTTTGTTATTTTGACCGCCTATTGATTTTATAGAGATTTAAAATAATAGCTTTCATTTGATTTTGCTTCGTTTCGTCAGTCCCTAGACCGTCAGGCCCTAGTCGTAATAGTGACTAGGGCCTGATGCCACATCTAGGGACTGATGATCATACTGTGTGATGCATAGTTTTAATCATAATACCAATGTATTTGTTGTAGAATATGGCGCCTATAAAGAAAAAAACATTGTCTAAAGAGGAAATTGCAAAAAAAAAGTCTGATCAGGCAAAGAGGCGATTGGAAAAAATTAAAAATGATCCTGTTTTGCTGGCGGAGTACAAAGAAAAGGAACGACTAAAATATCTAAAGAAAAAGGAAAAAGGACAACGGAAGTGTGTAAAAGACATGACTCCCCGTGAGCACAGAAAGGCAAGAAAAAATTGGGTAGCCTATTCATCTGATTATAGAAAAAAACAAAAGATTCGTGACAATACAGATAAATACGTGGACCAAAATACGCCGCCATCATCGGAAGATGAAATTATTCCTGCGGCTCCTTTATTAAATAATGAAAGAGAAGCTGAAGCTAGAAGGAGGAGTATAGTTCAACGGAGAAAAAGAAATAGTATGTTGAGGAGGAAGGACTTACTCATTGAAATTTAAAGAAGAAACTTGCCAGCGAACAACAAAGAAACAGAAGACTGAAACATAGAATGATACAAAAGAAGCAAGCACTGACACCAGAAAGTAAAATTGTAGAAATGGCCAACGACCCTAATCAAAAAGCAGAATTGATAAAAAAGTGTTATTTGGCGATATTATTCAAAGGCAAATTTTAGATAAAGAGATTCAGACACCCAAAACAAAAACCTGCTTAAAAACGATTTTGTCAAGTCCACTGACACATAAATATAAAATATGGAGACTTGGAAACACAGCCATTACATATAAAAAGATGGGATTTAATCGTACAAAATATGAAGCTATGCGAAAAAAAAAGAGAGTTGAAGAAATCATACACAAGTTTTATGAAGATGACAATAATAGTCGTTGTGCGGCAGGAAAAAAAGAATGCATCACTCGCAAAAAAATTAAAAAACAAAAAAGATATTTGCTGGATTCCTTGAAGAACTTGCATCAAAAATTTCACAATACGAGTTTGATGGAAATTGGGTATAATTATTTTTGCAAATTGCGTCCATTTTGGGTTGTTGTGCCTAAGCTTACAGACCGTGATACCTGTGCTTGTGTTATTCATGAAAACATCAATTTGAAGTTAGGTGCCTTAAAAAATGCAAACGTTCTTGACTTTGCCACATATCAAACTGCACTGGAAACAATTTGCTGTTATCGTTACTCGGAAAAATGCTTAGCGAGAACTCGCCAGGACTGCTCATTGAAGATTTTACCATATAAGGAGTTTGATAATAGTAAGGACATGGCAGTCAAACAATGGAAGCATAGCAAGGAATTGATTAAGGACATTAAAACTAAACAGGATAGATACGTCACAAAGTATAAGAAAGAGATATGCAATTCAAACCTCGTGATTTAGTTATGCAATTAGAAGAGAGTGATCTCATAATAATTAATGAAAGTCTGAATGTTGTGTTCAAATTATAATTTGGTAACTTAAAACTTTAGAAAGCTGATTATTTAAAATAATTGTTAATTTTTAAAGGACTATTAGTTTGTAAGTATTAAACTCAAAGTATAATTTGATTGTTGAGAAATATTGATAGATTATTTTCAAGTGTATAATTAAAAAAATAAATCCTGTACTGAGATTATAAATCATAGAATTTGTGAACTTAAGAGATTATTTTGTTGTTACGGTTGATTTTGACTTGTCGTCAGTCCCTAGAACACTGATTTTAAAAAATCATAAATTTCTCTGAAAATATGAAGTAAAGTGACTGGCCCTTTTAGATGCAGCAAAGTAGATGTTATACCTACCGCATAGAATATAAGCTGTTCTGATTTTTAACTAAAAACACCACCTTCAAAATTACATCAGAAGTTAACCAAATTTCAGATAACCACCCATAATCGTTTTTGCAACCTTAGAGTGATAATTGTTAGTTGGGCGTTGGCGATTTAAAGACATGGTCAAAATTATATAGTTGGCCATTCCATGAAAATCGACTATTTCTTGAAATGCTCGATCAGTTCATGAAACAGTGAATTCTATGATATGAGCACGACATTTACACTTTTTTAACAGTTTAACATAGCACGTTTTAATTTTAGCATATTTTTACTACGTCCGCCCATTTTGCTATAAAATTGTTACGATTTAAAAGAGATACTTAATCGGTTGATTGGTTGTCTACATTTACAAAAAGTATAAATAATATCAAAACTACTAACGAATAACCCATTTGCGGGCTTTTAACATAATTTCCGTCATTTTCAACCCAAAAGTAGCATCTGCTTTGGGACTTTTGGACTTTTCAAGATACGTAATACCTCTGGGGGTGGGAGATCGGACTCCGATCTACCGTAGGTCGGTAGTACATTGGGTTCTATATAGAGAGCTGCCGCACTCGTTCCATATTCAACGTCTGCATGTTCGAGTACTTCTTCCAGAAGACTAGCCAAAGAGAGTCCAATTTTGCACAATTGCTCCAACAATTCAGAAATGCAGTTTCCCAAAAAAATGTCATGGTTGGACGAAGACGTTTTCGAAGAGGCATTTATAATTACAATTTACACCAATGGGCTCTAGAGAATATACGACTCATCAGGCAGGACAGTTTTCAATACCGATTAGGGACTCATTATGGGCTAGACCTGATAAATAGTAAATTCATCACCAGTGTGAAGTTGGTAGCCAGTTTGTAATTTTTCTGGGTATTCGCGTGAAGTTAGCAGCCATTTTTTTGTATCAACTAGTGAGTTTTAACGATTGCAGCGTATTTCTAGCTAATTTTAGCAACAGGTAGTTTTAGCCTTAGTGTAAACATATTTTGAAACAGGTATGCGGATTTTCAAAGAAGCGAACAGCATCATTGAATAATGAAATGAATAAGCACATCGTTTATATTCAGTCGTAGCATACAGACGATTATTTTTTCCTACCTGACGTACGGGTGGTTTTGATATCCTCACAACATAAGTAGTGTTGCATCTGCCACCTATTCAGAAACAAGCTACAGGCTAAAAATAAATGAATAGTGTTTTACTAGTAGTTATTAGGTAACATAGATCTCATCTTTTTCGGATCCGTCGAAGAGGTTGACTTATTCTCTTGAACGTGAAAAATGTGTTTTTTGCATTTTTCACCTTCTAACCAGAAAAAAGTTACAGGCTAAAATGAATCAATAGTGTTCCTTTCATTAGTAGCTATAAGGTCATGTAGATCCCATCTTCTTCGGACACGTCGAAGGGGTTCATTTCACCACTTGAACATCAAAAATTTGTTTTTTTGTATTTTTCACATAGCCAGTAAAAAGTTACAGGCTAAAAATAAATGAGAAGCAATTTAACAAAGGACCTATTGTTTCTAAGATGAATTTATAATGAGGCTGCTACAGGCAGTTCACTTTTTCTCATCTATACTGGAGCGGTAACGCTTAAGGTAAGTTTTATAGTTTTCGTAACCTATACTGTTTTTTGTTACTTCATATATGGTTTTTAATGCTTCCGATTGGTTTCTTATGTGGCGTAGGTACATTAAACGAAAAACGAACAGGCCACTCATTAGGTAAAACTGGTATCTCAATGAGAGGTAAATACATATTCGGCACTTCTGTGATGTTTTGGATCATGTAAGTGGCTAAATAGTTAGTATTTGCTATAGCATTTTTAAAATGGTCTAAGTTAATTTTTTAGCGCGTTTAAGGTTTTGTGAATTGAGCTACTGGAGAATCTTCTAGTTATGATCGTTCAAATATTAGCCCCGGCTACAGAGAGAAAAAAAATAGGTATTTCGTGTAAAAAGTTTAGCACATATCTGAAAGTTTTAAATGAATGGGTCTTTTTCTACTGACAAGTACATAAAAAGATACTGCCAGATATGCGTTGTTTTTTTTATAAACAATGGGAAAAGCTGTTATTCCGCGCAATTGAAAGATGGTAGCTAATGAGCCCTCAGGAGGTGGTTGTTTGTACTTTGGATTTTGGATGCAAAAGGTTGTGGTTTGGGGCCACCTAGTTCCAAGCACTAGGAAAAGAAATAACAAGTAACCAATGTTTGGTCTCTGTGCTAAAGGAGATACAAACTCACAAGGTATACAAACATTTATTGAACAAAAAAAAAATAAAATAAATAAGTCCTAGAAGACAAGCTAAAGCAAATTATTTTGTACTACCCCCCTGCTGAATGGTTTCCAGCAAAAGCTAAAATAAAAAAAACACCTGGTGTTTGACAATCACCGGGAGGCAACCGAGGGCAGGCATCCCAGGTGTAACTCAATACCCGAATATAGAACCCTCGAGCAATGAGGGTTCACAGAAATGGGGGACTGCTCCTCACAGGCGTGGGTCCTACTCAAAGATCGCCTCGGGGTATCAATGGAAACAGTTCCTCTCAGCTCGATGGCTTAGTGTAGTTGTGACAACGGCTAAATCCCCAAGAGGGTGAGAAAAAGGCTCCGACAACAAAAATCACCAAGGGAGACCGATTTTTGTCAGAATCTCCACAACCTGGTGCACTACATGTGAAATTATTTCCCCAAATCGGGTTGTGGCGCTGTGCTGCCACACGAGAGCACCTGAAATAGCACCAAGTCACCTTCAGCTCTCGTATTTACGGTTGACAGAAATGATAAAAAATGACCTTTAACGAGATGGAGACTAGAATACAATTATCTACCATAAAATTATTAGACCAAGAGAAGTGTTTTGTTACAAAAACAAAATCGATATTTCCAAGAACTGCTACAAAATCATTATTCTAAATAAGAAAAACGCTGTAATAATTTACCTTATCAAGACATAGTCTTAGTCGACCATAAAACGAAACTGTAACACAGCCCAAAATTCAGTATTTTTTCAAATTAAATTTTATAAATTGTAATCGGTATACTGGAGATCTTAGAGCATAAAAAGAACTTCACTTTTCAATTATAAAATTAAAATCAATAAACATTGCATAAATGTTTGTAACTATTGCAATAACAATTGCAAAAGGCTAAAAAATTGTTGATAAGTGTGCTAAATTTCAGCCGAATTTGTTTAATAGTTTATGTAAAAAGCTAACTGTTTATCCCAGAGACGAGATATTTAAACAACTTACTGTTTTTGTCCAAGATACGGCCCTAGAACATTTTACAAAAGTGAAATGGATTCTTGAAGGTTTCAACTTCAAGAATTTATGCAAAAAATTAATTATTTATTTGAAAATTGTTATTAAAAATGATCTTAGAAAATAGCAATTTTTATAGTCTTAACATTTACAATAACCTTGTTATTTTTCAATATAATTATTTTAACAAGTTGATCTGGATAGGTGGTATTTTTGGTATATATACAGGCCTCGTCAGACTCCAGTGTTTAGAATCAGCTATAAGCATGTCTTTGACGAATCCTTCAATTCTCAACTGTTGAGCTTTTGTCTTAAAAGGACGCTCATTGCCAGTTTTCTGCTTTGTGCAGTGCACAGCTACCACCTGTTCCCCAAACATTCTCACAACTTAAATCTTACACGGACATTTATAACGGCTTCAGAAATTATATTGGCTCCGATCCTTGCATGGGCTTTTTTTAGAAACCCTAAGGCAGGATTCATCTTAGGAAACCATCTGTCGGAATGTGCCCACCCTCAACATGTGGTATTTTACGGCCGATATGAATGTTATTTGGTTAGTGTCCCGTGTGAACCGGTATATATATATATAGAGAAAATGATCATGCGGAGAAAGGTATATAACAAAAAGTAGAAAAATAATGGGCAAAATCCGCAAAAAGAGGAAAGTGGATTCGAGCAGAAAATAGGATAGGTAATCCGAGCGATACGTATTTCTGCTGGTTGGCTTCATCAGGCCCGAAATGAATGCACATATGAAACTACAAAAGTAGATACACATCCCCACTTTCCTCTTTTTTGCGGATTTTGCCAATTATTTTTCTACTATTTGTTATATACCTTTCTCCGCATGATCATTTTCTCTTTGTAGATCCTTTGGGCGTGAAGTACCACAGCAAGTGGCTATAACCGGCCGCATGGTTGTGGTTAGATGTCTCCTTGAAAATTCGAGGTCTTCTAGCCATTTTATTCTACAATGTGTAGGTTGGCTCTTGTTGTGGACTTCGTGTGTCGTTTTTTCCCTCTCCATCTTCGTATCCTCAGGTTACACCCGTATCCGGATGTGTGGGCATGTGTATCTACTTTTGTAGTTTCATATGTATGTACATTCATTTCGGGTCTGATGAAGCCAACCAGCAGAAATACGTATCGCTCGGGTTACCTATCCTATTTTCTGCTCGAATCCACTTTCCTCTTTTTTGCGGATTTTGCCCATTATTTTTCTACTTTTTGTGATATATATATATATATTTTTTTTGTCCTGTTTGACTATTGTGTATTTCGTAGGATTGAATTAAAGAGGGTTATTTACGAATTATTCATTAATTGTTCTACATATTTGGACGTACTGGTAGTCGATTTTATTAAAATAGAAGTAATCTAATTTAAAAGCATCCCGTAAAACTAACAAAGATACGTTACAAATACAAGTTAACTATAATAAGCAAAATACTTTGATATAAAAAATAAGTGACTTTGGAAAAGTTACTGTCCATCTCTCATAAATTTTCCGAATGCCTTACAAAAACTATATATGTTAATAGAATTTCTTATATTAAATTTTATTAAGCCTTTACAACAAAGATTATTCATACACGTATATGCACTATAATTTTTCTTGTGTTATATTTCTAAAGAAAAAAAAGGATCATTCGGAGAAAGGTATATAACAAATAGAAAAAATTATTCGCAGAATCCGCAAAAACAAGGAAAGTGGAGTCGACCAGAAAATAAGATGGGTAACGTAACGTATTTCTCCTTGTTGGCTTCATCTGGCCCGAAATGACTGCACATATGCAACTGCAAAAGTAGACACACGTGCCCATACATCCGGATACGTTTGTAACTTGAGGAAACGAGGATGGAGAGGGAACAAAACGACACACGAAGTCATCAACAAGAGCCAACCTACACAATTTAGTATAATAGCCACAAGGCCTCGAGGGCGACATCTAACTACAACCACGCGGCCGGTTATAGGCATTTGCGGTGGTACTTCAAGCGCAAAGAATCTACTAAAAGGAAAAGATCATGGGGAGGAAGGTATATAACAAATAGAAAAAAGAATGGACAGAATCCATATCCGGATGTATGGGCATTTGTGTGTACTTACATATAGCTATGTTTTTCAAAAAAAAAAAACACTAACGGATTCAAAAGAAACTTTTACATTATATCTTTTTGGAACCACATGTTCAACATGTGCTCAGCAGGCCGACAGTGACGTGTGAAGTTAACATTATTGGTATATGATTGATTTTAACGAGATTACTTTGTTACCTGAGTTGCTAACCTAATGGGAATTACGTGTGGTATTTAAGAAGAGCGTTTGTCGAAGTCCAAGATGTTTATCACAAAGTTTCAAAAATATTTATTGTTTTTATGGAAAAAGTGTGTATTAAATGTTACCATTCAACAACAATCGTAGGTAAAGCGAAATAATACCAAACTTGAGGCTAAAAGATAGGGTGGAAATTTTCAAAACTGTTAAATTATGTGATTATTGTATTGTACTCAACAAATATGAATAAATAACACTAAGTTGTTTGACATCAGCCTTTTTGTTTATCCAGACAATTGTATGAACAATGTTTCGATGTCTTTCAACAATTTAATGAGTTACAGGTACCACCTGGTCGTGTCATTGCTAGTCTGGATGGGGTCTCAGTTTTCAGTAATGTTTTTTTGGAAGTTTGCATTAGATCCATAAACAAATACTGGGATCAGATATGTCAACACAGCAATCTAACTCTGGATTCTTCCAATAATATTTTAGAGTCTCTTTTCAAAGACAATTACTTCACGTTTAATAATAAAGACTTTCCACAAACACATGGTTGCCCAATGGGTTCAGTATTATCTCCACTTTTGACAGAATATGTAATGGATGATATGCTTGATATTGTTATTCGGGTACTGCCTTTCAACCTAATTTTCTTAAAAATTGTGTAGATGATTATTGTCTGCCTTCCATCTGAGAGAGTGGATAGTTGAGTTGATGAGTTCAATAGCTATGACCCCTACATTCAGTAGAGGTATTTGTTTAACAGAATCGTATACAGCTCCTTCTAAAATTTTGCCAATTTCTAATAATAATGAACATAAACTTTACCACTTTCAACACTACCCCTGACAGTTCTTCTAGTCTAATAACTACAATAATGCCAATGAGATGTCTAATCCTAGAGTTGGTTATGATGTCTTGACATACAGTCGTAGTCCATTTACGTCCAGACAAAACATAATGTGCCCAAAAGCGAGTTTGTACAGGTCCGTATTTTCCTTAATAGTCTTGGAATAATCTAACAAAATAAATTATTATTTTTATAGAAAGAAGTGCACATGCTTTTCACAACTCTTTATTCGCTGGAAGTACTTGAATCATCGTCCGAATGGTTAATATTAATTATTACAGGTTCAATTTGAATATCGATCATATTGTCCAGATCCCACATCTGTATCTCGATTGTCTCTTTAACGTGACGGATACAATCTGCCCAATGATTTGCCGCCACTCTGTTGACAGCTTCATAAAACAAATAGCCACATAGTTTTTTATATTCGCCCAAATCATTTCAATGGGATTTAATTCACAGTGATAAGGGGGTAACCTTAAAACGGTCTTATTTTGGTTTTTCGCCATTTCGTCAATAACATTAGGATTATATTTAAATTTGTGCTGCCTGACTAGATGGATAAGTTCTGCTTTGACCATATTCTTATTGTAACTAATGTCTTTTGATAGGAGCCATTGTTGATTTTTGCCTTTCTTGTGGACATTGTCCCTGCTAGTCACGTTTTCGGGGAGGAGACATCACTGAAGAGGAAGCATAGCAACGTATAAAGACGTACGCACCGAATATGAACAGCAACTGCCGGCGTCGGCGTGCCGGCGATATCCCGAGCCTGAGTTCTATCCTGTTTGTAGTATATAACACAAAAACTGATCACGATGTATAACTCCTTAAACTGTCGTATTACTTGGAAATTTGTACGCCCAGTTAACAGTGTGTTTACGTAAATGAAGGCTTCGTCCCGTTGCTTTGCTTAGACAACACTGTCTAGTCCATCAATTGTAGCAACTGTAATTTAGTATAATACATAGGCCAAACATCTAGATCTTAAAAAGGCGTAATAATATCACATAAATGTAATTTCAGACTGTATCCAGAAAGATGTGGTTTGGCATCACATGTCAACAGGTCATTCTATGAGTTATGTCCATGTTAAGGTTCTTGGTAGAGAAGGAGACCTTTCAAAACGTTTATTCTTAGATATATGTCACATTTTCTTTTCAGATCACTGTATGAATAAAAAGGCTGACGTTAAGCAACTTAGTGTCATTTATTCTTACTTCTTGAACTGCGAAAAATTAGAACGACTACATATCCCTCAAAGTACAGAAATTTCACAATAATGTAACTAAACCTTCTAATATTTCTTCATCCTTTTCAAACAATAATTAGTTAATCATACTCCATAATAATGGAATTTTTCAAGATTATGAATTTTTTCACACGTTACATGTCTTCTGTGTGTCAGTATTAATCTTTTCCAGATAAGGTGAAGTTTTCAAGAAACACTATCTCTGCGTCGTGGGAAAATATGTTTTGAAACGCCCCTTTGAGTATATTACCTGTTAATTTAGGTTGGTAGTATACTGAGTGACAAAAAAGGTACACCTACGTATGTTTATCAGATTTTAATAATTTTTTGCATACAATGTTTAGTATCCCTTACTAGTAAATTTTCAGCTTGATTCGTCGACTGACTGCAGCAGCTGGTTCAATAATGTGCTGAGGATACACTCATTGACACGCCTAGGCATCGTGAGAAGGTGGTCGATATCCTGGTGGGGTATCTCATTCCTGGCTACTACAACTTCGTGAGTAAGACTGCTGAAGTCTGTGGAGGGTGTTGCAAATTCAAGAGCCTGCGACCTATCATGTCCCAGACATGTTCAATTGGAGATAGGTCAGGTGATCGTGGTGGCCAAGGTAAACGGTTGATGCGATGTTGATCCATGAAGGCTAACGATGCTCTGGCAACATGCGGTCTGGCATTGTCTTGCTGAAAAATCGGGTTTTGGATGGTGTTTAGGTATGGAATAAGATGAGGCTACACTTCTTCCTGAATATAGAGTCGGGCTGTCATATTGCCTCTGATGAAAATTAGTGGTGATCTGCTACCATAAGCAGTAGCACCACATTCCATAACTATCACGGCGTGGTGAACGGGATGTTCTCTGTCAAATTGTGCGTCACGTCTTTCACCTCGTCGCCTTCTCACCCTTGCCCGACCATCGTGCATCCCCAGACAGAAGCGGGATGCGTCACTAAAGACCACCTGATTCCATTCCTGGTCCCATAGAATTCTTTCTCTATACCAGAGCAAACGGTTACGTCGAAGTTCAGCTGTGAGAGGTAGCACCCAATGTGGGCGATAAGAAAAAAGGGCAAACTGTCGTATTCGGCGATATACCGTACGCATACCAACCATGCTTCCATGCTCTTCAAACCACTGATTAGCGATGGCTCACTCAGTATAATTCACAACACCACATTCCTTCATAACGTACATCTGACATCAATTCTCTCCAAAATGTAGTAATAGTTTTTTAATAATTTGATTAATTTTCCCCCTTTTTCATTCGTTCTGATTTATAAAACTAAAGTTTGTAACGCATGGCTATATGTTCCATACTTGATAACAAACCTCATGTGTCTAGTGTTCTGTTTTTATTATCTTAACAAATGGTCTTATCCACGCATTTCTAAAAAACCATTTATTTATTTTTCTACCACCGTGCGGACTCACCTTCAACACGCAACTGCGTGCAGAAACTATCACTTTTCCGCAAGCATAACTTTTCCGCACAAGTGGTACTTTCTGCACACAGATGCGCAGTGATTACTTTCCGCATGCTGTTAGAAAAAATCTTATACCTAACACTTGTGGAAAGTAAATTTTCCGCCGTTGACGGCTCGCCCGAACCCCGCACTTGTTAGGTAAATAACTATTATTTATTTATTTATTTAGCAACATCCAACAGCCAAGGCCAATTACAGGATGGATAAACATGAAAATAAAAAGGAATGCATGTGGAGTGGAGGAAGTGGCTGAACTATACTTTAGCGCATATCGCAAATATTTCGTTTTTTATTTTAAGATGAAAGATTAGGATGTAACTTGTACGAAAATATCATTTATTCTTTAAGGAACCTGTTTTTTCTTGTTTACCCAAAATATTGCTCAAAATTATATGAATATAACATACACTGTATATTACTGTGACACTGTTCATTGCAATAATGGAATTTTGCTTTATTTTAATGATGAAAATAGATCATTGTTAAGTAGTCATTCATGTTTAGGGGCCGTTCAAGTATTACGTAAGCAGATTTATTACAATTATTTACCCCCCCCCCCATCCCCCTTGTCAGCAAAAGTAAGCAAAGCTCTTACCCCCTCCCCCCATGCTTGCGTAAACATTTGTCAATGAATGTATTGTTTTTTTTTTAATATTATAATTAAAACGTTATAATTATAATTTGAAAAAAATAAGAAAATAGATTTAGGCCCAATTTCACCAACAACAGTCCCTTATTCTCCACCTATAGGGTAACAGTCCGTCAGATACAGCGAATGAGCTTCAAGTTCCAATTAACAAATTTTAGCAACCAATAGCTATGGAATGTTGAAAACAAAATACTGTCAAAGTATGAGACGACAACTTGTCATTGAAACATCACCAGCTTATTGAATATTAAGAAATTACATATAATTCAGTCAAAATTTTAAGAAATGTTTGATTTTTGAATTAATTTCATGTTTTAATTACTATTGTTGATTTTTTATTCATGTTTATATTATTTTCCTCAATTGATATGTGATACTGGGTGTCTTTTCCTATAAACCTCTTGCAGATAGCCATTAAGCACCTACTTCATGACAGGCTCTACCAAAAGATATTGCTCGTTTTCAAACATTCATTCATTTACTTGCCGTTCATCAGAACCATTATGGCACCTTAGTTTGATATTTCCACAAAACCATTCAGGTTTTTTGATATCCATACATCCATAAAGTTGAATATTTTTCGTTGTTCAGGAACTGAACAAACATCCACACTATATTCACAGCGATTAATAAATTCCCAAGTATACGCCTTAAAGCTACCATCAAACCTAAAACCTGCAAAAAAAACCTACAAATTTGCCATATTTTTACCTTTTTTCACGAGTACACATTCTAGGTTATATTTATATTAGACATTATTTGAATACAGCTGATTATTGCATTTCAAGGAGTGACACAAGGGTGGGATCTGTCAACTCTTGGTACCAGTCACATAACATTATACTCTGAAGGTTTAATTCCATGCTATTCAATGACAACACGGTGACTTGTGTGGTTGCCAGATTGTGCATTAATATCCCGTTTCACCCTCCTGGTCCCAGTGGAGTAAGTTCCGCCAACTGCTGAAATATACTCTACTATGCTTTATAAGACTATTCGTGACATTTTTCCCAAAATCATTGCACAACACTTGAAAAAATGCAAATGAAAATTTAAAATTATTTCCTTGACGCCACAATATAGCTCCGTCGGTACCTTGGGTTATACATCTTGACAGTAGGGATGTTCGATACGATCCTATATTTAGAAGTATCAATACATTTCACGAGTATCGTCATCTTTCGATCCCGACTGTGTCAGAAAGAGTGACTGCCATTTGGCTGGGACATTACCATGCCAAATCATTTTCAAAGAAATTGTACAAAATCTTCAAATTTGTGAAGTTAGCGGGTTTCACTTCATACGTTGTTATCAGACATGCCCAAATCATCAGTTGCTGCCGTGATATTCATCCCGACCACTGCATCCCCACGGCTAGGCGACCTGTATGTTAAATTTGTATTGATAGGGCAGCGGGTTATGCTATAAATTATATGTCACAGTGTTTGTGCACTGATTGCAACGGTTAGATGAAACCAAAAATATTTTCATAAATAGGAGATCGTTCCCATTCCGGATCGAACAATCTACCAAAGATGCTTATAATCATGATACGTAGTAAATTTTCACGAAAAAAAATTAAAAACCAGCAAATGTCGTTAGACTTGGCAACCCTGCGAGTGTCAGATAGATATCCCCGCCAGTCAAAAAAGAAAAATAGACAAACAATAAACATTACTGGTTTTTTGATTTTTGGACTTAAAAGCCATTATCTGTGAAACATTTTTCATAATTTTTTGTCTATGTCCATAGTAATTGCATTATGCATCATGGAGATGTAGGGATTGACACGTCTTACACATATTATCTGTGTTTTAGGATGGAGAGGACATAATGTTTTTATTGCTTTGAAGAAATTCATTAACCCATAAATCAATAAATGATTAATATTATGACGTAAAGGAAGATGAGGAATTGGATGGAATGTATTTTATATTCTATTTTCTTGCAAAATACAGACAAATCCACACTATTCAACAGGTATGTAATGATAACTTTCAGTATATTGAAGTTGGTAAATTCGAGAGTGCCATGCATTAACAAACGTAAAAATCTGCTGCCAAATTTAACAGCTAGAAAATCGACCTATTATTTGCCGCATTTCCATTCGCTGAGGGGGATAACGGATTGTTAAATGTAAACCTATAACATATATCAAAATACATGAAAGTTGTCCTGTTTTTCTGTACAAAAGCATCATGTTGGAATCAAAAAGTGGTCTTGTTTATAATACAGTCGAATTTTCACGATTTTATTCAATATTTCAATAGAAATCACTAATATTCAGAGACTTTTGACAGCTTCCGTCAAATTGCATTTCGATAAGGTATTTTCCCATTGGTCCACAATATTAATGTTGGTGAAATTGGCCCTTAGGATAGAGATTATATTTTACTGATACGGTATTCAACATAAAGGACAAAAGTATTATATCTTACTAACATAACAAACTTATTTTAAATTTTTGGTACATATACTTAATTCAAATTAAGTATTCAGTCCATGAAACCCGAATCCATGATTCTAGGTTTTCGATGACATTGGATTGCTTCGATTGCTACTCAGTGTTGTGAGTTTGGTCGCTTTCATCGGATTTTGGAATGTCTAGTCCGTCTCATCGAGCCATTCAACATCATGGTGCTCTAAATTTTGAATAATTCACATCAGTTCATTAGCACGACGAGCAGCGACTCTTACAGGTCTAACTTTCCTATCAGTGTGCGTGTTTACTTTTTCTGGATATTTTCGATGTGACGATTTAGTGACTTGACGGAAGCATGATAAAGACCACACGTTTTGCATGTTCGAAATGATAGCCTCAATTTTACCGTCGGACAAAAATAATCGTAGGGCATTTGCAGGTAAACTTTGAGTGAAGCACTTAAGCGTAGAGCCAAATTGACTGGAAGAAATTGCCCTCCTTCATCCAAAACCAAGTCATCAACTGTTTGTTTTACTTTTACAGGTGGTGGAAGAAACCTATTGTCCAGTAATCTAAATAGGCCACTTCTTGGACGACAGCATTCTGTATTTCTACATTTTACAATTTGAAGCAAGTATTGGCTCTCACGCACATGTTCTGAATACCATTTAATGTCTGGAAAATCAGGAAGATCTTGTTCACCTGTCCCAACATATTTTGCATTAACATTATAGCCATCAATTTCCATTGAATTCCATACTTCAGCTAATACATTTCCTGCAAATTCGAAATTAGATATTTCTAAATGTTCATCAATTGTAACGCCACGTTCTCCAAATGAGAACCAAAATGGTCATGAGGCAATATTAAACCAGCCAGTTCCCGACCAAGAGGAGCCATTCTGCGCTCTACTCTGTTATACGCACTTCTTCCAGGAGGATTGGTAGCTAAAAACAATGCATCGAGATCATGTCGCTTAAAGTGTTGTATAGCAAACCCTATGACTTTTTGATAACTTGGATTTTCATCTGACCCTCCATCAACCGTCATGATTACCACTGGTTTTACTAGTCCATGGCCAGTTTTAGCTAATGGTCGAAACTCTTCAAGTTCGAGAAGCGTCTCGAAATCCTGAGCATGAGTATTAGCAGTAGCATATTGGGAGTCATTTTGATACCAGCATAAACATTTGGTATTAATTTTTGACGGTCAGCGATTACCCAATCGTGATCAGGCAATTTGATTCTATATTCCATGTGCACTTTCTGCAGGTTTACAGGTTGCCTAAAAATAAAATCTTTCTATGGCTTCTTCTAAAGATTCTCTTATTAAGCTACATAAATACAAAGTATGGCAATATATATGGTAAATAAAAAACCCTATGGCTTTAAATCTAACATGTTTGAACGAGCAATTCGTTCCGGTCACAAAATACAGGGTGTTAGTTTTCTGTATATATGTATAAAATTAACATCCTGTACTTTGTGACCAACTGACGGAATCAGTCATAAGAAATAAATCTATAACATAATGAATATTACCTCTATACTTTGAGATAGGCCATAATATTTTCTAATCAGTAAAGAGAAACTTTTTGGCGATTTCTAATATTTCTAGTACTCATAGGTACCTAAAATGATTTCGTCACTCACCTTAGAAAAAAAATTTAGTAGATTGGATTTATTCTTATTCGCCGCTTGCAATACTTCTTCGATTCTCTTAGATACAATAATATCTACTTCCTTGTCGGATTTTGCTTGTAATTTGTAATTTCGGCACACTTCGTTAACTAACTTTTGTACATTTTGTACTTTCGTACTTGTATGAGATTTTTTAAAACTTTCAAACAATTTTTGGTATAACTTGGATTTGTCTATGTGAAACGTTATCTTATTTAAACATTAAACTTTGGCTAATGGAATCAACGGTAACACAAATTTTAACTTGCTTTATTAAGCTTACAATACGTCTACTCGCTATAGTATCCAAACGAAACAATACACTGATAGAGGAAATTTAGACAAGTGAACACCGCGCGGTAATTCCCCTACTCGGTTCTAAAGCGAGTAGGGGAATTACCGCGCGCTGTTCACTAAACGTATGCATTATTTGCGGGAATCCCCGAAAATGCGTTTAGTTTTCAAGGAAAGACAATGTGAGGGTTGCCATTCGTGTAAAAAAGTAAATAACTACCGATGACGTAATCACCATCTAGACTCCCCTACCCCCCATGTCATCCAAAATCAGCCAAGCAAAGAACCCCCGCCCCCCATAGTGCTCACGTAATACTTGAACGGCCCCTTATTACAGTTAAATATTCCCATCACTACACCACCATCACTATAATGATTTCTCTATCTAGTTGCGATGTTGCCAAATCATGGATAGTAATATACCTTGATTTGGTTTATCAAATTCTCACTTATAAAACTAGATCATAAATGTGCAATCGGCACCTGATTGCCATGAAAATGTGAAAATGCGGTATGGAGGTGTGGCCGGCAGCTTTTACTGTAATAAATTCACCTCGTGCCTTACAATGCCGTTAGCTATATAAAGGCACTTTTCTGAAGAATGCCGGATGCCCTTCATCAAAATACTTTGGTTATTGTTTTTCCTATATTATAGTTATAATCTATTTACTTTTTGTATGTATGTCCTTGAAGAATTATTCAAAGTGAATCTGATGTCACAAAATATACATAATTTAATGTGATATACTCGTATATGAGAAATTACCGAAAAAGTAGCTGTTGCCAGTCACTAAATAATGAAAACATAACAAATAAGAAGAACATTTTTTTATGATTTGATGGAATGGTCGTAGATCTCTATTTAACTATACTGTTGGTCGATTATATGTTGGGTGGACCTGGCGACGTGGTCCAAATCGACTAATCCAAGTTGGGTATTTTTATATGAAGTGGCCTTTTGTATTTTTTGTCACGCAAGCTACTGGTGCATTTTCCACTGTTTAGACATATACTGTTCAAAATTTCACTAGTTTTCAGTAAATATTGGGACAAATTCTTATAAAACAAGCCATTTAAAATAAATAGACTTTTATTTTGCAAATAACCTCATTTTTTATTACGTATTTATCCCCAAAAAGTACAACTTGGCAACAATGGACATCATTTATCTATCTGTCGAGAAATGAACGTTATAAAATGGCCATCGAGAATTGTTTGTACTTTCAAATATTTCTTATAAACGCAAAAACTTTGGTCTCATCAAAACTACGCGAAAAAATAGGAATTTCAAGAAGACATTGAAAAATCACAACACAACACCTCTACACAGTTTACCAAGTAAATACCATCATTTACGTGTATTTTGAACTGTTATATTAGCTAATAAGCTAATGTGTAATACGAGTAACACGGCTGGTTTTGAACCTTTTTTTTTTACCAAAAACAACGATTTTCTTCAGTTTCACATCTATTTTCCTTAGTACTATATATTGTATGTTATATTTTTATAATTTAGAGCATCCTTTTGTGCAAAAAGCAAAAAAAGAGAGTATGAAACAGTATTCTACTCTAGAGTATTCCCGCCAAAAATGCAACTTTGAAGTTCTATAAAATAGCAAGCAGAGGATTTCTGTCGGATGATATTTTCGTAATCCTGATATTTCATTTTAAAATAAGTTATAAGGTATTTGCGATTTGCGCTAAAGTTTAGTCTTACCGAAGATACCAGTATTTTAAAAACTTTCTTTGAACGGACTCTGAGCGGTCAATACATAATATTTGATGATGCGGATACCATACCAGGGATGCATATTTAAGCTTATACCTTACATAAGCATAGAACAGTATTTTCAGTGTAAAGAAGTAGACCAGTATTTCTTACAATAAAGCCTTTGAAGCAGTCACAACAACATTTTCGATGTGATAGGAGAAGCAAAGTTTTCTGTCAAACGTGACTCCCAGGTCAATAATTGTATTTGTTCTGTCAAGTTTCCTGCCACCAATACTAGAGGGTGGCCGATATGTAACTGGTTTTTCATCTTAATCTTTTATTGTAGCTTAGAAATTATGTATGAAAAATAATATCAGATAAATGTCCTGAGCCCTCTTGATTACATTTTCCATCACTTTTTGGTACGTCTCGGGAGGAATATTTCCAACCGCTTCCATAATATTGTTCTTCAGCTACTCTACAGTATTTGGTTTATTGGAATAAACCCTATATTTCGAAAATCCCCAAAAAAAATCAGGAGCCGTTGAATCCAGTGACCTTGGTGGCCAGCTGACCAAATCGAGAAATTAAACGTCCCGGAAATATTGTTCGCAAAAGATTCATTGTTTCACTAGCTGTGTAACAAGTTACTCCGTCCTGCTGGAACCACCTGCTTTGCAGGTTAAATTGTTGGATTTGAGGAGCCAGAAAGTTTTGTATATACTATATCACGGTAGCGCTCGCCAGTGACAGTAAGAGAATTATCAACAGCGTCTTCAAAGAAGTAAGGTCCAATGACATCTTCATACCAAACACCGCACCAAACTGTGACTCGACGAGGATGTAGTCGGTCGTTGATGGATGACACGAGGGTTCTCTAATGCCCAGATACGACAATTCTGCTTATTAACAAATCCGTTCATATCGAAGTGGGCTTCATCGCTCATTATCAGTTGTCGGTAAGAATCGTTATTTTTGGTATTAAGCTGCAATATTGCATGACTGTATTGACGGCGACTTTCATGGTCACCAGACTGTAGCTCTTGGGTTAACTGAATTTTGTATGGCAAATGCAAGTCCTTTTTTAAAATAGTACATGATGACGTGTGACGAATACCCAGTTCATGAGAACGATGTCTGGTAGATGTCTCAGGGCATCCCATTACACTTTCACGAACTCTCTCAATATTTTCCGGAGTACGAACAGTCCGAACACGGCCCGACCTTGGCAAGTCTAACTTCACCTGTTTGTTTAAATTTCTGAACCAAATGACGAATGATATTGACACTGGGCACATTATTTCGATCGAAATGTTGTCGTAGCATCCGAATCGTTGCAACAATCGACTCATTATTTAAGTAAAACGTTTTAATAATACGGACGCGTTGTGGGATCGTGTAGCACTCCACGATGAATTGGACACATGTACTTTAAACAACTATGTTACTACGGCGCCAAATACTGAAATGCGTGTATCAAAAATGGCGCGCAATTTAAATCAGTCACTTATATATTGGCCACCCTGTATATGCAGACATCATTACCCCTGTTTTTAAGATAAACTTCAAAACGTGACATCATTCAAAATCAATCTATTTTCACGACACCAACCCTTACTATGTTGCATTGTAAGCGATGACAATCGTCGATGTCAGATAAAGTTTCATATTGTCAGCATATATAAGAAAACCAACATCGATAACTTCGGAAATATCATTCAAAAACTTAATAAGTAAGGCCTCAAATTAGATCCATGAGGAACATAACAGGGTATTCGCTTGAATTATATGTCTGTTGCACATAACATACCGTTGCCTAACAAATAAATAAGATTTGACAAATAGCAGCAGCGAATGTGAAAGAACAAATCTAGATAAATTATTGAGTACGATGTTATGGTCTAACCTGTCGAACGCTTTAGAGAAATTAGTTTGTATTACATCCATTTAAAGTTGTCTATCCATTGATTCACAAACATACTGAGTAAGATATATCAAGTTACTAACTGTGGACCTGCCCATCATGAAACCGTGTTGACAGACGGAGGTAGACCTGTTTATATGGAAATATAGTACAATTTGTAAATAGTAATAGTATAGTATGAGTACATAGTACATAACTACGAGTATTTCGAATGTTTTAGCAAAATTGCTGATCATTATGATAGCCCGATGGTTTTCCACATACTTTCTCTCGCCTTATTTAAATACAGGAGTTACCCTAGATAACTTTCAAATAGATGGAGAATGATTATTTTTCAGAATGATTGAAAATGACCATGAGTGGACATCCACAATCTCTCTTTAGCAGCAACCTCAATGACTAAGTAAGTAAAAAAAGTTTAACTGATCGATTTTGGTTGCTATCTTCAAATTTGTTTTTTAGCTCCTGATGACAGCATGGACTATCGGAAGCTAGACATTTAAGTTACAAGGGTAGACTTCGCTATTTATGTCGGTTACTCAATTAGATAATTTTTTTCTTAACTATTTGTATATAGGATAAGGATCCTATGCACAGGGCTCTCAGTATAAATTAGGAAAGTGGCGTTCTTTGGGACGTATTTACATACCGTTGAGAAAAATGTTTATAAATTACTGAGAGATTTAGGAAAATCTAAAATTTGGCTAAATCATTTTTATTTTTTTCTGATTTTACTTTAAGAAATTTCAAAACACTAATGAAACTTTTCCATTGGCACTTTTTAGGCACTACATGATGATATTTTAAATTTTGTGCCCGATGATTCGTTTTTGAGAAACCATCATCAACTTTATTTGTTTATATGGTCCGAAAAAAGTACAACTTCTATTTAATAGAATTTTTTTGTTCTTCTTTAAGTATTCTATGGCATGTTTGCGTTTGTTATCTGCATGGGCATGCATCGGTTTACTGTTACTTCAAGTGGTGTTATTCCTTTTAAGCGGAAACAGGCACTACTCGCAGAGATAAGAACCAAACATTCCTTGTTTGGAGATGTTCCCAAAGTCACTAATGAGTGGTATTATACAGCAGGCCGAAAATGTCGAGCAGAGGTTACAGTCAGTAAATAATATGATACAATTCTGTACAATAATGATTAATAATGGTTGGAATACAAAATAAAACAAATAATGAATGAAAAACACATTACTCAAGAAACATAAAATACGCAAATAATTCTTCTTAGCAACAGTTAAAACTTAAGCTTGCTCTTAAAACTTACGTACATTTGAAATATACTGACATATAAAATGCAACACTCAGAATTATTTATTGAAGTTTGATAAAAGCTTGTAAATATCTTTGCTAGCCTGGACGTATACGGTGATAAAATGTGAGCATTCCGAACCGTGCTTTTTGTAAAGACTTTTTTTGTCATATTAGGATCCGAACAATATGAATCTGTTTACTTAATATTCAGTGATTTTTCTGTGTTGGCTCCATTGTTTCATTGTTGTTTTATTGCAATGTCACGCCTAGAGTTCACAGACGCGCAAATTTTATTCAAGTTTCCGAGTTTGAGAGGGGTCGGATAATCGAGTTATGTGAAGCCGGATTTTCTTTTAGAGAATTCGCTGATCGGTGAATCGAAACGAAGCTGCTGCAATGAGATGTTGACGAGCGTGGTTCCAAGAAGACCGAAATCACCGAGTTAGAGGTACTGGACGTCAAAGACATACTACAGAGCGACAGGATCGTTATTTGAGGCAACTAGCACTTAGAGATCGATTGTCCGCATTAACGGCAGTGGCGAACCAGTAGTTCGACGCCGTCGGGAGGGCAATAACAATGAGGAAGGTCTTTTGGACTGTTTTCGTACCGTACCCATCATGTACTACCTCTGACCCCACAGCATCGTCGGCAACGATTGGTATGGAGTAGGGAGAGACTTGAATGGAATATGGAATGTAACTCAGTCCTGTTCAGCGATGAGTCCAGATTCTGTTTGGGCACACATGATGGCCGTGCAAGAGTAAGAAGGAGATATGGTGAAAGACGGAACGTCCAATATTCCATCGAACGGCATATTCATCGCATTGTGGTGTTATGGTACTATGGCGTGCCATTGCTTACTGCAGCAGATCAGATTAGTGTTCATTCGAGGTAGCACGACTGCCCAGCGCTATATCCACGAAGTCTTACAACCAAATCTGATTCCCTTTTTGGAAACATTGCATGATCCACTTTTTCAACAGGACAGTGCGCGACCTCATGTCGCACGTGTTAGTTTAGACTTTTTAGAAGCGTCCGGAGTCAATCTGCTTCAGTGGCCTCCTCGATCTCCTGACCTTTCCCTCATCGAACATGTATGGGACATGATGGGAACAAGGCTGCAAAATTCACCGCACCCTCCACAAACATTGGAGGCTCTACGAAACCAAATTCAGATGGCCTGAGATACAATACACATCAATCACCTAATCCAATCAATGGCGCGACGACTCAACGAATGTGTAGTGAACAGAGGAGCTTCAACACATTATTAACATTAAGGTGGGATATCTCAGCTATTTTGCGAAATTTCGATTTAAAATTTTAATCTTACCGTCTATTTATCAGTAGACTTAAAACATGTAAAAGTATGCTCAAAATTATATCACTCCTAGTCGGTGTTGCAGTTTCTATGTCATTTATAATACAATAGAGTTTGGATGTGTTTTGGTCAAACGTGTAAATGATTTTGTGAGGATTGCTATTTAGTAAAATGCTGTATTTATTGTTTATGTCGACTAATTTATGAATAAGTAAATATGCAGCAATAACGAAGATTTCGAACCTAAAAAATAAAATAATCGTTTTATTTATTCTAAGCATATTAGCAGATCTTTAAATCGTGTTTGATGAGTATGGTTGATTTTCTGAAATAATTTTTTGTTGTAGATACGTATATATATGATGGTATTATAAAAATAAATTTGACGCGATTCCAAAAGTTGTATACCTCCAGAACTGGCGGATACGACCCAATATGTGTTTAGGGATATATAAGTGCTATCTTGATGGGGGACTTCTGACAATGTTATACAATTTTCGATGCATTATTGAAAATTGGGTATAAGTTGGCACATTTTTGTAGCAATCAGTGGGTTCATACTTAAATTGGAAACATTTTGTGACTGATCGTTTGGTTTTGGGGTAACACTCACCTAATGACTAAGGTGTGAATTATAATTTCTTTGGCCACAGTTTGAGTTGGAGTCGGCTCCGAAATGTTTTGCAGTTTACTATCTTCTATATTCCTAAACTTTTTTAGTCTTTCGGTTCCATCTTCTGCGATAAAGTTGGCATCATAACTTGGATCCAAAAACCGTCCATACTCCAAACTGCATTCCTTATAGATCTTGACTCACTTTGAGTCGCAAGAATTAAAAGTATTACTACGAAGACCCGTATTACGGCTACAATCTAATCCGAGCGATATCGTTCCTTTTAAATAGTTCATTCAAATACAACTTGATTCAATTCTCTGTGGTATCGTTACTTTGGAACAACTCGTTCAGAACTGTCCCAGCTCTACTGAGAGTACGAACATATTATGTAGGTACGTATGTTAGAATTTGCTATGGTTCGGCCATGGAAATAGCATACAACAAAAGCCCCAAAATGATAATATATAGTACTTACTCCAGTGCTACTTCTGATGATCGAATACATTGCATACCAGCTTTCATGTAAGCATTACTATACGAATAAAAAGAGATATGAATACAGTTAGACATTGTAACAGGCTATTAGCAACCAAATAACATAAAATATCAATACAGAAAAAGGGGCAAACAAGTCACGTACACAATATGCTGTTGTGCATACATAACAACCATTGCTTGTCTGGGAACTGCATGATAGTATGATGGCTGTCATTGTTAAAAGAAGATTGTGTGTAAGATTTTTTTCTGAACACGCCAGAATTGCTCAGCATACATTCACTCGGCTTAGTAGTACTGTTTCATTCAGTTGATTTTAGAGATTATGTTCATTAAAAAGAAATGCTATCCTACGGAAAATACTTTTTTTTATGTATACAGCAGCTGCTCAGGTAGAAGCCTAAATGAAGGGACACCACGGGTGCTATGAGGACCCCAAAGAACTGGGTAAAGCTTCCTCTTGTACATTGTTCCACAATCTCGACCTGACAAAGGAGCGGTGGCTTCGGCCAGTTCTGGAGGTACTTTTTGGGACTCACGGCAACTTTATTTTTACAATACCATCATATACATACGTACATAACACAAACAATTATTGCAGCATATCAACCATATCATCAAATACGATTTAAAGATCTGCTAATATGTCTAGAGTAAATAAAACAATTATTTTATTTTTTAGGTTCGAAATCTTCGTTATTCCTGCACATTTAAAACATATACAGCCAAAAATCTTCAAAACTGAACTAAGATCATGGATTCTAACTCAACCAAGGTTACTTATTCATAAATTAGTCGACACAAACAATAAATACGGCATTTTACTAAATAGTAATCCTCACAAAAGCATTTACACGTTTGAGCAAAACACATTCAAAATCTATAAATGACATAGAAAATGCAACACCGACTAGGAGTGCTGTAATTTTGAGCATACTTTTACAAGTTTTAGGTCTACTGATAAATAGAAAGTGATTAAAATTTTAACTCGAAATTCCGCAAAATAGCTGAGATATCCCCTTAATTTTAATAATGTGTTGACGCTCCTCTGTTCGCTACACATTCGTTGAGTCGTCGCGGCATTGACTGGATTAGGTGACTGATGTCTTCTTGGTGTACTGTGTCCCAGGCCATCTGAATTTGGTTTCGTAGAGCCTCCAGTGTTTGCCGAGGGTGCGGTGAATTTTGAAACCTTCCTCCCATCATGTCCCATACATGTTCTATGAGGGAAAGGTATGGAGATCGAGGAGGTCACTGAATCAGATTTACTCCGGACGCTTCTAAAAAGTCTAAAATAACACATGCGACATGAGGTCGTGCACTGTCCTGTTGAAAATGTGGATCATGCAATGTTTCAAAAAAGGGAATCAGATGTTGTTGTAAGACTTCGTGGATTTAGCGCTGGGCAGTCATGCTACCTCGAATGAACACTAATCTGATCTGCTGCAGTAAGCAATAGCACGCCATACCATAACACCCACAATGCGATGAATATGCCGTTCGATGGAATATTGGTCTTTCACCACGTCTCATCCTTACTCTTGCACGGCCATCATGTGTGCCCAAACAGAATCTGGACTCATCGGTGAACACTATTGTTACATTCCAGTATTATATTCAAGTCTCTCCCTACTCCATACCAATCGTTGCCGACGATGTTGTGGGAACAGAGGTAGTACAAGATGGGGACGGTATGAAAACAGTCCAAACGACCTTATTCGGCGATAAACTGTCCTCATTGTTATTACCCTCCCGAGAGCATCAAACTACTGGTTCGCAACTGCTCTTAATGCGGAAAATCGATCTCTAAGTGCTAGTTGCCCCAAAAAACGATCCTGTCGCTCTATACTCTGTATTTGACGTCCAGTACCTCTAGCTCGTTGATTTCGGTTTTCTTGGAACCACGCTCATCTCATTGCAGCAGCTTCATTTCGATTCATCCGATCAGCGACTTCTAGCCGGAATAGTGTCTTAACCTCGTCAACTGTGAAAAGATTAATTGAAAAACTCAGGGAGACTAGATCAGCTGGAGACGCTAAACACACCGGTCGTCCAAAAACATGCCGTTCAAATGTCCATGTCGAAGCAGTGCGTGAGAGTGTTGGCGAAAACCCAGGAATGTCAATACGGTGACGTGGACAAGAATTGCAAATTTCAAGAGCGTATGAAAAAAATTTATCTGAAGTCCCTTGAAATAGCATAAAAACCTTTGGTCGGCGCGTCCTTTGTAATTTCATGACGTATCAGAGGCGTGCGGTTATTTATTTAGAACGATAATAATAATGTTTTTATATCACAATAAATGGATTTTACTATCTTCTTATTTTTTTGATTTGGGATAAAAATACTTATATTGGGAGTTTATGTTGCCTGAAAGTTAAGAAATGGAAAAATTACAGAATTCCAACGTTTGACATAGGCAAATATTTACATAGCAGGTAGGTATATAAAAAGGTATATAAAGACTTACATTATAGGTATTTATATATCATCCTCGCCTTCGGAGCTGTCGCTAGAGTCATCTTGTAGAGGAATTACAACGGGATTTACAGGAGGCAAAACACAATATTCATTTTCTTTTTCAATAATATGCCTAGAACACTGCTTCCATAGGTCTGTGGCAGCAATATGAGATACTGCATCTCTTATTGTGGCCAATAGCGATTCACTTAATTGAGGGGTCTGATTATATTTTCTTACTTTTTTTAAAGCAGCCCAGACCAACTCAATCGGGTTAAAAATGCAGTAATAGGGAGGTAGACGTAATACTTCATGGCCATTTTGCTGAAGCAGATTGTCAACAACATACTCTTTTTCAAATTTTTGTCTTTTAATAAGATCCAATAATATGGCTTTGGTTGATTTTTGTGGTATTTCCATTCCCTTATCCTTCATAAAATCAATAATGTCTTGTTTTTTTGTGCCTGTATTCGGAATTTTGTTTTTCTATCGGGAATGGTATGGCGCATTGTCCATAATAATCACTGAATTTGGGGAAATGTTTGGTATTAACTGCTGCTCTATCCACTTTTCAAATAAGTCGGAGGTCATGTCCTCATGATAGTCGGCACATGATTCTTTGATATTTTTGGCAGATAGGCATTAGGTATAAATCCATTTTCACTGCCAGCATGGAGAATAATGATTCGTTTTCCACGGTTGCATGGTGCATTTAAAATGCACTTGTTGCTGTCGTCAACCCAGCCGTACTGCACAACATCATGGGTATCATACCACGTTTCATCCAGGTAAATCAGATTTCTTTTCTGCTCTCTATAGATTTTAACTTTGTGGCGCAATTCAACGCCATAATCACCATTCTTTTATCTAATTTTTTGTATTGAAAACCACACAGTTTTACAATTCAGTGCAGTGAGTCTAAGCATTTGTAATTATAAAAATCTTCAGGATAATCTTTTAATTTATCCCGTATCATTTCCAACGTGGGCACCAAATTTTCTTTATAAAATCCGTATACTATACGACGAATATCTTCCTGAAAACCCACGTCTATTCTTTTTAATTTTTGCCCTATGCGCTTTCTGTGGAAGGAATGGTTGACTACATCTCCCCTTTTTATAACCCGATAAATGGTAGACCGACTGATTTTTGTCAGGATACAAATTCTGTTTAAAATTTGATTTTGCGAGGAATCTGGATTTTCGTTTTTCAGACAATCATACATATTTAGGATTACTCTTTGGGTCTGTTTCTCTAAATCTTTATGAAAGAATTCTGCCTGAACAGGTTCATCAACCATCTCCTCGTGGCTTGGAGCATTTTCCCAAGGTCTCCAAAGAGCCATATTTAGGACACACAAGAACAATCAACACAACAATTAAATCAACAAGTAAACTGAGTATTCAAAAGTCAAAAACACACAAACTAATAAAATCTATGAAAAAACACGGACAGACTAAAGAAAATACGTTTATTCACCGCTACACGGCACTGGCTAAACCGTTTCAATTTTCAGTAGCCACCTGCACTTGTTCAGAGCTCTGAAATACACGCTTTCTCATTGGCTATGTCCACGCATAGGTGTGCTTTACTCCACGTGGACCGGTGAAACTGCCTTTGATCTTATACGGGGGATATTTGCTGCGAAATTTGGCGATTTTTGCAGCAACAGAGCGTGTTAAATATAGATGTATAAAACGCACCCGGTATTTCACAGTGTTTTCAAGTGACTTCAGATAAAGTTTACACTCACAAGAGATCTGTGTGTCTATGCTTACAAAATTCAATTAACATAACAACTGAAGCCTAATGGCCATGCACAGCGAAGAAAGTTTGTGGAATGGGTTATTGAACATCAACAAGTGGATGCTGGTCTTTCGAGAAAAATCATTGTAAGCGATGAAGTACATTTTCACCTTTATGGCTTTGTTAATCGCCAAAATTGCCGTATTTGGGGTTTGGAGAACGCACGTGTGATTGTCGAAAAATAAATGCATCCCCAGTGTGTCACTGTTTGGCGCAAATGTTGGGCTGGAGGCATCATTGGACCATACCTTTTTAAAAATAAGGCTGGTGAAGCAGTAACTGTTACTGATGTTCGATATCGCGACATGATCACACAGTTCTTTCTGCCGAAATTGGATGCTATGGGTATGTGGTTTACACTAGACGGTGCCGCACGCCATACACCCAGTAAAATAATTCAATTACTGCATGAGACATTTCCTAGTCGCGTAATTTCCCGTTTCGGTGATCAGAATTCGTGTGATTTAACACCATTAGACTTCTTCTTATGGGGTTATTTAAAGTCAAAGGTATATGTTAATAAACCCACAACCAGCCGTGCATTACAATAGGAAATTAAACGGTGCATCAACGAAATTCAGCCACCATTATGCAGAAAGGTCATGAAAAATGTCGACACAAGAGTGCGTATGTCCCAACAAAGTCATGGAGGCTATTTACCCGATGTGCTACTCCATACATAACCCTATCCTAATCATTTTATGGTTCAATAAACAATAACAATCTAAAGACTTAAAGCTGTGTATTTCTATTTCTATCTCTTTGTAGATCCTTCGAGGTTGAAGTACCACAACAAGTAGCTGTAACCACTCGCGTGGTTGTGGTTAGATGTCGCCTTGAAAATTCGAGGTCTTCTAGCCATTTTATACTACAATGTGTAGGTTGGCTCTTGTTTGTATGGGCACGTGTATCTTCTTTTGTAGTTGCATATATTTCGGGCCTGATGAAGCCAACAAGCAGAAATACGTAACACTCTTGTTACCTATCCTATTTACTGCTCGAATTGACTTTCCTTCCATTTGTGAAATTTTGTATAAAGTCTTCGAACTGCGGACGCTAAACTTTTGTTATCTTTGAAATATTGTTTCATAAGGAAAACACGTTGTTGTATCATATAAAGCTCCATTTTTACTAACCATAACCTCTCAGCTGTCAAATTGTTATTTTTTCAGGGCTGCCCACAATTTACTGCAAACATGGCGGCAAATTCAAATCTTGTGTTAATTATGGGACACCCTTTATCTCTACGATCAAAGACGCAAAATAATGTAAATAGAAGTCCCCCCTTTTTTTTTATTAAACTCCAAAACATAAAAATACTTTTCCGTATACATATATTAAATGAAAATCTATGAGTTAAGGCATGATCAGGTCCAGTTTAAAGGCAGGTGTTGCACACAGCACTACCTGCCCTTAGGATGTATTTAGTATAAGAAATGTAAAGAAGTATTATTAAGAGACAACATAACCTTCAAAATGAGACCTGTAAAATTCATATATCCAATTGTCTTCTGAAATCCTAGATATTCTGGCCTGAAGTGAAATTTTGTACGGTCTATTTCTATGTCCATTTTACGAACAGTATATATACGTAGGCATTGTAGAGACACTTAAGCCAATCGAAACTAATTTCACACATTAATCAAATGATTATGCCCCCATCTCCAATTTCATGGAATCCGGGGGACTTCACCAACCAATAAACAAACCATACTGACCATGATGGTAGTCAGATAATGATGTAATTTAAAATAAGCTGTGCAAATGACGTGATAAAGGAAGGTTGCTCTAAGTCGTTAAGGTTTTTTATTGGAGCCCAGTCGCGAGAAGAAAATTATCTCTCGATTTGAGAGTTCATTTTATGACAGATATCAAGTCTGTCCATCTTGCGCAAACACAGTTGCTGGAAGTTGTAAGAAACAGCAAAAAATAAAATGTAAATTTTATGTGAAAAGCTTGTATTTAACTCTGATTTATGAGTGCTTGTTTAATGTTGCATAACATATGCAGTTATTTTAGGTGCAATTTTACGTAATAAGAGTTCCAAGTGTCAATCGGCCGACATTTATATAGGGTGGCCCATCGAAAAGGTACCCCCATTTGTGACTGTCCTGGTATATTTTGGGAAACACGCTCCGACACGTCAATTTTGATTTATAGGGGGACGTCTTTCCATTTATAGCCGTACAATACACGCTGATCCGAAAATAAGATATTGCGTTAGAAAAACTTCAATTCAAAGAAGGGTAGAAAAAACAAAACTGTATTACCAAATTCGGAGCATTGCAAGAGCTACTGCCCGGTTGTTTAATGCGTTACATCCAGACCATCAATGGAAACCCTCTTTTTTTAATTTAGCTTCTCCATGAAGTTTTTAGCAACTTTTGTATAATGAGTTACCCAAGGCTGAAATCTGTCGAATATCCAGAATGAAAACGTTTCAAGCAATACCATGTCTGAATCTCCCCAAAAGTGGTAGATCACGTGCATTTACGATATCGTTGGAATTGAGGAATAATGGTCTTAAATATCGAAAGAGACCTAAGTACCAAGCACTCTCAAGCACAACTCTTCTGTATACCAAGATGCTGTCGTCATCTGAGGAGGGTGCACTTAACAAAAATCATTATTTAGATGAAAAATATTTCACTTTGCGTAATTCTGAATGAAGGGAAACGACGGATTTTATGGACAACGTAGAGGAATACCCTGACAATGTTAGATACTACATAAAGCGACATTTGCGACATCCTCGTCTGGTGCGCAATTTCTAACAGGGGTGTATCGCAACCTTTCGTGGGAAGAGTGACGGGTGAAGCTTTGAATACTCAGAGCTACGAGTATATTGATAACTGTGCACAAAAAGAGTGATCTTGGTTCAAGAACAACTATCTTCAATTGAGGACCGTGACTTCGGTATGTTTGTAAGACATATATCTTTGAATTAACGACAATTTCTCAACTGTAAGTGCTACGTTTCTTCAAATCAACGAAATTACCTCATTTGAAGTATCTGTGATCTCGAATCAATATCATAATTTCATAGAAACTCATGCTCTTGAATCAATAGCACTCTTTTTTGTGTGTGCGTTTCCAAATTGCTTCAGCTTGTCCTGGAACGTCAGGTTAATGAGCATGTTTTGGCCAGACATAGCATCATGTCATTACTCAAGAGATATCCAAAACTGGCTTCGACAACACAACATAACAAATGTGGATTCGAGTCATTCATATATCGACAATTATATCTATCTACATCACCATGTAAATAGAAGGTACACTCATCCGAGAAACATATATTAAATAACAAATTTGCATTGTTGATTAAACGCTGGGACATTAGTTCGCAGTACTCCAACCATCTGTCAAAATCGGGTTCATTGTACGGGTTGTACGGCTGACATTATTGTCTTCCAATTTTTTTTGTACTGTTGAACGTGTAAATCCTGAAGAAATAGCCAGTCCACGAGTGCTTGAATGTTGTCAAGTGCTACGTGTCCCAAAACTGCTATTTCTGCGGCTTCATTTCTAACTGGTCGATTTTCTTGATGGCGATTACACGAATATTAGACACAGATCCAGTTTCTTCTCAAATTTTCTTATCAACTTAGCCACATACTTATGGTTAATATTTTTGACCGGATGTAACGCATTAAACAACTGGGCAGTAGCTCTTGCAATGCTCCCCATTTTGGTAATACAGTTTTGTTATTTCTACTCTTTCTTGAATTGAATAAGTCTTTGTTCAATATTTATCACAACTAGGTAGGTAATTTAACAATTTGAGATAAAAGACAAAGTTTTTCTATGACATACGATGTCACTGACTGATGCTAAAGGTTCTTGCTGGTATCCATGATTATTATTTTTTGCCGTGCATTCCATTATTATTAGTATTAAGTTAGTCGAATTTTATTATAAACTCAAGTAGCTTCACATCGATTGAAGATAGGTATAAAAACTTTATTATACAAAAGTTACTAAAAACTTCATGGAAAATCTAAAAATAAATAAATGGGGGTTTCCATTTAAAAATATAAAGTGTAACGCAATATTTTATTTTTGGATCACCCTGTATTGTACGACTATAAATGAAAGGGGGTCCCCTATAAGTAAAATTGACGTGTCCGAGCGTTTTTCCTAAAATATACAAGGAGAGTCACAAATGGGGGTGCGACTTTTTCGCTAGGCCACCTTGTATGCGTACATAATACTATCCAACAGGTATGAACTATCTGGCAACTTTATTTGACAATATGCATAGCTGATTGGTATTTTTGTCCACAGTGATAAGTATTTTAATGAATAATATAATAATAATAACATTGCACTTTTATAGTTGAGTAATCCAATATTTACTATTAAAACAATTACAATGACTGACAAAATACAGAGACATCTTCATAGAGTGGATTAAATACAAACTAACACAAATCAGCAATACTGGAAAGCTTGGCGAAAACATACAAACAAATGAAGTGTTGTCAATGTTGTGCGACTAATCAAAGTCAACAGGACGAGCATTCTAACGAATTATGTAATAGAATAGAACATGAGTTTGTGTAATTATTTTCACATAAAATAATTCTTGGCTGGTTACAAATAATATAACAAACAGAACACAACTGTTGGTGGCTTTATGATCACCTTGTATTTTGTTGTGCATGATATCTAAGCATCTGTCACCCATTTGTGGGTTTTATGTAGAGCACAAAAAAATAATGTGAATTTCTTACAAACAAGTGTACTAGATACGATTCTATTACAAAACAATTACTCTGCTACATGCTGTGCCCTATGAGCCGTCACATGTGTACAAGAAATTCGGTGCAGCGGAAACAGTCTGCAACATTTTGCGGAACAAGTAGACAAAAATGGGCCAAAAACATGTGCCGCAATATGCTTCGAGACTTGCTAGAATAGCGTTCTATATTCTAAGATATTCTGTATACATTTCCATCTATATTTTCAGAGACATGAGTTTCGGACAATCTGATTTTTGTGACTTATGCTTATTAAAAGAAAATAAATCTTACCTTAGGGCATCGTCTGACTTGAAGTCTACCGCTCAAAAATTCACTGGCTCAATATAGTTGTAGTGGAATGTTGGAATACACAATCATAATAACCATAATGGATTCTATTTTTTATGATCATGTAAATATTGTCAATGTAAAAAATCACCAACTAGCGGTGACACACTGGTATATTCTTTATGTTTGTATCAACCAGAAACACGAAACATTCGTAAGGTACTCGAGGTACTTTCTCTCAGGCGATTGTAAAATCAACACAGCTGTCTTCGGATACTATTTATATCAATTTAGATGATCGTTGATCGACAGTCACGTTGAATTTTGATATGCAAATGTTAAAAAAATAGATGGATAAAAATATTTAGACAACTATTTAATAATCTCTAGCAATAATTTTATTGAATTCACGTACAAAAACCTACGAACTAAAAAACAAAAAATGAAGTTTTATAGATTGGTAACATTTGTTTCTGCTCCTGTTCCTTTATTGCAGACATGCCTACGATTGTCTTTTGCTTTCCATCTAAGTTTCCACAAGACTTGTCTTTCTTTGTTTTGCAGATTAACAAATGTAGGGCGCAATGGACAAAATTCGCTTTATCCCTAAATGATTAAACATCTTATAAACGCTCGTAAATCCAAGCTCTCTTATTGCTAAATATGAGAACTCCGCGCACAGAACCGAGCTTTGTGGATAATTTAATATTCTTTGATTTTGCTATTGTGCCATTATGGTATTTTATCGTACTTAAAGAAAATCCCGGATCTCCACAGAAATGATGTTCTGATAGAATCGTGTATAATGCTCAACTATTAAAACATGGCAAAGCTAAGAGTAGTAAATTTACTTTAGAGTACTGACAGAGGCATTACTTCAACTGTTCGATACATGTTCCAAATCGGACAGCGCGCGTCACAAAGAAACCTGCCCCTTGTCTAAGATTTGCGCTAAAAGCTATTTTCAGTGAAAGGGATAAAGCATAAGCTACATTTCACCAGAACTCTTCCGGTTGTAATTGGCAAAATCATAAAGATATCGGTAATTTCGCACTTGCCTCTCTTAGACGCGAAAAAACGCCTATCTGACTCGGTTTAATCAGTCAAATTCAAAGAAAGACTGGATCAACTTAAGATGATGAACGTTTGTCCCAAAGAAGTTAATGACCACTTTTTATTAAATTTTCAAAATACTCATACCCATTTCCGATTAATTGATGCTACAGCTTCATTTTATAAACAGAATTTATTCAATCCTAATTTAACACTATTTATGTTTAGACCGGAAAGTGTTCAAGAGATCCTAGATATGTCTCGCTCTATAAAGTCGACTGCAATATGCTGTGATGGCTGAGAGCCAAATAAACAAGAGATCAAATGGATCATAATATGTTGATTAAAAAGAACAAAATACACACGTGCTCCACCACTGGAATGCGAGAAATGATATTAAAAAAAAGCTGTCGCAAAATAAAATTAGTTGGCGTTTACCATATATGTTTTACGCCTAAACTACACTTATCTTGGCGGAAGTCTTCTCTCAGCTATGGCTAGGCGCAGCCGAGATATATCCCGGGTCAAAAAGAACGAAAAAAAGGCAGCAAGTAGTGGACACGTCACTGGGCAGCTTGCCTCGGTCCCAAAAATTATGATGGTAACAGGTAACATATTTGAATACGTAGAATGTCTAATAAAATCAACAAGTCTCGAAGAATTTCAATAAGCAATAATAAATGTATAAAGATCTATGAAATTGTTATTTAGAATGATATTTTACCTGTTCACATCAGGGTTTTTTCAAGGGGATGGCTTCCAATTTGCAAAACTGCAACGATGCAACTGACGAGGATTTTCTTCTGTTTCTTTTGACAAAAAGACAGCAGATATTGAATGAAAGTCATCAGGACACGCATTAAGGACGCTGTCCGAAGGTATATAAAAAAGAACTTACCGCTGAGGGTCAAAATCCCATAAAAAATGGAAGACGTAGCACCCAAAATAACTAAACTTAAGTCACACAACAAAAGGAAAAGGGTGCTAGTCTATGAATGGGTGCTTGGGGCCTTATATCCCAGAGTCTGGAAAACGACAAAGAGACCTCTGGATCACGACCTCAACGGAAGCTGAAAAGCGAATCACCGAATACGCAACGTTCTAGAATCTACAGGAAGGAATCTTGAGTGGCCTTGAAGAAGATATGTTTTATAGGCAGCCAACTAACGGAGAAAAACTGCAGAGTTTTTTGCTGATCGTCAACACCATACTGAATCGCTCAGAAAGAAAGATATAGATATAATACGAGTGAAATTACACAATCAATAAATCATTAAATTTGCAAAAAGAAAATCATTGAAACCGGGTTTGGCCTAGGAATGGGCACTCTATAATGAAGAGAAATTCAAATTACTGATAAGTGATAAATAAAAAAAAGGTTACGTGATTTTGGCACGTGACAACCCCCCCTCTCCTTGGAGTAGGAGGGTACCTACAGTGTAGATAACCGACGATAATTAATAACGCTGAGCTACCAAGAACCTATAGGAACAAGAAGTAAGCTGATTATCAGAATCAAAGACAATATCCAAAATCATACAAAAATTCCCACCAAAACAAAAAAAATATTCTAAACCTAAGTAAACGAAATCCGGTAGATCACGCCAAAAGGTACCCAAGGCTCCAGGATAAATCAAACAGAGAGAAAAAAAAGACAAATTTAGATAGGGTGATGGGACCTGACACACGTCGGCACTCAACACAACACAACCTTTAATGAATCAACCTAAAATACAGAAAAAAAAAAGAAATTGATCGAAACCACACAACACCAAAGGTCAATATAGGTATAAAAGGTCAAAATCGGTATAAAAAGTTAAAATCAGGTAATAAAAAGATCAAGATCAGGACATGAGTTATGACACGTCCAAAATCATACATCTACAAAAACAAGAAAATATAACGTAAAGGTAAGATAAGATAAACGAACTAATAAAGGTAATCTATACTTAATCACGAAGATAAAAGATAGTCGAAATAGGTAAATTAAATCAAGAAATGAACAATTCAAATTTAGCATAACATTCAGTAGTCTCAGAAGAGAACAAATTGTATTCCCACTTGTTGATATGTTTAGACATCAAGTTTTCCGCCAAGCTATCTGCGCATACCCAACAAATTGTCCACTCTACAGGACAGAACGTAAGATAAGATAAAACAACGTAATTCAAAAATTATACTGAACAAAGGGAGTTATCATTCGACAAACTCCTACCCTCCTTGACATAGATGGATGAATGTGACAAGGTAAGTAAAGACAAGGATAATAATATTCAGTATATTACATAACCTAAATCACCACTCGATAATAGGAACAGCTATGTGGAAAAATCCAACAATTAAGACTCAACATGGTAGTGATTTACTTATCTAAGCCAGGTTGTTCAGATGGTTGAGCTTAGATGTTATAAAGTGTGGACACATGATGGTCTTTTACCACCGGCAGTTTTCCCGCCACGGACAAATTCGAGGGCCCAGCCCGTAGGGCAAATAGATAAGACAATATGATAAAGTACAATAATAGAGAGTAATACGACGATATCAGTAACAGCAATATATTATAGGTAGTTGAACAGACTAAGGTAAGGTAACTAAATAACAATGTTGGTTATTCGGCGTCAGTAATGTCTGTGGAAGATGGATCGCAATATGGTTTCAAATCCTGAACATGCCATACGCCTTTAGGATTACCCTGCTGGCCTTGAAGTTCATACGACCAAGAACCACACTTCCATCTTATTATAAATGGCCGAGCTATGTTGGTGCTAACTTGGCACTAAAATAATTAAAGGCATCAGAAAGGACCTTATTTTTATGCCAGACCTTATCTCCACAATTTTATTCTGTCCTGAACTTGTTGGTACAATTTCAAGAAACCCTCCTGACGATTTCAAACATAAGAATTCACATCAACTTTTTGTGATGGTAACTTGACTAGTTATGATCAGTTCCATATAGTTTGTGTTCTCTACCAAACAAAATAAAATATGGACTATACTTGGTGGTTTCACTAGGCGCGGTTCTGATAGCACAAACCAATCTCATTAAGATGTTCATCCCAGGTCCTATGATTTTCCTGACGGACGTAAGTACGTAACATGGTCTTAATTACTCGATATGAGGCTCAGTGGGATTAGCAACGAGGATTGTAGTGGCAGTATAAAATATTCGGGTACTATACTTTTTAACACAATGCTTGAAGTTACTAGATTTCAACTTAAACTCCCTTGTCGACAAGTTAGAAACATGGGTGCTCAGTTAACGAGAAAAGAAAACTCTCAACAATTTCAACTAAGGATTAGCTTTAGGCTGACGACATAGGAAATAAGCAAATGGATTACTGAAGCAGTCTGAAATAACAAGGGATCTGCAAAAACCTTTCTTTGAACGTGGTAAAGGTCCATATAGTCAGGACTTAAAGCCTGAAACGGTTCTGTTATGTCCGGACGTCCCGTGACTTCTGCTCTACTTTATTCTGAGCACAAGAACAATGTATTACATAATTTAGAACATCAGCCTTCATCTTAGGCCAGTAATAAGTTTAATGAATTTTGCCGAAAGTTTTAAAGACACCTATATGACCAGATGTTGGATCATCATGACAGCGCTGAAGAATGATCTTTCTTTTATCCTTTGGGACCACTACCTTCCAATCATCCGAAGGAGAAGAAAGATTCGGGATTGATGGTTTAACAAACTTATAAAGTATGCCGTTCTGCGTACGCCACAGAGGAAATTTTAATGGGTTCTCTTCAACATTCTGGAGCATTTTTAAATACCATTTATCGTTGGTAGTCGTCGGAGAAAAAGATGGTGGGTGAAAACAAAACACTGAATCAATAGGTACGGGTACTGCTCGAGAGAGAAAGTCAGGAACTATGTGATCTTTTCCTTTCCGATGGATTAATTCAAAATCGAACTGCTGAAGACGTAATTGCCAACGGGCAAGGCGACCTTGGGGATCCTTTAATCTATGAAGCCATAACAACGAAGCATGGTCTGTAATTACCTTGAAATGTACATAATCTAAATAATGTCTCAGCTTTTCGACCGACCAAATAACGGCAAGGCACTCCTTTTCCGTAACTGACAGTTTCAGTTCCTGTCTGGTTAAGGATCTAGAAAGGGAACATATCACCTTTTCACCTTCCTCGAATTGTTGGGTTAAAACTGCTCCTAAACCATAGTTTGACGCATCGGTTTGTACGTAAAATGTTCTACTGAAATCAGGGGCAGACAAAATAGGGGCGGTCACTAAACGTTCTTTAAGTTCAGTAAATGCTTTCCGACAATCTGGGGTCCAGTTCCACTTGACGTTTTTCTTAGTTAAGTGGAGTATAGGGGCAAGTAGTGAGGAGAAATCTGGTACAAATCGCCTGTACCATGAAGCAGTGCCCACTAGTCTACGAACTTCAGAAACATTCTTAGGAGGTAGGATGTTCACGATAGCCTCCACTTTTTCGGGATCAGGTCGAAGACGCTGACCGTCAATCAAGTATCCCAGATACCGCAGTTCTGGCTTACAGAAGTGACACTTCTCCAACGATACAACAAGTCCAGCCTCGCGGAGACGATCGAAAACTAGATCTAAAAGTTGTAAGTGTTTAGAAATAGAAGCGGGCAAAATAATGATGTCATCTAACATAAATAGACCATCACATTAGGCTCCAGTTCAGGACCAAAAATTGTATCCACAATACGTTGCCAAGTTGCGGGTGCATTGGTTAAACCAAATGGCATCCTCCTAAACTGAAAAAGACCCCTTCCTGGGACAGTGAATGCCGTATATTCGCGGGAATTTTCGCTCAAAGGTACCTGCCAAAAGGCAGATTTAATATCTATGGAACTAATGAATCGAGCATTTCGTAGTCTATCCAAAATAGTTGAAATATACGGAATAGGCCACGCATTTTTCTTAGTGACAAGATTTAATCGGCGGAAATCTATACAAAATCTAAAAGATCCATCCTTTTTGCGGGCAAGACAAACAGGATTAGACCAAGGACTATTCGATCTCTCACCCAATTTAAGCATTTCTTCAACTTCATCATCAATACATTTTTGTTTGTAGGGAGACACCGGATAATAACGTTGCTTAATCGGTTTCGCTCCTGGTTCTAGAGTAATCTCATGTTCTGCTACTCTACAACAACCAAGCCCTGTATCCATCTGTGAAAGTTTTTCACTAAGTTGTCCAATTGAGTTTTCTCAGAAGATGTTAAGTGACTCATATTCTTCACGCTACAGAATTGTGCAAGGTCATTCGGTTTAGAAAAATGCCAAACATCCTGCTTAAGATCAGGGACGATTTCCATAACCTTCCAGAAATCTATACCTAAGATTATTTTATGTGATAGCTCAGGGAGCACAACCACATCGATAATATGCGTCCGGCTCATTAAGGTTATCGGAGTTTGGATATAACCTATACTATGACACACTTGACCATTCGCCACAGTACATGCACTGTTTTGTTTGATTAACTAAAGACCCAAGCTTAAAAGCATTTCATAACCTGGTAGTCCAACCAATGTACGACTAGCACCAGAATCAAGTAAACCCAACATTGAATAACCCATTATATCGATTTTAAGATAAGGACGTTGATCTCCGTGGGCATGTGAAACAGCATAATCGATAAGAATTTTATTTTGAAAATCAAGAGTGTTGGCCGCTAAAGGTATTCAGTGGAAGGAAACAGTACGACCTAACGATTCCTCCGGGACTCGTTTCCCGAACTACTACAATTGAGACAATTCCTAATGGTTACATTTGGTGCACCACAGTGATAACAGTGAGTTTTCCTTGGATTGGGACAATCGCTATTTATATGTCCTACTTTTTTACAATTCCAACAAGAAACCCTACGCGATGAATCGTTTTGGGAGACCTTAGATACCTTAGTTACCTCAGCAACTTTATTCGCATTTTCAGGTTCGCGAGAGGTAGCAGGATGCAGACTTTCCGTTTCTACGAATGCAAAGTCGGTCTCAACAAACTGTTGACGCTTTCGAGATGGGGGTACATAATTCTCAACTCTATATTTGTTAACCTCAAGCTTAAGACATTCGACCTCAAGTTCTTCCAAGGTACGAACAACTGGGAGCTGAGTAGCATAAAATGGTGACAAATTCCTACATACAATATCTAACTGAAGCTCTTCCGTTAGATCACCATAACGCCTAAATAGTCGCTGCATATACAGGACAGATAATCAATAATAACCTCCGATGTATCTTGTGTTCTCTCTAAGATTTCTTTGAAAAGTCTAGCACGAAAATCAGGAGGTTCAAAATGACGCTTTAACAAATCAGCTAAGCTTTCCCTAACAGTTACTCTATTTCGATTTGCCGTGAACCAGTTTAACGCTTCCCCAGTGAAAAGATCTATAGCCGAGTCAAACAACTGTTTTTCAGTTACGTTGCGAGCTGACCGTAGTTCATTAACCCTTTCTGAAAAGTTATCGACAGAAAGTTATTTTACTTCACCGGAAAATTTTAAGTTCCATTTTTCTATGTTTTGAGACTTCGGTGGAACAGTTTGGACAATGGGAGGTCTAGATGAAAAATTCTGTACAGTTGAATTATAGATAGGAGTTCTCTGGTAACCCAAATTTTCATCAGAATTTTGAAAAAGTGTATTTAATTGAGGATCTTGCCTAGAAGCCGTCTCCAAAGAACCTAATGCTGCCAAAACATCGATTAAGAGTTCAGTTCTTTGAGTTTCATCTTCTACGCTAAGAATTGAATCAGGAATTCGATTAACGCGGTCGAAGAGGTGATCCAACCTACATTGAGCGGTAAGAAATTGGTTTTGTGCGCCCTACCCTGAAAGTGTACCGATAGTATCGTTAACCTCATCCAGCAATGACCGAATCTGCACCTTTTCATCGTCAAAATTAAGGTTATATGGTGGAAATTTAAAAGTTCCAGCTTTTTCCAACTTTAATAGGGAGCGTAAGGTAGCTCTCAATTTGTCAACTGTATGACTTTCGTCAACAGCAACACCACGGACTAAAATCTCATGAAGTAACATCTCTTTCTTAAGGTGACTAACTTGTAATGTAATAATCGATAATACCTATATCAATTCAAATCAATCAACAATAAAATAATAAAGTCTGTCCAAAAGTTTAAATAAATTTCTAAAAGTCTGTCCAAAAGATTCAACTAACTTTCAAAAGTCTGTTCAACAAAAATTCAACAAATTATTTGGCTTTGTGTACTGTTCAAAATGATAGACCCTAAACGTTGGGCGCCACAAAATTTGCCACGCCTTTTATTTTGGTTAATTAATAAAACACAATGATAAATGCTATCTAACGGTTGGTCCAAGCAAAACAGTTGTCTAGTGGTGTGCGAATTTAGGCACTAGCTCAATAAAGCGGAGAGTAGGGGTGGGTTAAGAGCGCCAGTGACTTAGGACGGATTAAGCCACAACTCCCCGAGATGTTAGTCGGAACTTGTTTTGCTTGACCACCACACAAAAGGAGAATCTGACAGAGATGACGAAATTTAAGTAACAGTACACACAGAGAGAGCCAAATAAATAAGATATCAAATGGATCACAATATATTAATTAAAAAAAACTGTCGCAAAATAAAATTAGTTGGCGTTTACCATGGTATACGCTTTACATATATGTTTTACGCCTAAACTACACTTATCTGGGCGGAAGTCTTCTCTCAGTTATGGCTAGGCGCAGCCGAGATGTATCCCGGGTCAAAAAGAACGAAAAAAGGCATGCCAGTAGTGGGCACGTCACTGGGCAGGGGCTGCTTGCCTCGGTCCCAAAAATTATGATGGTAATAGGAAAAAAACCCTCGAGAGAGAAAGACTGTTTAAAAATCTACTCTACTCTCTGTCTGAGATAAACCTACTCATTAAAAACAATCGCACTTGAAGCGAAACCATGTACATTTCTTTCGTATAAGAAAAATAAAGCTAAGGCAAAAAAATTAAAATGTAGTACTAAGCTAGTACACCCGTGTTCTAAAAAGCTATATTATGGACGAATGGGAAAATACCTTATCGAAATGCAATTTGACAGAAGCTGTCAAATGTCTCTGAATATTAGTGACTTCTATTGAAATATTGAATAAAATCGTGAAAATTCGACTGTATTATAAACAAGACCACTTTTTGATTCCAACATGATGCTTTTGTACAGAAAAAACAGGACAACTTTCATGTATTTTGATATATGTTATAGGTTTACATTTAACAATCCGTTATCCCCCTCAGCGAATGGGAATGCGCCAAATAATAGGTCGATTTTCTAGATGTTAAATTTGGCAGCAGATTTGGACGTTTGTTAATGCATGGCACTCTCGAATTTACCAACTTCAATATACTGAAAGTTATCATTACATACCTGTTGAATAGTGTGGATTTGTCTGTATTTTGCAAGATAATGGAATATAAAATACATTCTATCCAATTCCTCATCTTCCTTTATGTCATAATAGTAATCATTTATTAATTTATGGGTTAATGAATTTCTTCAAAGCAGTAAAAACATTGTCGTCTCCATCCTAAAACACAGATAATATGTGTAAGACGTGTCAATTCCTACATATCCTTGATGCATAATGGAAAAAAAATTATGAAAAATGTTTCACAAATAATGTCTCTTAAGTCCAAAAAACCATAAAAACTAGTAATGTTTTTCTTTTTGACTGGCGGGGATTTCTATCTGTCACTCGCAGGGTTGCCAAGTCTAACGACGATCACGTCCCGTGGTGGAGGGTGCGAAATGAATCTTTTACATTTGCTGGTTTTGAATTTTGTTCGTGAACATTTACTAGGTATCATGATTATAAGCATCTTTGGTAGATTGTTCGATCCGGAATGGGAAAGATCTCCTATTTATGAAAATATTTTTGGTATCATCTAACCGTTGCAATCAGTGCACAAACACTGTGACATATGATTTATAGCATGACCCGCTGCCATATCAATACAAATTTAAGATACAGGTCGCCTAGCCGTGGGGATGCAGTGGTCGGGATGAATATCACGGCAGCAACTGATGATTTGGGCATCTCTGATAACAAGGTATGAAGTGAATCTCGCTAAGTTCACAAATTTGAAGATTTTGTACAATTTCTTTGAAAATGATGAAAGATGTCTGATTTGGCAGGGTAATGTCGCAGCCAAATGGCAGTCACTCTTTCTGACACAGTCCGGATCGAAAGATGACTATACTCGTGAAATGTATTGATACTTCTAAATATAGGATCGTATCGAACATCCCTACTGTCAAGATGTATAACCCAAGGTACCGACGGAGCTATTTTGCGGCGTCATGGAAATAATTTTAAATTTTCATTTGCATTTTTTCAAGTGTTGTGCAATGATTTTGGGAATACTGTCACGAATAGTCTTATAAAGCATAGTAGAGTATATTTCAACAGTTGGCGGAACTTACTCCACTGGGACCAGGAGGGTGAAACGGGATATTAATGCACAATCTGGCAACCCTGTCGCACCCTCACAAAATGACCGCTGACAAACACAAAACACCGTGTTGTCATTGAATAGCATGGAATTAAACCTTCAGAGTATATGTTTTGTGACTGGTACCAAGAGTTGACACATCTCAGACATGTGTCACTTCTTGAAATGCAATAATCAGCTGTATTCAAATAATGTCTAATATAAATATAACCTAGAATGTGTACTCGTGAAAAAAGAAAACTATGGCAAATTTGTAGTTTTTTTTGCAGGTTTTAGGTTTGCTGGTAGCTTTAAGGCAAATATTTGGGAATTTCTTAATCGCTGTGAATATAGTGTGGATGTTCGTTCAGTTCCTGAACAACGAAAAATATTCAACTTTATGGATGTATGGATATTAAAAAACCTGAATGGTTATGTGGGAATATCAATCTAATGTGCCATAATGGTTCTGATGAACATCAAGTAAATGAATGAATGTTTGGAAACGAGCAATATCTTTTGGTAGAGCCCGTCATCAAGTAGGTGCTTAATGGCTATCTGCAAGGGGTTTTAGGAAAAAACACCCAGTATATATCAATTGAAGAAAATAATATAAACATGAATAAAAAATCAACAATAGTAATTAAAAATCCAACATTTCTTTAAATCTTGACTGAATTATATGTAATTTCTTAATATTCAATAAGCTGGTGACAAGTTGTCATCTCATACTTTGACAGTATTTTGTTTTCAACATTTCATAGCTATTGGTTGCTAAAATTTGTTGATTGGAACTTGAAGCTCATTCGCTGTATCTGATGGTCTGTTACCCTATAGGTTGAGAATAACGGACTGTTGTTGGTGAAATTGGCCCTAAATTGCTGAAAATGGATCAACAATTTGAATGTATTTGTTCATAAGATAGTATGTACTAAAAAGCCTATTTATCTCGACAGTAAATTGAAAACTAGAGGAATCATTAATCTTAGAGATCTGATTCATAATAGTAATCGTACAATGCCTTTGCACTACACCGCATTGTTTCTCTTTCAGTGCAGTGAGGTTGTACAACTCAACCGACCCTTCCTGGAGAAGCAAAATTGTTGTAACATCAGGAAGTTGGTTAAAAATCAGCTGTTAGATTTTCTGTATGTTTTTTTGTACTTTCATCCATTCATTATTAGTTCTCTTCTGGTTCCTTTTTGATAAACCAACATAGCGTGGATTGGTCAATTGCGTATGTTTCTTTCTCTTTTTATTAGTTCACTCAGTTGAATATCAAATCGATGTATTTATCTTTAGGTTGCTATGTATCTAATTTTGCATTCTACGTACATATTTCCTCTCACAATACGGTTAAGTATAAGAGTATAGCCAACTGGTTAAACTTCGCCCTATTGTTGTGATTGTAATAAAGGCATTTTATTATTATCGTTATTATTATTATTATTATTAGCGATAGTCCTGAAATAAGTGTTTTTATCGAAGAATACTATACCACTGTAGATAGAATATTTTTTGTTACGGCATACCCTTTAAGTAGCAGCATTGCCAGTATGGGGAATTTTGAATTCAAGACACGTTTTTTATGGTTTATGACGGGTATATCACGAAATAGTTACATTACATTCTTGGTTTGAGAAGTGGCCTTCTTGGGTATACATAGATTGTTTCCACTACTAATACTATGTATCTCGATATATTCGACTTAACATCACAATCATGACGTTAACATATTTTACGAATTAAGATTTGCTAATTGAATATTTAAGGGAGCGATTTTTGGTCCATTTTAAGAAGAAAACTTCACATGAACGTATGTCCTAAACGTCTTAACTTTTGAGATATCGGGTGGTGAAATTTTCAAAAATAAATCGGTTGGCACGCCACTGAACTATCTTGAAATAAAAAAATGACATCTGTATTCATTTATGAGCAGATTTGATCTCTTGAATTTTCTTAGTCCGACGCATGGTTTTCACCTAAAAAAATAAAGTCTATTTATTTGCAAGCTAGGAAAACCTGTTGCGATACCTCTCAGCCTCCTTGAGCCTAACATTTTAAATAATTATTTTCTTTCAATTTTCCACACAGCTGCAGCTGATCCAAATTTGATTGATAGTGTCTCTAACTCTTATAGCGATAGACGCCATACACCAGATGCACTTCTGTTTGCTTTTAAACTCCTTACTTAGCAAGACATCGTCAATATAATCTCTCATATTAAGTCTACGGCATGTGGCTCTGATGGTCTAACTTTAAATATGGTTTGCTTGTGTTTGCCTGATACCATAGACCATATAACTCACATTATTAATGTCTGTCTCGAAACAGGTTACTTTCCTGTCAGTTGGAAAAATGGTATTATTATTCCATTAGCTAAAACTAATCATCCAGAACAATATTCGGATCTCAGGCCAATTACCTTATTATGCTTTCTATGAAAAATACTCGAAAGAGCTGTCTACTCACAACTAGTGGAGTTTTTTCGAACAAAATCACTTATTTCATCTACATCAGTCAGGTTTCAGAGCAGGTTACAGCACTACTTCGTCTTTGTTACGTCTTACTGATTCCATAATTCACAATTTAGATAATCACATCAACACCGTCTTGTTACTGTTAGATTTCTCGAAAGACTTTGATATCGTCAATCACCAGATACTACTGAGTAAGTTATCTCTTTATGGAATGTCAGATATAGTTCTAAGGTTCTTTGAGTCATACTTGCTAAATCGTCAACAAACAGTGAAAACTGATCAGGGAATTTCCTCCTCTGAGCCAGTTCCTTCAGGAGTTCCTCAGGGCTCAGTATTAGGTCCCTTACTATATCTGATTTATACGATCGATCTGCAAGACTGTTTAGTCCACTGTAGTATGCAAACTTATGTAGATGATACTCGGTTAGTGTTCGGTTTCGATCCATCAAAGGTTGATGAAGTTTCTTTTAAAATTAATTTAGATTTGGCTAACATCAGTGATTACTGTAACAAACACTACTTGAAGATCAATCCTAATAAAACTATTGCAATGTTGTACTGTTCGAAGAACTCCTACCGTGAAATGAAGCAGAGGTTTTTGTGTTGCTTTGGATGAGACACTCATCCCTTTTGTGGATTACGCCAAGAATCTCGGTGTTACCCTTGACTTAAATATGAGATTCGATCGGCATGTCTCTTTCTTATCTGGAGTAACATACATGCGTTTGACACTCCTCTTGAATTTTAAAACCCGAAAAAAGCTCGCTGAAAGTCTTGTGTTGTCTGTCATTTCTTACTCTCTTGTTCTTTATTACCCATGTTTAGACTACGTCCACAAAAGGAAACGTAGAAAATTGAAATTGAGTAGAAAAAACAATTGACGTGAAAAGTGCCATAGAAGTGACGCCAGGGTAGTCGTATGTGACAGAAAAATTTAAGATACATCAATTATTATATCATTGTTTGTGATTTATTTATTATAGTTATTTAACTAACGCGTTCTTGTATTTGGCATGCCAAATTGCGCCAATTTCAAACTATATATTCTTGATTTGTCGCGCATCGTTGGAAGTAAATCGAGAAATTATCACATTCACACGAAGATATCCACACGTACAGAGATTTGTTGGTATTTGTTGTGAAATTCGGGAACCGAGCAAGCCAGGCGAGTGTACATTTTGTCGATTTTCAAGAATAATTTCATCATATATGCCAAATAAAGCATGATATTTTACAATATTTGGATGATTTATGTCCTCAATTTCTCCATTTGTTCAATATTATAGATACGAATGCATTTATTTTTTTTTGAGAAAATTAACCATTTCTGTCGGAATGTCGAAAAAAGCCTTCTAGCGGCCACATGTGAAACTAACAAAACTTCAAATATTATAACATTTGTAGCCCAAGAATAGCTTTTTTCGAAGATACAGGGATACAGCAAAAATTGTCAAGAAAGTTCACATCTTTGGCTCACATGTTTTGTATGACGATGGCATTTTTTCACGGTTTTGTCCTTATTTTTTTCATGAACATATTCTTGAGCATTTACTTTTACACCTCCATTTTTGTTGTTTTCAACTGAGGTCTTGCTTGGAATCTTAGCCTGTCTTCATCGTCAAATAGAGAACATTTCTTGTATAATCCAAGGTCAATGCTTCTCACGTCACATCCGTATGCCTAAAAATCACAGGCATATGTGTGGCTGCTGTCTGCTGCATCCAGAAGGAGCGACCACTTGTATCCCTATACCATAACACACACAACAGATGTCTTAGGAGACCGCGAGAGAGCGTGAGAACCACCGAACGAACCAGACTACGATGCATTATCAGATAATTACAACCGATTATTCCTCGTGTCACCGTGTCCTTTATACCGTCGTCTGTATATATTTCATTATTTTCATTAATATCTATGCGTAGTGACCACCATCGTAATGCTGATGTAGCACCGGTCAATTCCATCATTTCTATGTAAAAGGATGTATGAGACGATTCGTATAAATTAACTTTTTTGTATGACGATTAATAAAAAAAGTTATATACAAAAGTTATATGAATTTTCCTAGGCAATACCTGAGAAAAGTGCTCTCAAATAAAGTCGTATTATACGATATTGCATAGGTGAATAGATGCAAACTGGTTTGGACTTGGATACACATGAATAAATGTCGTATGAGCGAAAATAAATGATAAACCAAATAGTCACTCACTGAAAATATGGTATACAGGGTGTTTCATTTCAAAAAACGCAGGTTTATTCGGATACACTTTTCTGAGGCATGAAACTTAATATTAGACCTTATATACCCTATAACTTTTGTGTAACAAACAAAGCCTATAAAGATCTGTAGAATGTGCGATGAGGATTCTTAGTTTTAAAGCGATAAATATTCAAATCTGAGGTGTGCTTCATATAGTAGATTAAGACACGTTGCCGTGGACTTAGAAAGTCATTCACAAACTTTTCAATAATGGAACGCCTCCTAAATATACCAGAGATGCAATATCTACAACATCAAAAGTTTCTTAAAAATGTGTATCTGAACCGTTAAGAAACGAAGTTTGAGCCAGTTCTATTTTTTATTTATTGCCTGTAGCTCCACCGCCACTGGACCGATTTCCGAAAACAAAAAGTTTTTTTTGTCCTTGCGATATACGTATTTGTATATTTTCCACTTTATATATGAGTTTGTTGTGAACATGTACTATATGTTTCGACCATAGCCTACGTCTCCTAGTAGACCTGGGCAATCCTATTGTGTAGGAAGTAAAGAAGACAAATACTTCGCCATTGTCATATAAAGCTTAATAAAATAGCGCTTATATATCCATAAAACTTACTAGACGCTGTTATTTTTTTACAAAATCTAAATCAAAATAAAGAGCATCAAGAGAAAGAACTTCGTGATAAAGAAAATTGTATGCAATTAAATACTACTGAACGTAAATCAAGGATACATTCTAATTTCATTTCCAATCCATACAAAGGAAATTACGAATAACTTCAATAGCAGTTCTCCTTGAAGCTAATCAACGTAAAGTTCGGTGAATTCCAGCGATGGTCAATGATTTGCTTCAGTTCTACTGTATAGAATAGATGAAATGGAATGGATATTAATAGAAAATGTGGGACTATTACGTATTGTATTATGGCAAGATATAAGTACATTTCAGGATCTGATCAATTTATTTCACGTTGTCGCACAATATACTCGTACTAAAACATTAGGGTGCACAGCTGATTAAAAATATTCAACAGTGAGAATAGACAAATTTCTTGTTTACATTAGCTGCAATCAAGATTAGATTTTTCATTTAATTTAATGCCTAGTATTCGGTGCTGTATGTAGATTCATTGCAGTGATGTCAAATTGAAATTCCTGGTATTTCAAGTTTATTACTCGTTATCAATTTTTCTGAGTATCTGAGTTGTATATTTGATCTAAAATAACAATTTATCTTCTCATTAGTAACTTATATTACATTTTAGATGCAAGTGCACAATTTCTTACAGTCCATATGGGCCTTGTACTGTGCTTGATTGTAGCGGTAACTTTGCACGTTATATGGAGATACTACAACATCGAAAACAGCATCTCGAAATACCCAAGAAACCATTAGACTTAGATCTCTTTTGCAGCTTCAGGCTTCGTTGCATTTTTCGAATGAGCTAAGCGTTTAATGGATAGGGAATAGTCAACCCATTAACATTGTGTATATATGGCAACATCTGTTAAAATTATTCTTTATTTAGGAATTTTCTATAACTTCAGCTTTGCCTGTTTGCAGTTCTATCTTGTAGCTTCCTTCCTTTAGAAGTGCTATACTAGCATTTCAAATGACTGTTGTGCAGGGTCAAAATTTTGTTTATGGTTATCTGTTTATTTATGTTTTCCTTTGTTAAAATGTTAACTCTTAGTTTTTGTGACGAAAACAATTTCTGAGTGCTGAATAGTACTGATATTTTTAGTTATTGCCCTTTCATTTACTAGTGTTAAGCATAACAAAATGCTTCGAGTTCGAAGACGTCCGAATTATCACCATGTTAGCGACTTTGACAGGGGTAGAAGTTTTGCCAATCGAGATGTTCGTCAGTCCTATTGCCAAATTGGCCGCAGTGTTAATTGTACTGGAATGACGGTAACTCGTGTCCACCGAGGCGTACCACAGAGCGTCAAGATAGGCGCTTCAGACAACTAGACCTACGAGACCGTTTTGCTTGCTACTACGCGACAGATTGCTGACCAATGGTTTAGAGAAGAAGACTGTAGGAGTAACGATCTGGGGGGGCCTAGAGTAGCCGATTACCCCTTCTCCTTGTTCAAGGCAATATGGTGCGCGTTATGTTGATGATGTCCTACAAACCTCTTTACTGTCGTATCTAGAGGGCCCACACGCCCTTTTTCAGCAAGAGAACCCACGTCCCCATGTTGCTCGTCGTACTACGGACTTTCTTCAAGAAGCAGACGTTGATGTTTTGTCATTTAAATTTAAATCCCATCAAACATGTGTGGGATATGATGGGGAGGAGACTATCCACTTTGCACCATCCGCCACAGATTGTGCCACACCAAATCCACTGGAGTTTGAGTTGCTTGGATTGAGATGCCACAACCAGACATCGATCATCTCATTTTGTCGATGCCTAGACGTATACAGGAGTGTATTCAGCTGCGAGGTCTCCCAACACATTATTATATTTTTTCTTATTACTTGTCAATAAAATTTCGTGACAATGTTATCGCTTCATTTATGTAAGACTACATCATTGCCAAAAATCAAGTTTAAGTAAATTATTTTTTCTGCGTGTAACACTTCTAATGTCACTGTGTATATAAATGAAACGACTTATATATTTAGCACTCCCTAGAACTAGAATTGCTATACATTCTTCTGGTATTATTTGGAACTCAGCATAAGGATAATACAAAATATAGAATGGTTGCTTTCAAATACTCCCGTATTTGACACTATTTGTTCTATCGATAAAGTTCACTGAACTCCACAAAAAACCTGCAAATCATCAAGTTTGGATAACTTGGAATATGGGATCTGGCGGTGTGCGTTTTCGTGTTATTGTTGTCGCTAAACATGCTGGCGCTCTGCTTCTTATTAATCTTCATTAGACGAGCCTCTTGAAGCTTTTAAAGCAAAGCAAGAGGTCTGCGAAACGGAGATCGGCGACTAACACGTGTTGAATTACGGGCCACATGCGCCAGACCACGACGATGTTAATTTTTTTTAATTGATGTTCGGGCTGTGAGGACGCATCGGCTCTCAATGAACACTGGTTAAGGGATTCATGATACAAGGTCGTTTTGATTGGTTAAAGTACGTTATATATACAGGGTGACTTTGAAGTTGAGTCATTAATTTTCAGATAATGATTGTAGAAGGAAGATAAACCAAAATATGTGTGTAAAAATAAAAAAAAAATAAAAAAAAATTTTACCTTGTTTTATAAAGTATCCTCCCGACAAGTATTTCAGTGCGGACCTGTATTTGATCGTGAGGTCTTGGAGCACCGGCATGCCGTCCCCTGTGAGATCTTAAGTCACCTGATTCACGAGCCCGTTGCACTACATTAACAAAGGCACGAGGGGTTGGTTGCACTCGATTGGGAAACCGATCCGCATAAACATGTGCCATTTTTTATTTCGTTTGAGCCACGCAACAGACACCACTATTCACTCACCGACGCTACCGACTGACACTGACTGTATACAACTGAATAAAATAATTGTAAAAACATCGTTCCAAATTCTTTCGCTTTTTTGTTTCCGATGCGATGAACCGATAAGGCGGATTATATCCGTTGTTGCCAAACACGAGCACATAATATTATTATTGAGACAGGGCGGTACTCAAACTTCCAAAGGGCTATAACTTTGTTACCTTAATTTTACCAGAAAAATGGTAAAGGAAAAAACATTTCTTTTGATCAGATCTACTCACTGTTAAAATAAATGACTCAACTTCGAAGTCACCCTGTATATACTAAGTGACATATAAATCCGAACACCCAGTTTAAATGGTTTTATTTTAATAAAAGTTGGTGAATGTATTTATCTTACTGTAAATTTAATAACAAGTGAAAAAAACATTTTGTATTAGCTCTTAAGCTGGTTCAAAAAGCATCTAACTAGTGTCGAAACAATATGGACCGTAGAAGAGAAGCGTCACTCCGTCGTTTTTGGCAAGGTGTCTGAAATAATATTGTGGTATCCAAATTCTACGTGCAGTTTAACTGTGGTGTCTGTGATAAAGTGGGAAGTGAGACCGTAGAACACTGTCAGAAGTGTTTCACGTGTCGCAGGAGGTGGGGTGCTGATATTTTGATGCTCCGCTAATGATGTAAAGGCGAGCATGGTTATTCCATCATATTTGGACTTTAAGATATCGTCGCTTAAGTTCTAACACCACGTAACTACAAAAATAAGATATCCATTTATTTGAAAAAGGTCTACCGTGATTGGCGGAACGTCTTCAGTAGACAGTATTTCAAGAATATGAGGTTTCATCTGCGGCTGGATAAACGTAGAGGATTATAAGATATACGCTTGCCATTCGATAGCGAATCCAAAGACTCACTGGTCGTTTTGTTCTTCTGTAAAGTTGTTAGTTTTTAGTTACGCTGTTTTAGAACTCAAACGACGCGAGATATTCTTTTTATTGAACAGCTGTGGTCTTGGTGTAATTATCGGAGAATATCTATTCAACATTTTTGTATGATTCATGAGTTGGCAGTACTTAAAAGAAGACAGTACGACACAAATTTGATATTTAGTTTTACATCCTAAGTCACTGAACAATGACAAAAATTTATGAATTAGTATTTTGACTTTAGATTTTATATGGCATTTCATGATATTCCCAAAGAGTTTGGAATCCTTGTTCCAACATCGGTTGTAGATTGTTTAAGTATGTTGCGAGAAAATAGATGTACTCCATTTTTTAACTCTTTTTTATACTCTTTAGTCTTTTGCGCATTATTCATTTTCACTGAAACTTAAATACGAGCTTTTGAAAAACAAAGTGATTGTTTTCATCTACACTGCAAAAGCTATAATTCATTCCAAGCTTTGTTAGAATTCTTATAGCGGTATTGAGAGTGCACATGTCAAGGAAACCAAAACGACAGGTGGATTATCGCCAGTCAGTGGAACGCTAAAGCACCTATTTCTCAAGCCGCAATATTTTTCAGGAAATGCTATTTGTCGTATATCGTTTAGAAAGTAAAAATAATAATAATAATCTGGATCACCCTGTATAAACACGGTTACTCTACGACATGCCAAACTACGCATGACTGTCAAAATCAATGAAAGGTATGAAACGACAGATGAACCAGCCGTCAGTAACCCTGCTTCTCTTTATTCGTATTCCTTGATAGCCTACCGGCAGTAAATCATAAACGAAAAAGCCTATGGTATATCGGCATGTGTGATGGTGTATCTATTCATTTAAGGGTGTGTGTAAAGCTAGACATACACGCCAATAATATTCAAAGCTTACAATCTATTGAGATTCAGATTTGTGCTTTTTCAAAAAGTAATAATTTAAATTTGTCATTATGACTTCTAGGTGCGGTTTTGATTATATTATAACGGGCCATTGTTTTTTGTCAGAAAAGCTGATTGAAATACAAGAGCACTCATACTTGCACCTAACAAAAAAGTTTAGACTGTGAAGTGGCGGTTATAGAGATAATTTGTTTTTATATATGCGTCTGTAAGTATATGAGCGTTCGTATACCATGAATTAGTGAGCTACTTTCTGGGTTGAAAACCAGCGGCCAAGATTCTATTTTATGCATAATATTATATTATATTATATTATATATGATATACTCGTATGAAAAATTTTGGTGAACAAATCATACTCAACTGTCTCTCTTTTCCTATACCGACACTATACCGATACATGCCGTCAATATGCACTGAAAATCTTCCAGCACATGGAAGGTTTCATTTCAGCCAAGGTTGGTTTGTTCACACTGCGTATGGTGAAGTATATATAGGGAACCAGCCTTGGTTCAGAAAACAAACCATGTGAGTTTAAATAATAAATACGAAATGTACACCAATAAATAATTAATCTATAAAATTGTCATGATTTTTTTATTACCAACGGCAGATTTCAGGGTGAAGGAAGTCTGGGCTCGGCGGTTTTTACTATAATGATATACCATCTTCCCTAGTTTAAATCATCACATGACATGAAAATATGAAATATACAGACTTCTTAATGAGTTTTGGAGGGTGTGTACTCCATGAAAGATATCTCTTACAATTCGGGTTGCTACGCTCAAAACTCTTATTGTTATTGTAACGTGTTTATTTATCATGACCTGTGGGTCAACGTGAGCGGGCATGTTTAGCTTTATGTGATGAAGATAACAGCGGTAGCACAAAAAACCGGAAAGCTCTATGTTAGATAGCGGCAGCTCGTAGTGTGTCTGTTTACTTGATTCCAATCAGTGTTGCCAGGTATAGCCGATCTGTTTTTGATTCATTTGTGCAATTTTTTTGCGTAGATTTCGGTAGACAAAGCAAAACTTGCCGATGATTAAAAACTGAAAAAGAGGGCACATTGGTTGTGTTCGACTCGGTTTGGAAAAAATCGAAGAGCGGAGGGGGGAGGGGGTAGCATTACATGCTGTTAGTAAGAAAACCGAAGAACGCGAGGTTGCACCAAATTTCAGAGCGGGAGGGGGGCCTTAGGGTAGCATCAGTTGCTTCTATTTATAAATGAAAAGCGGGTTGCACCAAATCGAAAATTAAGGAGCGGGGGGCGACAGTGTTCTGTTCTTATGTTTCGTTGAATTATATCATAAATTTACTATTTATTATTATTTATAAGATTTTTCGGTAGATTTCGCATTAAAATCGGTAGTTCGGTAGAATAGGACTGAAATATCGGTAGATCTACCGAAAAATTGGTAGACCTGGTAACACTGTCCCCAATGGCCTAAAAATATAGCTTTTAATTTTGACGTGTCCACCTTCCACATTTATAAGAAAAAAATATATTGATCACTATTAACACGCATTGGCATTTAAAAGAAACATTTTGTTTTATGAATAAACAGGATGATTTCTTTGATAAATTTATCAATATGAAAATGAAACTAAGGAGAAATTATCAGTTTCTTATTTACGTCGTCACCGCCGCTGGATCCGTGCAAAGACATCACAAAGCCATTCCTGAGAAAGGCGGAACTGTTTGAACTAGGCGCGCAGACCTGACGCCTCTGATCCTATATTGGTAGCCCCAATATGAACAGCTGAACAGCTTAACTTAAATGTTGGGCACTCTGGCGTATTCAGGCAGGCTTTGGGGCTCTCAGACTCTCCCTCCCATAACGGTATGTTTCTCCTTACATATTAAAGCATTCGATACTTCTGTGAAATCTGGCCGAATCGAGATGAACCACCGCCCTCCTTCCTGCTCTGAAATTTTCAATCGCCAAGACCCTTCGCTGCGAGACGTATATCTTCCTGACCCTGAATCTTGAACCTCCACTGAGCACGAGTGGAGCTCGCCAACGGGTCTCAAGTTATGGGCCGGCAAAGTCAGTAGGATAGAGATCGGTTCTACTCAGCCAACTTCTGATTATACTGACTTGAGCGGCCTGTGTCTTGGAGCCCGTTCAGTTTTGGGGTTTACGACCTCTGAAAGATTCAATCATATTAGCCGAAACCACTATTCGAAATAGAACATCTAGCTGAGTAGACCTGATACACCATTATACTGACTTAAACGACCTATATCTTAACACCCATTGAGCTTGTGCCTACGGAGATATTTGCACAGAACCCAGAAACTCATAGCGGATAAAAAATTCAACGAAAACTGAAAACACTCTTCCACTTTTAGTGTAGAGTAGAACCGATACCCCATGATACTTAAACGACTTATATCTTGGGACCCGTTGAGTTTTGGGGATTTGCGCCCTATGAGGTTTTCGTTCAGAATGCCGGAATACATAAGACTTAGCAAATTAATTTGTTCAGGATGGCGAGATGCATGAGACTTCACAAATCCGGTCATAATAACCAAAACCACTCTTCTAGAGAGAGCAAATAGCTGATTGAAACCGACAGCCTATTATAGTTACTTGGGCGGCCTATATCTTTGGACCCGTTGAGTTTGAGGGGCTAACGCCAAGACACGCAACATATAAAAATTTCAACAACTTTCATTTATATGTAATCTTTAAAGAACCGCAACAGAGAATTTGAAAAAAAATTCACAAGTTTATAAATTTGTATAAGAATATTGGTTTTCATAAGAATGTTGATATAACATATGATGTTTTCGTGATTGGCTATTTTGTTATAAATGATTCACTACACCAAAATGCTCAACTTTGAAAGCCTGGCGATTTTGGACGATGGCTTATAAAATACACAAGTACGCATAAGGAGCTTCAGTGTGAGGTATTAAATGACCCCCACTTCTTGCAAAATCTGTTCTATGTGGCGCTCATTGTCCTTAAAGTTTCTATTGCAGTACTTAGGTATCAATTTCATCACTCTGAATTTCAGCTTGCTATCTTGTACCGTCCAAAAAATAAGTGGGTGGTCCTTTTTGCCAACAAACATAAGGAAATGATAACCTTACGAAATAAGCTCTCCCTTATTATCAGTAAATAACGGCAGGGCTATTCTATAGAAAACCTGACGATTAAGCAACACGTACAGCTAAAAACAATTTCATAATAAGTGTACAACAGCTTGTGCTAAGTTAACATCCTGAAAAATCATAATGAAGCAGTAAAATAAGAGCACTTAGATCTCCCTATTTAAGTTGTACTATATTACTAAAATCTCTGGGATATCTATATGGGAACAAGAACAGGTGGTCCGCTAAGACATTTTTTACCTGCTCTTTGATACATTCGATGTGTAAAAACCTGAACCATCCTACCCGTAACATGATATTTTCATCGCTGAGATGATGGACATATAGACCTTTGTGTTGTCATTGTTAATACGTCAACCTTGCACTTCTTTTGTTAAATGTGTATTTATAATCTTTCGCCTCTTTGGCTAAAACGCTTCTACAAGTCGAGTACTTCTCCAATACTGTGTAAAAAATAGCGCCAAGTAGCTTGACTCTACACTTCCTATGCAATGCTGCCATTGGTTCATAAAATATCATGTACGGCACAACTTGACTCTTTCTAGAAAAAAGCTAAGTGTACGAACTTATATGACGAAGGTATTGAATGGATCAAGTCGGTCAGATGGAACGTAGTACTATATACAGATAGTAGAGTATTTTATGTAACAACAGACTTTGCAGTATACGCCAAATAATGACTTTGTTTAGGCAATTTTTTTATATCTTTCCTCATGTTTCAGTGAAATTACAGAAAACTTAAATTAATTATACTCCTAAACCTTCCTCATGAACTCAACTGGTGAAAATCGTAGATATAATAGCGAGTAGTTTTCGTTGCACTGAGCGCGAGCGGAATTGAAATACCTTATATATAATTTTAAGTCTTCATCAGAAACCTATACGGACCAAGTATTAGCGGACAGACCGACAGACAGACAGACAGACTGACCGATGGAAATGAGTGATATGAGTTTTCGTGATTTACACGTCGTATAACATCCATACTTCTTCGTCAGTGACGCAGTAAGTAAAAACCAATACAGTCACGATATTAGGTAGTCAAGATTTGGAGATATCATGTGTATTTCAGATCTTTCTTTATGTATTTTATGTGTTTCCCTGGTACGAAGGCCGAGAAAGTATTGTAATTGTGAACAATTTAGTAACCGATATATACTAAGTGACATATAAATCCGAACACCAAGTTTAAATGGTTTTATTTTAATAAAAGTTGGTGAATGTATTTATCTTACTGTAAATAACAAGTGAAAAAATTTTCAGCCTTATCAGTTGGACATTCCGGTTTTTATACTGCTTTTTTTTAATTCACTAACGCTCTAAAAATGATTATTTCAGCCGCAGTAAAGAATCAACGTTGGCGGATTTTGGTTCTTGACATCCTTTACGATCGGTTACGATGCCTAGAGTACGGAGACCTGTAGGATTTCGTCAACTTAGTGAGTTTGATAGGGGCCGTACAGCGGGACTTCGGAAGCTGGACTTTGTTTTCGGGCAACTGCAGTTGGAGTGCAAAGAAGTGTAGGCACTGTGGCTAGGTGTTGTCAGGCATGGCTTCGAGAAGGCCGTACGCAAAGAGCAAGGGGCACTGGACGCCGCCGTAGAACAACAGACCGTGAAGATCGCCGCCTAAGATTATTGGCCTTAAGGGACCGTTTCTCCACTACCAGGTCCATTGCAAATGAATGGTTTGCTGAACACGGAAGACCTATTGGCATGCGAAGTGTTTACCGACGAATGAGAAGTTTTGGCTTGTTTTCATACCGGCCACACTGGGTCCTACCTTTAACTCGAGAACACCGACGTAATCGCCTTGAGTGGTGCAGACAACGGTCACTCTGGGATCAGGAATGGAACAGTATTGTCTTTAGTGACGAGTCTCGATTTTGTTTAGGCATGCACGATGGTCGTGCCAGGGTTAGAAGGCGATGTGGTGAAAGGAGGAATCCACAGTTTTTTGTTGAAAGACATGTTTATCATACTGTTGGAGTTATGGTTTGGGGTGCTATAGCTTATGGTTCCAGGTCACCTTTAATCTTCATCAGAGGTAACATGAACGCGCAGCGTTATATCCACGAAGTTCTAGAACCCCATCTTTTACCCCATCTTGACACCCTGGCAGATCCAACTTTCCAACAAGATAATGCCCGACCACATGTTGCAAGAGTCACAATAGACTAACTTCTTTCAACATAATGATGTCACATTGTTACCATGGCCACCAAGATCTCCCGACTTATCCCCAATTGAGCACGTGTGGGATATGATGGGTAGGAGATTGCTCAATTTGCAACGTCCTCCTCAGACTCTAGAAGCACTTCGAGAAGAGTTGGTGGTTGCCGGGAATGAGATACCACAGGAGGACATTGACCACCTGATCAGAAGCATGCCTAGGCGCGTTGGAGAATGCGTAGCACATCTGGGTGCATCCACACATTATTAAAGGTCAAAGGGCTTTAAAGCAGTGCAATCATTTTGAAATTTTTATCATTTACTTATTATGCTTCATTAAGTACAAAATTTTATTAAAATAAGACCATTTAAACTGGGTGTTCGGATTTATATGTCACTTAGTATATTAAAGTATAACGTTACCCAAGAAGGACACTTAGATCATTTTTGGAATGAAGCCACTTGAATCCTGCTGAGAAGGCCCTAGTTTACGGTGAATTCTTAATGTACATTGCATTTACATTTTGGAATGTGTAACTTATCCAAATCTTAATTTCCATACTAACTCAAATACTAGGAATCAAAATTTAAAAGTAATTAACTTTTTTTTTATATCGAAACAGCCGCGCAGGCAGAAGCCTAAATGCCGGAATACCGCGGCTGCTATGATGATCCCAAAGAAATTTTGTTAACACGACTTTTGAACTGCCTAAGGTTAGCAGAACTGGGAAAGCTTCCTCTTGTAGATTGTTCCACAATCTAGACACCCTCGGGACAAAGGAGCGGTCGTATCGGCCAGTTCTGGATGTACGAAGTTTGACACGGTTAGGATGGGACGCCGAAGTCAGGCGGGTCTGTCTGGCAGGCACATCGCGCGGTGGCATCATGGAAGAGAGCTCTGACGAGCAAAGCCCGTTGGTGTAGCGATAGAAAGAGCTAGATCGCCGACGCCCGCCGGTGCAAAAGAGTCCCGAGACTGTCTGTTAGAGAAGAGTCATCGATCAGTCGGACCGCCCCTCCTCTGGACAGCATCGAGCATGGACAGTGTAGTCGGGGCGGTAGCACCCCAAACGTGTGAGAAATACTCTAGGCTGGGCCTTATCTGGGCCTTGTATAGAGTGAGAAGGTCATGCGGAGAAAAGTACTTCTTAGCCCTATACAAATAGCCTAGCTTTTTCCCAGCAGCTGCAGCTATTGTCGAGATGTGTTCGTGCCAGATCAGGTCCTCGGTGATCTGGACTCCGACCAGCCGAAATGAATGGCTCTTAGGTAGAACTCGGCCGTCCATCGAAACTGTATGAGCGCTAGGACGCTTTTTTTTCGTCAAAGTACAGTACTGTGTTTTGGAAGCATTGAACTGTACAAGATGTTGCGTCCCCAAGCAGTGATAGCCTCCAGGTCTCTTGTCAGAGAAGAAGTCGTCGCTAGTCTTCTTTTTTCCAGCTCAGCGGCAGAGATCGGCTTGTCACTCTGAATTCCTGCATGTAGAGTGCTGTCATCAGCGAAGCTGTGGATTGGGTTGATCGTGCAGGAAAGGAGGTCGTTAATATGTAAGAGAAACAGTGTTAGAGCCAAGACCGATCCCTGGGGAACACCCGCGTTGACGTTGTGGGATGAAGAGGAGAATCCGTCAATTACGACGGATATCTTGAGGCCAGAGATAAAGTCAGCCACCCATCTGCAAAGCTTTTCTGGGAGGCCATAGGATGGAAGTTTGCTTAAGAGGGCAGCGTGCCACAGCTGATCGAACGCTTTCGTGATGTCAAGAGCAACGACATGAGCTTCACCATGAGACTGGATGAGTTTATTCCACAGTTGCATGACGTAAGCTAGGAGGTCCCCTGTGGATCGTTGGTGCCGGAAACCGTACTGCCTGTCGCTAATCAAGCTGTGACGTTCGAGGTAGTCCAGAAGCTCGCGATTTATGCACCTCTCCATCACTTTACTTATAACAGAAAGCAGAGCTATAGGCCTGTAGTTGTAAGGGTCGGTCTTAGATCCTTTTTTTGGGATGGGCTGTACATGAGCAAATTTCCAGTTTTCTGGGAAGGTGCCGGATTCATAAGATATCTGGAAGAGACACGAAAGAACTGGAGCAAGCTCCGCTGCACATCTCTTCAGTAGAATGGCAGGAATCAAGTCCGGACCAGAAGCTTTGTTGATGTCGAGCGACAAGAGCACTCGACTTACGGTCTTATGCCTGAATGTTACCTCCCGCATAGTGTGGGGACCCTTTGAATTGACGGCACTTGGGCGTTGGTGGGGACGTCCATAATGGAGTTGGCAGCAAAGATCTTGGCTAGCACTTCCGGCTTGGCCTTTGAGTCGAATACAATAGTTCCATCCTGACACTTAAGTGGTGGAAGGCTTGGCCAGCGTCCAGAAAGACCGACTGCCATTGCGCTGCGACATTACCCTGTGCCTAACTTTTATATCATGCTGGTTTTTGGCATTGCGAACCGCTTCATTATATTTGTTTCTGGACCCGATGTCGGCTTGTCTGATCTCTACAGTGGGGTTTTGTAAGAAGGTTCTGTGTGCCCTGATCTTCTGCTGGCGAGCAGTGTCACACGATTTGTTGAACCAGCCGTTAGACCCTGGTTTAGGAACTTTCACGTTGTGAGGGATGCATTCCTCCATTCCGACGTGGATAATTTCGGTTATCGAAGAACAGACAGTCGACGCATCCGCGTCAGTGAAACAGACATCTCTCCAAGGAAAGCTAGAGAAGAAGTCTCTGAGCCCCTCTCGAGATATCTCATCCCTGGCTACTTGTACCTCGTGCCGAAGAACTGCTGGAGTCTGTGAAGTTTGAGGTGAACGGAGTAACATTCTTACCATAGTATCTCAGACGTACTCAATGAGTGATAGATCAGGAGATCTAATGGCAAAGGCAACAAATCGACTTCTTCAAAATGGACCAACGTAATTTCTGGGTATACAGGGTCGCACCCCCATTTGTGATTCTCCTGGTACATTTTGGGAAAAACACTCGAACATGTTAATTTTGATTTCTAGGGGGACGTCTTTTCATCTATAGCCGTACAATACAGGGTGATCCAAAAATAAGATATTGCGTTACACTTTAGATTTTTAAGTGGAGACCCCCATTTTTTTTAATTCTTAAATTTTCCATGAAGTTTTAGTAACTTTTGTATAATAAAGTTTATACTTGGATATTCAAATGTTGTGAAGCTATTTACGCAAGACCAGTTAGAAATGAAGCTGCAAGCTGCAGAAACAGCAGTTTTAGGACACATAGCACTTGACAACACCCAAAGCACTCGTGGACTGGCTACTTCTTCAGGATTTACAAGCTCAACAGTACACAGAATTTTGAAAGACAATAAATTTCACCCGTACAAGATAAAACTGTTCATGAGCTTAATAAAGACGATTTTGAGAATTAATGAACGTTTAGTCAATATGTTGTGTTATTTAATATTTGTTTCCAGGATGAGTATATGTTCTATTTACATGTTGCTGTAAATAGACATAATTGTCGATATTGGAGTGACTCGCATCCACATTTGTTTCGAGAGCTACACTCGCATTTTAGGAAATCATATTGTTCATTCATTTCCAACAAGATGGTGCACCGCCGCACGTATGTGGCTCCAGTTTTTGGACACCCATTTCCCGAATCACTGGATCGGCAGTCGAGACTCCATTGAGTGACCGCCGAGATCTTCGGACCTAAGTCTTTTAGATTGCCATACTTGCTTTAGGAGCATTTGAAAAGTAAAGTTTTTAGTACCAAGCCAGATTTCATTCGAGATCTTCGTCAAGGGATTACGTCTGAATGTAGACAAATAATTCAAGAAATGCTTAAAAATGTGAGGAATAGATTCGAACAAAAACTCTATTATTGCATGGAGTTAAATGGACACCACTTCCAGCACTTATTATCACATTTGACCTACCTCTTTATAGCAAATTAATTTTTACTTTAACTTTGATGTGCGTGTAAACTGTAATTTGTTTTTTGTTTTTTTAATACTCGGAAACTTGTTTTTAATTTTGAAGTCTTTTTACTATATTGATTATTATTTTTACGATATAATCGCTTATTATCACAATTTCTAGAATTTTATTATAAACTCAAATAGAGTCACAACAATTGAAGATAAGTATAGGGGTATTTCTCAACAAATTTAGAAATTTCATTTTGCATTTCTTAAAAAAAACAATGATAATATTTGCAGAAATATAAAGTTTTACTTTAGTGAGGTTCATCGATAATGAGGGAATGGCTGATAGGACGTGGGAATGATTTTTAGAACAATTTGATGCTGAATTTCAATAAAAAACATAAGTTAATTTATTAGTAGATGTATTGAGATTTGTTTTATACTTTAGAGAGCTTAGATAGTGATTCTTCCCTGGCCACATCCTCGTATTTTCATCCTTCGCTAAGAAATGAACAACATCACCCTTAAGTTTCAGCATTTTGGAGCTAACTTTACGAGTACTTCTTTTTGTACGTATCGTTTTTGAAAAAATGCTTCGATATATATATATATATAGCAATTTGTATCTTTTGTACTAATTGCAGCTTCGACATGTTGTAATATTTTTTCTCTTCTCCATGTTTACTTCCAAGATCTTCACAGATATTCTTGAGGTCATTTGACAGTGCTTCGCTGAAAATGAGTCTTTTTCTTACAACGTCAGGAACTTGTATATTATTTAAAAGTAAAGACACTTTAGTTGCTGGAGAGTTTGGGTCAGTATGTTTAGTTTTCAATCTCAAACACCCCTTCTTATATTTTTCGCTAAGCTTGAGTGCGTTCCTTACTTTTAATCTTCGCGCACAGAATAATTCGCCGCTTGCGCGTTCTACGTCTATTGAGAGCAGATAAATTCTCTGCTCTGTGCTGTAAAGATGGGGCAGGACTTGGTGGTGTTTCTTCAACTATTCTCTGTAAATTTGTTTGTAATGTAACTCGCTTTTCAATATAAACTTTACTATTCTTTTTCCATTGTTTTCGTTTTTGGCTAGTTTCTCTTGCACTCATAGAACTTATTGAATTAACTTGACCTTTACTCTTCTTCTTTAAATACATTAATCTTTTTTTTTCACGCAAAGCTTCTAAAGACTCAGCATTAATTTTCATTTGTTCTCGCCTCTTTCTGTCGTACTCCTTCTTTTTTAATTTCTTTTCTTCTTCACTTCTTCATTTTCCCCATTCTTGATATACGGATATGTGTTAAAATTGAAAACACATGCTATACAAACTGGAGTTAAACAATAAGACCCAAGCCACAATTTGCAAAAATTATTCCCTCACTTTCTAATATAGTGAGGGAATGACCGTGAGGGAATGACGGATTTGCATAAATGACACCGTAACCAACAGTACATCTTCTCAAATTGATTTAGCATTTTGTCAAGGCATTGTACTCCCCAAAACAAGAAAAAAATCATTAAAACATTCGAACAGTATAATGACTGACCTTTTGATATAAACAGTGAGGTAATGACTCAGAGAAATGTAATGTTGTAATTTGTAATTATTGAAATTCAATACTTTTTTGCAGCAACTCTTTTCACTATCACTAAATTCCGCCATGTTGACATTATTAGCAGTATTGCCAAGTTTTAAAAACAAACAGTTGCATTCAAAAATATCAAATGGTGTGACCACAAATCGGATATTTATAATGGATGAGGAAATATTTCAAGGGACATAGTTTAAATAGATTTTTTTATATACAAAATAATTTTTTAACAATGAACGCTTGGCTATACAATCCATACTTATTACCAAATACGAGTATTTTAGTAAAATCCAATTTATAAGAATATGAACAGATTTGATTGTATATATTTTTTATTATTAATTTCAGACCCAGGGACGAGATGAAGGCATGACTTTTAGACTAATAAATTAATCGTATTTTTTGTGTCAATATATTATCTAAATTTTTGCTTTTAAGATATTAGTATAGATACTTATTGATATAATAAAAAGGTAAAATTGATGATAAATCCATGCATCTTAGCATCAATGGCTCAGAACATGAATTTCGAAATTTGCTGAGAAATACCCATAAACTTTATTATACAAAAGTTACTACAAACTTCATGGAGAATCTAAAAATTAAAAAAGAGGGTTTCTATTTAAAAGTCTAAAGTGTGCCGTAATATCTTATTTTTAGATCACCCTGTATTGTACGGCTATAGATGGAAAGACGTCATCCTAGAAATCAAAATTGACCTGTCCGACCGTTTTTCCCAAAATATACCAGGAGAGTCACAAATGGAGGTGCGAACTTTTCGTTGGGCCATCCTGTATGTGCTCGTGCATTATCTTGTTGGAAAAGTGGGTTGGTGAGTGTCCGTATATAAGGCAAAACATGTCGGCATCTCTAACCAGAACCTATATTCATCACTAAAGCCAATGGTATTCCATTCGAGGTCCCAGTTTGGCGTCTCTTCCAGATATCTTACGAATCCAGCACTTTCTCAGAAAGCTGGAAATTTGTCCATTCCCATCCCAAAAAAAGATTCTATGATCGACCCTTACAGCTTCAGGCCTATAGCTACGCTTTCTGTTATAAGTAAGGTCATGGAGAGGTGCAGAAATCGGGAGCTTCCGGCACCAGCACTTTGTACGAGGCCCAGATAAGAGGCCTCGAGTACTGCTCACATGTTTGGGGTGGTGCAGCCCCGACTAGATTATCTATGCTCGATTCTGTTCAGATCCGATAGATCTATGACTCTTAACCAGCGGAGAGTCTTGGGACTCTTTCCCACCGATGGCGACGGGTCGTCGGCGATCTAACTCAACGGGCTTTGCTCCTCAGAGCGATACGCCTGCAAAACAGACCCGCGTGATTTCGGCCTCCCATCCTAACCGTGTAGGACTTGGTACATATAGAACTAGCCGATACGACCGCCAGGGTATCGAGATTGTTTAACAAAAACGAACCTACTAACTTTAGGCAGTTCAAAGTCGGATTAGCAAAGTTTCTTTATTTTCATAGCAGCCATGGCGCCACGGTATTGAGGCACCAGCTTGCATGACTGCTTCAGTATAAAAAAATGCGTGGAGGGTACGAATCTACTTGTCTTCATTATTTGTTATTGTAATTACAAAATATTTCTTAATCAGCATATTTTAGATTCATTTTACGTACTCCTGGTTGTATATGTTATACATTCATGTACCAGCTACACTCACCTCAATCAAACATTTTTTTAAGTATTATTAGCAGACAAGTTTTGCCATTTTGCAGAAACATAGCGAATGCATTTTAGAGACCTGATACAACTCAAATCTTTTGATGTCATAAGATTATATTCGAACCTCTAAGAGAAAATCTTAACAGCATTCATAGCATGCCCGTATTTATTTGAACCAGTGTGCACGAGGGACAAATTTTCAACAAGCCTACTGGGTCACGCAACCGTCAGAGGTTAGAGGTTAATTGGCTCCAGTATGCGTTACTCTATACATATGTTTGTTCTCTTGACATTGCATCGCGGAACGTGGAAAACTATACTCAGTCCTCCCGAATCAGGCATTGAATATAACCGATGTGTTATAAAAATCATACTAGTAATAATAATACAACGTCTTTATTGGGCGAAGCTTAGCATAAGCTAGTCTACCACTTAAACCGTATAATGTCTATCCACAAAATAAACAATAAAAACAACATATTCCACTAAAAATCCGAGATTTCAACATAAACATGAATTAATTGAGTAAAATAAGTCAAGTATAACATCATACATACTTATAGAATGATGTTAATGCATATGTTATAAGCAGAAGTAAGAGAAAAAATGTATGTTAACGATTGATCGAACATGATTTTTCATGGTAGTAGCATTATAAGTAAAACATTTAGTAAAAAATGAAGTTTTGTGAGGAGGCATTATTATTGTATCAATAAAGCGAATATCTCCTGAGCGCATAGAACTACGAAATTTTATCTTATCTTTTAAAAATGGGGAAATTGAGGTAAGTAAAAGCTTATGAATATAACATAGTAAATGGAATTTAAATAGATTATTAATAGGTAACCATTCCAATTTTATGAACGAGGAGGTAAGGTGGTCATATTTTTTTCAAGTTACATTTCATTTCATTTCATTTCTTTATTGGTGTTAAATACACTTGCCTGCGTCTATATTCACACTTGTATAAGTTGAGATACTCTTTACTAACAATTTGAGGATGAGATTTGTATAGTTCTGACAGAAATTGGTATTGCTCTCTCATGCCGTGAAGATTTAAGTTGAACCAAGATGAATTAAAAGTAAGACTGTTTTTGAGAGCTTTTGATTTCACTGGAATACTTTTGTCTTTTTTCATCGACCAGGGTTGTGACGAATTTTTTGACTATACATTCGATAGACATATCACGATTCTCGACAAAGTTCCAATTTATGTGCTCAATACCATTATATTATGTATAGATTGAAACGACCAATATCTGCAATTGGACGATATTTAAAACTTTTAGATGTTGATGGATACGGCTTATATTCTATGGAAAAGTCAATTGCTAAGTGATCTGAAAAATAGGTATCAAAAACGGTTAAAGATTTTTTTTATTTCTGGGCAATTCGTAAATATATTGTCGAGACGGTTAGCCTTACGAGTTTCCACAAACTCCATAGCCTCAAGCCCATAGCTATCAAATAAGTTCACTACCAGTAATGCTTGATATTGATTTGTATTGAATTTAACGTTGAAGTTACCAGTTACTATAAGTAATTTATTGTTATCTTATGTAGAAACATTGAATATAACCTCAACAGGAAAGAATTAAAATTACCATTAGGGGATCTGTAAAGCGAAACCAGTGTACATCACCAATAATAACACCAGCTAGTTCAAAGTTTACTTCATTAGATATCCATGGTAAGAGATTCAGCAACAAATGAATCATGAATATGAATTACCACACCACCTCTGATCTTAATTTTCCTACAAAAACTAGAAACAGCTCTATAACCACTAATGTGCAGACAGCTCAATTCATCCGATTTCAACCAATGCTGATTTAAGCACAAAACTCCATACCTGTTATTCATACAAAGCAATTCAAGTTGGCCAATCTTATTGTACATTCCTTGGATATTATGGTGTAATAAACGAATACCATAATATTTAAAGCCTGATTCATTTAACATATACTTTTTCATTGCAATATTAGTGCGGGGAGTACAACTACCCTTGTTGTCATTGTCGTTGTTTTTGTCATAAAAAGTATTAGGCAATGTCGAGTGTGTTTTAGCTGCGCTATTTCGTTTTGCAAATTCTCCAGTACTACTTCATTTGTTGAGAAAACGGAGGGTGTTATTGTTCTCTTTACAAATTTTTCAATGCATTTGGGAGCTGAGTACCGAATGTTCATATGCCCTACGAAACTGATAGATACGTTTGGATTAATGTGTTTGTACCCAAGTATTGAGCAACGAATATATGCTACAATCGCCCTACCTTTGAAATCAGAATTACATAAAATAAGCAGGTTTGTAGTTTTTCCTAATGCTAATGCATTTCTAAGCAAATTGTTCATGGACATGTGATTACTTATGTTTTTTGCATTGAACATAACAACCACATAATCATTTTGACAGATTACAGATTAATTTGCAACATGCATTTTTTGTAAGCGCTTTGCAGATGCGTGACTTCAATGCGGTAGGAAGCTACCGTTCCCCCGAGTATCGACATAGGCGTGACTTCCATGCGGTAGGAAACTACCGTTCCCCCGCGCAATTTATTTCCATATCAGGCGTGACTTCCATGCGGTAGGAAGCTACCGTTCCCCTGGTTATGGACATGGGTGTGACTTCCATGCGGTAGGATGCTACCGTTCCCCCATGCAATGTATTGAAATTTATAATAATATAATTGAGAAATATCATGGCCATTATTATATTGCTTTATGATCAGTATCAAGACAGCTAATTAACATAATGAATATACTGTAGAGTTGTGCATGTCATGAGTCGGTAAAATATGAAAGGTACTCAAAAGGTTTCTCCCAAAAATAGCCTTGGCCTCGACAACCCAGTTCTATCGACCGTATTCCTCACCAAGGAAGAACAACTCTGCCTACGTTACCAAGTAAGTGGTGTTAAAATTATCCTGAAGTCCGCGTTAAGTTGTGTATGTTCTACCCTCGTAATAAACATGAAAAGTTACAGGGTAGTACTTCGAATGCTTGTAAGGTGAGATTGTTGTTTCCACGTTTATCGTTATATTTATATTATTATCTCTCTTCGTATCCTACATTCCTAAGCCACCTTAGTTTTTTATCAACGCTGCCGATGCCGGCTACGGCTGTTATGGCAAAATGAATCATAAGGTAATTAATGTGGATTTTTCTGAAATACGTACTTTCAAGTAAAATATCGTTTGAGCGGCATCAATTTGTGCGTAAAAAATATTCTTTTTAGCTGTGCTAGTGAGCCACCCTTGGTTCATTTGAAAAATGTTACTTTCATATGATTTTGCAAACTTTGAACGAGTTTGAAGAGGCTATAAACAACAGAAGAGAGTCAAATCTATTTTTCTGTTCAGGGCACACTGGATTGAAAATAAAAAGTTACAAATATTTGTAAGTTATGTAAAAATATAGCGGGTGTCCTATTTAAACTAACAAAGTTAAAGTCATTTCCGGCTAGACAGGAAGTGAAAGTAAACAATTGAATACGTCACACAGTGCATATTTCTGCGATATATCTACATACTTCCAGCCACCTGATAGGGACACCCTGTATAGTTTTGAATTCCTGGCGACAAATATTACAGACTACACATTTTTTCCATTGTGTGGCATTCACAAATAAATCAACTGGTAGGGGTCCAGTTTGATTAACATCTAGAACCAACCTCACGAGAAAGATCTTGTCATCTACTAAATATATAGGGTGTTTTGTGAGGAAATGGACATAGTCAAATGATAGGTAGAATAGACCAAGATGTTTTCATACTTAACAATTATTGAACCGATTTTGATGAACAAAGAGACCTAAGAGTAATGTAAAACTAGACAGTACAAATTTTAAGCTGAGTATTGAAATGTTTGGTTACGTACAAAAAAGCCAATGAATGATTCTTATTAGCAAAGTAGATTGACATCGCCTCTTGTGTTTTTTGGTTAATTTTTTTCATTCATTGAGAGATATTATTTCTATCGGTTTACGTGATACAAAAGTCACAATTTCGAACATTTAAACTTGGTTCCATCAATATTTTACGAAATAGTGCTTAGAATTGAACTAAAGATGCATTGGTCTAGACGATGATATAGAAACCTGTATTATACTGCACATTTTCTGGAAGGTCGTGTTGGCCTCGGTAGCTCGGCATGGGTATTATGTAAAAAACCTATAAAATATCAAAAAAACCTATAAGATGTCTTCTTGCAGACTAGGTAGTTTTTAGGGCGCAAACAGTCATTCCACGTTTGCTCACTAGGATCGTTTGAACGTCCATCTATGGAGGAATCAGTTAACTAAGCTATACGCATTGTGGGTTGCATACGTTTTGTGAGGCCGAGTGGACTGAGTCTGTAGTTTTTATCTCTGAGAAGAGAGTTGGTTGGATGATTATGAGTATTGGTCTGCATGTGTATAAAATCAGTGATATTTGCTGTGTGAGAAAATCATTACTGAATATGCTGCCAGTGAAGTATATCTATTAGCTGTGCCCGACGGGTTATTTATATGTTGTGTCCTTTCTGAAGACAGGTTATGTTCAAAATTATAAATTACGAAAAACTTTGAAGAGAATTACGGGCAATCATCAACCGCGCCCACGTTTTGTGGATAAGAATGGATAAGAAAAAGTGGATGCGCAACTAATTTCTAGCTTTGAATTTCAAGGAAGTGTATTCGAGACCAGAATCCAATGGAATTATCATCAACACATACAACTTACAGCTTAAACCTCCAGTAATGCCATCTCTGATGCAGATTTTGCATCACATCAGAGCCAAAAATTGATAACTGAAGCCTCATGACGTTTAGGCAACACGTACAGCTAAGTGCTAAGTTAACATCTTGTAGAAAAGCCTACATAATGTCAAAACAGTATAATGTCAAAAAATCGATATAACGTCACTTTTCAAGATACGTAATACCAATGCGGTTGATAGCCAGGGCTCGCGTGTTCGAATCTCCGCTTCAAAAGTTAATTTCGAGCCACGGATGTGGTATTGTGTGTGGTCTATATCACGATCGGTATGAGATTAAGGACAGGTATATCCCATAGCCGATCTTGATTCGCAGTTTTATCATTATTTATATGCTGCAGATGGTATATAAATTTGCTATACCGCAACAACCAGATAGTTAAAGACGTAAAGGATATACTTGTAAGGCCCACAATCATTTGCGATGTGTATTCACTATTCGCTTTTCACGGAGGTTCGGGCAAAGGGGAGGACCTGCATCGTTTTGTTTTCTGTTATCTATATACAAAATGGTTACAACGAATAAATAATTATTTACTGTTACTTTTTCGAAGATAGATAAATATCATTTACATTCCTATAATAATAACAAAATGCATAAGATGTTTGCTTTGTCCTGGTCTTCCCTATATAAGAATTTCATTCATAAACCCGATTGAAAAGAGGAGGCAGCAAATGCTAGAATGAAACTTCCGTTGCCGGATCTGAAACAAAGAGCGATCTGCATAAAAATTGGATGAAAAGCCTGGCAAGCCCTATCAACACCTTGGGACGTGGGCCTGGGCTCGGTATGCGGATTATCACGAAACATAAAACCGAGATTAAAAGGTTTTTGACGAAAGAATGTGATGTGATAATGATATAGGTGAACACTTACATATGTGAGATTATCTGCGAGACAATGCGCGTCAGCGGCATGAAAATATTGCAGGACGAATGCAAGAGCTGTGAAGACAGAAATAGCTAAGTACTCAGATGGATTCAACGAAGTTAAATATGTATTATGATAATGATCACATGCATAGGTGTAAGCTTACGTCGATGTTAGGGATGCAGTGATATTGGAATCCCGCTGTGATTGTAGCTTATACCTGCTGCATCATTCTGGCGGGGAAGATGGCCATGAAGTACTATCTATGTTAAAGTTTGTCATAATTGGGAACATCTTCAAAAAATATATAATAATTTTAATAGTAAAATGATTTTAATTTATATAACAATGTGTTATTCAGTAACAAAAAGGGTATACGTAGATGTACATAGCTACAACTTACCACAGCGTATATGAAGTCTGACAGGGTATGCTCGCCAACACCTAGAAGGGGTTTTCCTTCAGTGGTATCGGAAAACTTGGCTGTAGATACTGTGGGCTTTGGATGTGGTAGGTTGGTAGGAAGGCGGTTGCTCACGATATTGCGGAGGATTTTTCTTGCCAGTGTACACTATCACTAATGAACCAGTATTCCCCTCGATGATATTCCCTGTCGTTCTCTTGATTTGCGCCAGCCTTTATTGGAAACCTTGAGAGTATTTGTGGTTATTTATGATAATAGGAATTCACTTAATGAAATTTAATACGTACTTCTATATCCTATTGATAATGACTAGATTTATAAACGCATTGATAAGAAATACGCATTTCAACTATTATGATTATGACTACGACTATTAAAATGTTGTCCACTTTCAACGTGGTTTGCAATATAGTTTGACATAGTTTGGCAACTCCAATTGGCAATTGTCATTCTAAGGCATCGAATTGAAGTTGGCTGCGACGAAAATAAATAATATATGCCTGTAGATTTAGAATCCAAATATTATAGATGCTATATTACCTCACTTTAAACCGCTACATAAACCTACGCGCTCTAAAATTTACAGCGATATAGTGTGGTAGTTACAGGATCCCTGTATTATCTTACACCTGCAGTAATTTTATTGAAAAAAAGTTTAGCAGATATCTGAAAGTTTTAAATAGAGTGACTAATACATAAGAATATACAGCCAGATATGCGTTGTTTTTTATAAACCATGGGAAAAGTTCAAAATTCAGAACATATTTTGCTTATAAAATTTTGAAATAAAATTTTATAAATAATCAGTAAACTGGAGTTTTTAGAGCATAAAAAGGCCTTCAACTTGGTTTATTAGGAATTAAAATCGATGAACAATCAAGCTTAATACGGGGCTTTTTGGCTATATTGAATAAATGTTTATTACTATTGCAATAACAATTGTAAACGGCTAAATGGCTTTGTGAAAATAAGGGCATCATTATTGTTAATAAGTGTGCTAAATTTGTGTAAAAAGTTAATAATAATTTATCCCAGAGACGAATTATTTAAACAACTGTTCTTATTCAAGATATGGTCCTAGAATATTTTAAAAAAGTGAAATGGATACTTGAAGGTTTAAACTTAAGAATTTATGCAAAAAAATTAATTATTTATTTCAAAATTGTTGTTGAAAATGAAGTTAAAAAAATAAAATTAAGATCATTGAATAAAATCTGTGAAAATATATTGTTTATAAACAAAGGAGATATGAATTAAAAAAATATCCTGGCTCCTATTGGTCGTAGAAGGATTTTTTAAATATGCGTTTTTTAATCATCTATGATGACTTGTTAAAATATATTATATTGAAAAATGAAGAAGTTATTGTAAATGTTTATTGCTATAAAAATGGCAGTTTTTCAACATCATTTTTAGCAACAATTTTGAAGGAAACAATTAATTTGTTGCATAAATTATTGAAGTTGAAACCTTCAAGAATCCATTTCACCTTTGTAAAATGTTCTAGGACCATATCTTGGGCAAGAAGAGTTGTTTAAATAATTCGTCTCTGGGATAAACAATTAGCATTTACATAAACTATTAAAACGATCCGGCTGAAATTTAGCACACATATTAGATTAAAACCAATGATGTTCACATTTTTAGCCGTTTGTAATTGTTATTGCAATAGTTTTAAACCCCGTATTTAGCTTAATTGTTTATCGATTTTAATTCTTAAAAAAATTGAAGGTATTTTTATTCTCTAAAATCTATGGTACCACGCAAAACCAGCATAGCCCCAGAACGCCTGGGTTAGGCATTCCCACTTTCAAAAGGATGGCTAACCCTCCAAAATGCGAACATGAGCTTGTCTGTAGTTTTTTTAATGTACCAGATACGCAAAAAGCCCTCCAAAAAACACGAAAACTAACCCAGAACTGTTGTCATAACATACTGGTTAATTGTTATGCAATCCTAAAAAAATTGGCAAATTAATGCATTATTTATGGATCTGAAACACGAGAAACAGTACTTCGACGATCAAAGGGAATCGGGTTGTTTGTCCAGTGAGAAAATAGGATGAGGCACAACACTTTGGCCTCGAATGTCGAAGTACTATTATTTGCGTTTCAGATCCATAAACCAATATTTTAGTCGAAGATTTACAGATTAACAATATTAAACTATGCGATTGCCAAAAAACGTGATGGATTACTGAGTATCTACCGCTACATCGCTATTTTCACAACGTATACGTTTATGTAACGGTGTAAGGTGAGACGATATAATATAGTCCTCTCACTGAAACAAAGCAGTTATGTCATATTAGTAAATTTGAATGCCAACCTTAATACAAAATAGATCCTAAATTGGTACGTATAGTTTGAATTTCCCCGGTACATTTATGTTGGTAACAGTTTTCTGTGTTGTGACATTGTCGCATAGCTTGTAGGGTAATTACGCCAAAGGCTGTTGTTTATTTGTGGTTTATTTTCGTTCTTTTTTCCTCAATATTATGTTATAAAAACAGTTTTTTTAAACTTTGAGGTGTCCTTTTAATCATTTTGCTAAAATGCCAAAACCTCTGGGTCGACAAGCAAAAGAATTCGTCATTTCTTTCACGAAATGACCGAACAAGATCATGCAGCTCCATTATTTCCTTTACATTCCGTAAGAGGGGTTTTAGGTAGTAGGAAATAGAATTTATTTATTTAATAATCTACGCATTTTTTAACAGCGTATAGCTGATGCATTGAAAATAAGTTTGTCAACGGTAAATAGGTTATCTTCTTAATGCAAAGCTGGTAAAGTACCTGAATCCTCAAAGAAAAACCGTCCTCACAAGAAGACGTTCTCTACATTGACTTCATAATATATGATATGTATAAACAAAGTGAGTTTTTTAATTTTCACTACATATAATACAAAATTGATTGCTATAAATATTGTGTTTTAATTTCAGAAGAACATATTACACTTTCCGCATGGGCAAGTAAACTAAAAGATCGATATTTATTTATGGGTGGAAAAGTATCATTGTGGAAATCTTTACGACAAATGGGATTTAAATGGCAAAAATATGACCCACGTAGAGCAAACTACAAATCATCAAACAAATTTCAGTTTGTTTTTCTTGGCGGAACATGGATATTTAAATATGTTACAACAGGTCGACAGTAGTGCAAAATCAGTGAAGACTATTAAAAGAGAAGGAAAAAGGTCAGTACCTTATTTGAAACACAGGGGTGCATAGGTTGACCTTACATTAATTACATTGTAAATTCTCATTTTTGTACAGAGCTTTTTTATTTGTATGGCAGAATAGGTAAAACAATATGTGCTTGAAATGTGGTATAATGTTACGAGTACATGGTATTAGTTTTAGGCTTATGAAAATAACAGATAGGTCCTCAATAATACTTGTTTTAGGTATATTGTTCTACATACCGGAAATGAAAATGGATTTATTGATGGATCGGAATTAGTATTTTTATCATAATTAAATCATGGAGACTATCATGGGGCAATCAATAAAGACAACTTTTTGCAGTGGTCTGAAAAGCAATTATTGAAGAATTTAAAAAAGCCCTCGGTTATAGTTATGGACAATGCACCATACCATAGTACTATTGAGAATAAGGCACTAATTACAGTATCCAAAAATAATGATATTAAGAAATATTTGAGCGATAATGAAATTGATCCTGACATGTTCAAAGCACAACTACTTCAGAAGGTACAGGAATACAAACCGCCTATAAGATATGTTGTTGATACATTAGCCGAACAGTTTGGACATTAAGTATTACGATTACCGCCCTATCATTGCATTTTTAACCCTATTGAAAATGCTAGGGGCATAACAAAGTCCTACTACAACAAGCATGTGGCTCGTGATGACAGAACTGAATTTTGTATAATAAATACTTTGAACAAATTTCATTACAATGTTTCTTATAGCTGTTTTAGATTGTCGTGTAATTTAACTTGAATTATAAAATTGTAATAGTAAAAGTTAAAATATGGTTTGAGTGGGTAGTAACACTTTCAAGTATCTATTTAAAATTTGTTATTCCTTTCCCTGTAGCCTATTTTTATATTATTTTCCAAAAATAAGCTTATTTCTGCTAGTCACTAATACACACGGTACTGTAATGTTGGTTGGGGTAAAAGATATAAAATAGATTTTGTAAAACGCCCTAGGATCTAGCAGTTTTAATTAATGTGGCAACCATGTGTGTCACTGTCATTATTTGACGTGTTGACGTAATTGCTTTGATCCAGTGAATATACTATAGCATCCACATTTCGAATTCTGTATCTCTCGATGTTTATGTACGAGCCCATTCCCACTTCAGTTGGCCCAACTATTGAAATCATAGCTTTTTTCCTATCAAACAAATAATACAAATGTAGCAGGGTGTTATAGGTTTAAAATATTAACATTGAATATTTTGATAATATATAGTAGAAAACACCAACTTTATCACTCCCTAATCAAATTTTCAGCATAAAAATAACACATGTTGCAATTACAGCATATCAACCTATTTTCATTTCAATGCAAAATAAGTCTATAACGCATAGGAGGCTGTGAAAAATAAAAGCCATGACAATTGTTTTTATTAATCACAGCTGGCAGAATACGTTTAAAATAGTTTTGGGTAGTTAAGGTTTTCAGAATGGGTAGAGGAAAGATTATTAGTGAGAAAATTCGGTTACTGATAATAAATTTTTTAATTCTGGGAAATCAAACTCAAAAATTGCAACTTTGTTAGACTTATCACGGTACAGTGTGAGAAATATCGTGAAAAACAGTCGTGCCAATTATTTATAATTAAGTGCTCTGTGGAGTGACGCTGTTGGAAGGAGAATTTCGAGGTCCACAACTCATAGAGAGGCCCACAAACTGGAATTTAGCACTTGCAAGATAAGTTTTCTTATAAATAGGAAGTGAGAACTTATGCCATATTTATTTTCTGATAATATTTAAAGGATTTTTCCAGCACAGTCAGCACACAACGCAAAATGACCAAAAATACACATATTTACACATTTTACATTAATTCCAGAAATGATGAAATGGACCCAATTGTGGAACCTCGTTACTTGAAGAAATAAAACAGTGAAGCTGAGTGCAATGAGAGAATGTTCACTAAGTAAACTTAATTATGTTTTGTTTATCAAGTAAAAATTTGACCTTCGTAAGTTGCTTTTATTAAATCATTTCTGCGAATTCACATAAACAATTTAACGAATGGAAGCGTTAACACGTGTTTTGAGTTCCTACTAAAATCTTAAAATTTTTTGGAAAAAAATAAAAATTTGCATCGCAGTTAATGATACAGGGTGTTCGGTGGCAAAGGTATTTTTAGACATCCGGAGCTTTCGCTATATTATTAAGTGAATAAGTGATGCCTCAAAAACAAAATATTACAAATCATACATTGGTAGAATATAAACGGTAAAAAGGGACCCTCAGTAATCAAAGGAAGTGCTTAGCAAGATGATGCAAGCACTACCTGTTGTTAATCCATCATGAGGTATATTTATCACTGAAACATAAACATTCATACTAAATTACTAAAACAACAAAAAATAAATCTCCGTAGTTAAATAAATAACTGACATAAAAATATAATCTGAGAAAACAAATTTGCATCCACGGTTATAGTGTAAAAATGAGGACAATTTTCTTCAAAGAAGGAATCAAAGTTAAAATAAATAAGACATTCCTCATACTTAAAACCAAAAGCTCCTGATGGCTTTAACATTTACTGGAAGTAACAAAATAAATAATTATTCTTCGACCAACTGCTCCCTCCCAAAGATGTTGCAACAATGAAACAAAAAAAATATTGTTTAGGTATTATATCACATTAGTATTTGGTTAATGAAAGTAAATGGAAAATTCAATGAATGAACATTAAGCTGACTTTAGCTGTATTGAGTTTCTTATTTGTTGAAAAATTTCCAACCGAGCAGTTTTTTCAATTATACATTTTGCCACATCATGCTGCTGACAAAAGCTATAATTTTGAAGGATGCAGGAATACTTTCGTTTAAATTTAACTTCCAGTTGGTCTTCTGTACCATGCTGCTCTAAAAATGGATACAGCTTTTCATCCAGAAGACCAATCAGGTTAATTAAATCTTCACTTGCATACCTCAATCGCTTTTTTTTCGTCATGCTCTTTAAACGTCACAAATAGATGTTTTTCAGTGATAACAGAAGAAAATAACCTTGCACAGGATTCACAATTACTATCAATTTTGAGTCTGTCCAAAATGTACCCAGCTACATAACCATTCGAAGGATTCCATTCAACAGAACTATCCATTATTTACATGTCAGAGTCACTTAGAATCTCAGGGTCTAAATCAAGCGCTGTATCATTACTTTGGTCATATTTATTCAAAAAGTCACTGAAATCGACCAAAGTATCACAAAAATCGATTTCACAATTACCTTTAAAAAAAGGTGTGCTGAAATTATTTATAACTACTGTTTTTAAATCAGCAACAAACTGATGACAGGTGGGATTTGTGTTGAAGATACCATGCTGTGTAGGACGGCTCGGCTCTCAATGAACATTGGAAAGTTTGCTTAAGTGATTCATGATGCAAGGTTGGTTTGATTGGTTTAAGTACGCTTTGCTTATTGTTGAGATCCACAGCGCACACGCTCGGGTCACGGGTAGCTAGTTTGTGCACCATTATGTGTCTTGATAGTGAACAGTTCTGCAATTTTCATTATTATCCCTAGATATTTCAGTCTAAACTGATATTTTGGCCCAACCTTTCCAATCATTGATATACTCGTAATATTATACGAATGTTATTGGAGATAAACAAAATTATTTTGTGCATGCTTCATTTCGGAAGGCATTAAGGAGGCAGACAGAACCGTTCGACCTTAGATTTTACATGCTTTGTAAGCATATGGGGCGGCTTCTTGCAGAAAGGAATCAACCAAGAAAAACAATTATTGAGCAATTAGTTTTTAAAGTTTTGACAATGATAAATTCATTCCAGACCAACCACGATTTTAATTAATGGTATTACTCGAACTAGAGAGTTTAGATTTTAGAATTTAGATTTTTCATATATAGTGGGTTGGTCCCTTTCTGCACAGCCGTCTATGGATGCCTTGGTATTATCAAAAAAAAAAATTGAGCTCGATATGAGATATGGCTCGCCGGGCCAGGACGTGGAATTTTAGTTTTGATCCAATGACAATTTTTGCCTACAATTCATGAACGTATAGAAATAGAGGAAATCAAGGTTAACAAGGTAAACATTGTGCGCTTGAAAATATACGTTAGCTAATCCTCTTAATTTTTTTAATCAACAACAAAATAGCTGTTTGGCTTAGCGCAAACTGTATTGTTATTACCCTACAGAATTGGCATGAATATAGGATTGTGACAATTTCAATATGTCTAATGTCTCTTATTTCATTTTCAGGTGAGCTTTGAATCATTTGAAGGCTTCACGTTCAAGAAGACGTAAGTTGTTCATACCGACTACTTTAGATTTGTAGTGTGTGATGCGAAGAAGAGTTTGAGAGTATGAGACTTTGAAGTTGAGTCATTAATTTTCAGATAATGATTGTAGAAGGAAGATAAACCAAAATATGTGTGTAAAATAAAAAAAATGTTACGTTGTTTTATAAAGTATCCTCCCGTACAAGTATTTCAGTGCGGACCTGTATTTGATCGTGCGGTCTTGGAGCACCGGCATCCCCTCCCCTGTGAGGTCTTAAGTCACCTGATTCACGAGCCCTTTGTACTACATTAACAAAGTCACGAGGGGTTGGTTGCACTCGATTGGGAAACCGATCCGCATAAATCCGTGATGCCGCGGCAGCATTTTGTAAAGACTCCCCCCCGTAAATAAGAATCATGTCCACAAGTTCAGCATTTTCGTAAACATGTGCGATTTTTTATTTCGTATGAGTCACGCAACAAACACCACTATTCACTCACGCGTTACCGACTGACACATTGACTGAATAAAATTGTAGTAAAAACATCGTGATAAGCGTTTCAAATTCTTTCGCTTTTTTGTTTCCGATGCGATGAACCGATAAGGCGGATTATATCCGTTGTTGCCAAACACGAGCACATAATATTATTATTGAGACAGGGCGGTACTCAAACTTACTAAGGCTATAACTTTGTTACTTTAATTTTACCAGAAAAATGTTAAAAGAAAAAACATTTCTTTTGATCAGATCTACTCACTGTTAAAATAAATGACTCAACTTCGAAGTCACCCTGTATAAATGGGTCACACAGTACAAAGTTCTCGAGTGCGAAGCCACAATGCAAGAAAGAAGTTCAGGCCAGATAGAAAGTTGGTTAATGTCACACTTGAAACTTTTCCTGTGGTCCTTATGCTGACAGAACTCCATGGTTGTCTGGCCGCTAAATGAAACCACATATATGTTTGTATTACCTTTTTCCTGATGTTTCGACCACCATCTTGGCCTTTTTCAAAGAACAAATGACACTGGCAGACCTATATTGTCATTATCATTTGTACTTTGAAAAAGGCCATCATGGTCGCTGAAATGTTAGTAAAAAGTAACTTAATCATATTGGCTCCTTTTACACAGGTCAAAATTAAAATATTGATCAATAGGAAACACTTCATGAGTTAAAGACATACAAAATTATGACACATTCATAAATGTAAAATAATTTGCAAAACAAAATGGTGGTCACTGCCGGTTCAAACGGCAAATTGAGATGCCCGATTACGGTGATTGAATTTATTAAGAAGGGATGGAAAAAAATAAATGTGTATGGCTGATCTTACAATGTTGCCAAGATCGAATGCTAAAAATGAACAACCAATGCGATGCATGAACACTTTCGGAGGTAGAAACCATTATATTGTGATGTATGAATGTAAGATGCTTGAACGAACGTAGTGAAATGGTGGATAGTATGGACCGAGACCATTGCATGTCTAAAAATAAATAAGTTCTAAAGTCAGTTTTTGCGGATGTACATGGTGATTTATCTAAATACGCCAAATCTTTAAGGTCACATATATCAGGCACTATTGAAACGATTTTCTTGAAACTTTGCATGATAATCAGGTCACCTAGGAACAACGCCAAACTAGACAGACTGTTGGGAAATCCAGGACCAGACGCATTTTACTTCCCACGCCTACTGGTACCCGTTTGTTAAGATTTTGACACAAAGTGCTATGCTCAATTAAGAAGCAGCTAAATAATGAAAACAAAAAACTAAGTAAACAATTATGTCATTTAAAATTGAACTGAACCGTATATTCCGAAGTATTTCAAAAAGATTGAGAAATAACTAATGATGAGTATAGCTCCTGATGTAGTCAGGAAAATATTTGTTCCTTACTTCCCGGAACGGACCAGTCCAAACCAAATCGGCACTCGGCTGGATTCAGTAATTGAGTTTGTCACTTTACACTAGGCGACTAGATATTTTAGAGTATTTGTTATTTGTAAAATGAGTTTGAAACGTCATCGTGATTTAAAATACGAATACTATTCGATATACAGGGTGTCCCAACAAAAAGGTCGCACCCCCGTTTGTAGCTCTCCCGGTTTATCTTGAAAAAACGCTCGAACATGCTTATTTTGATTTCTAGGGACCTCTTTTTATCTACAGCCGTCCAATACAGGCTGATCCAAAAATAAGATATTATTGCGTTACACTTTAGATTTTTAAATGGAAACCCTCATTTTTTAATTCGTAGATTTTCTATGAAGGTTTTAGTAACTTTTGTATAATAAAATTTACACCTATCTTCAGTCGTTGTGAAGCTACTTGAGTTTATAATACAATTCTAGAAATTGTGGTAATAAGGGATTATATCGTAAAAATAATAATGAATATAGTTCCCGTAGTAACAAGACTTTAAAATTAAAAACAAGTCGCCGAGTATTAAAAAAAAAACAAGAAACAACTTACAGTTTACACGCACATTAAAGTTAAGCCGTAACTTTAATGACGAAGATCTTGAATGGAATTTGGATTTGTACTAAAAACTTAAATTTTCAAATGCCCCCAAATAAAGTAATCTCGACGGCCACTCGATGGGGCCTCGTCCACCGATCCACTGATTCGGGAAATGGGTGTCCAAGATCTGTCGTACTGGAGCGAAATAGTGCGGCGGTGCACCAAATTTTTTGGAAACGAATGTAATTTTCATTAAAATTAACGTCATTTTCTATTATTTCAATAATTCGTGGCCCTATTGTAGTTTCTAACATCTCCAAGTACCTGTAGCCCGTCAAGTTTCCAGTAAAAAAAAGGTCCTACAATATTATTTTTTCAGGATGTTGCGAATGTACCTCTCGAAACAATCGTGGATTCGGTCACCTTAATATCGACAATTATGTCTACTTACAGCACCATGTAAATAGAACGTACACTCATCCGAGAATTAAATATTAAATAACAGATTTGCATTGTTGATTTAATGTTGGGACATTAAGCACATGGAGAAGTTTTATCGTGTACGGGTGAACTTTATTGACTTTCAAAATTATTTGTACTGTTGAATGTGTAAATCCTGAAATAGCCAGTCCACGAACGCTTTGGATCTTGTCAAGTGCTACGTAACTCAAGACTGCTATTTCTGTGGCTTCATTACCAACTGGTCGATTTTATCGAAGGCGATTACGGCAAATATTAGACACAGATTCAGTTTCTTCAAATTTTCTTATCAACTTAGCCACATATTTATGGTTAATATTTTTGCATGGATGTAACGCATTAAACCAGTAACTCTTGCAATGCTCCCATTTTGGTAATACAGTTTTGTTATTTCTACCCTTTCTTGAATTGAATAAGCCATTGTTCAATATTTATCACAACTAGGTAGGTAACTTAACAACTTGAAAGTTTTTCTATGACATACGATGACACTGACTGATGCTAAATGTTCTTGCTGGTATCCATAATTATTATTTTTTGACGAGCATTCCATTATTATCGGTATTAAGTTAAGTTTGTCGATTTTTATTATAAACTCAAATAGCTTCACAACGATTGAAGGTCGGTATAAACTTTATTATACAAAAGCTACTAAACATTTCATGGAAAATCTAAAAATTAAGAAAAGTGAGGGTTTTCATTTAAAAATCTAAAGTGTAACGTAATATCTTATTTTTGGTTCACCCTGTATTGTACGGCTATAGATGTAAAGACGTCCCGCTAGAAATCAAAATTGACGAGTCCGAACATTTTCCCAAAATATACCAGGACAGTCACAAATGGGGCTGCGACCTTTTCGTTGGGCCACCCTGTGTGTATAGTGATAGTAGTGAAAAGAATTCTATACATATCTCGTTCGAGAAGATCATTATTGGCCTTGTACATTATATTCTTCGGCGCTACCCACCTCAAGTTATAAAAGTCCTCGCTTAGTAATGGCTGACTTTTCAAACTAGGTATGTAATACACTATTCAATGGCATTCATTATTTACCTATGTTTGTTATTATAATTATTTAACTGTGGAGATAAAAGTGACTTCTCAATGGGATATTGCGGTCAATAATGGTGATTTCTCGGGTTAGTGGTTAAAAATTAGGTATGTTTATATTTTAACGAAGCTAGAATATTTATGGCAACCGCTACTGTTAAAGCCATTGAAATGTTTCCGTTAAACGTGAATTGGTTCCTCACCCATTTCCACACAATGACAATCGTGAGTAAATTCCATATCAAAATCCAATTTTTTGCAATAACCAGTACGTTAACAATTTTTTTAATTGGTTGTGACCCAGATAATAAGGAAGTGTTTTTAATTATAATGATAGTACTAATACGATGCATTGTAATGCTAACACACTTTTAACGCTGTGTTTTTACGTAATGATGTACAGCATAGGACTCGATGGTTGTCTGGCCAAATGAAGCCATATTTGTTTGAATGATTTCTTTACTGACGTTTCGGCCACCATGCTGACATTTTTCAGAGGGCAACAGCAGTTCCTCCGTATTCAAAGTGGCATCCGAAGTGTTTTTCTACTCTCTTCTGTTTCGGTGCCAGACGATAGAAACACTTTAGCTTCACACGTGTATAAAAAATAGGTCAAGTTAATTCAAAAGACTCGAATAAAGTTGAAATTAGGTATGTTCACTCAATTACAACATGTCGTAAAACTCTAGTTTCATGTCTTCAACTATAATAAATAAACTGGTCGACAGTTGCTTTACAACATGGAAAATTTTACAAAAATCCAAATTTCGATATTTTACGAACGGTATTTGGGAGGTTCTGGACCAACTCTTTGAGAACACGCACAGGGTTCGACCGGTATATTTCTTTTATTTATCCACTTAAACACTGTAAGCAAAGGAAGTCAGGTTTTTTTAGCAAAGTTTGGGGCTATGTCAGATTCTCAATGTTTGTTCTTGGAAATTTTTCTATGCATCTTTTTGATCTTTGGACTATCCTAAAATGAAGTAGTTTTTCAAATTTTTCGGAAGTTCATAACTCAAATACTAGAATTTTAAAAAAGTTGCATTTATCCCTAAAAGGGGACTTTTTTGGGGTTTCTTTTGAGAATGGGTATTTTTTCTCATACTGGTGCATAAATTGGAATTTCTTGCGACCGAGAAAACATTGAATCACTCATTGAACGTTATTGCCTCCAGTGGCGTGCAGTAAAAATTTCCTACCATGACATCATGTAATTTAAACCGAATTTATAAATTTGACTATGCAATTGAACATGAACAATGCACAAATCCAAGCTACTACTCTTAATATAGGGTTATATTCCACTGGCATAATAACAAAAGCATTTTTTGGTTTGGTCAGAGGTGCTAATAACGTAAATAAAATTTTTCAAAATGCTATGATGCTGGCCAACACCGATATTCATATTTTATCTAGAATATTTTGTGTTTGTCATTCAGCATTGGAGTGCGCGTCTTCAATGGAGATGTTTTCCAATAGGTAATAAACTCTAATAAATTTTTAAACAACTTCAAAGAATTTATTGATTCCATTGTTTGAGGAGCATTTTGTCTTGAACGCACTTCGCCAAGACCTCACATGCTCAATTATGTTTAGGTCTGGAGACCTTGATGGCAGGCATGCACATGTGTGTAATGTAACATTATTTTCTGCCAAAAAGTTTATAAGCATACGGAGCTATGTACGACCTGGCGATATCATCGATGAAGACAAAATCCTTCCCAAAATCTTGTGCAAAAGGTACAACAATATTGTTTAAAATGTTGTCCCTAAAAACTGTTTGGAATAAAAAGTTCGGTTTTACCATTGTGCATAAGCTCAGCCCAAACAGCAATGCCATCTGGAACCATGTTTTCTTCAACGTATCGTTCCCCAGCTTGCCTCCAAACAACGACCCTACCATCAATCAGAGTGGTATAGGTTGAAGCGTTCTTCATCGGAAAACATGTCATTTTCCCACTGCTGATGCCAATTTACCCACTCCTGTGCCCATTGGTACCTGGCGACTCTCTGATTGTTTAAGAATAGGGTACACTTGGCGCGATGTCTTTCTCCGAAAGAAATGCTACTTTAAAAAAGCAAATTTCTTATAACGTTTACATAGCTTAACAAATTAGAATTTAAAGTTCTTCTTACAGTACGATTGGATGATATTATTCATCTGAGCCGCCGTAAGTTTTCATTCAAGGTTCTGGATGAAAGGATCCTCCTTCCCTTTACTTCCTGTAATAAATGTCTTTCGGCCTGACCTCGCTGACCTTTTTGGATTACCGCCTCCATGCAAGTAGCACGTTTCCCCGGTATCCTGATATGTACGCCTTCTTTTTGAAAAAGACGAGACATTTTTGAGAAAATAAAATTATACTGTAAAGTCTACAGTCTACTATTGTTACTTAGCAATTGCATGTTTGAGGTGTAGGCCGTTAGATGAAACCAAAGAAACGTCCTATTTGCATGGAGAGGATAATCAAAAAAAAATACGAGGCGAACCGAAAGACATTCATTATGGGAAGATAAAAACTCGATAAGTTTAGTTATAACAAGCTTTCGAAAAATTCAAGATATCACTTTTCTAAGATAGTCCAAAGATGAATAGAAACATTTCTAAGATAAAAAATTGAGTATCTGACATCCCTAAACTTTGTCAAAAAACATGAGTTCCTTTGCTCACCCTGTTGCCACGCCTTTTTTTATAAACAAAAGGAAACGGTGGTGTGATTCCTCTTTCCTTTTTTTAAATTAATTAATGAATTCATAAAGTACTATAAATGCTATCTAAGGGTCAGTCAATGCAAAACAGCTGTCAAGTTGTGTGCAAATTTAGGTCCTAGCTCAATAATGCGGGGGTTAAGAGCGCCAGTCACTCAAGACGGATTAAGCCACAAATCCCCGAGATGTTAGTCGGAACTTGTTTTGGCTGACCACCACACAAAGAAAACGAATCTCACGGTAATGACAAAACCTAATGAATTGTACACAGAGAGCCAAATAAAACAATATAATAGATATTAAAAAAGAATCACAATATATTTTCCAAACAAGCAGCACATATTTTCCACCACTGGAGTGCAAGTCAAAAGAAATGATATTATTCAAAACTACCTTACAATAAAATTATTAGATGATTAACCTTGCAAATCGTTTACCATGGTACACGTACGAAGGCTTTACAAATATAGGCTTTAAAAATATTTTAACGCCTACACCTAAACTTATCTGGATAATGGCCTTCTTCCAGTTACAACTTTAGGCGCAGCTGAGATGTTCTCAGCTCACAAACGCTCAGGTCAAAAACCTGTGGCCAGTAGTGACCACGTCACAAGGGGCTGCTTGCCTCGTTCCCAAATTTTATGATTAAAAAAAACATAGAGAGAGAAATACTGTTTAAAAATCTACTCTACATATATATTCTCTATCTGAGACAGAACTATACATTTAAAACACTCAAACTTGAAGAAAAATCCATGTACATTCTGTTTCACAAGAAAAGTAAAGCAGGTGCAAAAAATGTACTAAAGTGATTTACCCTCAGAAAGTTATCCCTTGTTCTAAAGTTATGCCAGGTCAAAAATCAAAATCGTGATCAATATATTGTAGTAAACCCTATATTTGAAGACGTAAAATGCCAAACAAAATTAAGAACACCCGGGTTATACTTTTTGACAGCTTGCCGCTCTGGTCAACTGGGTTGCGGTGTGCGGTGTTGCCTATTTCACATTTTGTTAAAATATTATGAAAAATAGAAGCTTCAAATGAAATATTGACGAATATGAACGGATATGCATAGAACTTAGAATATAAATTCATAATGCAAGTTTCAGATTGTCTGTGCATGGACTTGAACCGGATTTGTCGGTAGTTTTACCGAAATGAGAATATTCACCCAAGTCGTCATTTTCCACGATTTTTCAAAATAATTCAAATATTTCCATACTTGCCAAAAAAAGAGCTGGAACCAAAAATAAAGCTAAAAGTTTTCGTAGTTTTATGCCCGATATCAATCATACATATGCATACACATTCAGGCAGTTGGGCCTCGGTTGGCCGGGTGGATCCGAGTGTCGTGGTACTGATCAGCCGGCCGGCTGGGCCGCGAGTTCGATGTTGTGGCGTCATGTGTTTGTCTTAGAGATTTATATATATATATATATATATATAGAGAGAGAGATTGGACCTGGCTGATGGAACCTTTGTTCTAGTGCAAAAAAAAAACATTCAGCCAGTCGGGCACACGAGATGGGTAGATTTGGATTGCCTATGATCACGAACGCACATACTCATCCCTTACTCCGCTTGGCCTGAATTCATTCCTGTGCGTACGAAAAATACAGACTAGTAGATTACCCCGTCATTACCGCATCACCGAACAAGCAATAAAGAAACCGGAACCTGTCTGTTTTCGAATAAATATTTAGTTAAAATGTGAGGTGAGTTAATGAGTTCAGGGGAAAAACAGAAAAATATTTACAATTCTATAAGCCATAATCGAAAAAGGAGTTTCCCGAATGGTTGCAAAGTACTTTGAAATAGCGACCAGTATGCACATTGTACAAGTTGTAATATAGAACTATGCCCTCAGAAACATATTTTCTAGGCGCTCCATACAATAATAAACTTTTTTCATAGATGGCGCTGCGTGAATCAAAGGTCCTTGATCCACCACTGATCTTGGGACGTCATTTTCCCTATACCGAATTCGACGACAATATTTACCGATTCCGTTTTTTTTTCGGGTTCGGAAGGATAACAATAAGCTTTGCAAATATTTTGGTAAATAGGTATTTTTGAGTCTGACATATAATATCTAGACGATGAATAATAGGTGGATGCGGATACATTTACAAATATCGATGTCTTAGGACCCAGGAATGCAGAATGTGCTGTTTGTTTACATTTGGTGTGGATTTCTAGATCATAAATTGGTAATAAATTGTTTTTGATGTAACAAAAAATGATGAACTAGTTGGATTACGTTTTATATCCTTTTATTGCAAAATAAAAAAAATCGGTACATTTCTACAGGACGTATTCTCTACAACACCCTGTATGTGATATAGAGACAAAACTAGATTGCCATGAATGGACAGTCGCCAAAAACAGTGAAAGCATCCTATTAAATATAATAGCTATAAAATCGACCTATTATTTCTTGCATTTGAATATTGGTCTATTCAAGTAAGTTCCAGTCTTTTATGAAATGATAGAAATTGGCAATTCTATGAAAGTTATCCCAATTCTAAAGGTCAAAGACATGGTATTATATTTAGAATGTACCCTTATTTACAAAACGTCCGCTTTTTCACGATTTTATTCAATATTTCAATAGAAATTACTGATATTAGGAGAGCTATGAGCTTTCCCTAATTGGTCGAAGACCCCGTTAGATTTTAATGAAATCGACCCTAAATCCATCAGGTTTCTGTTTCAATTGCTAATGTATGGATAATGTGTGTGAATATGATATCTAGCATGTACACAATATCAGTTCAGATACTCCTTAATAATGGAACTTTTTGTCACTGATTCCTTAGGTGCAACTTTTACTACCTCCTACAACCCTCAACCCCCATCATTTTTCTGTAAGTGACAATGGGTCAGTGAAACGTCGACATTCAAAACCTACACAGCTCGGCCTTCCATCCTAACCGTGTCGAACTTTGTACATCTAGAACTGGCCGATACGACCGCTCCGTTGTCCCTAGGGTCCCAGTAGTAAAATTGGTTTAATAAAGTTTCTTTGAGCTCCTCATACCAGCCGCGGTACCCTGGCATTTAGGCTGCTGCTTTGGTATAAAAAAAGCTTTCATGAAAATCCGAGCAGGACTTCAAAAGTTATAGAGAGGTAAATGATTGACGGTAGAGAGACAGACAGACGGAACGGCGGAAATGGTTGACAAGGTTTTTCTTGCTGCACCTACCAGCCCTGTCTCAGTGAAGTTGGCCCAACTATCAAAATAAAATAGCCTAAAATACATTTTTTTGTAATAAAGAAAAAATATCTTACAAATTCAAAAAAATTGCCGATTAATAAAAATCAAACGAAACCAAGTAGTAGAAAATTACCACTGCATCGCCTTTTCGACTGATTACTGCTTCGATACGTCTTGACATAGTGTCAACTAATGTTTGGCAGTCATCTGGTGTAAAACTGTTCCAAATTTCTGGGAGACGGGTTCGACGATTCTGAAACGGTTGTTGCGGGATTTTATCGGAGCTTTTGTTTCATGATATGCCACAAGGTTTCGACGTCCATTTTTTAACTGAAATATTGTTTTCTAACATCAATTCTTTTACTTTTTTAGCCGTATGGCAAGCGGCACCATCTTCTTGGAAGATACATTCAAAATTGTTTAAACGCATTTGTTCAATTTGGGTTATTACGTTATTTTAAAGCACATTAATGTACCTATCAGCATTCATAATACCTTCCACAATGTGTAAGTTTCCCATTCCACTTGCTGACATGGAGGCCCACTGTACCCCATGGGTGTTTAGGCCTTAGGCCTTCGTGGTAGTTGGAATATAAAAAAAATCCCCAAATCAGAACAGAAGCCGGAAACTGAACTTTTTTTTATGACATTTTTGAAACACTTGGTTCGGAGATCATAATTTGTATTCTTTGGCCCACGCTAGACTGTTTTTCTTCTGAATCTTTGTCAGTAAGGGCTTCTCTTTTGCCTAGAAATACTGAATTAAAAACGAATAATCAAAAATAATTTAAATCTTAAATCCCAGTTTTTGGGCAGCTCTGTGACAAGTTTCTCTTGAAAACTTTGTTGTGGTTGCCTGATTCCATAATATTTTCAATTCGTTATAATTTGCACGTTGATTTTCCTTGATAATCCGTTTTTAGGTTCATAAGTTGGTGTTGGAATAACGCGAGCGAGTTCTGGGTTTTTGAGCGACAGATCGCGTTGTTTTGAACAATTTAATAATACTTCGAACTGTATTATACCTCGATGTGATTACACTGTCAGCGATTTGGGAAGCATTTTGGCCTTTTAAATGAAAGTGAACCTTTTTTCTTATTTCGTCAGAAACAGCTTTACCACGAGCCATTTGTAATTGCTGACAACAACACCAATGCATTGAAAGTTAATTTAAACGTCAAAAGTCAGCTTCTTAGCAACCTAAAATATTGTCATGCGTTTTACAACCCTACCTTTATTTTATCGAAGCGAATAAACGGACCATTCAATTTAAGTTGTCTCCATCATGTATTTTGCTATACACAAATCATTTTGCAAAGAAGACAATAGTGAAATAAAAACGCTTTAAAAATAGCCGGGTAGGTTTTGTTATCGTTCCATAAACATTTAAAGGCACAAAAAATATATTTGAAATAAAATTTTAATTAGTCCAAATAAATTCACAAATATCATAAAACAGGACTCGTAGATGTCATGTAGCATATTAAAAAGGATCTCATTTTCGATTACAACACTTTCTCGCCAACTGGAATGGAAAGTATTGAGCTTTGGTGCTTTAGCCTTTTTTACTGCATAAAATAATAGCTAGAATCATAAAAAAGTTTCTCACGTAATCGTTTTGCCAAAACAAATCCAAAGTAACTTCTCAATAAAACACAATAATAATTTCGATTACATCCGAAAGGAAACGAATGACGTGGACCTAAGTGAGTGTCATCGGACTAAAACACACTCATGAAAGTATGAAACAAAAGTTGTTACATTTATAAAGGATGTTGCAGCACTGATACAAGACATTAGTTATGTTAATCAGTTAAGTATACTAATTGCAATAGTATTTAAATGGCGTCATTATATTTGAAAGTATGTGAATTTATAGGAGCGTTTCTTTGGAATGCTGTTAATTAAGTAAAGGAAGTAGATGATAATTATAAGAGTTTTATAGAATAGTAAATTGTCATCGTTGAACGCTAAACCAGAAAAAATATAAACTGGTGGACAGTTGCTTTGCAACATGGAAAATTTCACCCAAATTCAAATCTCGATATTTTCGGAACGAAAAGAGTGGCGGTATCTAGGAGGTTCTTGGCAAATTCTTCGAGAACACGTGCAGGGTTCGATCGGTATATTTCTTTTATTTATCTACTTATACAGGGTGAGCAAAGGAAGTCAGGTTTCTTGTAGCAAAGTTTGGGGCTATGTAAGATGCTCAGTTTTTGATCATTTTGATCTTTGGACTATCCTAAAAAAAGTAGTTTCTCAATTTTTTTCAAAGTTGACTTTAACTCAAATTATCGATTTTTAAAAAAGTGTCGGATAAGTAAGAGTCTAAAATCTTGCCACTAGAAGGATGAATGTTATAATAAGCTAATTTTTCTATTAAAATATTATATTGGATTCAATCAAAAGTCTTAGATCAATCGAAATGGTCTACATTGATATATAGATGGTTCTCAAAACCTTCGTTCAAGATCTATGAGACAACCAGTAATTGCTGTTGTAGTAGATCTGTTGTGCCTAAAGCCAAATGACCATTCAATAATTAATTTGACTCGAGTGAGCTGATCCTTCAGCAATATTTCAGAAATCTCAGCAAAGTATGAGATTAAAGAAACTGGTTGATGGTTGGAGAGCTCGTCAGCCTCTCCTTTTTTAAGTATTGGAATGACTTTGGATATAATGAGAATTTCAAGAAAACTACCATTTCGCATGCAAAGGTTTAGTGAGATTCATCAGATTCGTTATTTTTTAATACAAGTGAGGTACAGGGTGGCCCATTAAAAATACGAGGGTACTGTATCTGAGAACCTATCCAACGCAAAAAAAGTTATTGCTAAAACGACCTAGAGAAATATACTAAGTGACATATAAATCCGAACACCCAGTTTAAATGGTTTTATTTTAATAAAAGTTGGTGAATGTATTTATCTTACTGTAAATAACAAGTGAGCCTTATCAGCTGGACATTCCGGTTTTTATACTGCTTTTTTTTTAATTCACTAACGCTCTAAAAATGAATATTTCAGCCGCAGTAAAGAATCAACGTTGGCGGATTTTGGTTCTTGACATCCTTTAGGATCGGTTACGATGCCTAGAGTATGGAGACCTGTACGATTTCGTCAACTTAGTGAGTTTGATAGGGGCCGTATAGTGGGACTTCGGGAAGCTGGACTTTCTTTTCGGGCAATTGCAGTTAGAGTGCAAAGAAGTGTAGACACTGTGGTTAGGTGCTGTCAGGCATGGCTTCGAGAAGGCCGTACGCAAAGAGCAAGGGGCACTGGACGCCGCCGTAGAACAACAGACCGTGAAGATCACCCCCTAAGATTATTGGCCTTAAGGGACCGTTTCTCCACTACCAGGTCCATTGCAAATGAATGGTTTGCAGAATACGGAAGACCTATTGGCATGCGAAGTGTTTACCGACGAATGAGAAGTTTTGGCTTGTTTTCATACCGGCCACACTGGGTCCTCCCTTTAACTCGAGAACACCGACGTAATCGCCTTGAGTGGTGCAGACAACGGTCACTCTGGGATCAGGAATGGAACAGTATTGTTTTAGTGACGAGTCTCGATTTTGTTTAGGCATGCACGATGGTCGTGCCAGGGTTAGAAGGCGACGTGGTGAAAGGAGGAATCCACAGTGTTTTGTTGACATGTTCATCACACTGTTGGAGTTATGGTTTGGGGTGCTATAGCTTATGGTTCCAGGTCACCTTTAATCTTCATCAGAGGTAACATGAACGCACAGCGTTATATCCACGAAGTTCTAGAACCCCATCTTTTACCCTATCTTGACACCCTGGCAGATCCAACTTTCCAACAAGATAATGCCCGACCACATGTTGCAAGAGTCACAATCGACTTCTTTCAACATAATGATGTCACATTGTTACCATGGCCACCAAGATCTCCCGACTTATCCCCAATTGAGCACGTGTGAGATATGATGGGTAGGAGATGGCTCAATTTGCAACGTCCTCCTCAGACTCTAGAAGCACTTCGAGAGGAGTTGGTGGTTGCCTGGAATGAGATACCATAGGAGGACATTGACCACCTGATCAGAAGCATGCCTAGTCGCGTTGGAGAATGCGTAGCACATCGTGGTGCATCCACACATTATTAAAGGTCAAAGAGCTTTAAAGCAGTGCAATCATTTTGAAATTTTTATCATTTACTTATTATGCTTCTTATACAAAATTTTATTAAAATAAAACCATTTAAACTGGGTGTTCGGATTTATATGTCACTTAGTATATTTTCAAGTTTCTAAAAAAGTGATGTTTCTGTGAATTCCGCTATATTATCTAATAAAAAATACCTTATCATTAAAGTCGAGAATAATGTAAACTTTTTAACAATTTTGGCTGTGTCTCTAAAAATAAAGGGTATCTTCCAAACCGAAATCCCTTTAATATTTATTATTCAAATTAAATTTTTTAGAATTTCTTTTCATTATTACGTAGTGGCCCTAAAAAGGACCGATTTAAAAAAGAAAGGTTTTCAATTCCCCCGTAACTGCTCGAAATGTTGACCATCATGCTCTATGCATTCCTGAAGCCTCTCATGGGTAGTCAAAACTGCAGATTCATTTCGCCTCTCGGTATGTTACGTATTGTATTACGAATCCGCTTCTTCATATCCTCTGTGGTTGTAGGTTGAGTCTGAAACACGATGTCTTTCAACCGCCTCATAAATAAAAATCAAGACAAGTTAAGTCTGGTGATCGCGAAGGCCATGGAAACAGACTTCCTTCTCCAATCCACCGCTGTTGAAATACTGCATTATGTAATATGCTCTCGCACAATAATAGCAAAATGTGCTGGATAACCATCCAACTGCAAAAACAAGTTTTGCCGTGTTTCCAGTGGCACATCTTCCAACAACAACGGTAATTGATTGTTCAAAAAAGACAAGAAAGACATTGTCATTTAGGGATTGCTCGGAAGAATATGGCCCAATACTTTTGCCTCCAAGTCTACCACATTACAGACTTAAACTCAAGCGCCCTTGGTGCTGAACTTCACGTAACCAATGCGGATTTTCTGCAGACCAATAGTGCAAATTGTGCAGATTGACTCTCCCGGCACTATTGAAGGTGGCTTCATCGATCCAAAGAATTTGAAATAAACATTTTCTATTTTCGCGTAACATGCCTAACATCCAATGGCATTAGTCCAACCTCCAATCAAAGTCTTCCTCTTTTAAGTCCTGATGCACAACGACATACTATGGATGCATTCTAAAAGTAATTAAAAAAGCTAAATTTAAATAAACCCCTTTATTTTGATGGTACTAGAACTTATCTCCTTCAAAATATTCTGAACCTTTGCTCGTGATATGCCCAACTCAAAGGATAGTGCCATTGTGATAACAAGAGGATTTCCTTCAATATATCACATTACGTGGTTAATATTTTCTTGTTGTTGAAAAGTAGGCCGAAAACTACCGTTGGCTTGTAAGCTTGCCACTAATCGGGGAAAGACTCTCACATCGTAAAGACGCCGATTTGGATATCTAGTCCCGTAAACTCTTTTGCTTCTGCGGCCTTCTGGAGGCTGGAGACCACAAAACATATGCACTGAAAGAATGCTTAGTCAGTACCAGCAACACGAATGTCGCCATGTTTTCGTGGTGATAGAACAAATATGACACAGAAAGACCGCCTGCCTACTCAGAACAATTCGACGAATGACATATACCGCCATGTTCTTTACGATGACATACGGCGGTGCTATAGTGGTTGCCTGCTTTCTCACCACATGTGTCACTCATTGTCATCTTTAATCAAATCCAGGGGAATAACCAAAATTTCTATGTTATGTACCGCGGTTATAATATGGTTCAAGATGACGCACGGGTTGATGACGTCAGTTACTCGAATCGCTTAAACGTGTTGATTTTAACCGCAGTTTTGTTGAAAGTTGTTTATTTTAGAAAAATGCGTATATAATTTCTGATTCCTTTTATTATCACTTAATAATCGGTGATTTTTCGTCTACAACGGTGTATGGAAGTTTAAAAAAGAAACCTTTCATAATATTAATGAGAGAAATGTCTTTTTATTCGTAAAAATTTTTTTATGTAGTAACCAAGGCTTTGTAGCTATGATAACTTTCAATTCTCTAAACTTTTTCGCATGTCAAAGAAAACATTTATTGATTTAGCAGAAATGATAGTAAAAAGCGATGAAAAAAAGATATTAGCAAAACCGTATACAGGTGGACATCATCCAGTGAGTTTATATGGCCATATTTTAATATTCTTGTGGTATATGGCTACACAGGATACTTTGTTAAGCATAGGAACTAGATTTAAAGTGCCCCTAACGACAGTAATGATTATAACTAATAAGGTGCTCTACTTTATGCTAAAACTGAAGTTAGTTTCAAGTTTCCAAAAAATGAAGCTGAAGTACAATAAAAATATTCAATACCCGGCAAAATTCTAACTTGTCACATTTCAAATAATAATCAGAAATATAACGCTACTCCTGAGTTGGGTAAATACCACAATTTTGCGGTGATAACTATGACGTATAACATCTGATTCATGTCGTCACGGATCTTATAACCAAACTCGCTCGAACGGATCGGTAAATACCAATCCAAAATGGCAAATACCATTTTCAGTCGGTTATTCGCTTGAATTTGATTTATATTTGGTTGTTTTGAATGGTTTTCCTAATAACAAAAATTAATTTTGCATTAGGAAAAGCAATTCAAACACCTCACGTGTATTTGTGGTTGGGTTCGTTCAAGAGTGATAAATAAAACAATATAATTGGGAAAATAACTTTATTCTGTTAGATAAGGTAATGTGGTGCATTTGCAATATAGTGGAATGAAGAATTAGAAACCCCCATGGGAGGTTTCTGAATAATAATTCCAATATACGATCATAACGAAACTACCAAAAACCCATGATACCACACTCAACAAAAATTCAATAATAAAAATATTGTGAAATCTGTATGTAGAGGGTACAAGATTTCGTTAATCAAACATAACATTATACTTCTAAGTAAACATTAATATGCAAAATTTTACATTTTACATTTATTTTACATGAGTAAAGCCTGTATGTATATGGTACAGGCCTTATATAGTAATTTAATAACTCGACATAAAATTCTAAAAAATAAAATAAATTACAATTCTATCACAATCTGGTAAAAATGTCCTGGTCAGGTATGTCACAGCCGGGTTTGTGATGGTTCATCCATGGAGGTAAATGAAATAATTAAAAAAACAGCAGCAAATATTCGAAAATGATTTACCTGGTGGCATTCAACTTTTTCATTTTCCTTGAATGACCAGATGTTTCAAGAGGTCTTTTCAAAGAATTTTTATGTTTAGTATACTTAAAGATTGTCAGTCTTATGCATTTGTTAATGATTATTTTGAGGACATCATGAACATTGCAAGGCTGAAAATTTTCAAGCAGTTGCGTCAGACCTGTTTTGAAGGAGGCTTGAACATTATGCAAATGGGCAAACTTATCCAAAAAACTATACAGCTTTAAATTAATAACATCTAGTAGATTACTTAGGTTGTCATATACGTATGTCAGCCTCTGCTTGTTGTCCTGTTCCTTGAAGTGAACATACAACTGTAATGGGGTCAACTCATCAGAGAACAGTGCTTCCCGACATGTAGGGCATTCGGGGATGTTATCATCACTTTGTGTTGCGGTGAACTTGATACATTTTAGATTCCCTTTCTGTTATTTGATTTTTACTTACTTTTAATTGTGTAAAGCATGAACTCGAATTGTCTGACAGATATGTATATTTATCTTGATAATGAGTCTGCACCACAAAATCTGGCTTAGAATAGCAGTGATCGTGTTCAATTGTATTTACATCTGTCAAGTCTTTGGTACTTCTTTTGGCAGGCAATTTACATGTCTTGCTGCAGAAGTTGAAGGAGAATCACAAATGCTTGCTGCGAAACCAACAGAGCATTCCTTCAATGAAATTGCAATATCAGAATGACTAATGGGTTGACTTAGAATTTGACCAACATCCTTTGGAACTGCAAGACAGTGCAAACGTGAATAGGGATCCTGAAGAGAAACATGATCTGACAGTACGAGGTGGTCTTCGCAAACATAGAAGTTATCAGATTCTGCACTGGAAGCTAATCCACAGGCATTGTACCATAACTGCCTTTGACTGGGATTTTTTGGGAATCGATGAAATTTCTTGGATGGGAGATATGAATGACTTACATTCAATATGTATTTATTTTGGCGATAAGGATATAGGCACTGTTATGTCCATTTCTTGCTTGTTTTTGCCATAGTAGTGTCAAAAAGCTTTAAGTGAAAAATAATAAATGCCCTGAGCAACTTTACAATATTATCAGAATCAATGTCATGTAGGTACTCACATGTACGTATATATTTTTAACCCACTCCAATCTTGAAACATGGCTGACAGAAACTGGAACTGAAAATCATGCGGTGGAGGGGGTCCGACTGCTCGGCTCGGAAGAGGGGTTTTCCACCACTCAGGCGCACTTTAGTCGGCTACGGGCATGCGTTGAGACAGCAGGTGGATTTTTGTGACTTGAATTCATTAAACAGGCTTATGGGGATGATGCCTTAAGACGCACAAGAGTTTTTGAGTGGCCCAAAATGTTTAAGGAAGGCCGGAAGCACGTCAATGACGAGCACCGCGTTGGTCACTCAAAGACCGCTCGATTCGATGCTTAGGTGGCCAAAGTGAAAAAAGTTTTCCTCTTCTCACCGTCCTTGCAGCCCAGACCGGGCTTTTTCTTGTTTCCGCGAATAAAAAGGGCGGCTCAAGTGGCGACGACAAAAACTCTCGACAGCATTCAGGAAACCGACTTCCGGCGGGCTTTTGACGAGTGGCAGACGCGCCGATGCAGTAGGAATGTATTTTGAAGATAATTAAGTAATTGTAATGATACCCGTAATAAATATTGATTTTTAGAATCAATCTCGATACTTATTGAAGGAACCTTGTACGCATAATGAATATGCATTTGAATAAAAATATGCCTTTTGTTATTAGCATTACTTAGCTGCAAGCGATTTTTCGTAATATTTTCAAAAAGGGTGATTTTATCCTAAAGAATAAAGAAGAATTCCATAAAATATTAGTTTGAAAAAGAAAGGGATTTCCGTATAAAATTTTCTTTGGCCTAAATTATAGGTTAGGGACAAGATATTGAGATGCGGTTTTCGCAAGCTTGTTAAGACATCATTTAGCTACTTTTTCATAAAAAGATACCAGTGCATTTAATTTTTTTTGAGAAAATTAACAATGTCGAAAAAACCCTCTAGTGGCCACATGTGAAACTAACAAAGCTTCAGATATTATAACATTTGTAGCTCTAGAATAAATAGCTCTTTTCAACTAAGCCAAATTTGTTAAAATCGGCTAAGCCGTTTCGAATATACAGGGTGTTCTTTACGAAAACCTTCGAATACCCCTCACCACTTTATACTTAGACCTACAGCAACAATTGTTGAACCAAAAAAGTTCAGTCGACTTTGAGGATCGGGCATTTTTTTGTTAGGTTAATATAGCGAAATTCACTGAAACATCACTTTCTTAGATTCAAGATTGCAGTTACGCCCCCTGGCGGCCAATTCAGAAACTTGATGATATTTTTCAGGTTTTTCTCTTGGCTGTTTTAGTAAGAACTGTTTTTCACCAAAGCCTCTACGATGTATAGGATCCCAGATACTGTACATCGCATTTTTAGTTGACCACCCTGTACATATGTGCTTTTAGAATTTTTCAACGATAAAATAGCATATCTTACTTGATTGTAGAGCTCTTCTTTGAACGAGAAACAGTCAATGTTGTCAATATGAACCATGTAGCCTAGGTCATCACGATTTGCTGGAGGAATATTGTGAATGAGCTTATGTGCTATACTTTATAAGTATGATTTCAATTGGTTACCATTCAAGATGTTACTTTTGTTCAACTCATTCGCAGGAGCATTGGATCTAATAATATTCAACAAGCCCAGCTGCTTATTGCTTGAATTGTTTATATACGAGTCGTGATCTTGTTTTTTGCTATGTTAATCGCCTGTCGATATTGTGATCTATGCTCGTTTACATCTTGTTCAGTAACTATTTGCGAGTTAACCTTGTGCCAATCCAATTTATTATTCCTCCCCTTTTAAACCGTACAAAAGACACATGATTTATATGCGAGGCATTTTCAAAACTTACCGTGCTTCAAGCCCAAAGGATCTACAAACAATAAAGGTATATAACAAATAGAAAAAATATAATGGGCAAGATCCGCAAAAAGAAGAAAAGTCGAGCGGAAAAAAGGATTATTATGTAACCTGAGCAATACGTATTTCTGCTTGTTGAGTTCATCAGGCTCGAAATGCACATATGCAGATGGAGAGGGATTTGTCCGACTTTAACCAATAATAATTTTTTCTTAAGACTACCTACTTTTAAGATGTATCACCTTTTACAGCTTAATTTTTTTAAGAGAATACTTGAGTGAGTCCTTTACCTAAAGTTTGAAAGTTTTCGAAATAGAAAGGGCTTCACTGGAATACTCACAGGCCAAAACGTTCCAGTCATAACCTCGAGAAGGTGATTGCTGCTAACACGTGCTTTAAATGAAACATTACCAGTCTCGTGCCCAGATACTGGCTCTTTAATTCACATCTAAAATATTTTGAACTGATATACTGCTTTAAATATTCTTCAGTAGATCCCCTTTGGCATTTTTCGATCTATTTCATATATTTATATTTTTCTCCAGGTCTAATACTGGACTGGACTTGTTTTAATGCATCAGACTTCATGTGGTTTACTGGTACGACTTCCCACACTATTCTGATGTTTGAATTTTGGTGGGAACGAGGTTTTCGCCCCGATGTTGCTGGCTTTACTAACCTCACCTTGGCTTTCTGGTTTATCTTTTTTATTATTGTATTTGAATTATATGTCGGTCTTGCTCTTGCACTAACATGTTGGCTGCTCTAACTTCTACGTGTACAATTTTCAGATTAGCAAGTGTTAATACAAGCGGGACTGTGTCAGCAGACGTATGATGTTCATCATTTGTAGTGTCGTTCTTTCAAAAACTATCGAATATTACCGCTAATAGCCCTGCACCCTTCAAGAATTCTTTTGTACAATTATATTAATTAATTTATATTTTGTTAGCTTTTTTATATTATTTATAACTTGCAGAGCAAACTCACTTGACGACATCTTTGACAGCTCATTATCAGTCAGTTTTAAAATAGATACTGCGTTCACTGGTATAGTTGTAGTCAGCGTTCTTGGCGGGTCAAAGTAAGGCTACCATTATCCCTTTATAAACCTGTATCTCCCTCATACATACACATGCAACCTACCCCTGCGTATGACCGTTTGTTCGGTAAGCTCAACGAAAACTTTGTTGTTACGTATGAGTGCCCTCCAATCATATTTGTCAGAGTGACAACTTACTTCAATATAAAATTGTAGAATGCCCGAAAATACGATCAGTGGAGAACGCCGACAGCTCGTGCTAAATTTATTAGAGTATTTCCACAAAAAAATAAAAACAGCGGCCCCTTGATACCCACTTCATGCGTACTGGAGAGAGTAGCAGATGCGCTGAAGATTAGTCTGCGCAGTGTTCCGCCCACGGTACGGAGACTCGATCTGTTTACTTATTCCATATGGCGTTGATGACGTAACCACCAAGAATGGTGACTACAACTATAGTAAACAAAGATGATTAGTAAAATTAAAAGATGGACAATGAGTTTAATAGCAATGATAATTCTGTGCCCAGCAAGCCGAAGAAGCTCTACATTTGTATTTACCTATTTTTTATCATTATCTATCTAGGGGGAGAAATGTAACAAACAATCTCTGAACAATAATCAGTAATGTTAAAAAATTGATGAGGGTCCGCCAAGCCAAAGAAGCTCTACATGAATGCACAAATTCATTATTTACCTATTTTTTGCAATTATTCACGTAGGGGGAAAATGTGACAAACGATCTGTGAACAATGATCATCAGTAATGGTCAAAAATAGATGAATGTTCCATATCAGTGACAATTATGTGCCCATCAAGCCAATGAAGCTCTACATGGATGCACAGGTGCTCACATTCATTATTTAAAATAAATTCGTCATCTAGTAAACAGCAGCAGTAGCTATCTGAGCGACGGTGTGTTACAAAAATTAAATCCATAATTAACTTACACAATACTCTTGCCACTGGCCTCGTATATATATCCCAAGATGTGTGCGAGAAAGATTCGCGTAAATCCGTGATGCATCCGGGAGCATTTTGTAAAGACTGCCCCCCCGTAAATAAGAATCATGTCCACAAGTTCAGCATTTTCGTAAACATGTGCCATTTTTGATTTCGTTTGAACCACGCAACACACTACTATTCACTTACGCGTTATCGACTGACGAAAAACATCGTGATAAACGTTTCAAATTCTTTCGCTTTTTTGTTTCCGATGCGATGAACCGGTCAGGCGGATTATATCCGTTGTCGCCAAACACGAGCATATAATAGGCAGGGCGGTACTCAAACTTCCAAAGGGCTATAACTTTGTTACTTTAATTTTACCAGAAAAATGGTAAAGGAAAAAAACATTTCTTTTGATCAGTCTACTCACTGTTAACATAAATGACTCAACTTCGAAGTCACCCTGTATATCCCAGATGTGTGTGAGACGGACCTTGATTGTCTGTTGTGCGTTCCGGCATGGGTCTCACGGTCAGCAGCGCACCGTACACAGAAGAAAAACAAAATCTATGCTCGTAATATGGGACAAAAGATACGAGTTCTTCCGTCATGCTAAGGGGTTTAAACTATGCATATTCGTACATAATTTTCATCAGGTGTGTTACAGATTGAAAATTTACAAACAATTCAAGTTATTGGAAATATCAATAATAAATAGACGCGGGCTTCAAATGCCAAATATTCAGCTTTTGGGCGCGCAACCGAATCTCTGCCACAGTTCTCTCATGGCCTCTCACCCTTCCATCTGTTACTTCACATAGTATAAACAAAGGAGATGCCTTCGATGCACCCAAAGTAAACCCACCATTATCGTTGATAGTATTTATTACCTCATCATTGGCGGAGGTGTCCATAACAAGTGTATCCTCCAGCTGGGGTTCATCACAATTGATTGGGGCTTTCCGACAAATTTCGATATGGGGTCCCTCAGGAGTATGCTACGCCACATACTTCTATACACCTTTAACCATTGGTATAAACATGTCTTGTTGATAAACGCCTGCTCTTTAGTACTTCGATTTCAAATAAAAATGTCTACAGTGGCTGCTTGAAAAGTTCCATACAAAAAGTTGTATAGCTGTAGATGCTAAAGGAAAGCTTTCATGTAGTTACAGACATAATAAAGGACGATAAGTTGATGATGAGATGATGAGAAGGGGGTGATACGATAGTAAAAGCTTTTCGCTTCATATTGATTGCTAAAATCCAATTCTGTTACACTGCAGTATAATAAAAATATTAACAGTCAAATACAAAGCTCAGCTAATGGGTCATCATGGCAGGTAAGGGGAGCGTAATGTGGCGCGACGGCCGCCAAAGAATAGCGATCCCAAGACAGACATTTTTGAGATGCTAGTGCTTATATGCTGCATAGTGTTGTATCTATATATTGCAAATCCTTCTCAAACCTGTAGGAAGAAATATGTAAAGTTCCTTAAACATTTAGTCATACTGGTATTTCTTCTGATATGAGGTATATTTTAAATCAACAAGGGAGACAATCTACATTAATAGTTAGCTGTAATAAAAGAGGATATGTTAGTGACGCATTCCAGTTCTTTAGCTGCCGTGAAACAATCTGCATAAGCAGCAGTAAAATAAACGGAATATAACTCTGGCTGTTGATAAAAACATCCTTTGTTTAAACGATTCTATATGTACCATGAAGCAGGCATTTGCATGTGGTTATGTGCAGAGACGCCATTATTTTATCATAAAGGTATCGATAAACCTTAACAGGTATTTTATTATTCCACACGTAATAGCTACTATCCATATTACAAAATAAAATGCATTTAATGATAGATTGAACAGAAAGTTTACAACTTTGATAGTGGTTGATACCGACGCCTCCGACTATGATGAGTAATAAATATTAACGATAACGGTCTATTCACCTGGATGCATCCAATGTATCTGCTTTTTTCATGTATTATGTAAGTGACTAGAGAGGTACAAGGGTGAGAGGTATGAAGCCGGGGAGACGGTATTCGATAGCGCGCCCTAACGCGCCATAACACTTTTGATACTACGATTAACTCGCACAGATTATATATGTTATATTTTATTTTGGAGATACAAATCTTTCCATAATTTCAATCGACAGCTCAACCAACAAATACTTGTCGGTAATAGCAAAGTTCATCATTGCCAATATCAAAATTTACCACGTAACCACGCAAGAACGGAAGTGTACTGAGGTCTAGATATTGATATTTGAGAACAACCTCTCAAGCGACGCACTGGTCCCAGGCAGACAAAAAACGAACTCGCATAGAATTTTGAGATTTTTCAAAGCACTTTCTTTTTGGAAGACTTCGAGCCATCGATCTTCGGTAGAAATATTTCTCGAATTCCAGTCTACGATTTTATCTTCTGTAACGTTGGTTCGTATTAAACTTACTTCATCGAACAGTTCGTCCTGATTCAATATCGGACCTATGTAGTCCTTGAAAGCCTCACACGACGACAAAATTTCAGCCCAAGAAACTTGTTTTTTCAAGTTAACCCATCCAAATAGCTTTAGTTCACTTAAATTTTCACTCCAGTTTTTCAAATATGTTACACAATTCGAATAGAACTGCTTGACATGCATGATGAAGATATCCCGATAGTTTACACTACGGTCAATGTCTCCCATATTCTCAAGTTTCGAAAGTGACTCTCTTACTTTAAGCGGTAAATATAACTCATTTAAACGATTTTGAAGCTTATTTATGAGTTCGAAATACTCCAAAGCGGCTTCTGTTGCGCATATTTTGTCACCTTCTACATCTAAAATCACTTTGTGGAAGAGAGACGCAATGTTATGCACAAACCACATCCATGCTTCACTGATTGGGTTTTGAAAAAACTGTTTTAGAACTGTTGGACAATTATCAATCGATAAAAAATATGCTTTCAAGGGTTCGAACATTTGTACAATTCGTTCAATGGCTGGCATTAGGCTTAAGAATCTAGTTTTTGAAAACGACAACATTTTTTTGTACTCGACATCAACAAAATCACAAAACTGTTTTAGTTTCTCCACTCTGACTGTAAAAATATAGAAATGCTTAAAAATCTTGACCGCAATAACCTCGACGTCTATTGGTAAGACGTCCGTCGCATTTTGTAAACAGTTGTTAAAGATGTGTGCTACACAACCAATTCCAATGACGGGTTTGCCACGAGAAGCATTTAACTTGCTGAATAGATTATTCACTCCTTTTCTCCTCATTCCACCAAAATTTGTATTTGTGTTATCAGCAGACATTCCGATGCATTTTTGAAGTAGATTATGGTGATTCAAAGCACTGACCACGTAATCTTTCAACTGCTCTGATGTTTCTCCAGGTAAGTCACGCAGCTGAAGTAATTTTACTTGGATACCCTTTTCACCATCAAAATACCTTACCATTAAGGGCACAACTTTAATTTCTCGATGATTTGACGAATCGATCGTGATGCTAACAAAATTTGCTTTTCGAAGGTCAATTTCTAATTGGGACTGAGCTTCTTGAGCTAAAACATTTTTTACAATCGCCTCAGTCTTGGTTCGAGCTGCCGCAAATTTTGGTTCAAACATGTTTACAATTAGTTTTGACGTGCAGTCTAAGGATCTGAAGCTTTGCAAATGCTTAATTGTATGGTAAGCAAAAGTACCTTCCTTGGCAGCAATCAACATATCTTCAGAACTTGAACTGTCACTTTTAAGAAAAGTTTCCAATTTTCTGCTCTTCAAGTTTGCATTTGCAGCCAAAATGTGTTTCTTCTTGGACAAATGTTGTTTGATATTACTGCGACCACTGTTAGAAATATCAACATCACTTCTGCAAACTTGGCAAAACACAATATGCGGTGAAACATTTGATTTTTGTTTCAAAAATGGATACTCTGCTTGCAACTCAGCGTTAAAATGGCATTTTCTTCGAGGCGGTGACATGATAAAATTGTTTACTTTTCCACACAGCACAAAAAAGTATAAGATACAAGAAAAACTGCCGGAATTTAACGTAAAGGTAAATAGACTAATCGACAGCAAGCCCAGAAGTAACTAATAAACATACGACGAGATACTAGCTTCGAAATGAAATAGACAGAGATGGGAGATGGACGTATCGGCTAAACTAGACGACGACCTGTGATCGGTTGCTGCTAGGGATGGGCGATTCTTCCACAAAAGATCGATTCTTAAATCAATTCAAATCATAATAATCATAGTATATAGGGGAAGTCCGGCAGGGGTATTAAGTAAAAATCTTACTTGATGTGCAACGTTATTAGTCTAATCATATTTGAAAATCTCCACCAAATAATTGTAAAGTTTGGTTTTATAGAGGCAAGTTGTTCAATGATGTATTTAAAACACGCACGCATAAAATGGGTACCCCAATTTTTGTGGGAAAACTTTTTATTCGACAACAAAGACCGAGAAAATGTTTTTTGGGATTCAATCAAAAGTGTTAGCATAAACAAAAAAAACTCTTCAAATAACATTTTTAGGTATTTAAAAGAGAGTATACATGAATAGATCCGACTTATAGCAAAAAAGTTATGGTCGAAAATCTAGCCAAAATGCAGGTTTTGCCACTTGTTGGTAATGCGATGATAGTGTCAAGAACTTTCGTGAAATTCCTCACATCCGTCGGCCAAAGTCAAGTAGTTTTTGGGAATTTCTAATTGTTTATCCCAAAACACCTGTTTTCCGGACTCACTACTAGTTTATTGAGCAATATACAAGGTTCGTTCAACGGGCATTTTATAGCAAAATACATGAGTTTACCCTGCTAAAATACGAATCACAAACCATTTCGAAAGAATGTTATTTTTACGCGGAAAACAAAGGGTTGATATACGCTACGATATTCGAAAAGCATAGGTTATTATATACACATTTTAAAACAAAGCGGATGTGTCTATCACCTTCTGTTGTGGATAATATTGAGGGCTGCATTGCATGACTCTCAAATGAGTAGGTTCAGTTTCTTATTTAAAAAAATAATTTCAGATTTCATTAAAAACACGATTTTTGTTGTATTTATTTTATACGGATACCCCTCTTGACCGGATACTTTCAGTCAGTCCCATTGGTGTCCGTCCAAAGGAGATTTCACTTAATTATTCATAACAGTGTATGCAGTTTGCAGTATTTGTTACTGTATTTTGTTTGGGCTGTATGTCGATTTTATGCGACATATCCCTGTGCTTCTAGGGTAGTTCCTAGTAGAAAGCAGCTAATGACTTAGTGCCTGTGGTAGCATATTATAACATTATTATAACCACTGGGTGATATTGTCAGAAGCTGTTGTCTGTACGCATGAGGAACTTTTCTGGTTGACTTACGATAAACACGTTTTTATTTCCTACATATTTTCGTCTCTGTCTGTTAGCATTTTTAGAATTACAAAGTCTCTCCACCATTTAATGAACAAGTACCAATATAATGACACCCAAAGGGTCTCAGTGTACCTATAATTTAGTTAGTTAATTTATTGTATTTGCGGTTACAATACTAAATTGCTTGATAGATGCCACAAGGAATAGGTACCTAGTAAAATTGATTTCTATTGGCGAGAATAGTCATAAAAACCTGTTTTATTACTTGTATTCGGCTGTTTACGTTTAATATTATCAATCTATAGCATTACTACAACAATTATATCTAAAATTCTAAAGAATCGTATTTAAGATAAAAGTGACCATCTCCAATAGAACATTGTAGATTTCATGAGAAAAGGCATATATTAATAAAATTAAGTAGAGTTGTTATGATGCCAGACTCCGATTTGGTATCCAACTTTTGATGCAAGAAAATCCTGTTGTTTTGAGTGATCCTGCATTCATGATTTTTTACCATTTTATTCACATATTTTCCGTTGCTAATGCACTTGCTCCTTCCCCAAGATTAGTCTGTGTCCGGCATTGACGAGCTGATGATGAGACTCTAACATTCTGCGACAAGTTGTAATAGTTCATTCACATTCGAAGTACAGTTAACAGAGCAGCCAGCATCCTGGCTGCCAATGAAATTGCTCCTTCGTCTAATTGCAGGTATCCGAGATACTGCGAGTCGCGTTAATGTTAGAACCAAGAACCAACAGGTTTGGCGAGATGGTACAACAAGTAGGTACTTACATGCGTGCTGCTGTACCGGAAACCTGTTTTGAATAATGCAAAAAAATGGCACGGTCAGGCCACACATTCAAGTGCCGATCGCTGCAGAACCACTGTGGTTGGCTGCCTTCGGCTGAGGAAAGTTCATTCATGTCTGAGGCAGCGCTAGCTGGCAGTTCAGCTTAACTTTATAGTTTGAGTAGGAAGCATATATTTGTTAATGTTTACGAGGATAATGTGAAAGGTTCTTGGTCTCTCCGATTTTAACTGTCAAATAGTCAGCAGCTGAATTTAAACTTGAACGCACATCACTTGTAGATGACCCACGGTCAAAAACAGCAACAACACCTCAAACAATTGGAATAATAAACAATATCTTATTGGATCATATGCGTGTGAGACCGCTAAGGCCATGGGGCTATCGGAAGAAAGAGTAAGAAACATCAAGGCTAGGTCGACTGCATCTGCCGGAAAGGTCATTAGTAGTGTGTTTTAGGATGCGAAGGGGATTTTGTTAATTGATCACCTTGAACAGTGTAGAACAATTACTGGTGAACACTCTTACAAACCCTTTGATCAACTGGTTGTGAAAATTCTTGAAAAGTGCATGGCTTGAAGAAGAAAGAAATAATTTTTCTTCAGACCAACGCACCAGCTCACAAAGATGTGTAAAGAATAGGTTGTAAAGTTCATAAATTAATATTTTTTCAGCCTGCCAGACTCCCACTTAAGAAGGAATCCTAATATTGGAGAAACGTGGGACCCAGTGTGTTGGAGTCTAAAGGGATTATGTATAAAAATAAGAGCATTTTTGAATTGAAAATCGCAGTCTTTGATTATCGGGCCAAACACCTCCATATAAGGAGCCAAATCTGTAATTTGAAATCAAGACCATTTTACAGCCGCATCAAAAGATAAGCTTCTCACCCACAGTCGGTCGTGCTAAGTTAACGTATGACTAGGGCATGCTGGGATTTTCTTAATAACGTATGTAATAAAAGTTTTGGCGTACAATTCGTTGGCTTTAATTTTAACAAACACAAAATAATATCAAGCTGCCTTTGGAAACAAAAGTTTTTTTACTTACTTCTCTCAGTCAGTTGACATTGATTTATTTTGAAGTTTTCGCTTTAAGATGTCGTATAAATTAGAAATAAGAAAAAGTATCTACAAGTTCGTTGCGCGGGTACCCAAAGGTGAAATCTGTCGAATATTCCAGATTGAAAACATGTCACGCAAAACCATTCATCGAAAAATAGCGGAGTGCGAGCAGGGAATACCATGTCTCCCAAAAAGTGGAAGATCACGTGCATTTACCGCACAGAGATCAGTGAGATTGGAGAGAAGAGCAAAAAATCAGGTTGGAATGTCAACAAGGAGACTGGCTTGTCAATACAGAACTTCTAAGAGTACGATATCGTTGGAATGGTCTTAAATATCGAAAGAGACTTGAGTGCCCCAAATACTCTCAAGCGCAACTCATTAGTATACCAAGATGCTGTCGTCAACTGAGGCGGGTACACTTTTCCAATGGAAAAATCATCATTTTATATGACGAAGTAGTAAGTATTTCAGTCTGAGTAATTCTGAAATAAAGGGAAACGATGAATTTATAAGGAAAACGTAGAGAAATGCCATGACAATGTTAGACACAAACATAAAGCGAAATTTGCAGATAAAATCCTTGTCTGGTGCGCAATTTCTAACAGGGGTGCCCCAACCTTTGGTGGGAAGAGTGAGGGATGCAACTTTGAATAGTCAGCGCTATATTAACTGCCATTCCCAATTGCTTCAGTTTTTCCACGAACATCATGCTAATAACCATATCATGTTTTGGCCAGAACTAGAATCATGCCATTACTCAAGAGATACCCAAAACTCCATCGACAACACCAAAAACGATAATCCTCCAAACTTGCCGCATGTTCGCCCTATAGAGGATTATTGGGCTTATGAAGATTTATCATGAAGGCTGAGAAACTCAAGATCAAGGACAATTAAGACGGCATTTTTCCGAAAAACTGAGAGAAATTGATCAGAATTCCGTCCAGGACCTCATGAGAGACTTTTGAAGAAAATTGCGTCTGGTAGAACAGAATGGGCCACTCCACATAATTCGATAGTATTGTTTAGTTAAGTATTGAGTTGTAATTTATGATAACTAGTTAGTGTTTAATAAATTTCTTCATTAAAAAAAAGATAAATAATTTGTGATAAAATTTCTAGGACATACGTTATTACAGTTTATCATTTTGGAGTCTATATTTTCTTCTCAAAGATGGAAGATGCGCATGTTCAGAAAGCAGCTCAACAGATACGTTTATATTAGGTACAATAGAGAGTACTTCATACAATTCTTTAAACTTGCTTCAAGTAAAATAGAAAATGAGGTATAAGAGGCAGTATGAAGCGTTTAGTTTTTGTGGAGATTAGTTCATCCACTCATAGTCCATTACAATATTGTACGAGTATGTTTCTACAAAACAAAGTCGATAGGGTTACAAAACGGATACTGGTGATTGTTATTTTATCAAATCCAGAAAACTAAATAATTCATGAAATATGTTTTTAGGATATGTATTAATGAAAATATGAACATTGGAATCTGGGATGTTCACAACCCATTATGCAAATACATATTTTCAAAATATATTCCCAAACGAATATACTGAATATAACCAATATTTATTGGTCGAAAAATCAAGTTGGGAAATTATAGTTTTGTATGAATGAATGAATCGTGAAATTAGACGCATTCCGGCCACTAAAAGGGGCCAGCGCGTAGGGAGCTTACCCGGGCCCGTATGGACCTCTACATTCCTTAGACCTCAAGCCTCGCTTTTCTAGCGAAGTTGAGTATGGCATTGAGTCCAAGCTCCTTGACGTCCTGGGTAAGTATAGTCTGCTTGTAGTAGCTCAGAGACTATAGACACGCAAGGGATCCTCAGACAACAGTACTACCAACAACCTTAGGTTGGCTCTATTCAAGGATAAGCAGAAACGTCCATCCTTAGCGCTGGGCCCTACAATGAGTTCCCGTGCCTGATGCAGATGTCTGGAGATACTTCTCCATTTCTGAGAATGTTGTCTTGCAATCAACTTCTATATTTTCCTCCTAACTATTTCCGCGGGCACTGCTAAAGCTGGCTCAGGACCAACGAGTTGGTGGCTGATCTTGTTTCCGCCAGAGCGTCCGCCGTCTCATTGCCCTTAACCCTTAACCTACCATGTGAGTCATCTGGACGCAAAGATCCATGTGGGGTGTCACAGACCACTAACTGGGCAGATAGTAAAACAAGTTATTTTTTGGATATAATTTATTATTGTTATGTATAAAGTAATAGGGATCCTACTACTACATGTAAATGAGGAAAAACGGTTTGTTTCTAAATTGGTTTCCGGCAACAACAAATATCTGGAAAACTATATCATAACTTGACCTAATTAAACATGTATTCTTAAAAGCTCACAAAAAAACGTTAGCGACCTTAGTAGGAAAATATGTGTCTGAAACATTTTTTAGGAACCTAAGCTATATAAAAAATGGAACTCAAAGGAAAATAACACTGAAATGCTCCTCTAGCAGAAACTAATCAACCGTCTCTTTTGCGCAAGTGTTGCATAGAGGCTTTGAGCACTGCAATCAAATCGCCCGTCTACACTGCACACAGAGATACTTTATCTTGCTGTTTTGCTGCAGGACACAAATAGGATGCTTTACGTGTTGTAAGCAAAAGCTCCCCTTCATTCTGTGTTTCGTTTGTTTCCGGTAGCCTCAAAATACTACTAATATTGCTGCGTATTTCACGAGGCACTCGATCATTTGCTTGTCTTCTTTCCATATTTTCTCGAATTAATTCAGCACCCAGTTGTTCTGCAAATACTGATTTATCTTTTATCATCTCATTGTCTTTGAAAGCTTGATGCAAAATAAATGAATTTACAATAGATACATTAAGAATACGGAAGAATATTGCAAGCGGCCATCTACGTGTTTGCCGGCTTGTCGAACTTTTCGAGCATTTCTCGTCGAGTGTATCTACACCGCCTTTGGTCCGGTTATAAAAAGAAATTATTTCTGGCTTTTCGGTTTCAGGGTCGGTGTAGCGCCTATTGTGCATAGAAGAAACTAATAGTGTTGCTTTTCCTTTCTTTCCCACATAAGAAACCAAAGTCATATCTTCAAATCCATACAACGATGATCCTTCTTCTCTTTTCTTGTTTGGTAAGAATTCTGTTGGTACTTCTCGTTTATTTTTCTTTAGTGTACCTACGTAAGTTAGTCCATTTTTCATTAGCAGGTCAACAAGTTCTATAGAGCTGAAACAATTGTCAGCAGTTATATTTCTGTTAAGAAAAGAGGTTTTGCAAGACGTATCACTGATTGTGTCGGCTTAGAAAATCTTCTTTCTTCTGCAGGCAACCCAAAGCCATCAGAGTCTTTACCAGTATATATGTAGGCATTTTAGAGATAACTAGTTCTGGCGCCTGTAAGGCACATCACCTTTATCCCGTACTTACAGGGCTTGTTAGGCATATACATTTTGAAATGGACACGTCCTCTGAAACTAACAAGCATTTTGTCAATGGTTAGTGACTCCTCTATACCATAAAAATTTTGGCAATTTTCAATAGATTTATAAAATATTTCCGAAATTGCTGCCGCTGGGTCTTCTTTTTTACGAATCGATCTTGTAGCTGGGTCATCAAAACGCAAAGCAATCAAAAGAACTGCAAATCGATTCCGGCTCATTACTGCTTTGAATATATCTCGACCAGTTCCATCAGTAGCAAATATTGTATCGATACTTTCATGATTGGAATTGAATACTGATGTGTATATCAACAGACCAAGAAAAGCCTTCAGCTCAACTATATCGGTATATCTAAGGTGACTGATACTATTTGTATCAGCGTATCCTGAGCGCATTTGCGAAAGCTTCTGATTTGTCCATTCGAGAATCGGCTATAGGATTTCCGCAGACAAAAGTAAATTCCATGTGGCTATGGGACTTGCCTTGTTACCTAAATCGCGGGCTCGTCGAACCTTTGTCACCAAGTTGTGCTTCCTAGTTCGCGATGAAGGAACAACTTCGGTAGAGGACCATCTAAAGCGGTTTTTGCTATAGAAGTATTTATTGTCCGTCTGATGGGTGTCACTTTCTTGGTCACTATCACCGCCTGCCGAGAAGTCTGAGTCCGTGTCGTGTTCTGACGCAATATTTTCGTCCTCTGCAGCACTATCTATATCACTGGCAGTGTCGTCAAGTTCACTGTACCACTTGAGGACAGTTTAATCAAAATGTTTGTCACTTCACCGAACTCTTTTCGATGGACCGACCATATCGCAATTTAAACAATTTTCACATAAACGCACAGGTGACGTCTGGCAGACCCCGACACACCAAATAATGACTGTTTCGTCTTCAAATAAAGCGAACGCACTGAGCATCGTATGACTTGTCTGGCACCAATAGGCGAGAGATTAGGTGACCCGATTGGCCAGGAGGCGTTACTACCGTGGAAGATACGGGACAGTTTATTTACCGCGGGCTCTGTCAGACTCCACATGATCGGTTAAGGGTTAATCCCAGCGTGCCCCGGCACCCACATTAACGATACCGGATGCCTCGCTGCGATACAATCTAGAGCCTCTGCATTGCAATACAAGGCTCGAAGTAATCTTATAGGCATTTAGTGCCTTCAGTGCAGCCTGGCTGTCGGAGAAGATTGGTATTCTTCTCATAGGCCCTCCAAAATGCGGGATACAAAGCGAGAGTCGTAAAGATTTCCGCCTGGGAAATAGTGGTGTATCCACCAAGAGGCAGAAATAGCCTAAATTGTTTTGTAACGAGAGACATGAATATATTTTTCTAAGGCACCAAGGTCAGAATGCTATCAGAGTACAAAATCAAAAAGCCTGAAGACGTACCTTTTAATAGTAAGGTTTTCGCAGTGTTTGAGTTAACTTGTTGATTACATGATAAAATAATTAGATCGCTAAAATCAGTCATTTTTAATGGAATTGCAGGATAAAATTGATGTGATTCTCTAATCAATGAACGTTTCTCTACCTCCGATAATCTTAAAATAACCTTTAGAATAATTAAAAAGTATCAGGACATTTATAAAATTACATGATCAAACGAACTTACCTATAAGTGACGTTCGATCTTAATTATGTGAAATCCCTGTCGAAGTAAATATTTAGAACACAACGTACTACTCTCGTAGCTCACCAAACCCACGAGCTCAAAGTGTGCATATAGCGAAAAGAGCGACCTACCGTACCTGTCTGTCCCCTCTCCGTCCTATCAATTCTCATTTTATTCAAAGCTAAGTTGTTGCAACAATTGGGTGAAACATATATATATATATATATAAATGTCGCAGCCAACTAGCTTAATTAGCCGTTCAATAAACAGCCTAGCCTCTTTACCAAACAGCGCTGTTCAACTAGCGGCCTGAATGATGTTCAGCCGTAGCGGCTTTTACAGCATTTAATAAAGTGGCTGGAAAATGCTTAAGCCATACGTAGGATAGGGTGACCATGTGACAGAAATAAAAAAAGATGAGACATTTGACATAAGGGATTCTTTATTTATTATATTTAAAATGTAACTTATTACTGTTATTTTGAAATCATGAGATCAAATAACGTAACTTAAGTACACAAGTATTAATATTATTTGTTAACACAAGTTAAGCTTCCATGGCATTTGGACCCCCAAAGAACTTTGTGCTTGGAACAGGCACATCTATTATTGCGACATTGATTAACAGCAGGCTTACAGTTACATTTTTGGAATCCCTGGCCACCGAAAGGTGACTGACTTGCCACAGCCTCTCTTAAAGAAATAAGGTTTTCTGAAATTTCATCGCCATAGTCTGTATCTGAGTACTGCAAGTCTTGGCGAGAAAACCAGTTTATAATTGTACCATACTTAGTTCCAACTTTATGAACGCCATTTCTTATGTCAACAATTATACCTTGAATATTTTTCATGTCCAAAGGCCCGCGGTCCACTTTGGGGATGCTTACCAAAACACTATTACCAATATCTAACTTTTTTTAATGGTAGCATCAATCATCTTTTCGGTTGCACGCTTAAGTCCTTTGTGTGCTTGGTCTCTCTCTAAATTTATATCCTGTTCAACTTTACACATAAAACATACCAATTTGGAGACAGAACCCTCTTTAACCAACATTATTCCGCATGTTGCATGTATAACATTATTGCAAGACTCACATTTGTGCGCTTCAGTGGCACTGTTATGGCAAACTGCACAGGTGAAGTTTAATTCTAAATTTTCAATATTTTCTGTCATCGTTGTTGTCACAGTTACTGTGTGTAGCTTCAGCTGATTCTCGCTCTCTTAAAGTTTCCAATTGCTCCTCTCTTTCTATAGTTAAAAGTATAGATGGTGGAATATCAGATCCATTTAAGCCCGATTTAGGTTCACTTCCAAATAAAGCTTTATATGGAGATCTTCCAGTTATTCTATGGAATGAGCTGTTTTTGAAATATTGCACAAAAAAACAGCCCACAGACCAGTTTGTTGATTTGTTTTCATGCATCCATGCTCGCAGCATATTTTCGATGTCTTGGTTGCTTCTCTCGACACTGCCTTGAGTTATTTCACCAGGTGGTTATAAATAAACAGTGAAATATCGACCTGGCTGATTAACTCCTTCACATTCTAAAGTTTCTTCGAAGTTCTTAACTTCACGACACTATCAAAGGAAGGTTGAGATGGCAACCGTGAGAGCTACAAAAATAATTTTTATTGCATACTTCCTTCACTAGACCTCTAATAACGCTAATAAAATACTACAGCCATTAGCCAATTTTCCTGGTCAATCAATCGTGAAAAATTAGTAGCTTCATCCTTTTCTAGGCAAGGCGTTGGACGCTTATTTCGTTGCATGTTAGGTATTCGTTAACTTACAGAACGGCTTATGAAACACACTGAACACACAGCCGCTTGGAGAACATGTAGTTTTACCTTCATGTTACGAGAGCCGTTGAATCATTCTTTTATTAGCATTTTGGCTTTAGCAATCACCTATTGGATTTCTTTTCATTTTACAGGCATCATAGAACTCGCTACATTTCTTACAGTGGTTTCAGATCTTCACCATACTCGGTTTTATTTTGTGTATCACAGGGATCAAATTTAGGTCCTCTCCCCTTTCTTTATTTCATTAGTGACCTCCATATCTGTTTAACCTGTCCTTCACACTGCTGTTTGCCCATGATTTGAAAATTTATGCTTAGATCAACAGCATTTATGACTGTCTAACCTTGCAAGCTAACCTGATACATATATTTGAACGGTGCTCAACTAAAGAATTATTTTTAATTGACGCCAAATGCAAGTTCTCTTCTTTTACCATGAAAATGTATACAATAACTTTTGATTATACGCTGGAAGGCTTTAGCTTAATACGTTGCTAAGAAGTAAGAGATACGGGTGTGTTGCTTGAGTTAAATTAGAATTCATTGATTATATTAATGCGATAGTGTCATCTGTGATGAAAAGTCTTGGTTTTTAAATATGAAATTGTAAAACATTTTGTAGTGAGATGGCGCTTAAGGATGGCCAATCAGCGATGTTGATCAGATTTCAAATGAGCTGAGGAGAACTTGTAATGGCCTCAAATTTCTTTTCAAACTCATAAACAGTTAAACAGCTTTATTAGCTAAAATTGACTTTCAGGTACTATCGAAAATTTCCCGCTTTTTACTTTAAAACTCTTATGTCATGATTAGGTCACGCATGCACTTTATATGTTCCAGCTTTGACAAAATGTTACTACAATGCCAAGGACGCAAAAGCGTTTTTGAAAATCGGTCCAGCACCAGCGGCGAAAAAGGTCAAAAACAAAAAATTAACATCGCTCAAACTTCGATTTTTTGGGGTTCCAGACGATCCTGATCACTTTCTGAAATTTTTGTGTCGTATCAAATTTTTGGCGTTGGTATATTTATACGCCTCCAATCTCAGTAATTCTACGCACACATTACGCATAGGTCACTCATCATAGATATCTCCTAGAGTCGGGTGTCGATACGTGTGACATGATCTCTCTATGGACAACCGTCGTTGTACGTGGTCATACCTTAGTCAGCAATCGCTTCCGCACTGCTGTGAGCTGTGTACACTGCGATGAGCTCTAATATCGTCATTCACACAAGATTGGTTATCGCAACGACGAACATTTGGAAGGGGGGAGGTCATTTAACTTTTTCCTCGGAAGGTTTAACTTTTGCCAAACATAATCTTTTATATACAGATTTCAGCGCAGCGTATGAAGTACAGAGGCAGCTTACTTGACGCAATTTTTTATTTTATTTGTATGCATGTAACATATGTGAGTAAAACGTGTCCTGTTTTTGGCTTATCCTATATCAGCCCAGAACATGATTTGTGGACAAAAAAAATACCTTCATTACGATTACATGTTACAAAAACAAATCACACGATATTGTATCCTTAGTTTTCTGTTAAAGTACTGTTAAACTAGCTGGTTCAATTCTTGATGAGCACTTTGTTGTTCAATATGGAAACTTGTTCTATTTATTTTCAATTCCACTTTATCAAGAATACTCACTGAATACTGGGTTTATTATTTCTACTATGCTTATATAGTCTTATTGTCTATCATTTCAAATTTCAAGCTTCATTGGTCTAGAGATGACCTGCCAGCTAGTCGTTGCTAAAGCACTTATTATTCTAACAATTTGGCAGGTTTTGTATACGATGTCCGACATTCGCAAAGTACGTTGGTCCAAAGTTCGTCAGTAGTTCACCTTCAACCATCAAAGTACAAAATCCTGAAAATAGAGCATTTGAATTTGATGCGAATTTCATAGTATGGTTAATGACCGCCGAAGACTATTAATTTATGAAATTGTTATCTTTTGACTTTAGTCATGAACACTGCTTTATGAGCAGAAAGCGATGAAGTACAAGAATAATTGTCTTTATAATGTACAAAGGGTAGGTACTATAAAAGTTTTGCAATATGACTTAACAAGCGTAAGCGGCATGTTACAGCATGTTGAGACATGTCGATGAGTGCATCATAGTAGCCACCAGCAGCTCCTCTGTCTGACTCGTATTGACAGTGTAAAGTGCGGACTATGGCATCGTGGTCACGTAGGGCAGTCTTACGGTATAACTTTACGCGTGGTTTACGCATAGACCAGTGCTTAGAAGAAATGACGCTTGCATTAAAGAACGATTGTCCTCATCTTACGACTATATTCAGGTGATACAGAGAATTCCAAAGGGGAAATTTCACTCTGGAAGAGGCTGAGAGGAAAGAAATACCGCGAACGTCAGTAACAGAGGAAAACATTACTGGAAAATGCTTGACGAAGACCCGAGAGTGACATATCAACAGATAGTGGAGACCTTACACCTTCATGCACCAGCAATTCATTGAATTCTGCATGATGATTTACACGTAAGGAAACTTTGTTCTTTCTAGGTACCGCATAGTCTGACGGAAAAGCAGAAGACTCGTCGTACCACTTGGTGCCGAAAGATGCTGAAAATGTTTGATAAGGGGCAATGTGGGTATGTGAACAGCATCGTGACAGGTGACGAGTCTTGGCTCTATTAGTATGATGTGCAGAACAAGGCTCAAAACAAAATTTTATTTTTTCATGACGAGAACACACCCGTAGCTGTCAGAAAATCCCAATTTGTTAAGAAAAAAATGATAGCTGTATTTTTTAAATTGAGCGGGATTGTGAAGCGTGTGGTTTTGGACACACAGAAGACAGTCACAGCTAAGTGGTATACGAACAGTGCCTGCCTAAAGTCATAGAGTCTATGAAAAACCTATGGCCAAAGCCAATAACGGACACTTGATACCGCCACCATGACAACGCTCCAGCTCACCACGCCAAAGCCTGCACCGAGTATTTAACCACTACTGGACTGAAACTTATTGAGCATCCTCCTTACAGTCCAGATCTTGCTCCTGCGACTTTGCACTGTTTCCGCATGTGAAAATGAAGCTAAAAGGAAAATGGTTTTCTAGCCATGAGGACCTTCTGAGGGCTTGGAACAACGAGTGTGCCGCACTCGAGCGTGAAACTTGGCAGGGTTGGTTTAAGGATTGATTTTGGGGGATGGAGAAGTGTATTGAATGTGGTAGAAATTGCTTTGAACGAAGTCAATAAATAAAGCTGTACTGCAAAACTTTTATGACACCCCTTTTATATGTTACGGCTAAATCTCGAAATGTGGTGACAACTAGGTATGGTCACTCATGGGCAAACCTAGTATTAGCCGGTTGGATTCGGTTAAAACTAGGACCAACCAACGTGATCCCGGCTAAACCTAGGTCTAGCCAATCCTTAGTGGTTAAAACTAGATTTAAACGTTACAAGCAGGTTTAGACAACGTTATAGTACCGAAAAATATTTAAGCTTGATTCACATACTCCTAAATACTTTAATTTTGTTATTACGAGTAGGTTATAATAAAGTTTGTCAAACGTTTTAGAAAAGTCAAGAAGTAGCAAAACACTGGCATTACCCGTGTCTGCAGTGGTGATGATATCATCAGCTACAGACACAAGGGGACTGTTGTGCTGAACCCTTCTCTGAATCCTTGCTTATCAGGAATTAAATCATTTTCACACAAGTAATTCTTTAGCTGGGACGAAACGATTTTTTGAGGAGGTTTGATTGCACCGGTAGCAAATGGATCTGTCTTAGGTCAGTCTATGACTCTGGTATGGAAATTTTCGGGACAGGAATGATCAGTAATGTTTCCATGAGTTTGGAAAATATTCTTTTACTAGACATTGATTTAATGTATGTGTAATACGATAATTAATCATTAGAAAACACAGTCTGATCAGTTTGGTTGTAATACCATCTCTTCCATTATCAGTAGAACTTTGGAACAAAGGCCAGGCGCACTAGTTACTCTGGTTACATTTCCTAATAAATGAAGTAGATAAACTCTCCCCACTTCCAAGGTTTTTCATCTATAATTTTTTTTTCAAAAATCTTCTGGATACTATGAAACTTCTAAAAACGAAGCTGAGTGTTTTTTATTATTTTTCGCCTTTGGCCTTTTTCTCTGCCGCCTCTATATTGATTTTCAAAACCTACAAAGCTTTTGCGTCCTCGGCATCGTAGTAACATTGTGTAAAAGTTTCATGACAATCCCAGCAGTACTTCATAAGTTATAGTCTGTTATAAAATCGATTTCAATGATGGCATAATTGGAATTTCAATATGACGTTTTGATTCTTGTCCTTTATGATCAACTTAATTTTTTCTTATGGGTGTCATAATGGAATTTTGTACAGCTAAATGATTATTATAAAGCTATAATTATCAAAAAGACCTCCTTTAGCAGAGAATTATATTAATGTAATTAGCCCAGCATTCCTTCAAGTTTTTTGTGAACATAGTTAAAGAATTCAGATTTTAATGATGCATATAACACCGTACTGATTGATATTATGAATCTTGAAATGTTTAAAAAGTGAACTTTCTATCGTTGGACGCAATTCAGCGAACGGAGAACAACATACTGCTAACTGTTCCATATTACTCTAATAATAATGCAAACATCTCAAATCGGTATACTTTTAAGAAACTGGTGGAAACATTTTAAAGGAAGAACAAGCCAAGACGATTTTGCAAGTTGTGAAAGACATTTTGTACCCGTCATATATCTAAACCGATGCACGCAGCTTTTGACTAAATAATATTAATTCACGGCTGTAGTTTCATGTAGAGAGGCTCGCGTTATCGCCAATAGGTGGGAGATTATCTAAATGTGCTCTAAACACGTTTCTCAGAAAGTGAAGCAAGATATACCTGGTAATGTAATCGAATAAATACGTGACAAACTGTCATTATCAAGGCCAAATATGCAAATATTACTTTAGAAATAACTGACGTTTTGCTGTATGACATATTGTTTATTTTCTGAATCAAAACTCAAAGCTAAAACTATACTACCTATACAAACATCCAAACATGGCTGCCAATAAGAAAAAAAAGTTGATGATGGAGAATGATAAACGAAACGTCATATTATTTATTCCAATTATGCCACCTTGTAGAGTAGAATAAGAAATAAATTCGATTTTGGTAAAATTTCTTCCGGAAATACTCTGAATTGCGAAATTTTATATGTTAAGTGCCATTATCGTAGTTATCTAAGATCTAGTGTTCTCAGATCCCAAAGGTGAAGTTAGAATTTTAAACACTCGGTATACATCTTTGACACCATAAAAAGTAAAATTCAAAATAAAAAAAGGTTGCTGACCGCATCAAAACAAATAAAAATCGGTCCTAACGGCTCCTTTACAGACTCACAAATAAAAATGTGAAATTTTTGTTTGGTCCAACGAGTGCTTTGTAATACGGGGTTACGGTCTGTAGAATCAGTACACAGTTAAAATTATGTTAATATTTTATAGTCGTGTTCAGCCACTATGACGAGGTCCTCACATATAATATAGTAGCCGCAGATGATGGACCATTTCCTCAAACGACTCGGTCAGTCATGGTTGTATTTTCTACGTTATGTAAAATACATAATCTTCTACGTGTAGACAATTGCAGTTATCTACGACCTGATACTGGTGCAGATAATGTAGGCAATATAGCAGATTGTAGGTCATTATTGTCTATGTGACGCTTTTGAAGGTGACTTTTCCATAATAGCAGACCGAAAAAGCCACAAAATTATATTATTGTTCACTACTGGACGGTAGTGTGAACATTATAAATATGTTTTCCGGAAATTGAGTCCCATTTTTAGCTCACCAACATCTCGATACCCTAGGGCGATAAAGTAACCTCAGCGCCCTCTATCTAGGTTGAACTGGTCATGCAAGTCAAGAACTGCCCGTATTTATTTGTTGCTAGGCCACGTTTGCAACTACTGGAGCCCGGTGGTACAATATATATATATATATAACATATATATATATATATATATATATATGAGAAGTAGTAATTGCCAAAGCTAACGACTAGTTGGGTACAAAATACAATTACTTGTTAATTGGGAAATTGGCAAAACTTTTAGGTTAAAGTTGACTCTTTTGACGTTAAAATCAAGCTTTCGGCATTCTCTATGGAGCCATCATCAGGATTCTGAAAACACAATTGTGATGCTAGCAAAGAAGACAGATTTAAAATGTCAGACAACTTACTCGTCGGTGAGGTTGCAGCCACAAGGTGTTTCAGAAAGAACGTAGAGAAGATCGAACTTGTGTTCAGTATAAAAACAAAAGGACGGGGACATTGGGCTTGTTAAAAAACGACAGATACCTTCGTTAAAAGTTAAGAAAAATAAAAATTATATCAATAAACCCGAACAAGCTAAAAATACTGCACGTGGGGAGGCATTTTGTTGAAACAATCGGAATGCCCTAACCTTCTACTACCGCTACACGCGGGCTTGTTACCTTGCTAGATCCAGAAGAGTATTTTAGGATTAGTTGATCTTAAAGGAATTTTTATTCTTACTTGGTAGGCTAACAAGAGAAAAAATCTTGATTTTCGCAGATGGTATATTAGTTGGTAGAATTAAATCATAAGAATACCGAAAATAGTAAATAAGGTGCCTAATATTAATTTTACCTTTTATTTATATAATTTGTTGTTGTTTTTTTTCTGCGAAATTATAATTAATTCAGAGTATACGCTACATGGCGTTCCACTTAATAAAATATAATGAAATGAAAAAATGAATCCGGATCTGGAATTTAGGGTTACCAAAACCACTTTAACTCAATTCTAAGTACTTGCCTAAATGTCGATGAAATCAAGTTAGTAACGTTTGAAATTTTTTGTTTTGCTTCGCATGCCATAAACTGATAGAAAAAAATGTTTGGATAAATAAAATCAATTAACTAAAAAGCCAAAATAGGAACAATTGTAGCACTGTTCTCTTAATTTTTTTGTATACATAGTACAACATTTTAATATTTAGCTTCAAAGGTATTGATTTTGATATTGATTCGAGTCCAACCCTAGATTCTTTAACCGTCCGATTAGATATGCGTTACTCCTAGGTGATTTTGTTGTGAGAAATTTCTTCAAAATTTTGTGGTGTATCTGATATACATATATATGTTATATTAAAGATGTAAGCCAAATTGCCTAGGCGGGTGAAAACATTCACGAGTATATTCCATTCCAATGAGAAAGACATATTTGATTGTTGAAATGAGTATTATGAGACACCAAAACCAGTAAGAAACGCGCTTGGACAAGATCAGGGCAAGAAATTAATTTTCGACCGCTTTTCACGAGATTTGGAGCACTGTGGGACGGTTTACCACGCACCATTGACCATTTGAACGGCAATTGTTGATCTTTTTGAATAGGCATTGTTGCTGACGGTCCAAACAGACTCCTTAGGGCGTACCTAATGAACGAACACTGAGGGACTTTCACGCGACATATTCTGAAGGTCGCCATACACTAGTATCACCGTCGAAACAAGTCAGATTAGCTGATTTCTTTATAATATGTAGTTTGAAGTTTGTGTACTCTACTTCAGCAAAACAATGTGAAAAAGTACACCGCGGACTGAACGATAAAGCAAGATTTCACTGAGCATCTTTCATGTAATGAGTTTTGATTGTTGATTGAAAATCTATAGATCATATTGAAATTATAATGGACCATATTCGAGAGAAACCGTAGAAAATCGAGAATACTTTGAGCAACAAATGATAGTATGAGTTAACAATTAAATCAGTGTTCTTTACTCTTTTCGAAGATACAGGATGAACAAGATTTGCTAAAAATTATATGTGAAGCTTCTTAAACTAGACAAACTGTTATCCATCCAGTTACACTCTAATCTCTTTTGTTTCACACTGGCATGCTGTTGACAATATAAAATACAGGTAGTTATTTGAAACAGTTTTTGCAGATATTTTTTTGGAAATTTTACTATCTCTGTATTTTCAAAGCAAAGTGGTTTTTTGAATGCTTTTAAAGTACTCAATAAACAATAAAAGCTGATATAGTCGTACTAAGCTTATTCACAACTAAACTCTGCGTAGAATCATGTATATCACGAAAAATCATGTCACTCATCTGTCTGTATGTATGTATGTTTATCTGTCTGTCTACCCGTCTGTCGGTATGTCTGTCTGTCTGTCGCCTGTCTGACTGTCTTCTTATCTGGTCGAAGACAAAAATCGCTCAAACCTCGTTTTTTGATGTTTCACAGGATTCTGATTATTTTCTGAAACATTTTTTAGGGGTCAAAAATTGGGGATGGGGGAGGGTGTATCGCAATTTTTTGATATTAGAAAACTAAGACACTTCCAAATCCAATTATTCTAGTTACAAGCGTCCCACCGTCTGCTGACATCAACGGCCGCGACCGGCGTGCCGTTAATCGTATGTATCCTGCATTATGCTTTCAGATACTGGGGAGAGGCGACGCGACTTTGTCAGGTGAACGGTATTACGGGTAGGACAGGGAAAGGATGTTATGGACTAACTGTATGGACCTGATTGACGAACTTGAACCGTTTAATTTCTTCGTAACTAACTTTTTTTTAGAGGGTCTAATTTAAACATGCTGCTGTCTAGGCTTGGTATCTAGGAGAACGAACGAAATCGTATTCTCTATTCAGGATATAAGCTATGGCGCTGTTTTACTTCGTTTATGAAACTGGTCTCAACGTTGCGTGGGAAGTGCTGAGTCAACCTACTTGACGCCATTTTTGTAGTGTTGTTAGGTTGTTATCTAATCTTGCAAAAAGTGCGTCATCTTATTGGAGGCTGGTGGACAACAATAGTGCTGTTAAATATATAAATATATTTACCATGGTTCATAACAAAAGTTGAGCAGATATACTGCTCCGTGGTACAATGCTTTTCGGAACCTAACCAACTCACTACATTTAGATTTTATCGATTTAGAAGCCACTCCTCAGTAATGCTGTTGTTTTTCTCGTTGTTGTTACGCAGTGTAAAACTACTGCCGATACATACTATTCAGCATATAGTCTACAAGGTATCCTTCAAGAAGATGGCCAATCATATGATGAACTTGGACGTTTACTTACGATTTTCATCGCCATAGCCATTGCTTTGCGTTATGCGGCCAAGTGGTGAAATCTAAATTACTCCTTTATAAGCTTAAGCATTAAGATAAAACGGCAGTTGCCGTTGATGCGGGAATCAGGATTTTGCCGAAAACTGAGGAGGACTACCGCATGGCCATTCGCCTGTTCAGAGAGGAGATGCCTCATCATAATATATGTTCCCTCTTCCTTCTGAATGAAATATTCACGCGGTAGTGAGAGGTGTACTTACAAACATTTTGGAACAGGAACAGGAGATCAAAGGGGAAAACGCAGTGGCGGCGCACCCATGCCTTTGGTGGTCGTGATACTGTCCAAGTTTGAAAAGTCCCAGCTGCTGTTCAATGAACCTGAGCTGCTGGGTCTAGCAATCACAGTAACCTACCGTCACCTTGAAAATTTCTCGTCAGATCATCATGTGATTCCTGACGTGCAATTTGGCTTTCGGTCTGAGCATAGTACGGAGCTACATGCAGCTAGACTGGTGGAGCATGTAACCAGGGGGTTCATCCTCAACAAAAGTACTGGTATCTTGCTTTTAGATGTATCAAAGGCATTTGACAAGGTGTGGAACATTGTATAAGCTCATCCAAAAGGGCTTTCCATTTTGGCTATTAAAACTGTTGAAATCTTATCTAGAAGGAAGGAAGTTTCGGATCAAAATTAACAATAGTTCGTCAACAACACGGTCTGTGTTCCATAGGGTTTGGTCTTAGGACTATTCGTTTATTCGCTTTATATACATGACGTTCCTTGCCCCAGCAATTTTGAAGTCTATCTGTATGCTGACGACACTGCAGCGCAGCCGTGTTCTGGTAACCTGGTTCATGACAGGCTGCAGAGTGCGGTGGAGGAAGTATTGGAGTGGGCGGATCGGTGGCTGATCAAAATTAATACTTCGGAAACTCGTATACCATGGGAACAATCTATCAGATACCTTGGAGTCATCATTGACAAGAGGTTGACCTGGCAGAAACATACTGATATTTTGAAAACAAAATTCCAAATTACCTTTGGACAGCTTTATCCTTTGTTTAACAGAAATTCAAAATTAAGTTTGATCGACAAGTTCCGGTTGTATAAAATGGTCATAAGACCAGCAATCACCTTCGGATCCGCGGCTTGGTTTTCTTGCCAAGACGCACGTGGAAAGACTGCAAGTCCTGCAAAACAGAATCCTACCCACAATCACCAACGCCCCATGCTACGTGTCAGATGTGACCATTAACAGAGATCTTGATATTTTATATCCAAGGGGTTATGTAAAACAACAGGCACAGCGGCGTTATAATCAAGTCGAATCGCACAGCAACCTTCTGTTGCGTGATTCAGTAGACTTCACAGTCGAGCAAATTCGCAAACATTCCAGGCAGCGCCTTGCACTGTGATCAAAATTAAATTGTAAATTTCAGACAAACCAAAATTATATAAAACATGTCTGGTATCTGGGTAGCCAGACCTGACAGACTAACAGTCCGAATAGACTTTCAACTAAGAGCAAAGGTCCACCAGACCGCTCGGACGAACAACGACAAATGGTAGCCAAGAGGTAACGTACTAATGCTCCTAGAAGTAATTAAAACAGTCCCCGTTTTCGTTTCTAAGTTGTTTACTCTTGGACATGTCCTCAATCATCCATCTCTTCAACCTCTCCGACAATTATTCCCAAAATCTGACAACGACGGAAAATTAAGTTTCATAACCTTTGACAACAGTTCATGTGGCTGGGGGCGCCACTGTACGTATGCTTATTTTCACTCTCGCACAGATTTCAAGTGGCGGAATATATTAATCAATTCCATAATACAGATAGAAAAATATTGAGAATGCCATTTCTTATAAGTAACTTGAGGATATTATGCTGAGAATCTAAATATCTGTGCTCCACTGGCTCAGAATAATGGATTGCCAATAAACCTCGAATGTCTTTGACAACCCTTCACAAGCTGACATCTAGGTAAACAGCTATCGGTATTTTTAAGCAGAGATAGAAACATAATTATGGTTCTAAAATGAAGTACTGAATGAGTCGGTATAGTCGGAGAAACCGATTTTTACCTGCTGAATGCGTTCATGAAAATAACTGCGAAACCAATTAATCGAACTATTGGAGAAGCCAAGATAATGAAATTTTGCAAAAAGTAGTTCATGGTTGAGGCAATCAAAGGCCTTACTTAGATCTATCATGACAGCAGTAGTAACTTTAGAATTGTCTATTGCCCCTATGAAGTCGTCACAGACATCGAGCAGAGTTGTTACGGTGCTGTGGTTTTTTCGAAACCCCGACTGCGTAGATGGAATTATCTTAAAGGTAGTGACGTGCTGCATCAGTTGCTCATATACAATTTTTTCTAATAGTTTTGATAACACTGGAAGGATACTAATTGGTCTATAATCATCAGGTCCTTCTGGAGCATCAATTTTAGCAAGAGGCCTAACGCATGCGGCTTTCCAAATTTTAGGAACTAACCCTTTTTCAAGCGAATAGTTAATTATATGAGTAATCGCTTTAGAACAAAAAGGAAACACTAGAGCTAACATATTTATATTCAAACCATCTAGTCCAACCGCCCGAGATTTTATTTTATTGAAAATCTGTAATATTTTATCCTCCGTGACCGGTTTTAACTGAAACAAGTTGTCTATAGATGGCAAAACATTGCTATTGTAATGATGAATAATACTGGTATCCACACAATTATCTGGAATGGAATTTAGGAAATATTTGTTCACTAAATCAGGTTGCAATGTGCATTCTAAAGTATCTTTAACAGGATTATGGACACCTAGTTGTTTGATGGTTCGCCACCAATCACGGGAACTCTATCGACATGAGAGTTGGGAATCGGGGGTTAAGGGCGTGATTATATTCTTCTTTCTAACAGAATATGCAGAGTACGCCAGTTACAGCCTATAGTACTGCTATTTTATGACATAAGATTTTTACTAGTACAGCTCCATTAATTCTGATGGAGCTATGACTTTCAACTAGGCACATTTATTAGGACTTCGGTTTCTCAGATATTTGCATTTCAACATTCTATTTCTCACCCACTATGGTATGGATAACGCTGTTATGGATATTTTGCAACCCCAAATTGCCTGAGGTATTGGCAAATACCCATTACTATGCTCGTTTCTGATCCATAATATATTCCACACAACTTTTGAGCCAGCCTTTTGACTATTTTATATAAAGGGTTGTCCAACAGGGACGCAGGAAAGTAAACGTCAATTTGACATAGACGCCATCTTTGTTTTCTGTCACCGACATGTCATTTTGTTAGTTGAATGTTTACCATTGATCGCTATGGAGTCGTATTCGATTGAAGACCGCATTAAAGTTATTCAAGAGCACTACAAAAATGGTGCAAACATAAAAAACACGTTTCGCGCGCTTCGTGAACATTTCGGTCGCAACAACTGCCCAAACGAAACAACCATCGGTCGTCTGGTGCGTACATTCGAGGCAACAGGTTCTGTGGCAAATCTGCCAGGCTCTGGCCGGCCAAGGAGCGTTCGCACACCGGAAAATATTGCTGTTGTGAAGGAGAGTGTGAGAGACGATCCGAAACAATCAACAACGCGTCGACCCAAGAATTGGGCATTTCGAGAACCAGTTTGCTCCGCATTCTCCCCAAGGATTTGAATGTACACGCCTACAAGATACAATTGACGCAAGAGCTGCGTCGGGCCGACCATTTTCGCGCCGAACGTTCTCAGATTGTCTCCTTGAACACCGCCAAATTGATGCCAATTTTTCATCAAAAATCATGTTCAGCGACGAAGCGCATTTCACTTTGAATGGGACGGTAAACAAGCAAAACTGCCGCATCTTGGCGAACGAAAATCCCCGTAAGTATCAAGAGCAGCCGATGCATCCTCAAAAAGTGACTGTGTGGTGTGCATTGTGGTCAAAAGGCATCATCGGACCTTACTTTTTCGAAAATGCGGCCGGGGACGCTGTAACCGTCAATTCTGAGCGATATCACGTGATGATAGAGGACTATTTTTTGCCGCAACTTGAAGGAATGGATATGGACTATGTTTATTTCCAACAAGACGGTGCAACATGCCACACAACCAACGTCAATACCCATCGATTGCAGTCCTTCTTCGGTGATCGCGTGATTTCGCGCAGAGGAAATGTGCCATGGCCACCAAGATCGTGCGATTTGACTCCCTTGGACTTTATGGGGATATTTGAAAAGCAAAGTCTACGTCAACAAACCAGCCACCCTCCAAGAACTCAAAAACAACATCATTGCCGAGATAAATGCCATAGAACCGACCATGTTGCAAAATGTCATTGAAAATTTCGACGATCGCGTGGACGTGTGTAAATCCAGTCGTGGTGAACATTTGAGCGATATTATTTTTCATACATAAATGGTATAAATGAACCTTCAAAATAAAGTACCCTACTTGATTTGAATATCAATCTTTCTTGTTTTAATATGCGTTTACTTTCCTGCGTCCGTTTTGGGCAACCCCATATTTGTACTAACAAATGTTGCTTTTTATGTAAATGGCTTTGGCTGAATCAATATAATGTTGAAATATGGATATCTCAAAAAGGGTTTAATTGATCGATATAAATGTTCTTACTCAAAAGCCACGTTTTTCAATAAAAATTGATGGCATGGTACTAGCAAAAAAAAAATATCCGCTATGTTGAAAAATTGAATATAACCATGTTCCTCATCCTCAGAAGCGCACTCAGAGACACCTGGATCCGGAGATTCATGTTAATACCGGAGAAATGGCTTGGACTTTGAGGATAAATTAAATGGCTTTTGATAATTAAACGTCTGCATCCTGTAATTCTTTTACAAGAGACATTATATTAAGGCAAACTAATATTTTCGTGAATTCAATTAGGGATTGCTTCTTGGGACATTCATTAAGAACCACTCTGTATGCATGCAGGGTCGTCAAGAAAACTGAATATTTGTCCTATGTTCGTAATTTAATTTATGTCTTCAAATATAAGTAGAACTCACTACTGCAACAACAAAAATCAAAGGTCTCATTGGACTGAGTTGCTACAAACCCGGAAAAAAAACGTGTTTACAATGTAAGCTTTCAGATATTTACGTTTGTTTTAAATTTGGTTCTGTTACTCAACACGTGGATATGTTACTTCTTTCTGATTGGTTTGTACTCGATTTATCTATTTCAGGATTTGGCGTCTTTAGTAACACAACTTGATTTCAGGATTATTAACTTTATTCTGTCTAAAAATGTATATTGATAGGTAATGCAGTGTACCTCGGTCATTCCTCTGACTTGCTCAGCATTTCCGGTGAATTATATTACTTGCATTACTTAACAATTTTATAATAACAATATGACAGTATGATCATACTATACTACACCTCTCCCGATATTCAAAAGAATTTTCTTTCTAATGAAATGAAAATTCTTCTACCTCGCTGAGAATATTTTATGGCACGACGAGTAAAATAATATAAAATATGTATGTATATACAAATTGTTGTATGTATATAAAATTTATTTCTTAACTGCTATCATAATATACGCTGGAAGTGAAAAATAAGTAGAAGAAAATAAGTTTGTGAAGGGGAGATAGAAAAAGAATAGTTTAGAATATATGATAGGAAAGCAGGGCCCTTTTAATACCTAGTTCCTAACATCTTGATTACACTGTACATGAATAATAACCTTTCGTCCTATTTTTATGAATTATTATCTCCTTATTGTACTTTACAATTTTTACTTTTGGATAAACGTCTTCTACAACTAAATATGGACCCGAAAAACAAGGATTTGTTTTATCCCCAGTTTCATTCTTGACTAAAATTATATTTATTATAAACTATAGGATTAGCTGTCTTATCATAAGCCACTTTTGTGGCCTGTTTCCGTTTCATTAAATTTGCCCTTGTATCATCGTAAGATCTTTGTTATCTGTATTTTAGCTCAAGTTGATAGTTATGGAAATTATACATTGGCTCTACAGTGTGGTTTAGATTGCTCGGAATTTGACATTTTATACCAAAAACAAATTCAAATGGGGTGTACTTAGTTTATATGTGAACAGTGGTATTATATGTGAAACACCAGTGAGGAATCCAAGTGATCCAAGCTGAAAAACTATTATCTGCTTGGGCATTAAAATGTGCGCCGAATACTTTGTCAATTTTCTAATGCGCCTATACTTTCGTGATGGTAAGTAGTAGATGTAATGTGTTTCACTTTTAGCAATGAAGTAACTTGTGCCATGGTAGAAGAAATGAATTCAGTACCTTTGTCATTAGCAATCTCTTGGGGTATCCCGAAATTTAGAATGAATTTTTCAACAAAGTATCTCGCTACTGTTATTGCATCTTTAGATTTTATTGACAAACTTTGTTAACTCACACTGGAGAGTCATTAGATAGTATAAGAAAAGTTATACGAATCTGTTGGTAGTGGACCAACTAGATCTAAGTATAACTTTTGAAACGCATATCTCGCTGTAGAAGTGATTGCCATGGGTTCCTTATCGTAGTGATTTGAGTATTTCATTTTCTAGCAGCTACCGCAATTTTTTACAAATTTTTGAACGCGTCGATACCGGACCAATGATAATATCGTTTGATATTGTTTACCATTATATTCACGCATGCGTGTCCACTAGTCGGAGGTAAATGGAAGTCGTTTAACATTATTCTTTTTTCATCATTGTCGCCAATTTTTCTCTCACCTTTTACTACACATATACGGGGACCGGCCCAATTATCATGACTTTTTATTCCCTTTAATTATGCTAGCATTATTTTCATCTTTCAAAATCACCAATTCGCCAATATTTGCTTTACTACAGATGTCAATCAAATCTCTCAACATTTCGTCTCGCGCCAGAGGCGATCGAGGAATTTAATTCACATACAGAGTATCGAGAGTAGCGAAGGTACGTAATATAAATCTCCCGACTGTAATGTAATACTTTATTTATAGCTCTTAATTTCTTTCAACGGCGTAAAAATTAGTTCCGTGCTATCTTTAGTTTTTTTTAAGAATTTCTACTATATTAGGTTAATCAGACCCAAGTCTCATCGCTACGATTTTGATGATACGTTAACATTTAAAAACTATAAATTTCCACTGCTATTAACGAGTCCAAAATTATCGGAAGAACTTGAAACATCAACATTTTTATCTTGACCCACATTTTCCTTTGTGGCTTTAGCATTCTGTCTATTTGATCCAGGGTTTGCATTGCAACCGTCTGCGAATGAACTTGGCAATCGTTTTGTAACACGACGTTTGTCTAAACATTGATATAGTTACTAAATCCATTTCTAGTAGTACACAATTTATAACAACAAATTACTGATTCCCTTTGTTAATTTTATTGTTCCTCTGGTACTTCCCATCGTCATCGTAGGTAGAAATTTCAATTCCACATGTAGGTTGTGACAGGCTAGGTTTAAGTTAGTGGTGGAGTTGTGGAAAAATAGGTGGTAGCGGCAACAGTGTGCGGTCGACGTTGCCCGCGGGACAAGAAGGTGAAAGAGGGGGGACTGACGAAGAGAGTGCGAGCAAGAGGGTGAGCGGGTCGCGCGCGCCAGAAGGCGGCTACATATTTTTAAGTTAATTAATTCTATATATTGGAATTAAGATTCCCTATTTCCAATACGTTTATACAGTCAGTGGTTCAGTGAATACAGTGTCTCACAACTTAATCGTGGTATTATTGTCTCAGCCGTTACCAACGACGATGAAAAGACCTAGACATTTACATTCATTCATAAAACGTCTATCTGAACGTTGACAAGATCAACAACAGAAAACTATATACAGCTGGAGGAAGATGGCGGACAGTCGTCAACTGCCATGGGCGTATCATAATCGGGGTAATAGAGCTATAGCTAGAAATCGATTTTTGTGGAGTTTTTGGGCACTTCAATGAATGTAAAAGTATTATGCATAATGGAATGGAATAATTTGTCACTCAAATAAATTGTTTATGCTAATTATGAATATGCAAGCCGAAATATAGCGTCGAAGTACAATTAAATATAAGTGTACATAAACACAACAAGCAACGGTCAAAACTAGGACTATGAATCAAACCGGACGTCACATGCACTCAGACCAATCATGATAGTGTCGCCAGCGACAGACGAGGCTCTGAAAACTGATGAGCTTTATACATTTATTAACCCGACTGCCTCAGGAGGAATATGTTTCACATGTTTTTTGGTTTGTATGTATATATCCAAAAATTCTGTTTCACGGGCTCAAATGCTTGTTGGATTTTGGTATTCGGATTCGTCCTAGCAGTATGAGTGATACTGGGTATATTAAAATTTCATTGAAACAAAATGGCGAATATTAATAAAATAATCAACCTTGAAATTCATATTTCCAAGGCTGCAGCTTGAACGGTTTGATGGATTTTGACAGAGATGCCTCTAGATTAGAGACGGTATACTTGACCAATGTGTTTCCAATATTTACTTAAAAATTAGAGTTGGATTGAACAGTTTTGATCGCCATCCATTTTAATAAGATATTTTTTTAAAACAAATCAAACAGTGAAATGGGAACACTTTTTATTTTGACATTTTTACAGAATCATAAATTACAAGAGTTGCTTCAAGCAGCTACTTCACACTCGCCAATTTAACAATGGGTACAAAATCATCATAGGCCATTCCTTGTATAATAGTAAAGAACAGTATAAGAACAAACACTCTAAATCTTATTAGTACTACTTTGCCAGTATTATAAAGCGAATGTCAGACGTTCATTTCATACTATGATCCGTTAGTATTTTCCAAGGAATGTGGTCGTATTCATTGAACGTCTAGCCTAGCGTATTGGATGCCATGTTTTATTGTTGCATAAGGTTATGTGGAAATTCAATCATTCCATCGATCCGGAAGGAAATCTATCAGTAAATACTGACGTACGGATCACAGTATGGAATGAACGTCTGACATTCATCTACGAGGTCTCAGTTATAGCATAATTAAAGGAAAATATGCGAGTTATATATATATATATATATATATATATATATATATAAAGGTAACTTTATATAAAATCTAATTACATATAATATAATCAAAAATATATACATCAACACATTAAGCATAATTGTAAATAATTCATTCAATCTTGGGGTGTTACCTAAAGTGTTGTAGTAATCGTGTTGAGAAATTTGTATAGCAAATTAATTTTATAAGATAGCTTATGTATCCATTTATAACATGAAATACGAAAAAAAAACAATACATGCAGTCGGGATATTTCCATTTTACTGTGTATTGGTAGAAATTGCGGAATCTAAGTGGGCGCTTAAATAAGTACTTTGAAAACCTGTTTCTAGAGTTGAAAATATCAAAAATATCGTTAAATGTTTGAACAAATTTTACGGTACCTTCCACATTAGCAAACGTCGCTAGTTTTAAATCTTTGGATAAATAGGTCAAAGCATCAGCAACACTTCTACTTAAAGTTTGTGTAGCTATTTTGACCCTCATTTTTTCTCTCGTCCACTGTAGATGACGATTTCTTATTTTTGTGCCTAAATGTAAACCTTCGATATTTTGCACATCAACTAACTTCACCAAATAATCCCAACTTATCTGATTGTTTTCAGAATCACCTAAGTATTTGATGGAACCAAAAGCGTTTCTGACTAATTTTATCATGTGGCTTGGGTCTAGGAATATGTATACATTTTGACCCGTTATAGGATGGAGAAAATAAGTCTTCAAGTTTGTTATATCGTTCAGATTTGTCCCTAGACAAGAAGCCATTGTGAAATTTACTGGAGCACCATCGAATGTTAATGATGCTACAGTAACTCCAGAAGTGTGGATGAAGGTTAGGCATTTTTTCACGAGTTCTGCCTTTTCATAACCAGTCAAGCCATCCAACAGAAAGTAACCCACCGGAATTTTCCATGCTCCATTCAAGCATACTAACATAAAAACCAACACCTCCTTTGCTTCTGGTAGAACATCTGATTCTATGTTAGCCCCAATATCAACATACCCCGTGAACTTACTCCCTGTCCATTCAACTTGTTTCCGAATAGACATCTCATCTAGGACTAAATTACACATAACAGTAGAGTTTTTGGTTGAAGCTTCTCCTTGTTTTAATTTCAAGGCCACAATGGATTCCTCAGTGAAGCCTGGTGAACCATCAATCGACTTATACCATTTGCTTATTGTTGACAGATGGGGTAGAGCAAGGTTAAATGTCTTCCTCACAAAATTGTATGCTCTTGGGGAATAAAAGCTCAGCGTGAGGGCAAATGACCGCAAGGCAGGGTTATATTTCTGGCTAGTACGCCCAGTCAACATTCTTTCAAAGATTTCCAAAGGCATACCAGAAAGAGATGCCTAAAAGAGATATTAAGTATTTAGAATGCAATTAAATCATGTAATCTGAACAGAATGAGTATTTTAAAACTAGTATTAATTACATTTATGCAAGATAAATAACATCAGGAAACTAAGATATTAACACTGAACATACCCATACTCAATTCTATTTCTACCATAACCAGTCTCATGACCTGCTGTGGTTAGATGACGATATGTATACTTGTTGTAACAAGTATTAGTCAAAATAAACAAAATACGAATAAAAAAAGAATATCAAATGCTATAATTAAAAGAAAAAAATCATGGAGCTATATGTGCAAAAGTGATAAGATGATAATGCTTATTTTCAATGAGCAAGATTACAACTGGTCTTCTGACCAGTTATGGTATGTTGAGTGTTGTGTGTGTGTTGTAATGAAAATTATTATATTGAAAAAAAAAGTTGATCAATTGCTCCATTCAAATGAATTCGGGTATCTGGGACACACAGTCTTCATCAATCTGCTTACCTTCAATACAGTTTCAGCTGAATCTGTTATGTGATTCTTCTGCTTCAAAAGTTTCAATAAGCCACTTAGAGTTTTTATTCTTCTCCTCAAAGCAGCAACACTTGTTTGGAGACTTTTTACTTTTTTCCTCAATGTCATTAGGGAACTTTTCATCAACCGATAATTTGACTTTGATTTTCTGGGAGTGGAAAAGTCATCACTTGATAAATCTCCAACATAACGTTTTAGCCTGAAAAGGATAAATGTGTCAACTATATACTTTATTCATTAAATAATATTATATATCATTTCATCTTGATACAAAATAGCTAGTAAGAAACAAGTTCTTGTCTCCCTCAAATACCTTCTTTTACGTGGTGTTCTGACATTTCGTTTGGTGACATTGCCTCTAATTGCCAATTGATACTCCTGTTCAGAAGCAGTTGCAGTACTGGATGATGTGAATGACTGCAAAATTTCTGGAGGCTCTACCATCTTAGAAGCTTCATCAGGAAAAGGAATATGACTTGAGCTAAAATATTTTCTACATGAGTAAATGAAATGGTTTAGATTAAGAGAATACTCACACCACATGGGAAGGCCCTGGTATAGCTAACTCTTCCATTCTCAATCTAAAATAAAAGGTATACATAAAATACTGGACATAACACATGTAAACAACCAAAATCCTTTGACATACACATGATACTATTTAGATAAGTTTTGACAATAATTGTTTGGTAATGTACTTGAATGTATGAATTGCATTTATTAAAGCACACTTGAAGCACACAGGCACTGACTTATTTTACTGTGCCAATCTGTTTATTTTGATAATAATATGTAGTATAAGCTTATTATATGAGAATAGTTCAAGTCCGTATAGAACTCTACTCACCGCTTTCTGACAGGGCTCCCTTGACTGCTATGGGCTTCTGAGCTTGATTCCTTTGATGGAGTAAGTGTCACTGTTGAATCAGAGCTGGAATAATAATGTTTGTTTAAGATACTTATGGATACAATAACAAAGTAAATATTTACAGGGCTAGAGTCTAGAGTAAAGTACAAGTATAATCTTGACGCATTTTTAATTCTTCAAACTTTAGATAATAGAAATGCTGAGTAAATATTAATCAATATGAATATATAGGGCAAATGTATCTGTATGCTATTAATAGCTTGTCAAAAAAACTCAAAAAAGTAACAAACATATTTACCTTGCATACTCCTGCTCATCATGTATGGAGCGAACATCTACTGGTTCAGCACCATCCTTCAAAAGCCTTCTTCCAGCAGAATCATATTCAAAGTCCCTATCATGAAAATGTTTGCTGCATATCAGTGCCACTTTCGGCAACGTTTTCTCCCAGTCAATGCCAAGCAGTGAAATCCATAAAATGCGCTTTGCTGGGTCAGATGGGAGTCTAAAATTGTAAACACATGTCTTACACCAATGATCTGTCTAATGATTATAAACTAGTTAGCACAAAAATATAATCAAATCATGGCAAAATCACGTTTACTTAAGTTGCATGAAGATTGTGTATGTGGATATTTTTGTACTTGATGAACTACACCCAGAACATCTTTAAATTGTATCATACTGCTAGTGATGGATATATATTCATATAAACTCGTCAGGAAGCTACAAAAAGTTACTAAAATGATGGTAAAAGACTGTTTTATGATAATTTTTTCAGTAAAATTTGTATTGCCACGCCTATGATATGAAAACATAACCTTACTTACCGATGGAATGATAAATTGGCCGATTCTGGATTACTGCTGTTTATCTTGCACACATAACACGATCGCACCATTGTTCAACAGGTAACAGTTCAATATCACTAACAAACTTATGGCAAATAGCACAAAAATAATGATTTGTGAAAATCCACAACTCAAGCATAAAATACGCACTTTATACTATCGTAAAATGTCCATTCATAAGAAAAATGCGACGTTGCCAATGTCGACTGAAGCTCTGTGACTGAAGGAAATCTCTTTCCAATTCGCTAACGGTAAATTCAATACGAAAATAGTTCACTTTTCTACTTTTCACTATTGCTTATGCAGATTTTCAAGAATGTTAACAATTTTATTATTTTCATGAGTCCAAATAGCTGGTTTACACGATGAAATGTTTGTTTGAGGTTTGTTTACTACCAGGTTAGGAATTCTATCAGCTAGTAACTGGCAACATTGCAATTCCCTAATATTTATCCTTTCAACGCGTTTTAGTGTAAATAGAAAGGTCTAGGTCTTTTCATCGTCATTGGCCGTTACATTACCCTTGATGATAAAGAGTCTCCCCAGGAACACCTGAGGTATGTTACAATGGCGCCCAACTAGAGGCACGGCGAGACGTAAATAATATTCGCGACGGAGTGTAAAGAAAAAATAAATTAAACATTAATATCGGTTGATTTGAGCTATCCAACCATCTGCATCGGCTAGTTTTAAATGTACGTTTAATCACGGGATCGTGATCAGCAGGTCCGAAAAAGTTTTGAGACAACCCAGTGGTAGTGCAGGACGGAGGAGGAAGGGTATTCAAAATACCACGATATATGGTGAGCCCATTCCATTTATTTTGAGTTGCTGTTTGCACCGGGAGGCAGAGGCCTTCCTGTTTATCTACTATCCAGTTTGTATCCAGTTTTTTTTTGTGCCAGTTGTCTAAAGACACTAAAGTGAATTTGACTTAGAACTGATTTGAACAATAGATTCTGAAGAATAAATAAGTACTCGGTGGTTTTTGGCTTCAGTAATAATTGTTCCTTTGTAGCTTGTAGTTTATAGGCTTAGGCTTTGATGTATTTTGTGTAGTTTTCTTGAACTATAGTTAGTCAAAATGCCTAAAAAGCAATATGATGATATTAGACCAAAAGACATGAAAATTTCAGTTGGTGAAACAGGAATGAGGAAAGGAGTAGAAACGTCAGAAATACGGAAAATGAGGATCGCCCCGAAGTTTTGACAATTTTTAATAGGGATATGGACGAAATCTTAACGGAAAACGAGCCAGTGGTGAAACAGGTTGCGGTGTTACCGGTTGTAACCGCAAAAGTAGAAGGTATTCCGACACAATGTTTAGTTGACTCTGGTAGTCAGGTTACGGGTGTTAGCGAAACGTTTTTGGTGGAAATAATGAAAGGAAAAGCGAATATCCCAAAATTTCCATGCAAGTGCGTTACTTTGATGGGGGCTATAGGCGCCAAATCGACAATAGTCAGGGAGCAGGTGTACCTAACCTTGGAGTTGGGGGGTCACACATTTGAATATAGCTTTTTGGTCATACCGGGGCTCATCAGTAACATTATCTTGGGCTGCGACTGGTTAAGTGATAATGGAATTAAGATCGATTTCGGTGATAGTAAGTTGAATGGTCAAATTGATGATGTCAATTTTGAGTATACGTTCAGGTGTGATATTACGGGGGATGTTGGATTAACATTCAGCGAGATTGATGCTGAAAATGATGATGTTATAGATGTGAGGAGTCATCGTCAAAAAATGATAGAAAACTATTCAGAGAAAGAAATTAGGGAAGTAGTTGATAAAGCAGAGGAGTTGGACCCAGATAATGTCGAGTTATTGTATAAGCTGTTACTGGAATATCAGCCAATATTCTCTGATCAACCGGGATTGATCAGTTGTTATTCGCACAAAATTGAGATGCATGATGAAACGTCGTTTATGCAAAAAGGTTATCCGGTACCGCGAGTGTACAGGGATGATGTTAGGCGACAGATTAAAGAAATGATGGACTGGGGGGTTATCACTCCATGTCAGACGGAATATATCAGCCCGTTGGTTGTTGTTAAAAAACACGTTGATTCAATCCGGGTTTGTTTAGATGCAAGGTTTATGAACTCACGCATGCGTAAAGACCATGTCATGCCGCCAAATCCGAGTGAGTTGATTTACGAATTTCAAAAAGGTCAGGTGTTTTCAACGTTAGATATGACGGCCTCGTATTGGCAAATTCCGATAGAACAAGAATCGCGGAAATATAGGGTTGTACCTACCAACATAAACCAGGTAATGTCATTAGATGTTGTAGGACCGTTACCCGCTTCAACAGCTGGGGTAACTCAGTTATTAGTTTGTGTAGATGCCTTTAGTAAATTGGTTACTATGTATCCGTTGAAACGCGCAATCACTAAAGCCGTTATGCGCAAGTTGTCAGATGATTATTTTGTCCGGATACGGAAGCCGAACGTTATCCTGACTGATAATGGCAGTCAGTTTAGTAGTCCAAAATGGGAACAGTATTTGGCTGATCAGGAGATTAAATGGTCACATACATCAGTATATTTTCCTCAGGGAAATCCCACCGAAAGAGTTAACCGTGAGATAGAGCGATTGATTCGTATATATTATGTCATCAGAAACATACTAAATGGGCTTACGTTTTGGAGGATGTCCAGGCTTGGTTAAATCGCGTCTTCCATGGTGGAAAAAAGTTCTCGCCTACTTACCTGCATTTTGGTGTTGAACCTAAAGACGCTATATGTACCAAGATCTCGTTTCCTCCTTCAAATTGGGCGGAACCCTCTCGAGAGTTGATAGTAAAATTAACCCATAAGAATCTGTTATCAAAAGCAGAGAACCGTCAGCAGCGTCATGATGATCGGCATAAGCTGCATAAATTTAATATAGGGGATAAAGTTCTCGTAAGAACTCAGCAGCAATCTTCTGTAGATTGTGCAGAAATAAAAAAAATATTTTTATTATTTAGAGGGCCCGCTACTGTTGTAAATGTGAAGGGTCACAATTCCTACGAACTCATTGAGGATGTCAGTGCTGTGAACCTGGGTACCCATAAGGTGTCGCCTGTTAGACTATAAGTTTCGAATGTACCTTTTTGGAAAATTATCCATTCGAAAGGGGGGTGATGTGACAGGCTAGGTTTAAGTTAGTGGTGGTAGCGGCAACAGTGTGCGGTCGACGTTGCCCGCGGGACAAGAAGGTGAGAGAGGGGGGACTGACGAAGAGAGTGCGAGCAAGAGGGCGAGCGGGTCGCGAGCGCCAGAAGGCGGCTACATATTTTTAAGTTAATTCATTCTATATATTGGAATTAAGATTCCCTATTTCCAATACGTTTGTATCTTTAGGGGTTCAGTGAATACAGTGTCTCACAACCTTACCCTTGATGATAAAGAGTCTCCCCAGGAACACCTGTGGAATGTTACAAGGTCTAATGAAGCCATATTTACATTCCCTTTAGGTGTCAAAAAGTCTAATATGCTGGTTAGGTGACGCTAAAAACTATATATCAACTTTTCAACAAGAGAACTTTAAAAATAAGACACACATCGTCAGACATTTTTAAATATGTCCCTCAACTTTTAACAATAAAATTAAGTTGTACTTGTTTTTCGGGTTGGGCTGTACTGCACAAAAATACTCAACATACTGGTACTCACAGTAATGGATGAACATATCGTTTATAACTTCGTTATTATTTGTACATCATAAGTCTTATTCACTGTTCAAGTGTTCATCCACACGCATTCAGGACCACTGTTTATTGTTCCATTATTTGCCTATTAGATACTACTGCTAAAATAAATACCTAAAAAAGAATTCACTGCTCCTGATCCTCGGCACCGTCAAAATTTCTTTCTCCATGGGCTTCCCCTACTGATTTTCAACAACATTCTATGCAAAAGGTATATCCATATTAAATGTAGTAACTTCTGAGGAAACATCTTGAACTTTATTGCGAGGATTTCTCTTGATATCATCTTCAGTTGATATTATAAAACTTTTCTTCTTTCTCGTCCTTGCCCTGCCTTTTTTCATTATACTAGCAGCACTAAAATCAGTTTCTAGTAAAGGCCACTGACAGGATCGCTGTGTACTAGATTTATCTGTTTCGGGCTTTTGCGCCCTTAGTAACACAACTTGATTTAAGGATTATTAACTTTATTCTGTCTAAAAATGTATATTGATAGGTAGTACTGCAAGGTACCTTGTCAATCCTCTATCTAGCGCAGCATTTCCGGTGAATTATATTACTTGCAATACCTAAGAAATTTCTAATAACAATATATTATACAGTATGATTTTACCATACTACAGGTCGAATTTGTTTCAGAGCAAATTTTGCCTGGGTCAATTGAAAAATAGGTTTTTCTAGATAAACCAAGTGATTTATGAAGAGTTTCTTGATTTGATATGGTGACTGGAGGGCCATCTTACACAAATCGTATATTTTTCCGCTAGTTTGAAAGATGTTTTGGAAGAAGTCGATTACATTGAAAGAATATAATAAAAAGTAATATCTGAATCATAACAGAAGCGTCCCTTACAAATATTTCGTAAAAGATGAACCCGGAGGACTTTGGTAAGGTCTGGAATGGAAACCATCTAGTTCGAATTCAGGAATCGAGCCCATCGGAATCAAAAATCGGTTCCTACTGTGGTGTCGTTCCTTTGTTGCGCTCATTAATACGGATGGTATGTTTTAGACATGCGGAATCGGAGTCACAGGTCATCGGAATTAAATGGAATCGTGATTGTATCGAGATATGCGAGACCCATGTGCACTCATTAGGGAGGGCAAGCGGGGTTTCCCCCTGGCTTTCTCGCAGTGTCAAGACAAATCTAGAGATATCTCAAAATCCATCAATCTGCAACCCGTGGAATAGGAGTTCAAAAGTTCATTTTGCTTCATCAAATTCGAGAGCATTTAATTTTCAATCCCGGTTAAGGATGAAAAGCCAGTGGCGGCGGCGGAGTGAAGCGCTAAGACTAAAGAAAAAATAATTCAAACTTCGTTTTTTTACGTTTCAGAAACTCCTGAACGTTTTCAGAAAAACATTGTAGGCGTAAAAAATTAGGGGTTGGGGTGGTAGGTGTGGGGGAGGGATTATTTGTTGATGATGGTATATTAATTCAATTCCAACCCCGATAATTCTACGCACATATTAGACACATCTTATAGATTTTCCGGAAATATTTTCAGCAGACGGATCGTGTATCGGTCGCACTTTGCTTTACGGGGTTATAAATATTGCATCTTTGGTCCTCGTTCCGACTAACTTATAAAAGCAAGTAGCAGGTGGCTTGACGATGTGGGCTCGATATTATCTATATATATCTGAGCCTTGTGCTTGGAGTGTAATTTAATGAGAAATGATGCTACCGTGTACGGAAACGGTGATTGCTGTAATTTGAGGTTTTTTTTTTCAAAAAGCCTAAATAGTGAATAAATGGTTTAGACAAAATCTACGTTTTCTTGATATCATTGCACCACTATAGGCCTGTTCGTACAGCTGTCGCCAACATGTCAGTGATCGTGTCCAAAATCCCGAAACATAAATTCTGTTCATTCTGCTACGCTATATGGAAAATTGTACTAGAAGTTGTTTCGAAGGCGTGGGAGGTATAGAATCAATTGACTTGACGCCATTGCTTTTTTGCTGGCCGTATGTATTGGACACTTTAATGATAAATTTGGTTTGCTTTTTTGGGCTGATTATTGCTAAACAATACGAAATACCGAAATAGTGTGCTGGTTGTAAATCATATTTGACAGAGATTTGCGGCAGCTATACGTTTGACGATTTGAGTACATGTTTGGGAAGTCTGAGCATGCATGTTAGATTGATTCAGTTCTTAATGCTTAAATTTTAAACAAGTATTTCTGCCGATGATGATTTTTAGTCTTGGCTGGTTCTTTGTGTGGGTGTCTTCCGCTTCATTGAAAGAGCAAACGGGGAATGAGTACCCGTGAGGGACATGGGAAAACCTGTTGATTCATATAATGATCAATAATTTCTGAAAAGGTACAATTGTTCAAAAGTCACAGTGCCTGAAATGAACATAAAATTTAGTAATATAAAATGATTGAGTATTCTTGCAATACTGGTTGCCTATATTTTTCTCTCTGGATACCACTATTCGCTCTAAATTCATATATATCATCAAAATGCCAAATGCGCTCAGCAAAGAAAAATCTATCTAACATCTATGTTAAATCCTCCCTTGCACGTTATTGTTTCATTGTTTCCAAGGTGAGATCTTTCCTCAAATGTCACTCAAGCCTTAAGGAAGTTTTGTAAATCTTTCTTAATGAATCGTTTTTTTGTGAAGTCTGTGATCTATCATATGAAAAAGCATTGAGTTGTGCTGTTTGTTAGAATGTTGTACAGGTAAATGTATCTGAATATAATAGAGACCTTCTGTAAATATTCACGTATTAAACCGTGTTCTAATGTCTATTATGGGTTAAAGAGAAAACTGTATATTTCTAAAATAGCCATAGAATTTTTATCATTCCCTAATACTATGTTTTTGATTTCAGGTATGTATTTAGTAACCAACTTTTTGTGCTCGCGGTAAGTAGTGGTCTCCCATCTTTTTAATAGCAACGAATTGTACTCGTAATACAGTACTTTTCCAAAGGGCTTATTACTGATCAAATTTTGTTTAAAGTCATGTCGTTGACGCTATTCGTTTTTGAGTATTCTAACTATACTAATATGTTTGACACCGGAGATATTCAAGGTCAACAATTAAGTTTTCATAAATAGGTACATTAGCACTGGACTTTTTACATGGACATAAAGTTACTTCTCACTTGATTAAAAAGGCCATTCAATAAGATTTCTTTCCTGTCCATATATTATCAGAAAATCTGATAAAGATGACACACACAATGCATTTTAGAAAGGTAACTTCAGATCATTCGACCTGGTACCAAGATTCTTCACTAGATTTTTTTTCATCAAGTCATTCATTGGCCGGATAGAAAGTATGAATTTTTGATACTCCAGTTCAGTGCAAGATGGCAATAAATTTAAACCCTTAATTCCATACATCATCCCACTTCAACATAATTTACAAGTGCCCCCTATAGCAATAAATTCATAAATTTCAGTACTGCCATCACCACGGCAGAGCATCTTGCAGACGTAACCTTCACGCTCACCTGTCCTTTTCTAAAAAAGTACCCACCAACGCATTCAAGGCTGGCAGGTAGACGGATAGGCTCCAGACTGCCTTAACCCCGGAGACGTATAAATAATGAATGGTTTAAGACTCGCATAATGCATGAATAAAGCCTCTCCATCGATAGCTAGGGGAATCATATAGTAATATCATATAGGTAGTAACCTGAAAAAAATATTTGAAGGATAAATATTTTTGCACTACTAACTAAGAAATCGCCTACAAATCTCTCCCTAGGTAATGATAATAAAAAGCTCATATGTAAATTGTGAATTATATCAAAATTATATTCTGTCAATGAACTCCATTATGTCGGTTTGACAAAAGAAATTATATTTAGAAATAGTCGAACGATAAGAATGGGAATGTTGAGTTAGCTCCTCATGTTACCCTTTTTGAATACCCCGATAAACGGATTATGTTAAATAATATGGGAAAACCAATGAGGCTTTAATTTTAGTTTGTCAATCTGACAAAAATATATTTCAAGGTATTTGTAATATAAGCTCGGACCGTCTTGATCGTGATGTAAAATCGAATATTTTGGATACATTGTGGTTCAGAAAAACATGGCAATATCTCTAGGATAGAACGTACATCCAATACTGACAAAAAAAGCTCCCATAAACATATGTCCTAGAACGTTTGATTACTGGGAAAAGCCTCCGCAGATTCCTATGGACAAAAGAGGGGTCGTATCGGCCAGTTCTATATGTACGAAGTTCGACACGGTTAGGATTGGAGACCGAAGTCAGGCGGATCTGACATAACGGTAGAAGAGAGCTAGATCGCCGAAGGTCTGTCGGTGCAAAAGGGTACCGAGACTATCCGTTAGCGTCATCGAGGTAGTCGAGGCGGCATCACTCCAAATATGTGAGCAGCCTTGTGCAGAGTGTGGAGTTTATGTGGACAAGAGTACTTGTTAACCCTAAACATATTCAAATGTTGCCGTTGTTGGTGTATTAGCTGTGAAGTGGATCAATTATGGTGACCAAGTGAATCACTCAAGTATAAGGTGCTTTAGTGACCCATAATCATGATTATAATTTTTCTGGCTAGCAATGAAACACTATGTGTAGTAGGGGAGTCACTGCTGATGTGACGGAATGGAAAGAACTTTGAAAATTTATTTATCCTGGAATATATAGGTCAATGAAGGGCATTTATACCAAACATGTATTTAACATAGCCTTGATGTGCTTTTCTTTTGGTGCAGACTCAGAACACAGTTATAATGTACATAATTCACTTTTACCTAGGATAATGAAATAAATTTAATAAATATAATTGAAATGTTTTACTTGGAGTAGGCAAACTCATTTTATTATTCCATTCATTTCAAATAAACTGGTATACTCAGTCTAAATAAACGGCTTAATAAATTTAATTAAACCATTGCGTCTTGGCTTAATTAAACTAGTTTCATAGATTCAGGTAAACCGTTTTAGAAATCGGAGTTTAATTAACATAATTACACTTGTTAGCTGTCACATAGTTATATAAAATGTTTTATTGGCCTAATTAAAATTACAATTGGTTTAATTTTTTCCCTCAGTGTAGTAGAACTTGGCCATCTATCGAAAGTGGATGAACGCTAGGGCGCTTCTTGACCGTCAAGGTACAGTACTCTGTTGTGGAGGTATTGAACTGTACCAGATTGTTGCAGTGATAACCTCCAGGTCTCTCGTCAGAGAGAAAGTATCTCCTAGTATTCTGTTCTGAATTTAGCATTTTCTGCTCTAAGGAACTTACAACATATCCTTTGTCCCGAGGGTGTCGAGATTGTGGAACAATCTATAAGACGAAGCTTTTCTCAGTTTAACTAATCTTAGTCAGTTCAAAAATCGGATTAACATTTTTTTTGGGATCCTCATAGCAGCCGCGGTGTCCCGACATTTAGGCTTCCGCTTGCGTGGCTGTTTCGGTATAAACATAAAAGGGGTCGTCACCAGCTGGGTCAGTCTTTGGATAATGGCCAACGCTTCAACAGCACGAGCCGCTGCATCGGCCTTGCGTGAACTCAATCAAAGCTCATTATGCACCTTGAAAGCATCGAGGAACTACCTCTGAAGCAGGGCGTTTGATGTTCAAGAAGTCGATCTTGACAGCAAGATATTCAAGTAGGTCATCCCTGTTATGGTTCGAGGGAGATCGATATAGGCAGTAAATAATTTTGGGAGATAGTCTGGAGCTGAACAGCGTCTTTCCAGCCTGAGTGCAAAGAAACGTCTCTGGAACAGAAAAGACAGCTGCGGACAAAAGTCTCAACTCTTCCGTTCTTCCTCAGATTGAAGTGCACCTCGTAATTTGGAGAGCTAAGATGGCTGGTAGGAGCAGAGGCAGAGATTTTGGTCTCCATCAAGAAAAGCTTTACGGGACGATTAGTGGTGAACAGCATCAGTGCTGCTCTTAATACCGCAGATGTTCGTGGAAGAGATTTTATCAGCGATGTTGTTCTTTCGAGTTCACCCTCCACCCGGACATTCCGAGAGTGGAGTAAGCTTACGAGCTGAATTCTTAGTACTCGAGGGACACATCGTTTGTTGTTAAGAAGGGGAAGGGGAAAAAGAAAAACACACAGCTTAGGTGTGGACACATGCGGATATTTTTGATAATTGGAAAAGCGGGTGGTACTGCTTCGGTCGACTGGTTCTTGTCTACCACATTTTTTTTGCTTGTGAGCGATGATAAATATACCTAAAGAAGCGTGTTGGCGACTTATGCCGCCACCCAGCAATCAGTACTGAGGTATTCTTAAACGCGTGTAAGATCACTTGAACGAGAAGTTGTATTGTGACTGCAACGACTAGGTATCTTGAAAATTGACGTTACATCGATTTTTTTGACATTATACTGTTTTTTGACATTATGTAGGTTCTCCGACAAGATGTTAACTTAGCATTAGCTGATCGACACTTGTCGTGAACTCGTTTGTAGTTGTTCGTGTTGCCTAAGCGTCATGGTGTTTCAGTTATCAATGTTTGGCTATGATGTACAACCTGCTTCAGAGATAGCATTACTGGAGGTCTAAGCTGAGGTTTAGTGAGGATGTTCTTATCCATTCTGGAAATAATATATGCAAATTTGCTGAATTTCAAAAATGAGAGAGATAAGAAATAATGCTATCCACTGTACATGGTCAAATTACAAGTCATGTACATGCTAACAGTAATTACACACAACGCGGGCGCGGTTGTGATTTTTTGTAGTTCTCAAAGTTTTGAAAACACAAAAGACAAAAAACGGGAAACATCGTAATGTATAACTTTGAACATAACCTATCTTCAGAAAGAACAACACAAATAACCCGTCTGGCACAGCTAATAGATGTACTTCATTGGCAGCATATTGAGTAATGATTTTCTCACACAGCAAATATCACTGATTTTATACACATGCAGACCAATACACAATCATCCAGATGCGATCTTGCTATTCAACCAACTTTATCCTCAGAGATAAAAACTACAAACCACTCGTCATCACAAAACATATGCAACCAACAATGCGTGTAGTATAGTTGAGTGATTTCTCCATAGATGGATGTTCACCACGATTCTAGTGAGCAAACGTGGAATGACAGTTTGCACCCTAAAAACTACCAAGTCTGCAAGATGACATCTGAAATGACTGGACCTTTTATAGGTTTTTTACATAATACCCGTGCGGAACAAGCATTAGCTACTGCCCCGCCCAGTAATGTTTGTAGGACATTGTACGCCACTGATGATTGAATAAAGACAAAACATGAACATTATTCTACGCTTAAATGGGATTACTATCCTAATACAATGTATACAATTTTCAATGTCAATCTTCACTAACTACGAGTACAACGTCTTTTCAAAGTAGAGCTGGTTGAAGTTTTTTATATGGATTTTATATTGAACATTCGAACTATTTTTCCGAAAAAAAGTTCAATAGATGCTTCAAAAAAGCCATTGGCGTAGAAAATAATTCTCAATAAGTCTCAATTTTTGTGTGCATTGACTATGATGCTAATACTACAGAATAAAATTTTAAGTCCGCTATACAGATATATTTTTTTCTTGATTTCGAAATTATAATTTCAGCACCCTGCTTCTCGGCCAGGAGGTCACTCTAGGACCCCTGTTTATATGAACTTTTTGTATTATTTTTTGATCTACTTCTTGCTCTAGAAATATTACCATGTCTTTTTGAATCAGCCTTTATAGTGTTAGTAATGAAAAAAATTTGAAACCTGTGATCAGCAAAAAGGACTAATGCCCGTATCGTGAGTCGTCCCTACAATTGTAGGGCGCGTTTATGGCCTCCTTGATTGTCATACTCCTTTCTCTCCTTAAAAAAATTCTAGATTACACTTGTCCCGTGTCAGCGTGAGCGCTTTCCTATTGTAAAGATATGTTTTCTTTTTAAATTGTAGGAAATTTTAGGCTGATAAAACATGATATAACTCAAAAGCAAGCACAATCTGATGCAAATAGATGTTTGTGACATAACCTCAAAATAGAGCGCTGACACGGAGAAGTAGAAAACTATGACAATCAAGGAGGCCATAAAGGCGCCCTACAATTGTAGGGACGACTGACGATATGGGCCTAATCTGTTATATAAGTTTATAAGTGAGACTCCATCTACTAACCTAATAACTATAAGTAAGTTTGACATGTTCATGGTTTCTCCTACTCACGGCGGTTTGCTAAATTTCTGGCAAATTAAAAATTCCTGATAACTTAAATTTCTGCATTAAGTTCTACAGCGCTTAAAGAAAATACTTGATTACTACTCATCAAAAAATGGCGTCAAGTAGGTTGACCCTGCACTTCCCACGCAACGCCGTTATCAGTTCATGAATGCCTGCGGAACCACAAAGATGAAAACTGTATACTATTTGCCGGTGATACTACAAATCTGTTAGATCTAAAAACATTTCTGAGCTTCCTGAGAAGGCCGCAATCGCACAGTCGGCAGCCAAAAACTGGTTTTGTGCAAATAACCTGACCATGAATGAACACAAGACAAGCAGATATTTTGAAAATCTATAAACACAATATGCAGAACATACAAAATTTATGGGTAACACGTAGACAAGAAACTGAAATCGGACATGCACATTGACGAAACAGCAAACAATTCTTGCGGTTCCCAGTAAAATGGAGTACGAAACAGCTACAAGACCGGTACAAACCTGGAAGAGTGCAGATGGCGGTTTTCCTCAATACCTCCCCATGCTGGAGAGGTTGAAATCCCATAAAAAGCACCCAAACAACAACCAAAACAAACAACTAAACGTAAGGTAGGTACAAAAAAGGATGCTTAAATTTGGAAACATTTATTTACTTGATAGAAGCTTATTACGTTATATGCGTTGAATAGTGATGCAGTCAATTTATTTTGCTCTATGCCACTCTTTAATAACATATATCTTAGTTTGGGGTCATGCAGATTGGCATCGACTATTCTCTTCACAAAGGCGGGCAATTCGGATATTATATTCACTAAACTACACTGAGGATTACAACCACATACGTGTTACAGACCAAAAAATATGGGAACAATTCAAGATATTAATTGCGTTCGCGGGTCAAAAAATGAACCAGTTCGGAACTAAAACTGAACCATCCAGAATTACAAAAATGCGCATGTCCAGTTATTTCCTAGTTCGAGATTTTCGTTTACCGCGAACGACTTTGGAACCGTTTGCGTATTCCACACTGTTGCCAATTTGCCCTCTATTTTGTGCTGTTGCCAAGCTGCTATTCGATTGACACTATTGACAGCTTCCAGGTGTTTTCGGTACTTCAATAACCTTCAATAGTTCTTCCAAATCATCATCACTAAACGATAAATGGTCCGACATCTTAAGCACAAAATCTTAAGCACTGAATCTTAAGAACTTAAGATGGAACACACAAAACATATGTATGGAACAGCAAGCACTAACAAGCACAGGTGACAGATTTTCACAGAATAGGTTAAACACTTTAAACCCGAACAGAGGCAGCGGAAGATGAAATATCAAATGTCCATAACGATGCTAATGCGCATGATCAGCCGGATCGAACTTTTAGTCTCACCAAAAATCTGAGAACCGTCAGGACCAATCCGGAATCAGTTCTGTACCAATTCGATATAATCCGCGAACGCAGAACTGTAACTAAAAATTCAGAATTTTCTTACCGCGAACGCCGATTTTTGAAGTGCGCATGCGAAGTGGTTCAGAATCAATCCCGAATCGGAACCGCGAACGAAACTATTGAAAATACCAATAGTAACTCGGCGCAGACTTGGTAACCATCTTTTGAGCATTCGGGCGCGGTACTCATTGTGCCCCTTCTGCCTTTCCTCTAGCCACTTGGCATAATACAAACAAAGCTACAATCGTTAATATTTATTACCTCATCAAAAGCGGAGGTGTCGGAACATCGACCATTCGATGATAATAGACTATCTTCAGTCTCAGAATTTTTAAACAGCAAACCAAAGGCCGTTAAAATGGGCAAATTTATAAAATTTTTGAGAAAAATAATTAATTACAGATATCAGGCAGGCTGAACCATATGTAACGCTTTTACACTCGACGCCAATGCCTTTTAAGGATCCTCGCACACTCACGGTCCCACGACCCTTTTTATGACCTATCTTTTCCTAGAGATAAACAAAACAGGTGTCACATGTAAACAACTCGAATACAATAAATATCAATGAATACCTTGTCTCTAGAAAATAATATATAAGTATGAAACTGCGGTACCACGTTTCAAATAAAATATGTGATTTCCCTGATAAAAATCTACATTTTAACAGAAGAAGTAATTATAATTGCAACTCTAGTTTGTGCATATGTAAATATAGCGTGTCGACTAGCCAGCTAGTTCCAATAATTACATTACCCTCATAATATACCTGCCTGCAGATGCACGCCTAAGAATCATACAGGGACCACCCGCACTATCCCTCCAGCCAGTGCATAGTTTTGCTTGCACTGTTGCCACGTGAAAACAGGCATGTTCTGACAATCATGAGTGAACAGTTTTCAACCATCAAATTTGGTTGACCAAGTTAACATTCAAGTGTTCAATTTGAGATCTGTCAGGACACCCTTAACTGTATATAAATAATCTATAGGTCGCCAGCCATTGGAAGGACGTTGGTTTGGTACTCATGCCTAAACCTCCGAAACCCACCGATAGAGAAGTCTAATATAGATCTTTGTGTTTTCTGAATTTGCTGGGAACGCTACTAGAACGACTGATAGAAGGTAGGCTGAGAAAATACGTCGAGGACAAGAGCGCGCTGTCTCCCTCGCAATGTGGCGTTAAGAAAGGGAAAGTTTGCCATAGATTCACGTACAGTGGCACAGCTGGCGCAAGTAGCGGATAGTGGTAGCTACAGTAGTAAGAAGCTTTGTGTTATGGTTGCTTTTGACGTTAAGAATGCCTTTACCACGGCACAATGGCAGAAAATCGTCGAATATCTCGAGAAGCTAAACAGTCCTAGCTAACTATTGAACTTGATAAAGAGCTACTTTCAAGAGAGGACACTTATATGGTAGGTCAAAAGCCGATGTTGGTAATCATGGGAGTGCCGCAGGATTCCGTCTTAGGGCCGATGCTTTGGAACGTCATCGATGATAGGGTTCCTCGGTTACAGGTGCTGTCGGGAATTCGCTTGACAGGGTTTACTGACGACCTTGCGATGATAGTGACTAGCAAGGAGAGAGATACACTTGAGGGACTCTTGGTATACCGAATCACGCCATATGGATGGAAGAAAATGGCTTGAAGTTGGCTCCTGAGAAGACGGAAGTAGTTATACTTTCCGGCAGATAGAAGCTAACTTCATTAGCTGTTAGACTTGATAATTCCGAGATTCGGAGCCAAAATGCAATTAAGTATCTGGATGTGTGGCTTGACAAAGTTCTGAAAATGATTGAAAATATACAAGGTAAATAAGGTCGTTGTATCTATGATACGGCTAATGCCATCCGACGGAGGCCCCGGTAGTGAGTGGTGCAAAATATATATATCAAGGCCTTGAAGAAAAAGAAATATGGACAGCTAATATTGAGAAGCCAGCGAAAAGTAGTGCTGCGCGTGGTATGCGCTTACAGAATGGTGTCGATCGATGTACTGCTGGTGGTGGCTGGTATCCCGCCAATTGATTTGCTGACTGTGGAGAGATGTGCGCTCTATAACCAGGGCGTCGAAGCTGCGAGTGGTGAAAGAAATGCGCTTTTTGTCAGATGGCAGGGGAGATGGGATGCAACTGGCCATGGTGCATATACCAGAAGGCTGATCCCAGATATTAAAACTTGGATTGACGAGGAGCGGTGCGGATACATTACTATACCGCACATTTCCCCATAGGACATGGTTGTTTTCGCTGCCACCTGAAGAGGGTAAAGAGGGTAGGAAACAGAGAGTACGCGAACTGCGTATATTGCAATGAAGACGTGGATACTCTTAATCACCTACTCCAGTGTGGTAGGTGGGTTGCCTATCAGACACAGCTCCAACTGACGATCGGCGAGAGGCACACTGCTAACAATTTTGCCACGCATATACGCGAGAGAAAATGGGTTGATATTCAACCTATAATAATGAAGCGAATGATGGTAAGGTACGGGAGAACAAAAATAGGCCAAGGAACCAATAGTAGGTTTCTATTTTTATCGGTTGTATATGCTCATATGTATAAAAGCATGTATGTGTACGATAGTTCATAGATGACTAATACCTTCGGTATGCGAACCTAGCACAACCCTACTCACTATGAAGAAATACTGCAAGTATTACTATGGTGGGATGTGTGACGAACGACTGAGGGATTTTGGTGAGTAGTAGCGAACCATTTCTGGAAAACCTCACACTTTTAGCAGGAAGGTCCAGTTTTTCTGCCTGGGAATGGCTATAACAGCTTTTCCCTGTCAAAAAGACCGCCAGCCGCATGCTACATGACAGCCATCCTGGGTTATAAGAAGCTTACCAAATAAGCTGTAGTAAATATATATCAAAATAAATATAAACACTGATATGGTAAAAAACACCTCACTTTCATTTGAACCCTCGCACAGATCAGAAGAAAACTGATTTTGTAGTACTTGGGATCCGGATTAATAGTTCGGTTAAGATTTGATTTGCTGCATTTGTCGTTCGGGAAAATGGGAGGCACTACTCATGGCTTCTTATAAAACGTTGAGATTTGATGAAGAACTGTGTACCACACATCAAACTATGATAATATATTCCTCAATGAAATAAGTTGAGTACCTAACAAGCAAACAAGCAATATGATTATAACCTAGGATTAGTATTCGTAAAAAAGTGTCGACTTAGCTACTACTTCTGACAACTGCTTTCCTGACTTTCTATGTCAGTCATGTCAGCGAAAATTTAAAAAATGTTTGTTCTTGTAGCTTCAACCGGTCAAATATACAGGGTGTCCCAGAAGTCGACGTCAAGCCGAAACCGGGTGATAGGCAAAGTCATAACAGCTATCAGAATGACATTTAAAAAAAAATTATGTATGTGTTTTGAAAATTAGAGATATAAGATATAGAAATTTCACACCCTACGGCAGTCTGTCAACTCCTGTTACTACAAATATTAACTCTTTTTGGATTTTATTTTTACAATGTAATGATGAATAATGCATCTTCAAACTGGTGTCTCAACCTTCCTGCCAACTTTTCTCGTTCAGGAAAAATTGCCACTTATTCCCCAACCAAGTATTCCAAAGTAAAACTTTGCTCAACTTTAACTGGCTGTACTGGAAAAAAATGTACTACGAGAGTTTGGCAAGTAACCTTAAAAGTTGGCGCATTTAATAACGATTCCAAAATGGTATAACACTTAGAAGATTACTCGTTAACTTATGCACAATTTTTATTTGAAAAAAAAATGATGAAAATTTTTCAAAATTTCCTAATTAAACAGCGATTATGAAAACGCACAAGGACCCTTAAGGATAACTGTTTGCACAACAGTGGGCGTCAAAATGCTGCTAATGATGATTTACCTTTACAGCAAATGCTCAAACTGTTTTCCTTCAGTCGCAATACACGCTCGACATCTTCTTAAAAAAGATCGGGTTATTAAACGAGCGAATCCACGGTTATTAACAAACTCAGCTGCTTCCAATAGTATATTTTGAATCGGCTTGAAATATACTTTTTCTTTTACAGTTCCCCAGTAAAAAAATCTAACGGATTCAAATCTGGTGGCCGGGCTGGCCACGGTATTGTACCAGACCACCTTATCCATCTGCCTGGAAAGTTTTGATCGAGATACTCTCTCACTGAGAGTGCATAGTGCGCTGGGCAGCCATCATGCTGAAACCACATGTCCCTGTAAATACTCAGTGGCACGTCCACCAATAAATTTTGTACATGATTTTTCAAAAAATCCAAGTAAACTTCAGCAGTCAAAGTCTCTGGGAACTCAAACGGACCGATTATTTTACCATTTAAAATTCCTGTCCAATGGTTTATCTTGAAGCGATATTGAGATTTATCTTCTCTCATCAAATGTGGGTTTGCTACGTGCCACTCGTGTAAGTTATGCAGGTTCATGTACCCATCTTTCTTCAATGTGGTCTCATCCGACCATAAAATTTTTTCAAAGAACTGTGGATCTTTCCTGTGTCTTTCTAACATTGTGCGACAAAAAGCAACTCGGTTCTCATAATCCCTGGGCAGGAGAGGTTGAACACGCTGTATGTGGTATGGATGAAGCACATCACTTACTTGCTATTGCACACTTTGATACCGATCAGTACTCCTTCGTTTACTGCGCATCTTTACATGTTCGTGCTTGTTGATTTCGTACTGTTACTAATTTTGGATTCGTGAACTGGACTGTTGATCGCTTGTGATTTGGATTTGGACTGTTTAATTGCTCTTCAAAACAACATTTGCTTTCCTTAGACTATCTTTGATAGTGTGATTGTGCAGTGCCGCTATGTCCGTGTACACCGTACAAGAATATGCTAACATGCACCTCACTTATGGGGAATGCAGATGCAACCCTAGTGCTGCAGCGAGACTTTACTGTGAGAGGTACCCGAATGCAGCTCGTCATCCAGATCATCGAGTGTTCACAAATGTGCACCGCTTACTGTTCTCATAGGGCCAACTACCAAACCAATCACACGGTGAGGGAAGATCTTTCCTTCCTTACGAAGACGTGGTGCTAGGAGCTGTCGAAGAAGTACTTCAGTGCGTGCAATAGAACTAAAAACAGGTGTGCCCAAAAGTACAGTCCATAGAATCTTGCAAAAGAACGTGCTCCATCCATACCACGTACAGCGTGTTCAAGCTCTTCTGCCCCGGGATTATGAGCCCCGAGTTTCTTTTTGTCGCACAATGTTAGAAAGACACAGGGAAGATCCACGGTTCTTTGAAAAAATTGTATGGTCAGATGAGACCACATTTAAGAAAGATGGGTACATGAACCTGCATAACTTACACGAGTGGCACGTAGCAAACCCACATTTGATGAGAGAAGATAAATCTCAATATAGCTTCAAGATAAACCATTGGACAGGCATTTTAAATGGTAAAATAATCGGTCCGTTTGAGTTCCCAGAGACTTTGACTGCTGAGGTTTATTTAGGTTTTTTGCAAAATCATTTAGAAAATTTATTGGAGGACGTGCCACTGAGTTATAGGGACATGTGGTTTCAGCATGATGGCTGCCCAGCGCACTATGCACTCTCAGTGAGAGAGTATTTTGATCAAAACTTTCCAGGCAGATGGATAGGGCGGTCTGGTACAATACCGTGGCCAGCCCGGTCACCAGATTTGAATCCGTTAGATTTTTTTTACTGGGGAACTGTAAAAGAAAAAGTGTATTTCAAGCCGATTCAAAATGTAGCTGAGCTACGACAAAGACTATTGGAAGCAGCTGAGTTTGTTAATAACCGTGGATTCGCTCGTTTAATAACCCGATCTTTTTCAAGAAGATGTCGAGCGTGTATTGCGGCTGAAGGAAAACAGTTTGAGCATTTGCTGTAAAGGTAAATCATCATCAGCAGCATTTTGACGCCCACTGTTGTGCAAACAGTTATCCTTAAGGGTCCTTGTGCGTTTTCATAATCGCTGTTTAATTAGGAAATTTTGAAAAATTTTCATCAGTTTTTCTTCAAATGAAAATTGTGCATAAGTTAACGAGTAATCTTCTAAGTGTTATACCATTTTGGAATACTTATTAAATGCGCCAACTTTTAAGGTTACTTTCCAAACTCTCGTAGTACATTTTTTTCCAGTACAGCCAGTTAAAGTTGAGCAAAGTTGTACTTTGGAATACTTGGTTGGGAAATAAGTGGCAATTTTTCCTGAACGAGAAAAGTTGGCAGTAAGGTTGAGACACCAGTTTGAAGATTCATTATTCATCATTACATTGTAAAAATAAAATCCAAAAAAAATTAATATTTGTAGTAACAGGAGTTGACAGACTGCCGTAGGGTGTGAAATTTCTATATTTTTTTCAAAGACCAATAATTTTCAAAACACATACATAAAATTTTTTTAAATATTTTTCTGATAGCTGTTATGACTTAGCCTATCACCCGGTTTCGGCTTGACGTCGACTTCTGGGACACCCTGTATATTTAGACGTTAAATTTGGAGTAAGCATGTTGACGTAATGTTTTTTGAGTTCTTCTTATGAACCTATTTTATGAAATTCAGAGTACGTTTCATGAATGGGAGGCCTTCGTTAAATGCAGTTTACATATTTATCATGCTGTATCTGATGGCTCAAAATATGTCGGGTTTGGAGTAACACATACAATAGCTAGGCTATTTTAGAGAAAATGGTATGTGGTAGGAATTTGTAAGTATCTTACTTCCTACGCCAAAGGGTGAGGAAGTATTGTAATCGCAAAAAATTTCGGAAATGAGATATTTTGATTCCGTCTGTCGCTCTGTCTGTATGTCGGTCTGTCCGTCGGTCCGTCTGTCGCTCTGTATGTCCATCTTCTGTCTGTATGTCGGTCTGCCTGTCGGTTCCTATGTCTGTCGGTCTAACTATCGGTTTGTCTGTCGGTCTATCTATCGGTCTGTTTGTCGGTATGTCTGTCAGTTTGTCTATTGGTATATCTGTCGGTCTGTCTGTCTGGCGGTGAGTGTTTATGTAGGCGTTGAAATTTGAGTGTTGCGGGTTAAGTTAAAAAAAAAACAACAAAATGTCAACTTGCTGACTAGATAGTTCCTAGTGTGTAAATACTTCATTCCTTGTTTGCTCGCTATGAACGCTGTGAGTGTCACCACAAGCGTCATCTGGGGAGTCAACGATACGACCCGCTCCAACGACCATACTGCAAGTCAGTTCCTCAGCATGCTTTGTTGATTGCGGAATGACGAGATAGTCTGTAGAGTATATCTCTGAGAAGATGTAATAGAAAGAAAATTGGTTGGGTAGCAAGATCGTATCTGGATGCTTGTATGGTCGTGGATAGTAACTACTGGTAGGGCAGGGAAATAATGTCATTGGACTAACTGTAAGGGGCCTGTCTGACTGATTTTTCTCTCAGAGGATTTAAATTGCACTGCACTTTATGAACTGATGGACGGCGTTGCATAGGAGGTGCAGACCTAACCTATTTGGTGTCATTTCTTATTATTGTTTTATATATAATATTTTTTTTAAATGGAAGGGGGGCCATGTGATATCTGAACATAAATTTACCACCTTTCAAAGCTAGCGGACTAGAAGCCTGTCAAAGTTGAGCATTTTAGTACATTGAATCGCTTGTAACTCAACTAATAATCATCAAAACGCATTTATATCAATCTCGTTCTTTTGGAAGGGTATTTGTTCATGCAACAAAATATAAGACAATTTTACATTTTTTACATTCGGAAAGATTTTTCTGAAAGAAAATATTAATATGTATATCACACAATATCGTTTTAGTTTGAGTTACAAGCGACTCAACGTCCAAAAACGCTTGACTTTGATAGCATACCTGTCCGCCATCTTGAATAACAGCAAATTTATATTCTGGGTTACGAAGCACTCACTGGGAGCTTCAAAATGGTATCACAGGACTCCCATTCCCTATTCTGGTTAAAAATGTTCTAAGTTGGCGTCGAGCTGCTATCTTGAAATTTCAACTGCCACTTTTACGTTAAAATACTATATTCATGCATCAATTTCATCCCTCTAATGTCAGTTTGTTAACTTGACTCGTTCAAGAAATAAGTGAGCTGGATCTTTATAAAAAGTACTTTGTAGTAGTTTGTATACACTCGTACGTTGATATAAAGATCAAGGCACTTTAATTGTAAATCCTTGTTACAAATTCTAACTAGCTAATGGTTCTGTTACATAGTTTTGCTGGTAAATCGATTTGACGTGATATCGTGACATCATTCATTTGCACTAATTTTCGAGTGTAGCGAAAAAGTGAGTCACCAGTTGATCATTAAATAATTTAATGTGCTGTTAGCGTCATATTGATAAACCGCTAGTATCTACTGGTTTTAATAATACAATCAAAACAAATGGCTTTAAATATGTAGAGACAACATTCCGAAAGAAAGTATTCATTAATAGATATGCTTAGTTCCGGGTACACATTTTAATAGTTGCAATACAAACATTAGCGGAGAAGCAACAGGAAATGATGAACTTCTACACTGAGGAACTTTTGATGCGTTTTTACGCTACTATCGTCCCATTGTCAATTTTATTGTTATTGGTTTTTCAACTATCATCAATACGTAAAGGCATTTCTTCTCTCAGCATTTTGGTAATTCATAAGTATTGTATATCCAAACGGCAATAATGAAGTTTTCATCATCATTTCGTTAGCGAAATACAGATACATTCAATTCAGCTTTCTATATACAAATTTTGCATCGTCGTTGGGTAGCATACGGAATTCCTGCATAACCGACGTAGGGGCTTTGACTCAAACTAGGTGGCAGTAGTCACCTTCTTACTTACTTCCTTCTGACATATTGATTATACCACAATGTGTTGCTCTGTTTGCTTTCTGTTGTCTGTCCCCATGACATAATAATATAATAATAATAATAATAAGTTTATTCACGTAACATACAAATATAACTAAAACTAACATAGGTATACATAAATAAACTGAATTTACCCACAGAAGAATAAATTCTTTTGCGTGGGTATTAACTTACATATGCCATACTAATTATTGTTAACAAGGAAACAACACTGTATGCGGTTGCTAACAGAAACGAAAGGCAAACACCAAACACATTCACTTCATGAGCGCAATACAATTTTAAAGCGCATTCATTTTTCATTATTTATCTAGAAAGAGAAGACATCTAATATTCAATGGACCATTGCGGGTACCAACGGCGATTTTTCGGGTTAGTAGTGATACAATAAAAATGTCGTATCATGTGACATGAAACAATATATTAAGCTTGATATGATTACTGATTACTGTTGGAAAGCTCATAAAATGGGAAAATTAAACATTTACAGAAGCGCGGCGCGCAGCTGATAGAATTTTTAATTGCAACAACATAAGCTCAGTAAATCAAGCACTTTGTGTATGTGGCCAACTAAGTATGCCAGGTACTGTATCTGGGAACCTATCCATCGTAGAGGCTTGCGGCAAAAAAAGTTCTTACTAAAATGGCTAACGAAAAAACCTGGAAAATATTTTCAAGAATTCCGCTATATTAACCTAACAAAAAATACCTGATCTTTAAAGCGACGACAATGTGAACTTTTTTTGTTTGGCAATTTTTGCTGTATCTCCGACTTTCATATCGAGTCGCGAAAACTCTTTTTGCTACTGCGGCATTTTGAAGACATTCAAAATAAACTGCAAGCATATTAACAGCTTCATCGTTCGTAAAACGCATTTGGTAAGCAGAAATATTGCTTAAAGTAATGCTAAACTATTGAAAATTTGAGGATTATTTATGTTTTGATTAGATATTTGGTTTCTTGCATTCCATGACCTGCTCCTATTATTTGTCTTTTTCGTATATACCTATAGTGAATGTTCATTTAAACAAAAAATATGCCTTTTGTTACTAGCATTACTCGCTTATCTTTTAGCGATATTTTGTAATATTTTCAAAAAGGGTGATTTTATTCTCGTTGAGAAAAACAACCATTTCTGTCGGAATGTTGGCGGCCACATGTGAATTTAACAAAACTATATTATAACATTTGAAGCCCAAGAATAGCTCTTCTAAGCTAACCCATGTTTGTTGAAATCGGCTCAGCCGTTTCGAAGATACAAGGTGTGAGATACAGCAAAAATTGTCAAACCAAAGAACTTCAAATTTAAGGATCAGGTATTTTTTGTTAGGTTAATATAGCTGAATTCACAGAAGCATCACTTTCTTGGATTCAAGATGCAGTACGCCCCCTAGCGGCCATCTCAGAAATATTTCCCAGGTTTTTCTCTTTGCCGTTTTAGTAAGAACTTTTTTGCCGCAAGCCTCTACGATGGATAGGTTCCCAGATACGGTACCTCGCATTCTCAATTAGCTACCCTGTACAATAGAGTGTTCTTCCAAAAATGAGGAAACGTACAAACTTATTCGTAGATAACTAGAATAGTAGTGAAGCGTTGAACCGGCTATTATATGTGTTCATATAAAATCGTAAAATGGCGAATCATGTGCATAGGTTCCCTAAGCGATGAACTGTCTCACCCCACCGAATCAACTGATGTTATCAATGTACCTATATCACCTCAGCGTACGTGACGATTCATAGGATTTGCTTCAAGCAACTTGATACAAGATCAGCAACATCCTCTCATGGTATCGAGATGCCAGCATATTTTTAAAGAACCAACCCCCCATGTCCGTTTAATTAATGCCACTGGCACCCTTCTGGTACAGACAAAGGCTCTTGTCAAAGCTTCATATCGGGCTAAGATTTTGCTTCCTTCTTTGTTTTATTACCCTATTGTGTCTGTTAGAATAATGGTTTTGTGATTGAGCACTTGAGGTGATGATCCTTGAAGAAATTGATATACTCAATGTGGGTTTTAATGTAATAACATTTAATATTTTTAATAATCTAAGTATGCACAGTGTGTCCCAGATTCGCTTCTCTATACAGGGATCTTGGCTCGTGCTATACCTACAGCAAAGGGTAAATGGGGAAATTTTTAGAGGAAACTTAGGTGCTTTAAATAGCCGGTTTCAGATTTACGATCGGTCAATTGGTTTTGATAATCTCAGCGAAAAATCGAAAATGCCAGTAAATCCAAAACGGTTAATTTGACAGCTGTCAAAACGTGAAATTATTTAGACATTTTTTTTAGAAAAACAAAATAGCATGCATGACATGTTTCAATCGTCTTTTGTTTTCCAGCAACCCGCCTCAACTTTCATTTTTCCCACGGCCGCTTTATTGGATTTTTTATTTTTGAAAAGAGTGTAAAATTTCTATTCTAGTGACGTCTCACAAGTGCATAAAAGATTGGCGTATCACCGAAATATCATCACACGTAATGTTATGTATTACTTTTTTTTTCTAAGGAAGCCATGATTTATTTGTCAGAAAATAACATTAATGAGTAAGGCATAAAAAACATATAAACGACTTGAATTTTCAATAGAATATTAACGTTAATATTGACTTCTCAACAAGTCAAACGTTTTGGGACAAATTCCCAACTATGAGTGCGTTAAAAAAACGAGTCAGAAAAATCTTCGTAAATTTATTTTATACTTGAACAAACAAACATTTTATAAAATTGTAATGTTATGTAAATTCTAATTATGTAAGCGGGTATTAATTTACAGATTTGCAAAATAAGGACATTTTTGACAATTTGTGACTGTTTTTCGTACAACCTTAGCAGTGTATTTCTGTTAATGTTCCTAACTGTGCTCAAAATTCTTTGTGTCAAGATTTCTATGGTTGCGGGACGATCAAATTCATAGACCTCATTCTTTGTGTGACCCCAGAGGTAGAAATCCAAGGGTGAAAGGTAGGGGGTTCTAGGAGGCCAAGATATTAAACCATTTAATGAAGTTATCGTTTCATTAAACTGCTCCCACAAGAAGTCCCTGACTTGAATGCTGTTGTGAGCCGGACATCCATCCTGTTGTAACCAGGTTCTTCTAAACTCATGTTCAGTTAGTCTAGGTCGTAAAGCCGATACAGCCTGTTTCGCAAAAGCTCTAGGTACCTCTGGCTGTTTAGGTTGTAGTCAAACAAAAATGGTCCAATAAGTCGATTTCCTGAAATGATTAATACCTAATTTCAAATAGGTGCCCAACAAAAAAAGGTATGTTAGTTTAAATTACCAATGACCCCACACCAAACGTTAGTTCCAAATCTGGCATGTAGACGTCTCTCTGTCACTTTGTAAGGGTTTTCCACAGCCCAATGATGAGCGTTATGCTTATTAAAAACCACAATTCGTAATCCTACTCTCATCGGACCACTAGACATGACTTACAAAATCGGGATTTCCATTTGACTTACTAGTATACCACTCACAGAAGCACATTCTCCTTGGAAAATCAGTTTCCTTAAATTCTTGAACTATTGTTGGTTTGTGTGGGTGGTACTTATTCTTATTTAACACTCTCTGTGCTGTTGATTTTGACACACCAATTTCTCATTCTATAGTTCTTACTGATGCACTAGGGATTTCGTTGACAGCTTGTAAAATGTTTCTGTCGCGATATTCATTTTCAATATTGTATCCGCTTCTAGGTTGTTCGAAGGCCCCCATGGTTTATTAAATGAACTACTATTTTTCTAAATTGGGTTTTATGAGGCTTCCGTCGTTCGGGGTAGATCTCCAAGTACCTTGCTGAGGTAATGTCGGCGTTTCCGTGCGACTGCAAGTACAGCGGTAACATGTCAAACTTTTCTTCATTTGACAACAAGTTTTGATAAATGTTTTTTGTCAGATTTATGATTTTAATGCGAACGTACCTACTACCTATTAAAACACAATTTTGATACTTTTCATTATTTAACGTCAAAGTCAGATCCTCCATAGATTAAAAAATTCGTTACTTATTGAGTCATTTTCTGACAAATAAATCATGGCCTCCTTAGAAAAAAATTAATACATAACATTACGTGTGATGATATTTCGATGATACTCAAATCTATTATGCCCTTGTGAGACATCACTAGGCTGAAAATTTTACGGTCTTTTCAAAAATCGAAAAATCCAATATGGCGGCCATAAGAAAAATGAAAGCTGATGCAGGTTGCGGGAAAACAAAAGACGATTGAGACATGTCACACACGCTTTCTTATTGCCTTGAAAAATTTCCGAATAATGTCACATTTTGACAGCTGTCAAATTAACCGTTTCGGATTTACTAACAAAAAAAAAAATCGGCATTTTCGTTTTGTTCCGATATTTCCAAGACCAATTGATTGATCGTAAATCTGAAGCCGGCTATCGAATGCACTAAGTTTCCTCTAAATCTTTCTCCATATAACCTTTGGTGTAGGTATAACAGGAGCCGAGATCCCTGAATAGAGAGACGAATCTGGGACACCTGTATGGGCAACATTCAATATGAGCGACTTTTATTTTCTTTGCTAGATTTTGTACTCGCTCATTGTGCAATTTTAGAATAATAATTCCTAAGTATATGTCTATGCTTAAAATATAATAAATTTTTAATAGTAGCTAAGCGTAATGTTAAGCACACATTCCAAAATAGGTGTGAAAACCCAACCCTAGTGATAAGTGGTATTATAAGCAAGAATGCAGAATATATTTGAAATAAATTTGTAGTTTTCAATTGTTTAGTGAAAAAAATTGCAGACGCACAATACTTTTTTTGCTCCCTGTCCTCTTCCATCCCAGCTTCTTATATTGAAAGGCATTAATAGCTTTAGCCATTCTAGAAGGACTCCATTTCAATTTTCTTAGCTTTTCGGGTTAGTTACAGTTTTCGAATTTGAAAATAGAATTCAAAAGAATAGAGTACAGCAAGTTTGGCCGCGTTAAGGATGTCCAGTTAACGCGATTAAAAACCAAAACATTGTTTATCCAATAAAATTTGAATCAAACATCTAAATGAACTTCATGAGAAAGACAAACCCAGGGTCTCGCCACTCATCAAATATCCAGGAATAATAATTAAAATTGCAGCACTGCGCAAAAACTTTTCCCACTACCAAAACATATAAAGTTGGATCGATAAGCTACACATGAGGCGTTTTGTGGGTCTGTATTACTAATGGGTGGAAGATACCTAAACTACTATTTACACTTTGTTATAATGGAATATCAGATAATGTTGTGCCAATTAGGCCAGGAGTCCACTTTAAGGAAACGGTCCGGTTTAGGGAACTTTACTAAAAGGAGCATTCTTGTTAACAATAGAAAATGATCGAAAATATTACCCCGTGTTTTGCGCAAGTTGTCCCTTTGGCTGTGTAAAAACTCAAATAAATGAATGGGTCATCATTTTTTAGGTTTGTACGCAATGAAATGGTAACCTCCCTGGATTAATGTTTTGGATTTTTCGATAGTGCTGTAATTTATAACACCTTTTTATTCTGATTAGCTCAACGAATTCAGACTGGGTTGACGGAGTCAGTCTATGATTTGTTTGTCTCAAAAATCTCAGTCTGTAGTTAGGATGAAAGTTCATTCTACAAGTCGATCAGGTTCAAGCCGCCACTTTGACAGTTGTTGACATATCACAGGAAATTCTTATTATTCCGAGAAAACATGTAAAAGTTCGTGGGTCCATACAGTCTAGTGTTTGGTCAAAAATGGTGAAGGTTCCTGTGGAATGCAAAGAATCGTTTAAATAGAATTGTCGATCGATAATTGAAGACAAAGTGAATAAAGGTGTCATGTAACATTTTTTTAAAAGTTGCTTTTTTGCATTTAACTCACCTTAAGAAGTGGTACTTTCATTGTTTGATTACTTTGTTGCAAAAACAGGATAATAACAAACTAATTAAACTAAATATTTAAAAGATCAATAAAATAAAAATTCCCAATAAAAAATGTTTACAGTCGATTTTCCATTTAATAATTTTGTTACATGACACGTTGTCAATTTTCCTTAGCCTTATTTTACTGCTTCGATATAATATGCTAAATATTGAAATAAGTCAGTATAAATGAGAGGCAATAGATGACATTTTATGTTTCGATAGATCTTATACCTCAGATAGAAGTTAGTTGCTAAGCTTTTGTTCATTGTCCTGACCTGAGGCGCATCTGTCCATGGCTGACTGTCTGTGGTTGGACGGACATTAGATGGTAGCTATTCGTTTTTTCATTTCAAAGAAAAATATCGATGACTTTGTTTCAATCAAAAGCTAGTCCTTTTTCAGTCGACTCAAAATTGATGATAGTTTTCTCGAAGAGTGTTCAACATCCTGGATTCTTTTCAACACGCCAAAAATAAGGTGCAATCACTGAGAACAGTTAACGATACGACAGAAAGAGTAAGACCTCCATGGCTTAGAGCCGTATCGCAGTTATTCCTACAATTGTAGGACGCCTTTATGGCCGCTTTGATCTTCATAGTATTTTCTCTCCTTCCGAAAAGCTGGAGATTTCTAGATATCTACTGTTCTGGCTAAGCCTCAGCGCTCTCTTATTATAAAGTTATGTTTTCTTTTTGAATTGTAGGAAATTTCAGGCTGATAAAACAAATGATATAAATCAAACACGGAGAAGTAGAAAACTATGAAAATCAAGGTGGCCATAAAGGCGTCCTACAGTTGTAGGAACGACTGACAATCACTGCTGATGAGGAACAAAAACAATTTTTATTACGTTTATAGGTATATCCTGACTGCAAAAAGATAAATTTGAAAAGAAAATCTAGTAAATAACGTTCTTTTAATGATAATTATCTGAGAAATATAAGATACAAATAAAGCACGGTTTTATTTGTCGAATAAGAATTAGGTTTTGAAATCCATTCATGGTTTTCTTATAACTTTCAAGTTCAGAGTTCGACCGCAAGTCGGCACGGGTTATCGTTCCCCAATCGCAATAATGAGCCGTATTCATAAAAGAGAAGCATATCCTCGGAAGCATATGGTAAAAGTATAAGGTCTTGCTTCTGAGAAAAAGGTACAAGTATAAGCATATCGTCCCAAAAAGAAGTAAAAGGTTGACTGGTATTTGTATCTTGAGCGACATGTCCTGACTTGTTGCAGCTTGTAGTTGACGTGGGAGTTCGTTCACTCAGCATCACTGACAGTTGTACTCCAGAGTTTACAGAGACCGTTCCGTGTTTTTACTGGATACAGTTTTTTATCAAATTAATAAGCATGTCATCCTCAAGTGATGATGAAACTATAGAAAATAATGGCAACGACCTGCAGTTCATCGCAGATGAAATTGCCATTGCTCCCATTATTTTGCAAAAGTCACAAGTTCCAAAAATAAAAATGAGAAAGGACGATGCATTGAAGATTTTGAAAAATACGAATCAACATTCGGTAAACCATTAGATACTAAAGGCTTATTAAAAAAAATCAACAACATGAAATCAAGATTGAAGAAAAAACAGATCTAAAAAAAAAAACTGGTGAAAAAGAATTGTTAGATTGGGAAAGAAAGTTGCTGAAAGCTATGGAAGGTGACTGTAATCCTACAATTGGGAGAATTAGAGGTGCCATTCAGGTTGGCAGTGTTCAAGAAGCAGGAAGTGAACTATATACCGAGCGCAGTGAGCAAACAGTTAGTATTACAGCGCCAGCAATTCAGAAGACATTGCCACCAAAAAGAAAATTAACAACAGAGAAATACGAAACTGAGGAAACCAAAGGGTTAACTACAAAAGAACTGCAACGTCTAGTGCTATTACAGCAGTACCAAACAAGTATTTTACAACAAGACTTATGATCTTCACGGAAATAAAACTCATTATAACTTATAAATACACTTTAATCAGTAAAACTATTTATTATAATACTCAAGTTTCTTCTTATTCCTTGACCTCGTTGGCGGAGAGGAAGTTCGTCATTCTCACGATTTCCTCCATCTTCATCTGGGTCTTGTTCAACTAACTCAAAGGCAGGATCGCAACATTATGGAGTACAATACAAGCAATAATTATTTTCGGCACATCTTCCATGTTACCGCGGCAAACATACTGTAGGATAGGAAACCGGCATTTCAGTTGGCCGCAACAACGTTCAATTATAACTCTTTCTTGTTTTAAAAGCTTATTATAATTTATTTCTGCACCTGCAGTAGGATTTCTGAAGGGAGTCATAAGGCATGGCTCAATACCATAACCGTCATCGCCAAGTAGTACAACATTTGCTTTATTTATTAGTTGTGATCTAGTCTATGAATTTCTCCATATTCTGGAATCATGCACTGATCCAGGCCAGCTGACATCAACACTTGTGAACATCTCTCTGGCATCACAAGGGGCTTGAACATTTAAAGTAGGTTTCGTAAACAGCGCGCGGTAATTCCCCTACTCGCTTTAGAACCGAGTAGGGGAATTACCGCGCGGTGTTCACTTGTCTAAATTTCCTCTACCAGTGTATTGTTTCGTTTGGATACTATAGAGAGTAGACGTATTGTAAGCATAGTAAAGCAAGTTAACATTTGTGTTACCCTTGATGCCATTAGCCAAAGTTTAATGTTTAAATAAGATGTCGTTTCACATAGACAAATCCAAGTTATACCAAAAATTGTTTGAAAGTTTTAAAAAATCTCATACAAGTACGAAAGTACAGAATGTACAAAAGTTAGTTAACGAAGTGTGGCGAAATTACAAATTACAAGCAAAATCCGACAAGGAACTAGATATTATTGTATCTAAGAGAATCGAAGAAGAATTGCAAGCGGCGACTAAGAATAAATCCAATCTACTAAATTTTTTTTCTAAGGTGAGTGACGAAATCATTTTAGGTACCTATGAGCACTAGAAATATTAGAAATCGCCAAAAAGTTTCTCTTTACTGATTAGAAAATATTATGGCCTATCTCAAAGTATAGAGGTAATATTCATTATGTTATAGATTTATTTCTTATGATTGATTCCGTCAATTGGTCACAAAGTACAGGATGTTAGTTTTATACATATATACAGAAAACTAACACCCTGTATTTTGTGACCGGAACGAATTGCTCGTTTAAACATATTAGATTTAAAGCCACAGGGTTTTGTATTTACCATATATATTGCCATACTTTGTATTTATGTAGCTTAATAAGAGAATCTTTAGCAGAAGCCATAAAAAGTTTTTATTTTTAGGAAACCTGTAAACCTGCAGAAAAAAACACAAATTATACAGTCAGCTTCAAATATTAAAAAAGAGGAAGAAGATAAAATAAAACCCGGTAATGAATCACAACAGCAATGCGAAATTAATGAAAATACAGATAAACACAAAGCAAAACCTTCTCAGGAAGCTATGAACAATTAGATTGCTCTACTCGAAAAAAATCTGAATGCTTTGTATTCTGCCAGAGATACTATGCCAAGCCGTGCTGAAGTTGATAAACAGATCATTAAGTTGCGCGAGGAAATAAAAACAGCAAAACAGTCTTGAAACAGGAAGGTTCAAAATGCAGTTGCCCAGAAGAAACACAAGGATGTTATGAAAAGAAAGTTAGAAGATATTTGTCATGAAAATCCAGAAATAGAAAAAGACGATCTCTGAGGGATTCAGTGGGACGTCCTAATCTTGAAAGCAATCAACATTCACTATTGAAAACAATCGCGGATATAGCTTTATTTGGGAGTGCAGCAGATGATAGAAGACGAACGGAATCAATTCGCAGCGTAAAAACTCTTGATGAACTCACACAAAAATTACGTAAAATAGGATTTGACATTAGTCGCAGTGGGACATATCTTCGTTTGATTCCCAGAAAATCTAATTCTGCAGAGGGACGAAGACATGTTTCGACAGTCCCTGTTAAGCTCATTCGGGCTCAAATTGATCACCACAAGAGCCACTTAGATAACAAGTTCGCTGAAATATCAATCTATTATTTAGAGAACATAGCATCCATACTTGGACCAAATTCAGTATTTTTCATATCTCAAGATGATAAAGCTCGAGTCCCTATTGGCGTAACTGCGGCAAATAAGCAAGCACCTCTTCTAATGCACATGGAATATAGAATCAAATTGGCTGATCACGATTGGATAATCGCTGAGCGTCATAAATTAATACCATCTGTTCATGCTGGTATCAAAATCACTTCCAATATGCGAGGACAACCGCAAGACGTTGGATATTCTGGACCAACATACATCGCTATTCGAAGTGGAAAGCATAGTTCATCTACTGCTAATACTCATGCTCAGGATTTTGTGACGCTTCTAGAACTTGAAGAGTTTCGACAATTAACTAAAACTGACCATGGACTAGTAAAACCAGTGGTAATCATGACGGTTGATGGAGGGCCAGATGAAAATCCACGTTATCAAAAAGTAATAGGGTTTGTTTGATATACAACACATTGAGCGACATGATATCGATGCATTGTTTTTAGCTACCAATGCTCCTGGAAGAAGTGCGTATAACAGAGTAGAGCGCAGAATGGCTCCTCTTAGTCGGGAACTGGCTGGTTTAATACTGCCTCATGACCATTTTGGGTCTCATTTGGATGAACGTCGCGTTACAATTGATGAACATTTAGAAAGATCTAATTTCGAATCTGCAGGAAATGTATTAGCTGAAGTATGGAGTTCAATGGAAATTGATGGCTATAATGTTAATGCAAAATATATTGGGGCAGGTGAACAAGATCTTCCTGATTTTCCAGACAATAAATGGTATTCAGAACATGTGCGTGAGAACCAATACTTGTTTCAAATTGTAAAATGTAGAAATACAGAGTGCTGTCGTCCAAGAAGTGGCCTATTTAGATTACTAGACAATAGGTTTCTTCCACCACCTGTAAAAGTAAAACAAACAGTTGATGACTTGGTTTTGGATGAAGGAGGGCGATTTCTTAATCTTCCAGTCAATTTAGCTCTACGCTTAAGTGCTTCACTCAAAGATTTCCTGCAAATGCCCTACGATGATTTTTGTCCGTACTCTTAGTGACAATATAGAACTAGCCCACTGTTTGTCTTTTGTTTCCATGGATGATGTGATTTTTTTTATTAAATTTGGTGTGTTGTTCTTTTAAGAGCTTAATAACTCAAAATCAACTGATTTTATCTGAATCAAACCTTATACCAAAAAAGCTATAAAAAACTGAATCCAGACTTGCACAAATATACAGGGTGATGTATTTAAAATTTTTGAGAAAAAATACAATTTGCGTTTTTGACCACCCTGTATGAGCAAAAATGAAAATTCGAAAAAGTAACAAATAAGATAAAAGCTGAGGTATGTAAGTCTTTTTTGATACAAACTCCAGCACTTCAAATTTCAAAATGGCGGATTGAGGGGTTGCCGATGTGGACGGTTTTTCTGGAGACAACACCTTACATCTCAGTAGCTCCATAGTATGTTATATCAATCTTCTTCTTTTGAATTCGTTTATATAAATATGCAATAAAATTCAAGGAATAACATTTAAAAACACTACTTTGAAATGTAGGTCAAAATTGGGACACCCTGTATAATTGCCAATATTTTAGAAATGTGCCCTCAAATGTCATGTATAACATGCCATAAATATATTTTCCCAAAATGTATTTTTTTATGAATAATATAATATAAATTTGTATATGAAACATGGATGGGCCACCCTGTATTTTATGTTGATCTGTCGCCAGTTTTGTAACGTGTATATACGTCCATGTTTTATCAAGAGTGATGCCACGATAAAGTTTCTTGTCCTCTAGACCATTTTTACTTTTCACTGCTTTCATTAGCCAATAGCGATGGTCATTTGATAGCGCTTGTAATTTAAAATACAGACGTTTATAGGAGCAACTGGAAAAACGTGAGAATATTTGAAATTGCAGTGGATATTAGGCTTACTATCATAGACTGTCAATTTTTTTATTTGGAACAAAAAGCTAACTATTCTGCTTAAGGTATTTCTAACAATGAGCGGGAAGCCGGGAAGGCCGGGTCAAACAGGACTTATTTTCCCGCTATATTCAAGTTTTGTCGTCGAACGTTCCCAACCCCTTAACTTTCACTCGAAAAAGTTTCAACTTGAAATGCTTAAGGCTTGATAAGCGTAAAACACGTGACAGCTATAATCGTTCTCGCAGAGGCGGTGGTTTAATATGAAATGTATGTCTCTTAAAGTCTCTCACGTTACTGAAACATCTAGCTACCAGCCGTTTTTTTATTCCAGAACTACGCTTTACGTATCATAGCCTTCGTTGCTATTGCCCGTCAAATGCAGCGATCAGCAGTTAATTGACCTCAGACGCAACAAGTTTCTGTGAAGGCAGGCATTTGTTTTTCTGCTGTAGTTCGCTGCGGCGCTGAGCTAAGCGTCCTTCGTATCTGGATTAGTCTGAATTATGGTACAGGGCGATTAGGTAGAATTAGTAGATAAACAGGGCGAGATTTTAGTGCCCTATTATAAAATGTATTAATATTATAAGGGCAGTACGTAAACAATTCGATATGCGCAACAATGTCAGGATAATATTAAAGCCACTTGGTGGTGCCAAGAGAAGATAGTAAAGTGGTCATTCAGACCTAGGATGTTACTTCGACCAAAGTCCACCATATCAATATCCCAAGAGCTCCGATATTTCCCCTGGCAGAGCAAACCGAGCAGTAATTAACATAATCAACTGAACCCAGCAATCGGGCTCCGAAAGACTCACAACAACCCCCAGAACCTGGAGGCGTCCCACCTGCAGATCTACAATAAGTAGAACAAAGGAAATACTCAGTGCGCACTACTTGATCTGAGATGTGGCCTTTATACCCGCCTGCGTGTATAAGAAAGTTTATCCTGGTAATCAGTGCCCAGAGCAGGAATGGAATCTATAACATAAACAGGCTTAAGGGGCGTCGTGTTGAGTGATACTAACCAGACTTGTCAACCTTCTGGAAAGATTTCCTGCGCTTCAGATGATGAGGTAATATTTCCTACAATTTGAATTATCCGAGTATTTTTCGGTCTGTAATATCAGAAAATGGGATAGAACTCACTCGTCTACCGACCTGTGTGAAATTTCATTTCGCGCGATATTGTGTCGAAAATTACCCCTAAGAAATTAAATTGGCATTTTCGGAGTGCCTTAGTGGTCTCAGTTGTTTTAAAAGTAAACGTGCGTACTTTCGTGAACCTTACGTAGAAATGAACAACGAGGTTCTGCTGAAAAGCTGTTAAAACGTTGAGAAGTGTATGCAGGTAACAAGTAAAAAAAAAGAAATGAGGCCAAGATTGTATTTTGAATATGATTGCCAGGATCATTTCACTTGGCCGTTATGCAGACAGGATCAGGCACTTGCTGGAGGGATAGTGCGGGTGATTCCTGGCATAGAAGTGTGATTCTGAGGCTTGTATTCTGCGGGCGGGTGAGCTGGGAGGGCAATGTAATTATTGCAACTAGCAGGCAAGTTGGTATCTGGCATACAACTAGTAGGTCCATAGGTAAGAGACTGCGTAAGAGATGCGATTTGCAACTAGTGCGGGCCCATAAATTTATATGCTCAAACTGCAATTGCGATTTTAATTACTTATATTTTATTTATATATTCGCTAATCACTATTTCTATTTTATATTTTTACTATATCAATCTGTCAACATATATGCAATAGAACATAGTCTTCGGTTGAATCCCTCTTAATCCAAAGTTATTTTTTTCTCCTAAAAATCCAAGGTTCCTTATTAAAAATAATTTGAACATTACTCTAAACGGCCATGCTATTCTGATAGAATAATCAGTTATAGATGATAATCTCAAATTTATTTCTCATGTTTGTAACAAAGAATTGTTTCACTGTTTTAATTAAACGCCTACAAAAAATTTATAATCCATGTTTAAGAAGGAGAAGAAAATATGATCATATTAGTTCATGTTTCGAACAGTATACATTTATTATGTTCACAAACTTCTACGTACTTGGATTCCTTCATTTTTGAAAAATAAAATGATATCTCGTGTATACTAGTAGCATTTTTAACGCTGGTAAAAATGAGAAATAAAAAAAAACAATTGAGAGTCGTTATTTTGATTTTTTTCAGTAAAATAACATTTTTTTAATGGAAACCCCTGTATATTATATTTTTTTCTGTTAAAGCATCAAATTTTAAACAAAAAAGTTCATAATGACTTTTCCGCTAAAGTCAAAATAACGATAAATATTTTTAATTATTGCAGTATTATAATATTAAGACGGCTATGAAAACAACATGGCGTTCGCGATTTGACAGCATTAAGATAAGCGACAAATTGTTAAACTGGACATACTCGCAACTAGAAGGCTTTGGAAAACAATGATAAAATCAAATAATGTCAAACATTAGTGTAAATACTTGTTTATAAGCTTTATTGTGTCATTAATTTAAAGAAAAATGTTCTCCCATGAGAAAAGTGTGATATGTTAGAATGCTATTTAGTGTGCAGAAAATCCTCCTTGAGAGCAAGAGAATACTACAGTGAATTATATCCCGCTCGCATTCAACCGTATGAACGATATTTTCTGAGACTTTATCGAAAATTTAGGGGCAACGAAAATGTTTTTGCTAAAACAAGGGCAAAAAAAGAATTCATAATAAGCGAGGCCACGGAAATTGCAGTTATTGGATATTTTGAAGCTTATCGTGAGAATTCAATAGCAGATATTCTCAAGGACTCTAATTTCAGTTATGGTACTGTTCAAAGGATTTTAAAAAAATACAAATTTATTCCGTATAAGTACCGACCAGTTCAAACGCTTTTGGCCAAAATGTAAATAACTTTCGTTACCTTTTATGGACAGATGAATCAAATTTTTCAAATTCTGGAATGTCTAATAGAAAAAAACACCATTATTGGTCAAGAGAAAATCTTTTGTTAGTACATCCAAGAGGCCCACAAGTCCGTTTCAGTTTCAACGTTTGGTGCGGTATAATTGGTTCAAAAATTGTTGGCCCGTTCTTTTATGAGGGAACCCTAACTGGTGAAAGATATGTGGAATTTATGTCAGAAATTCTGACTAATTTCTTAGACGAATTGGATCTTATAAGTAGACATCATCTGCATTTTCAGCAAGATGGCGCACCTGCCCACAACTCCAGAGGTACTTTTTCTAAGTACTACTTTTAATGATCAGTGGATAGGAACAAATGGCCCAATACAGTGGCCTCCCAGATCACCAGATCTAAACCCACTTGATTACTTCTTGTGGGGTTACTTAAAGAACCAAATTTACAAGCGAAGGTACGATAACCTTGACGCGTTAAAGACTGCAGTTAGGGAAAAGATAACCCAGATAGATGGTAGGACCATACTTAAGACAGTTCGAGCAGTTGAAAAACGTGCCCAAAAATGTATTGAAGAACAAGGTGGTGTTTTCGAGCATCTTCTTTAAAAAAAATTGTTATTGTATTTTGTAAGATTATAAGTTGATGTTGAAAATAAAGTTTGTCGATACAATTTAATTGTTTCAGATTGGAGGCCATAACTTCAACAATTTGTAACCTCCATTCAAGAAACATTCAGTTCACTGACACTTTAACTATCCCTCTTCACAAAACTACTTTATTTCATAAATGCTTTACCTATAATGCGATCAATCGTATAATGCATTACTTCTAAACATCTTGATCTCAATAATTTCAAAAAGCAAATTAAACAAATTATCTTTGACACTCAAATCTGAAACTCTTAGTATATAGTTCAGCCATATGTCTGCATATTATATATATCGTTTATAGTTATTTTTTTTTTAATTTTGCACACTCATTTGCACGTTGTACTTAATGTGTAATTTTTGTTTAAATTCAATAATATGCTGTTGAAATTGTTTTCAATATTCTACCTCTAGTTATTTTCAAGGGTTAAGTGGTAGAATAGCTTGCAGCTAAATTTCGTTTGAAATGAAAGTCGTTCATTATTATTATCATTATTATCATTATTATAATTATTATATGTATAGATATATCTATTTATCAACTCCTTCACATATTTTATCTAAAACATGGAACCGCAGTTTCATACCTATATATTTTATAGGTATATCAGATATAGGTATGTACATATGTTTTTTCAGGCTTCCCGTTAAAATCCTAGTTTAAGTATGTTTTCCATTCTGTTATCGAACCCCTCGACAGCGAGAAGGTATTGATGGTTATTGTTTTCGACTTGTTTACATGTGGCATCTAATCTATTTTATCTCTAGAAAAGGGCATGTTATTAAAAGGGTCTCTGTGGCGGGGCAAAGACATTTGTTAAAGACACTGGCGCCGAGCCAAACAGCCGTACACATGCTTTAGAAGTTTATTATTGATATTTTTTTTGAGAATTTTGTTAATTTGCGAATTTTAACGGTTAATAACAGTTCTCTTGTATAGCATTTCCGAGAATGGGAAAAACCTTAATATTATCAAGGAATGGCTGATGTTACCGAGATATCCGCCTATGATGAAGTAATAATATCAAGATAGGGTAAAAGATGGGGTTCTAGAACTTCGTGGATATAACGCTGCGCGTTCATGTTACCTCTGATGAAGATTAAAGGTGACCTGGAACCATAAGCTATAGCACCCCAAACCATAACTCCAACAGTGTGATGAACATGTCTTTCAACAAAAAAATGTGGATTCCTCCTTTCACCACGTCGCCTTCTAACCCTGGCACGACCATCGTGCATGCCTAAACAAAATCGAGACTCGTCACTAAAGACAATACTGTTCCATTCCTGATCCCAGAGTGACCGTTGTCTGCACCACTCAAGGCGATTACGTCGGTGTTCTAGAGTTAAAGGGAGGACCCAGTGTGGCCGGTATGAAAACAAGCCAAAACTTCTCATTCGTCGGTAAACACTTCGCATGCCAATAGGTCTTCCGTGTTCTGCAAACCATTCATTTGCAATGGACCTGGTATTAGAGAAACGGTCCCTTAAGGCCAATAATCTTAGGCGGCGATCTTCACGGTCTAACGACTATGGTCAGGACTTTTCGATGCATCGAAGGCGTATCTGCTTTGTCTATATTATGTCCGGTGGCTAGTTTATGGCCATGTGCAAACTATGGTACATGAGTACCGCACCCTAACGATGAAGAGATGTTTACCATGTCTATTTATTGTATTTCCAACTTGAACTAATTGCATATTTTCCGATCTGTAACAAGCGTACTATAGGGCCTTGATGGCTACTTCTAAAATTGATATAGCATACTGTACTGTTTAGATTAGACTTTGAGTTATAAGCGCCAACCCGCCATTTTGAGTAAGTCAGTTTATATTGTATGGAGTTCTCATAGGGAACATCAAAATGAGCTACCAAATGATCCCTCATTCTGTAAAAAAACGTTCCGTCTTCTTGAAACGGTCAATTCCAACCTTTAGGTTAGAATATAGTATTCGTGCAAAAATTTCATCGACCCGAATTTAAGTTTGCTATCTTGACACATTTAAAGAATAAGTGGGAGGGAAATCTTTTTGAAAAGCAGTTGACGAGAAAATGAATATCAAAAGACATTCGTCTCTTACGTAATTGTAAATTACTCTGCTCAAGATTCCCATCCTGCAAAGTTGCGCATCACGATGCTAATAACAGGTCCATCCTACATTTGCCATACTATGAGTGTACTGAGATGGAAGCCATACAAAAGTAAGCGATCCGTTACCAAGCAAAACATCTGCTATATGCAAGCTACTATGAATAGAGGGCTCGGCCTTAGAAACAGATTCAGGACATGGGCGCCCGCAGGCATTTATCTCAGTGTACTACTCTTGAAACTTTTCAAAGAGTGGGGGGTAGCAATTTTTTTCAGGAAGGCGAATCCTAAAAAACACAAAATTGTACACAAAATCATCTTTAACAAGCTAATTTAAACGTCCAACCTGATTTTTAGGAGACTGCCTCTCGAACGCCTGTGCAGGCGCTCGTCTATAAGGACGTCGTTCTAATTCTATTTGATTTGAATTGACTTAAGTTTGTTTTTTTGTGACTTTCTTAATAAACAGCAATTTTAAAAAAGTCTCCCTCCTATTTAATTTCTAGACAAGTCATGTTAGTAAGCTGAAATTTGGGGTGATGCAACTGATGAATGAATACTATATTTCAAGAAGGCGACTGGGCACCAAATTTGATTTTTTTTAATAGATTGGAGGGGTTATGCGATACCTCGTTGTGAAGCTATTTATCTGTGGAATCCTGGAATATAAGTTTACTCTCTCAAAATGACAGACTTCGGGCTAAATGTCTAATAAAATATGGGATACCTTATTTGGGAAAAGTTGACAGTTTTTGTAATCAATTTAATAGGATTTCTCATATCTTATTACGTACTTATCCAGATAGATCCTTCAAAGAGAAGAGGATTAATATAACATACATTTTGATAATTGGTTGTTGAGTGATAATCGATTCAATCACAAAAACGATCTACTGACAGCCTGCCATTTTGAAAGAGGTAGTGATTTTACAATATTGGATTGTAAAGCATCTATAAGGAGTTTCGACCCGAGGTATCATGTGGCCTCCTATACTATTAAATAACGTTCCAAGATGGCGCCACCACGTAGGATACGGGTATTAGAAGAATTAAGTGGAGATTGAAGATTAAAATCTTAATTCTTTAAACAACTCCCCGATTCGGTGACATTTTGCAAATGTAATTTCGTTTACAATGCATAAAAATACAGGGTGTAATTTAATTGATAGTTAAAAATACAGGATATGATTCCTTAGCTCATTTTAAGAAGACAAGTTTATATGAACATATGTCCTAAACCTCACTTTTGAGCTACACTTTAATATTTTCATGAAATTTGACATGAAGCTACTAAGCACCAATAGGCATTTTTTGATGTGGAATATTTTTTAATATTTATACCTGTGGCGTCCGTACGGGATGTATACTGGAGATTTAAAAAACAATATGGTACGTCATTACTTTTTCCGGAAAGAAAAATCATTTTGAAAGCCATCATTTATTTTACAACAAATTTGACCTCCTGACTTTTTCCGTCCAATGTACCGTTATCGCGTAAACAAATAAAAACCATTTTCATGCATTTGTGGTATAACGAAATTATTTTGAAGTATTAGGCTGGTTCCCTATTTTGTTTTTAAAACGTTTGATCGATTACGTTGCGATCTTATTTTGACAAGTATTCATAAACTTGATAGTTTTTTACATTGTGAAAGTTTGCTTAATCAATAATAAAGAGAATATAAGTAAACTATGTCAAGATTTACAAACTCCGAGATATGCATTTTATCAACGGACTTGCTGACGGGAATGCGCGTATGGCTAGGCGGATATATCAAGAGCGGTATCAAAATCCTATCACTCCCGATGCCCCGAATGTTTTCTAGAATGAACAGAAGACATGAAACTGGGAGTCTCAGCACTGACAACAGTTCCAAAGGGTCACATCGCACGGTGACAGCACCAGAATTAGAGGAAGCTGTTTTAAACACAATTGAGGAACATCCAGAAACAAGAAAAATTGCGGTAATGCTTAATGTTTACCATTTTTTTATTTGAAAAATATTTGTTGATAATCTACTATACCCCTATCATATTTAAAGGGTTCAAGTACTACTGCAGCATGAGTTTCCATTGCGTTTAAATTTCTGCCGAAGGTTTTTAGAAAAACTTGAAGAATACCCTTTATTTGATATCAAAATACTCTTTACTGATGAAGCTAGTTTTTTACGCAATTCCATTCGAACTTTCCATAACAATCATGTATGGGCCGAAGAAAACCCATTCGCAATTACGGAGGCACATCATCAGGATCAGTCTTCCGTGAATGTGCGGGCTGGAATAATTGAAGATTCCCTCATAGGACCGTTCTTCCTTTCAGGACGATTGGATGGATTATTCTGTCGTTACTTTCTTGCAAACGATTTGCAAATTTTGCTGGAGGATGTGCCTCTTTTCTTAAATGTGGTACAAATGAACCGTTTACTAATTGCTGGATAGGATTTGAGGGAACTCAATCTTGGCCTCCCAGGACACCTGATTGTAAATAGCTTAGACTATTTTTTGTGGGGGCACCTCAAGACTTTGGTTTATACTGCACCAGTCCAAACTGTAGAGGAATTAGGCAGAAAATTTTACTTTCTCGCCAAACCATAAGAAATTCTTCTGGAATTTCTGAAAGTCTTCGCCAATCCATGAGAAAGAGAATTTACACCTGTATTCTAGCAGAAGGATGACATTTACAACAATTCTTGTAACAAATAAATTAAATAGTATTAGTTTATTTGATCCAGAGGAATTGTCAAAACTTGGTGCAAACATGTTTTTTAATTTTCATGCATTACAAAATCGCTAAAATCGCAAGTGGTAGTTTGCAGGTAAGATGTGTTTTGGATTAATGATTATTTAAGTAAAGTTAATTGATTGAATTAGCGAAAATGGTTTTTATATTGATATTTTTCTGAAAAATCTCCAGTGTACATCCCGTACGGACACCACTGGCAGAAATATTAAAAAATATTCTACATCAAAAAATGCCATTGGTGGTTGTAGCTCAAAAGTTAAGGTCATATGTTCATAAAAACTTTTCTTCGCAAAATGAGCTAAGGAATCATGTCCTGTATTTTTAGCTATCAATTAAATCACATCCTGTATTGCATTGACCTTTTACGAACTTTTTGTACTGTTCCAACACTTCATTTCTAGATGATAGTATTGATTAGTATAGAAAAAAGCTCTTAAATTTTAGCAAAGTAACAGGTTAAATTTTAATGTGATTTTTCTTCCAAAAGACGAATTTTCAATATATTAATTTGACAGCATTTTTTCTCAGTGATCACACCCTGAATTATTATCTATTAATTTGTTTTGCTTATTGTCAGCTAAGCACTGTTTTTCTCTTTTAGGTGAGTAATAAGGCGATATTTAACATGCTCAATCAACGCAAACGTAAGTACTGTTTGTTTTTGTTTATCTATCCAGTTCGCTTTAACATCAGTCATCATATCTGAAAAGCCACTATTTCTCTCATCTTACGTTTTGCGTCATCGATTTTTCGAGGTTTTGTGAGTGAGGTACTCCAGCTAAATAAATATATTTTAAGATAGCACTCATATTTTCCAATATCGTCCTAAGGATTTTTTCTAAAAAAATAAAGGTAACTTCTTACAAAAACGGTGACTGCAATGTATTTTTTGAGAATTATTTGAACTGTTTTTCTTTTCATTTTAACTTTAAACTGATATGTTTTATTGATTTTTAATTGCATTTGCATTTTTCCTATCTCACTTTCTGCACGCAGATCCGTGTTCTGCATTCTGCATGCTGATAGAAAAAATCTTATACCTAACAGTTGCGGAAAGTGTATTTTTGGCCCTTGACGGCTTGCCCGAACTCTTCCGCACTTGTTAGGTAAATAACACGGTTGACGTCAAAAGGACATAAACTGTATTATTCATATCCATAAACGTACCGTTGTCGTCTTTTCACCAATATTCGTTATTAACGTATACCTAAGATAACTTTTTTGGATAGTATAGGTACGTGATTTGTGAACTGTTTTACTGATATTTTTTTCGTAAATTGATTGGGCGAAGAGGGGGAGGATCAAGGCCATAACAAAGAAAGTAGTGTAACTTTTTATCGACTCTATTAATTTTCCTGGCCTTGGTTTCATTTGAAAGGGTTCTAAGGTGCGCTTCATCCATTAGGTGGCACTCAACCATATCTCAGTTTCCCTGGATTTTCTCGATAATTTTAAATTACATGGAACTACTCAGAAAGTGCCTGAAAAATTCTAAAAACTAGTAAAAACAGGTGACCTCTATTTTTCTCAGTTATAAGGTTTCGAATAAAAATTTAACTTGTTCAAATTTTTTGTTGTTCGCTAGATTAGGCCCGAAAAATTCTAAAAACTAGTAAAAACAGGTGACCGCTATTTTTGCCAGTCATAAGGTTTCGAATAAAAATTTAACTTATTCAAATTTTTTGTTGTTCGCTAGATTAGGCAGAGTGTTGAAGTCATTAGTTATATCAAATTAATTACATATTTTAGTAACTTCAATATAACAATATTATTATATTAAACCGCTTAAAATCATTTTCACGCTTTAACCATGGCAGCTAGATGGGGGTAACATTAACTCAAAAATGTAAAATAGTAATTGCGTGTACCATAAAAACCACTGGCATGCATAGACAAGGTGTAATGAATGGTAAGATTGTACATCACTACTGATTGAGGATAAGACACGCATATTATTCAGTCAATGTTGTAATGAGGTGCCATAGCTTTCTTCACATGCCATATAGTGTTTCCAATATCAAGCTTCACACTGTTCTCAGAATAGGGGAGGCTAAACCTTTTCATAAGAATATTTTAGGATTTTACCTCAAATATACAAACATAAACATCTCCAAAACGAGTGATCTGTGAAAAAGTCCTTACGAGACAAAATTTATGGAAAATTGAATAGTTTCTTTATAAAATGCACTTCTTTTCTCCGAAAAGACTAGTGGCCTAGAAAATATTTCCTACTAGGGACCCAGGTCCCCAGTTTCTATCAGGCTGTCTCTTGGTAGGGAAGCATCCTTGGACCCATATTTATAGAAACTTTTTTGTTATTTTTGGATGTACACGTCATTATTAAACACCATGTATTATACTAGGGGCCATAGTGTAAGGAAGCATCTGAGGGGAAGGAGACGAAATAATATATATAAAAAAAATATTTTCACCCCAAGGTAATGATTCCCCAAAATAAGTTGTATTATGGGCCAGGTGGCATAGTATGAGAAAGCTTCTGAAATGATGGCAGATAAACAGATATAAATGAAAACTCCCTTTCACCCCAAGGAAACGGTTCTGCAAAAGGAGTTGTGCCTTAAGAAAAAATACTCTATAATAAAGACAGTTAATAGGTTAGATGGCATGGTGTAACGGTACGTTTACATCTGACATAATATTTTGCATAATATTTATCATCAGACACTAGTTCTGACTAATGTAAGCGACCAAAAATTTATGTCTGAAATATATATCAGTCTTTGGTAATATGTGTCGAGATATCTATACGATTGATGTAAAAATTGCTGCTTTTACAAGTCTCGACTCGCCGGAAATAAATCGCGCTAGTTGACCAGTATTCTACTTTTGAAGAAGTGTCCAGCAACTTATTATCGCGTATACACGAACCAAGTAACATGACGCTGTAATGTAAAAGTCCGTTTTTTATTACAGTATGAAATAAATAGAGTTTATGACATCCAGGAATTTAAAATCTCCTTATTGTTTTGTAGGATGATGTGGAGAAGACTGAAAATGACAATCAGATACAAGATAATAGTCAAGATGTGTCACTTAAGCATTCTGAAGTAAATATTATTGATAATATTAAACCTATAGACCAGGAAACTCAACAAAATAATAGAAGGAAAAAGAAAAATAATTATTTAAAGGAAAGTGATTTGCTCATGCAAAAATCTATTACACGTTTTGAATGAAGAAGATGTATTTGGGAAATACATTGCAACTGAACTGAGAAGTCTTTCGTCCGATTATTTACGTAGGAAGTTAAAAAGAAAATTTCAACAAGCTATATCAGAAATAAGTGAGGAAGATGATCGCCTAAATTCGGTTATCTATAGTAATCCCAGTTCAGTGAGCTCATATTCTAGTCATGCAGAACATTCATAAAAGTCAACAGACTTTTCCACAATCTGCAGCACAGTACTTGCACACAGAAACTGAGAGTAGTTATGTAAATTTGTAATATTGTTTTTCTAAAATTAAAAACTTACTTTCAGTACTTGAAATGTTGTTCTACATACTTCCGGAATAATTATACTTATTGTGTACTTCGGTATTCTAAATAAATAACTCAGGTCGGCATAAGAGTCACCTGCAGATAATATTACTGTTAAATTTTGAAACTTATAAGGTAAAAATAATTTGTATAATAAACTTGTAACCTGCTTACCAGACGCCAAAAATCTTAATGTTACGGCAATCCTCTCGCGAATACTGATAGCTTTTCCGAACGTGGTATCTTGTTTTGATGCGAAAGGCGCTATTTTATTATTAACTGGCTGTATGCACCATGTTCTCCACGTACCTTAAAATCCATTCTCGAACCCACGCAGTTCGTTTTTTCTTATTTCTATTTTTTATCTATTAATAATTATAATAGCAGCACATTTTCTTTTCGATATTTTCATCGTATCGATATCCACTATACCGGGACATCGTCTAGTCTAAACTTCAATGAATATTTATTGCAAGTTTTTGGAATATATACGATGTATATGATATAAATTTCTCATAATGTAAACAGTTAATGCTACTTATGTCAGATGCTCTTAGATAAATATCGTACAATTAGTGTCAAATGAAGTGGTAGCAGATAAAATATATAAATAAAAATTCATATTTACCCCAAGGAAATGATTCCCGAAAATGATTTGTATCTCAAAAAATACTTTATTATAAAGACAATTCATGGGCTAGGTGGTATGGTATGAGAAAACTTCTGAAGGGAAGTAGATGAAAAACAAGTAAAAACTTATTTTCGACGCCAATGAAATGATATCCAGAACCAGTGGCGTGCACAGGAAAGGTTTAAAGAATGGTAAGCTTCTAGGCTACTGATTGAGGATAAGGCACGCATATTATTCAATTAATGTTGTAATGAGGTGCCATAACTTTCTTCACATGCCATATAGTGTTTCACGTATCAAGCTTCATAGTGTTTTCAGAATAGGGGAGGCTAAATCTTTTCATAACATCCTAATTACCTCAAATATTCAAACCTCAATATCTCCAAAACGAGTGATCTGAAAAAAATTCCTTATGAGACAAAATTTATAGAAAATTTAATGATTTTTTCAAAAATGCACTTCTTTTCTCTGGAAATATTACCTACTAGGGGTCCAGATACTTCAGTTTCTACGTTACTGGTTTAGTTTGGGCTGACAAACTCTTATTGCTTATGATGTGCTCACTGAACGTCTAAAATCTTGACTGAGTATCTTTACCCGCTCCGAAGATATATATTTTTTTTCATTTTCGCCAATAAAAAAGTACTTACTCTATTATAAAGACTATCTACAGACTAGGTGGCATGGTGTAAAAAAGCTTCTGAAGCGGAGCAGATAAATAAAAATTAATTTTCACCTCCAAGGAAATGACTTCCCACAACGAGTTCTATCTCAGAAAAAATACTGTTTCATAAGGAGGATTTTTAGGCAGGTCGAACGGCGTGAAAAAGCTTTTGAAATGAATCCCGAAAACGAGTTGTATCTCAAAAAATTCTCTATTATAAATACGATTTTGAAGGGGAGCAAATAAAAAAACAAAAAACCTATTTTCACCATCAAGGAAATGATTCCCCAAAAAGATTTGTATCTCAGAATATACTCTATTATAAAGCCGATTTATAAGTCACGTGGTACGGTGTGTGAAAGCTATTGAAGAGACATCAGCTAAAAAATTTAAATAATAATTCTTTATAATGGAACAATTTTTTGAGATACAACTCTTTTTGAAGACTCGTTTTCTAGGGGTGAAAGGGAATTTTTATTTCTATTTTTTATACGCTACCCATTCGGAGCCTTTCTCACACCTTGCTACCTAGCTTTGGAATCGTCTTTATGACAGAGTATTTTTGAGATACAAAAGGTTTTGAGTAATAATTCTCTTGTAGGCGAAATTAATAGTTTTTATACTAGACTATTTCTTTGAGATACAACTTTTGATTTTTATCTATATTCTTCATCTACTATCTCTTCAGGAGATTTCTCACACCATACCACCTAGCCTATGAATCTCTTTATAATATTTTTTTGACATACAGCTCGTTTTGGGGAATCATTTTCTTGGTGGTAAAAAGGAATTTTTATTTATATTTAGTACTCCTATCCTTTCAGAAGGTGTCTCACACCATGTCAGCTGCCTATAAATCGACTTTATGATAGAGTATTTTTTTGAGACAACTTGTTTTGGGGAGTCATTTCCTTGGAGCTGAAAATGTTTTTTTTTACATTTTTATGTGCTTCAGATGTTTTCTCACTAAATGCGTTTTAGGTCATTAATTACCTCAATACCTTTTATAGAATAATATAAGTGAATTACTTAGTCGTGGTTGAAAACGATTCTCTCTATTAGGGTGCTTATACTCGTGCTTTGAATACTTCTCTCTGGCTAATGTATTTATTGGTGCGGGTCCTTAGCTGTATTCCTCTCCTTCGCTTTAAGATGTCGACGCCACTGGTCATTCGGGTATCTTCAGCAAATTTTCTGCTACATATTGTCTGTCAACTTCACACTGGTTAATTTACAAGCCAATGTTAAGGGTTTTGACATTTTCACTACTTCCATAAGAGATAATTTTGTTTCCGTTGCCTTGGTGTAAGCTAACGGAAATCTGACGACTTTCCAAAATGATATATTAGACCAACTTTAAATAAGAAAATATTCCAAACAAGACAATAAGGCAATTTAAATGTTTTTACATATTGAAGCCAAGCAATTCTCAACATATACGAAGTTTTCAGTGAAAAAATACATATTTTATATTGATGAGTTAGTATTACCCGCCCTAGCGGTCATGGTTAAAGCGTGAAATTGACTCAAATGCATAACATATTGAAAACATATTTAAATAATTGGTTTGATATAACTATAACTTCAACGCTGCGCCTAATCTAGCTAAACATGAAAAGTTTATTTTTCATTCATAACTTTGTAACTAATAAGGATAGCGGCCTGCGTTTGTCACCAGTTCGTAAGACTTTCCAAGTACTTTTCAAATACCCTAAGATAATAACATGGCATTTGGGATTACCAAAAAAATTAAGAAAAACGGAGATTTGGTCATTGAGCGTCACCTAACGGCTAAAAAATAACTATGCTGACAAAGCTTAACCTCCGTTGGAAGCGTGCACTAGAACCATTTCAAATGAAATCAAGAATATGAAAATTGATAATACCAGTCAGTAGATACATAACTTTTTCTGTAATGACTTTAAACCCGTCCTTCCTAAAGAAATCAATTTATGAAAAAGCTTACGTACATTATCCAAAAAACAATTTGAGATGTTATTTTATTTATGTATATTTGTAAAAAATAGCATTTGTATTCTTGAGATAAGAATTACTCCCTAGCGTCCATTTTAGGATGCCAGAAATAATTTTCAACAATTTCTCTTAGACACATTTGTTATGAACTTTTTCACCCAATAGTTCTAGGTTGAGTGCTTGCCGAGATATAGCCGGCGTTGGCCCACCCGGGATTGTATAGCGATACGTTCTGAGTTTCACTCATACTATGGTCTTTTATATCATTAGAACAGTTTTAAAGGTAGGTAGAGTTCTTTCTTTTTAGTGACTAAATAAAAAATGATGATTCCGAGCTTTTTATTTTGAAAACAGATTCGATATTTGAACAGAGAGTGAAAAGCGGCTGATTTTGACCAACGTACACATGCTAAATAATCAGAGTAGTTCATGAAAATGAGAAGTACTTCACACAGTTTGTATATTCGCACTATACAGGATGTCCTAAAAGCTTTGGCACAAAATATTCATCGGATTTTTTTTAATGAAGACATTTATTCAAACACTAACTAGTTATCATAAATTACAACACAATACTTAACTAAACTGTACTGTCGAATTATGTGGATTCAGATCAATTTCTCTCAGTCTTTCGAAAATTCGACGTCTTAATTGTTCTTTATCTTGGACTTCCCAGCCTCCATAATAAACCTTCCTAGACAGTAAAGCCCAAAAATCCTCTATTGGGCGAGCCTTCGGCAAGTTTGGAGGATTATCGTTTTTGGGATTAAAAGGTTTGTTGTGTTGTCGAAGCCAGTTTTGGATATCTATTGAGTAATGGCATGTTGCTAGGTCTGGCCAAAACATGATGTTCGTGGACAAACTGAAGCAGTTTGGAAAGGTAGTTGTCAATATAGCTCTGACTATTCAACGCTTCACCCCTCACTCTTCCCATAAAAGGTTGGGATACACCCCTGTAATTGCGCACCACACAAGGATTTTATCTGCTTTATGTTTGTATCTAACATTGTCTGGGTATTCCTGTACGTTGTCTATATATCATCCTTCGTTTCCCTTCATTTCAGAATTACACAAAGTGAAATACTTTTCGTCTTCTAAAATAATGATTTTTCCATTGGCAAAGAGTACCCGCCTGAGTTGACGATATCATATTGGTATACGACGGAGTTGCGCTTGAGAGTATTTTGATATTTAAGACCATCCCTCCTCAATTCCAACGATATCTTACTCTTAGAAGATCTATATGGATCAGCCAGTCTCCTTGTTGACATTCCAACCTGATTTTTTGCTCTTCTCACCAATCTCTCTGACCTCTAAGCAGTAAATGCACGTGGTCTTCCACTTTTTGGGAGATTCAGACATGCTCACTCCGCTGTTGTTCGATAAATGGTTGTGCGTGAAATGTTTTTATTCTGGAATATTCGACAGATTTTAGCTTCTAAATAGATTGTCAAACAGATAGTAAAGTAAGTAAATAAACTTTTGTTTCCAAAGGCAACTTGATATTATTTTATGTTTGTTAAAATTAGAGCTAATGAATTTTGTGCCAAAACTTTTAGGACATACGTTAGGACTTTAGTTAATTATCACCCGAATTCTAACCCAAGAGAACTCATGGACATAGCAGTTCTGCCTCACAATTTGGCTTACTTTTTTGTCCGATGCACTTGCTTTCACCATGGAATTCACGCGTGAAGCGCTATGCAGCACTTTATATTTTGAATCAGTAACCAATACAATCGATAGCAGACAAATTAGGAGAATCAAATCTAGGCAAGTTACTTAAAGTGTATGTTCATATAAATTGTATTTGTCCAAGAATTGAACAAATACGGCTCGAAAATGAGGTAAGTGATCACTGTCTTTTCAGTTTCTGACCTTAGTTTTGAATTCCCTGGTTTGATTATCAAAAACTCCTACTGTTTTTCATCTCTGTCACAGTAGTTACTAAGAAAAATTTACAAAAAGATTCGAATAGAATCATTAATTTACATATTATTTGTTAATAATTATTCTTCCGCGGCATAATGAACAATCCCTTAAAGCTGCCAGATTGTCAGAGTAACTAGACTTTTCGTAATGTAAATATGAAATAACGTGAAAGAAACATCTCAAATCGCAGAGAAACTTGTCACTATGATACTTAAATGTTGTCATAAAATCTGCTGATATCTTTTATAACTAATTATTATTACAATTTTTGTCTCGTCTATGAGCAGGAAATGCGAAATGGGAAGAATGTACAATAAAACAATTTGAACTTAAATGGCTCTTTCACCATTATTAAATATAATTGAATCATGACTGCACGGATTTTTTTGGGATGTTTCATCATGGCTGAAATTGACATGTTTTCTTTCCGCCTCTATAAGCATGACGAGCGCTGTTTCGTGCTCATTAGCAACTCATCAGTGCGGTATAAATCTTAGGTATTGGAGACAGACAAAAACGGAAATCAAACAATTGGTTATGGTCTTTTGAAATGAAAACATTGTGCGTAAGTAGGAGAAAATATTAAGACCGCGATCGCCAACAAACCATTGATAGGTGACAGAGGTAAGAATTTCACCTACTGGTGCACAATGTTCCATTTCAAACCTTTGTAATATCTGATGACCACAATGAACCCTTAACCCCTAGTGGACTTATGAACTGATCTCCTGTGCCTGGAGAGAGGTACTATCGAAAAAAATAATTTTTACCTTCCTGAGGACGATCTTAAATTTTGTTTTCAGGTTATTTCGAATTTTTTGTTCAAAGTATACAAGCAATAGTTAATATTTGGTATGCATGTCATTGGGTGCCTTTAAACATATTGTCAAAAATCAATAAATTTTGTTCATTCAGTATCAGCGGCTCAGTATACAGCGTGACACAAAAGTCCCGGAACGGCTCTGTATTGTCTCAGGTAAGGTGTTTTCTGAAAAGATCAAGATCAGGTCTTCAGTAACTTCCAGCAAGGAATTCAGCGGTGTAATCAAATTTGACATTGTCATTCACATTCAATCTTAATTCACGGTCAACTTTATTGTTTTAAACAGAAACCCCTATTTTTGATGTCGGGAATCGAAAGAACGGAAAATTTCACGTTTCAAGGTCAAATTGTGCGGCTAGGGAAACCTCTACAAATCTCACATGATTAATCATGAAAATAACTATCAAGACCAGGTCTGTACTAAATCTGGACGAGTAATCCTGGATTTGACCTTGAACTTCACCTTCAAGATCATTTGAAGGTCATTTTTTATTTTGTTCTTAAATAATTGAAATAGAAACCCGCAGCAACAGTATCGGTTAAAAATCACGAGCACCGTAGTTTCCTCGTTAAAACTTATCCAAAGATCTGACCACGACAGTTATTTTCGTCACTATTTGTGTGAGATATCTAGACGTTTTCCCGGCATCACACGTTTGGCCTTTATGTGACTTCTACTGGTCCAAATTTCCTGCTCTCTGGATTGTCGGCATCAAATAGGCGTTTCTATTTGGAAAAAGAGTTGATCTTGAAATGACTCCGAAGGAAAGGTTTGAGGTCAAATCTAAGATCACCACTACTTGTGAAACTTTACGAAAGAGCTGACCTTACCAGTTATTTTCATCACGATCTCTGTAAAATACTATAGGTTTTCCTAACAGCACATATTTGACCTTTAATTAACCTATTTGACCTCCAGCGGTCATCTGAATTTTGAATTTTAATACATATTCGAAATTCGAATGTAAAATTTTGGGCTCTGCCGACTGTCGGCATCAAAAATAGGGATTTTATTCAAAAATGCCGTTGAAATAAACTTGAAGGTGAATGTCAAGGTCAGCGTTCACTTTCTCGCTAAAATTTACTGAAGACCTGACCTTGATAATTATTTTAATCACTCATCTTGTGATATTTATAAAGGTTTTCTTAGCAGCACTCATTTGATCTTCGTTTGACTTTTAGTAATTATCTTGACCTTGAACTTTGTGTTTGAACGTAATTTTTTTATATTACAAGAATATATTATAAGAAATAAAGTTGACTATGAATTATTTTTAAGGTCAAATTCGTGGTCACCGTTGAATTCCTTGATGGAATTACTGAAGACGTGACCTTGATATTTTCCAAAAATACCTTACTCGAGAAAATACACAGGCGTTCCGGGACTTTTGTGTCACGCTGTATATTCAAACCTTTACACATTCAATGATAACAGCGTAGCGGTAGTTAATTATTCGTTCTGCATAATTGTTATTTATTTTCTCAGGACACAGAAAATACGTAGTAAGTAAGCATAACTATTCCTCGTATTGTTTGTGAACGTATTGTATGATAACAATGGTACGGCAGCGATGTGAGAAAGTGTACCTAAATTTACGCTTGAAGGCATTTCTGGAAGTCGTACACTGATCGGTGTTGCCGAACATATTACCTCATCATATTCAGGCCGATGAAAAACGGGTGCGAGGCAATTTTTTAGTCACGGTAAAACTTTTGTATTGATTAGGAATCATATAGTCCGCGAGATAATTTATATTACATGCCTGTCAAGAAGAACCTTGTATTTAAATTTCAATAAGTGTTGCAAAACTTAAGCAGAATCATTCATCAAAGCATAATACTTTCTTTTCCTATATTTTTTTAAGAATTTTTTTTGAAAAGCATACTACAGAAGTTCACCAAAAAGAAATTGCAATAAAATGTGATACGATAATAACACAATAGGCTACGTTTATAATCTGAAATGAAAGGCATGCACAATAATGTCCCCCTTTAAAATGTCATAACTAATGCACGTAGTAACCACAAAACAGTGACGTTGAAATTATTAACGTTTTAGCTGTCACTCAGCCCTTTCAATTATAAAAGTGAATCTGAAAAAACATTTTGTGTGAGTCTTGGTTTTGAAAACGTATTTCCCGAGCATAATTTAATTTTAAGAAGTAATAGTAGAAATTTAACTTAACTACTTTAAAAAATTTGATTACCATTTGATTACCTGACAGAGTAAGATCCCAGGGATAGTTGTAATTACTTTTTTTCTCAAGGACAAAACTTGGGGCATTTAGTAGCATCTATATTGTAACACGTTGTATAGTGCGGTAGGTCACAGACAGCTAGCGTGTTAGTTGTGGTATTTTTGAGTTATGTGTGTGTGAAGTGTCAAATTCTCGGCCATGTATGTTTTCAGTTAGTTGTCAAGTAGTGGGTTAGCAGTTCTGGTAGTTAGTTGTCGGCACGAAGACTAGAGATCAGAGGTTAAACTCATGGAGTGGGGCTGAAGCCAAAAGCGTCGACGATGAAGTAAGCACATTGCACAGGAAATGAATGTCAGGTGCTGCGCATGGGGCACCTGTCTAGTATGTAGACTGCGCTGAAAATGACTTTCAGGTTCTGCGCATAAGGTATCAGCTACGTCGTTATACGTTTGCAGCAGTTTTTTGCGTAGACTTTGAAAAATTGTAAGCATATCAATATTGCGGTAGGTTGTGTTGACATTTTTCAATGCGCCCATGCTCTACGTCCCCTAGATTTCCGATAGCTACACCATCCTTGACAGTTTAACCTCCTCTCTCTGGTCTCCAAAATTAAGAAGTAGCCAATAGGTATTGTCAAATGAAATTACAATATTGGGCCGGGGTAAGAAAGAAATTGAAATAATAACTTGATTTTCAAGTAATAGCAGCTATAAATTTTGAAAAATTATAGCCAAAGATAAAAAAGGGAGTTGATAAACGGCCCAAAGTTTTGACAAGGTCGAGATACTGATGAAAAAAATGTACCCATTAACAAAGCACTTAAAACAGGTACCGGAGATCAATGTATCCAGAAAAGCTAATTGCTGAAATCAGTCCATCCCTGGTTCTAGTCAGTCACAGTCAAAGTGGTGGATCGATTCTAAGTATACTGGCACAATGAGATAATGTAAGTCCGAAGGTGATGAATCATCAAAGACCCAAAATTTGTTTTGAGCCTTGGTCGGCACATTGTAATAATAGAGCCAAGTCTCGTCACCTCTCACGATGCTATTCACATACCGAGATTGCCCCTTATCAAACATTTTCAACATCTTTCGGCACCAAGTCGTACTACGAGTCATCTACTCGTGCGTCAGACTATGGGGTACCCAGTGAGAATAAAGTTTCCTTACATGTAAATGGTCATGCAGAATTGAATAAATTGCTGGTACATCAAGGTGTAAGGTCTCCTTTATCTGTTGGTATGTCACTCTTCAGTTTTCGTCTAGCATTTTCTTCACAGCAGTAATGTTTTCCTCTGTTAGTGAGGTTCGCGGCCTTCCTTTCCTCCTTAAACTACGCGTAAAGTCATACCTTAAAAGTGCCGTTATCTCACTACGTGACCACGATGCCATAGTTCACACTTTACACTGTCAATACGAATGTACATCTAAATCAACAGACGTGTTGCTGGCGGCTACTATGCAGTCATGGACATGTCTCAACATAAAGTAACATGAAGCCTCCTGCGTCTGTTTGTTGAGTCATATTGCAAAACTTGTATGTACCCCTTGTACAGTTTTTGATGCTATTTTATATTTTGTTGTTTAATTAATTGTCGGTATATTTGCTCTCCGCCGATCACGCGCAAAAAGTAAGAGTCCAGAGAACAGAAGTTATCCTCAAAAACTGTGCGTTATCCCACAGCTGTTTAAATTTTCGGGCCATTCGCGGAATATTACATGATTTAGTTCAGCAAAAAAGAGAAATGCTTGAAGTTCAAATGTTTTTAACCTCCAGAAATTCCTCCCTAACATATTTTAATGTATACATTTTAACATAAAAGTAGCAGTTGAAAACTTCAGGATGGCGACTAGGTGCAATTTTAGGATATATTATTAAATCGAATGGAGGGTGGCATTATACCTAATTTAGAAGTCTCTTGAGTGCTTAATAACTAGAATATAAACTCATCATCTTCCAACATTGAGCCTCAAACATGATCACGACTCTCTGAAACGTCAAAAAATGAACTTTGGGTGATTTCTAGTTTTTTTTTTGTTTTAGGCATTTTTCTTTGCCGCCACTGGACCGATTTCCAAAAGCTACAAAGATTTTTTGTCCTTGGCGTACTAGTAACCTTGTGTGAAAATTGCATCAAAATCCAAGCGGTACTACAGGTTACAGACGGGCCCAGGGTGACCGGCAGGGTTATTACTTAAGAAACCCATATAACGTCAAAAAAACGACAAAATGACAACCTGCTGACTAGATAGTTCCCTACAAATAGTTCACGCTCAATGACCAGCTGCAAGTCAGTTCCCCAGCATGCTTTGTTGGTTGCAGAATGCCGAAATAGATCTGGATGATTGTGTGTTGGTCTGCAAGTGTATAAATTTGCTATATGAGAAAATTATTTCTGGATATGCTGCCCATGAAGTACATGTATAGATTAACATTTGCCCCTTTTTTGTGTTTTGAAAAACTTTGAGAAGCATCGCGGGTAATAACCACCACGCCCGCGTTGTCTGTAATTAAGCCACATCACAGAAAAATTAAGAATGACGCATAACACACATTTTTGCAGTGCCTCACATCTAGGCGCTGATTTGTATTTCCTACTTGACATCGCAAAATAAATTTCTATAAAATTTACGAGACTGTGGCATATTTTCTCACCTGTTGGTTGTAATATAAGTTACCAACCAGTGATTTGCTATTCTTATCCCTCTCATTTTTGAAATGCAGCAAATTTACATAGATATGTAATTTTAAGACGAATAAGTGAATTATCATCAACACAAATCCTCACTAGGCAGCTATGCTCTGTCGTTTACAGCCTAGACCTCCAATCCTGCCATCCCTGAAGCATATTATGTTACATTACATCAGAGCCAAACCATGATATCTGAAGCGTCATGACGTTTAGGCAACATGCACAGCTACGGAACGAGTGCACATCAAGTGAACAACAGCTAGTTCTAAGTTGACATCTTGTAGAAAAACCTACATAATGTCACTTTTTAAGATATGTAATACGCCTGTGGACAGACCGACCGACAGACTGACATGCAGAAATGAGTAATGATGTAATACCAAACAACCAAAGATCTCATGTCTTTTTTTCTTATGTCGTAGGAAGTAAGAGCCTCGTCATTTGGCAACTATGTAGAGACGCAGACGATAGGTTAAGCATTTTTAAAGCCTATATGCAGCGTATATACTATTACTGCGTTTACGGAAGCGAGTCTTGTGTTTTGCCGAGTAGAAACCATGATTTAAATGATATTTAAGTCATTTGTTGATAAAACTGCGACTTAGCTACTTTTAAATTGGCATAACCCATCATGACAGCTTAGCCATTACTGATAGACAGAAAAACGAACTCAGACTAGGTAAAAATGCTGGTGTGATTCCTCTTTCCTTTTTTTTTTTTAAATTAATTAATCAATTAATAAATCACTATAAATGAAGTATAAGGGTCAGTCAATGCAAAACAGTTGTCTAGTAGCGTGCAAATTTCGGCCCTAGCTCTACAAAGCGGGGAGTAGGGGAGGGTTAAGAGCGTCAGTGACTTAAGACGGATTAAGCCACAAATCCCCGAGGTGTCAATCGGAACTTGTTTTGCCTGACCACCCACACAAAAGAAAAATCTAACAGTGATGAAAAACCTAATTCATTGTACACAGAGAGCCAAATAAAACAAGACATTTGCAAAATCACAATATATTATCAAAAACAAGCAGAACATTATTGTTCCACCACTGAGTGCAAAACATTTACCATGGTACACGAACGAAGACTTTACAAATATAGGCTTCACAAATATTTTATCACCTAAACCTAAGCTTATCTGGATAGTGGTCTTAACTGGATAATAATCTTATCCCAGTTACAGAGATCCACAGCTCATGAACGCTCATGTCAGAAATCAGTGGCCAGCAGTGGGCAGTGACGTGAAGAACGTCACAAGATAAGGGCTGGTTGCCCCTCTTCCCAAAATTTACGGTATAAAAAAACCCTAGAGAGAAAAAGGCTGTTTGAAAATCTACTTTATATTCTCTGTCTGAGACAGAACTACACATTCAAAACACTCAAAACCTTAAGAACAATCCATGTACATTCTCTTTCTCAAGAAAAGTAAAGCAAAAGTCAGAAAAAATTTACTAAAGTGACATACCCTCAAAAAGTTTATCCCCTGTTCTAAAGTTATGGCAGCTCAAAATTCAAAATCATGATCAATGTAATGTAGCAGGCCCAAAAGAAGGTGACGTGTAGGCACTACTCTTTATTTGGATACGAAAAATGTCAAACAAAATCAAGTTCACCCTAAGAATTTCAGTCAGCAATAATTAATATCAATATCGACAAAATACCCAATTTAAACGATATTTTACCTGTTCACATCAGGGTTTTTTGTCAAAGGGAAGAGGTGGCTTCCAAGAAAATCGGCTGCGAAACAACTACAAGGCAGCTACAAAACAAAGCTGGGGGACTGTGAATGGTGGTTCTCCGCAATGCCTTTCGACTAAAAGGAAGCAGATATTGAACAAACTTCTCCATGACATCCATTAATGGACGTGGTCCGATGGTATACAAATGAGAACTTACCGCTGGAAGTAAAAATCCCTTTAGAAAATGGACGGGGTAAGACCCAAAGCAACACAAGGCATTAGGCAGCAGCGGTGGCCGCAGTAGTAGACTCTTCGGTCTCCAGATCAGTTGCCGTACGCTGTGCGGGTTCGAGTCCCGTCCCAGGAGAAATTTTTCTCTTGGCTATGGATGTTGTGATTGTCCGTAGGTGGTAGATGGTCTCTGACTGTCGAACGCGGAGGTACCACCCGGCGGTTCTCGTAGGCGGAGCCAGAATGTGTGCATGTTGCATGCACACGTGTTCCCTCGCCAGAGTCCGTGTGGCGTCCCCCCCCTTTCCCATGTATCCCCCTACAGCCCCACGGTACCCAATGGGTGCTTAGGCCTTAGGCCTTCGTGGTAGTTGGAGTATATAAAAAAAAGGTAAAAGGGTACTGCTCCATAAACTATTGTTTGCGGCGTTAATATTCCCAATCTGGAAGTTACCGAAGCGACACCCACACCAAAATCTCTACATACAAGTAAATGACGGAGTACACCTCACTTTTCAAAAGAAGGTTAAATGAGTGGCCTTGAAGAAGGTATGTGCGATAGAAAATCAAAAGGACGGAGAAAAGCCGGTAAGGAAGGTATCTTGATAGGTAAGTAAATATTCATATACGGCTAGTACGTGTAGAAATCACAAGGTGGCGCGCTGGTTGCCAGTGGGCAAAACCAACTCTCTCTAAGAGAAACCAACAAAATTTTATGAGGAAATTTCAAATATAGTCGTTAATAATACTATAACATTTGTATCTGAAAGATTTCAACACAATACTGAGTCGCTGAGAAAGAAAGATAGGATACGTGTGAAATTATACAACCGATAAACTATGAAATTTTCCAAAAGAAAATCATTAAAAAGAGTTTAGCCTAGGAATAGGTATTCTATAATCAATAAAGAGAAATTCAAGTTAATGGTAAGTGATCAAAATAGTGAAAAAAAGGTTAGGTACGTGATTTTGGCAATAAGTAGGTGCCCTAATAGCACAAATACGTTTCAAAAACGTGATCGAAACGACCCCATACGGCAATGAGTGCGCATTCTTATGGCCTAGGAGACGTTCCCGGTAGGTCGCGTAAGTCGCAAAACGTTCCAGAGACTCCTGGGAACAAAAAAAAAATCGGTTCCAGGAAGGTTGCCGTTGGTTGGCCCAGGATCTGATGAAGTGGACCTTTCAGGGACGCATGCCCTTGTGGCGGGGGGATAAGAATGTAAACATTTTGTAGGATGCTAACCCGGTTTCGTTGCTTTGGCTAATAACGGTACATTTCCTCAAAGTACATATCCAAAATAAATTTGAACACAACATTTATTTCGATTTTTGGTTTCATACTTAGAGATATGTGATTTCCGTAATTTGTCATTTGGAAAGGGGAGTCAGAGATACAAAAGCACAATAACTTTCTAGGTATACACTATTTCGTATAATAGGGAAATTAGTATGTAGACACCTACCAGCATTTGGTCATGCATATACAAACTACCTATTTATCAATGTGTATCAATAAAATTCTTACAAATGTCTAAAATATTTTATCATTGAATACATATATACTAAGAATATACACTGGAAGTCAGTAGCCAAAATGAAGCCCAAATATCTTGAGGTCAGGTTTTTGGAAGATTTTGCAATTTCTATTATAAGTATAACGAAATGTTAAAGCAATATTAACCAAACCAAAGTTATGTGCATTGGGTTGATGCCGAGTAAACTTCGGAATATCTGCAAGCTGAAAAAGACAAATCTAATCCAATATCACACATTGACACATTAATATATATAATAAGGAAATACTTATGCAATAATAAGTTGCGGATATAAAAAAAGTTAGTTAAACGAAACTGTGCTTATCTTAGATTAAAGTGAACTTGAGAAAATCACAAAATTTGTTACAACCGCAACAAGCCAAATTGGGAGACCGACAGAACAATGACGCCCTCCACACTGCGCATGCATCGCGGGGATCTGAGCATGGCAAATTCAGATTATGATTAAGGCATTGAAAATATTTTGCATAACTGCTAAATTAGGATTTGATGTTTCCTTGCTAGACGAAATCCAAATCAAACATTACCTCTGGCAAATGGCAACACTAAAGGTCCCACAATCAATGTTACAATTGAAACTGAGCAAAACGGTATCATTCATTTTCTAGATGTTTCTTTGTTACATCAGTATATAGAAAACCAACACATACTAACAGATATCTGCATTTTGTCTCAAATCACGCAACGTATACAAAAAAATGTTATAAAATGTTTATTTGGCAAAGCCAAACAAATATCATCAAATCGTTCAATCTTCGATGCGTTTTCTTGGAAACGATACTTTATAGTAACGGTTATCCTCAAAATTTTGATAAAGCTCCAATTTAAAGACTTAACTTTCCAGCTATACCCCCATTATGGCTACCAACCACTAGTACACTCTGTATACTATACGTAAGGTGTTTATCCGAAAGTCATAGAGGTGTTTGCAAAAAAATAATACTAGAACTGTCTTCAATAACAACTAACACACTAAGATCCCAACTGTGTCAGACAAAACCTGCTAATGAAAATATAGACACAAAGAATTCAATATATAAAATAGACTGCGACTGCGTTAAATGCTACATCGGTGACTCATCAAGATCGGTTAAATGTAGAATGAAAGAACATAAAGACTATATATAATAAAGAGAGATATCTTAATATCGCCACTAAGCGAGCATGTATGAGAAACAGGACATAGGAAAAATGGGAGGAAGTCTCAACACTACATAAAGAGGATAACATTTACAAAGGGAATGGACCGTGCATTTTTTATCCAGGTATTTTCTCTAGGTTTGCTATTGGAAATCGAACGTGCAGAGTTTCTGCTTTGCGATCTTAAGGCCAAACTGTTGTGCCTTATATTATTCTCTTACAGGACAAATAACATGGTTATTCGGTCTCGAAGTACGTATTTCTCGCGATTCAGATCCAAAACAATGCACTTACAAGGGCTTTTGGCGTATTTGGGATGGGATATTGAAAAGAAAAAACAAACGAGCTGTCACCTGGAAGACACAAATAAAATAATATATTGTCATTGTATTGAAGTAGATCACTCTCAGATTATACCTGTATATTTATCTCTGAGAAAATTTTGAAAAAGAAAAGTTGCTTGAGTAGCAAGATCGAATTTGGGTGATTATGTGTATTGGTCTGCATGTGTATGAAATCGGTGATATTTGCTATGTGAAAAAATTATTTCTGACTATGCTGCTAATGAAGTATATCTATGAGCTGTGCCCGACGGGTTATTTATATGTTGTCCTTTCTATAATAATAATAATAACTTTTTAAGATTCATAAATATTTCTGTCTGTAGCATATTTTCTCACCTGCTACTTGTAATATACTTCACCAACCAGGGATTTTCTCTTCTTATCTCTCTCATTTTTGATGTGCAGCAAGTTTGCATTATGTAATTTCCAGAATGAACAAGAAAAAGTGGATGCGCAATTACTTTCTGGCTTTGAATACATATCAAGTAAGTGCATTCGAGACAAGAAACCAATGGAATTATCATTAACACAGATTATTGGCACACAAAACCCCCACTATGCATCTATGCACTGCCGCTTCCTTCCAGCTATAGTGCTTAGACCTCCAATAATGCCATCTCTGAAACTGATGTTACATCACATCCGAGCCAAACATTTATAACTAACGCATCATGACGTTTAGGCAACACGTACTGCTACAAAACGATTTCACAACAAGTGTACATTAGCTAATGACAATTTGACATCTTGTAGAAAAAATTACGTTATGTCTTCGCAGACCTACAAAATGCCAAAAAAAGTGCAGGTATTACGTATCTTGAAAAGTAAAATTAGGTCAGTTTTTTTAACATGAGGCTTTTTAGGTTTTTTACATAATACCCCTGCCGCTTCAGCTATTAATATTTGGCTCTGATGTGTTGTACTAATAATATGTGTTGATGATAATTCCAATGGTCTCTTGTCTCAAATACACTTTCTTGAGATTCAAAGCTAGAAATTACTTGCGCATCCACTTTTTCTCAATCATTCTGGAAATTACATATGCAAATTTGCTGAATTTCAAAAATGAGAGAGATAAAAGAAAATCCTTGGTTGGTGATGTAACATGTGAAAAAAATATGCAAAAGACAGGAATACTTTTGAAAGTGAAAAGATTAATACATTATTTTTTATTTCCAGTCATTTAAATTTTATAGAAACTTATTTTGAAATGTCAACAGAAAATACAAATCAGCGCCTAGATGTGAGGCACTGCGAAAATGTTTGAAGTGTGATGCGTCATTCCTAATTTTTCTGTGATGTGCCTTAATTGCACTTAACGCGGGCGCGGTGGCGATTTTCCGTAATGCGCCTCAAAGTTTTTGAAGTCACAGAAAAACGGGAAAAATCGTAATTTAAAACTTTGAACATAACCTGTCTTCAGAAAAGACAACTATAATGCTACTACATATAAAAAATCTGTCGGGCACAGCTAATAGATATACTCCATTGGCAGCATATTTAGTAATGCTTTTTTGTACCCTAAAAAGTACCTACTTTGCAAGATGAAATACCATTGTTTTTTTACGTTTTATAGGTTTTTTACATAACAGCCCTGCCATGCCTAATGCTTCACTTTACGGTCCCTGCAGACAATTCCTAGGGTGTTTGGTCTCTCCCTTATGTCATGCATAACCTTGCCTTCAGCAAGCTACGACACCGTGGCCGTATCGGTATCCCTCAACGGGCACCCTCGCTCTGTTTTGTTAATTTCTTCTGTTAATTACCTGGGTACTATTTTAAATTTGAATCTCGCTGTGCATCTTTGACAATTCCCATTACAAGTATTTGAAAAATAAGTTAAGCTGTGCTTTCTACGATGAAGAGTATTAACTGTAGACATTAGTGTTCGGAGCAAAGTATAGTGGCTTTATAGGGACGGTGGCGACAATAGATCGTCAATGTTTTGATTGGTACCGCCATTAAGAGGCAAACTTTGTGTTCTTTACCTTTGCTTGCATTGTGGGCAGTGCATTTATTTCTGTAAATTTGGACTATTAAATGCGGTCCATATTTTAAAGAGGTAATGATCGAATATTAGTTATCTGTATAAATAGGTGTATTAGGATTTGGCGAGATATTTTACGAATAGTACTAGTTAATGGTTAAATGGTTAAATACCTAGGTACTTTTTTAACCTGTTTTGAATCTTGTGGCTAAACAAGTGGATAAAAATTCAATTTTCTATTGAAATATCTCCTTATTATTATGGTACTTATAAAAAGATTAGACTCAATGTGTTTACTAGGAGAAATAGAGCCTTCATTAGTAATTGGTTTAAATTTAAATGAATGTTTTTGTACCAAAGTTTTAAAACAAGATGCCAGGGTGTGCAGCAGTAGGATGCACAGATTCCGCTTCAAAGGGATTTTTGATGAAACGGTTCTCAAAGGATCCCCATTGAGAAAGCAGTGGGCAGCAAAAGTGAAAAGGGGAAGATGGCAACCAACAGATTCCTCAACTGTATGTGAGGAGACAAGCTAGTATAATGAAATAATGAATAATATACCTATTTTGTTTAAATTAAAAAATAAAGACGAAATAGAATATACTATTGAATTGATGAAAGTTGTAAAATTAGAATCTACTGATGAATATGATATTTTCGTAAAAGTTACATCCTAATCTTTATTTTTAAAATAAGAAATGAAATATTTGCGATATGCGCTAAAGTATACCTACCTTCATTGTTTTTCAAATTTTTGTTGATTTTGTTTTAGATTCACTTTGCTCCAGAAATGTGGAAAAAAGTGAGAGAAGATAGGAAATTGAAGAATAATGCTTATCCAACAATTTTCTCTTTCACTAAAGCCAAACCTAAGAGAAAGCCCCCGACACAAAGAGAAGCTCCTGCAAGTGTCTCACCTATTGTTGTGGATAACGAAGAAGAAATTGTTGATCCTACTTCTACAAAAAAAATGACAGTTCCAAGTAAATCACACTCTTTTGACTCCTCTGAAAGTCAAGTGTATGATGCTGATATGTCTAAATCCCGGATACCCTTTAATACATTGGGCAGTTGTTTTCAGGAAGCTCAAGTGATGAAAGAACTATGTCAGGATCTGCTGTGATATGGAAATACTTTGACATAGTTTGTTCTTTGTTCTCAAAATATTAATGTGAAAGATTTTTTTGTTAATGAAATGAAAGAAATAGTAGATACCTAATATATTAAATTGTCATAATGTTGAGCAAACATTTGTTAGTAAATAGGTGGTTTTTATACTAAAATAGCTAGTAAGAAAAAAGTTAATATACCTACTTAATAAATCTGCAAGTAAGTCATCAAGATAAAAGTTGTAACTAATAAATATTTATTTTGTTACACTTAGTTTTTGTTCTGAAACTAACTTCCAAATATGCGAATTATTGCAATGGTTTCTGATTTGCCTTTGTTTTTATTTTTCAAGAAAAAATATCTACTGGTTTTGCTTATTACAAAAAGCACAAGTAACTTTCTTAATGTATTATTTTATAACATTGTCCTAAACCTTAACATAAATAAGAAACACTGTATGGCCTCTTCTCCATGCAACTGCAGAAATTTGTAACAATAAAAATAAATACGAAAAAGAAAAAGCAAAAAAATAACCCTTAGTCAGATTTTTAGGGCTTTAATAAAAAAATGCTTTTAACATAAAATAGCCTGCAGATTTCAGTTTTTTTAAGATCATACCAAGTCAGTTAAACCACGGAAAATTGAGTAAAATATAAGAAGTCATCACTTTAGAAAACGCGTCCACATTTACATTAACATTTTTTGTTGACTTCTACATATGTTTCTTTAACTAGTTGGTAAATAATGATAAGTATAATGACTTTAGGGGCTAATTTGTTAATTAATGAATTTTCATGAGAGAAATTTTATAAAGTATGTAAGTGTTTACAAAGCAGAATTTTATTTCCAAAATTAAACTAAGAAAGTGATAAATATAGACCTATCAATAAATAGGTGCCCTCGATAAAGCTAACAAGTTATGTCTCCTTTACAAGTAACAACTAGAACATAAGGTGCTCTAAATAGTAAAAGTCATTTTGCTTCTGTGTTTATAAACATTATTTATTTATATTATTATAATAACCTTAATCATTTATTTAAAAGCAATTAAATTGCATCCAAGATCTGCAGTTGAAAGCATCGGAAATACCAATCAAACGGACTCATACTGGACCTAAATCTGACGTTTCAGAACGGAGTGTGCTACTACTGTATAGCCAAGCATATGATTAAATCATTACATAAGAAGCAACAATTTCCTTGAGAAATCGTTACCTTGACAAGGACACCTTCCAACACTCGTATATTCCCGTAATAAAACTTTGTAATTAGCAGATTCATTAATAAGTTTGTTATGTTAATCACGCAAGGTAAGAAATACCTATTCTTTAGCATTCATATTTTGACCAACAATCATTTACAAAGCGAAGTAATGTAAATTATTGACCTAGAGGGGCATGACTATATGCTTCATGCCCCTCTAGGTCAAATATGGGAACGCGAATAAACCGAGGAAATAGGTGTGCCATAAAACGGAACAGAATTGCAAAAGTAAGGTGCGAAGCTATGTTAATTTTCACGGTACGCCTTAGGACCTCTCCTCTTTTTGATTTTTGTGAACGATCTGTGTGCTAGTATTACAAGTCCAAATAATGTATGCACGATCCAATACGCTGATGACACTAGTGTACTAGTCTCTGGCCAAGATTTCAACCATTTAGTTGAAAGTACTTTGAGCCTCTGCGAGAAAGCGTTTTTGTGGTTCGCTCGTAATGGATTATCCCTGAATACCTCAAAAACAAATGAGATTGTTTTTAAGTTAAGAAAAAAAATCGAAGCTACAAACATCACTTTCGCAGAAAGAATAGGAGTCCTTCTGACAGACTGTGGAAAATTCTTGGGAGTTCATATTGACCAAGCACTTTCCTGGGCTAAACATATAGAACATCAAGAAAAAAAGGTTAAACAACGCATCTTATAGCATTAGAGTACTAAGTAAGTAGGTACCTAGACCTCAAGACCCTAAAAAATTACGCGAATTTTGAGTCCATTGTACGTTTTCAAATAATTTTTAATTTAAGAGTAATAAAATTTTAACTGTAGCCGCAATATATATTCAAGAAATTCTAATGTTAACATTTAAAAATATTGACAATTTTATCGGTAACCCACGAAGTGACTATAACACAAGAAATAGAAATATAAATCTTCTGTATCCAGTCCATCATCTCACGGTTACCGAAAAAAATGTCCATTACAGCTGCACTAAAATATATAAAATTTACCACAAGAAATTAAAAGGTTAACGGATATAAAAGAATATAAAAAAAGTATTTATCAAGTGTTAATGCACTTAGAACCATATCACCTCCAACAATATTTTGGAATGTAAAATTATTATGTTACATGTTTGCCTCTTTGTTTTTTCTGTTTCGATGACGCTGTGACGTATATTTCACCTAACAGTGTGTAATACATAATCATGCACTGTTATTTTGTAATAAAGATTTATTGTTATTATTTTTATTATTATTTTACACAGGTTGCCCATGCCCATCTTCTAGAAAATCGTGAAATAAAGACCAAAACTCGAAGAGTAACCAAAATATTCGTATGCTCTTCTCTTTTGGGCAACAAAACAGATGATTGTTGATTTGTGATCTCCACAGTATTTGAGTATCCCTATCCCGTAATCACATAATACATTATCGTAGTCATGTTTCCATGCAGAATTATTTGACGTCCCTTGTATATGAGGGCGAATCTTGCGACATCTGTTGGGAGACTGCGAAACCACGTATCGCGCGCCGGTAAAGCTTTCGTTTTTCGACAGATAGTCTTATGTACCCGTGCCATCGTAGAGCCAGTTAGCTCGATGCTGAATAGATGTCACCGAGATGGATCTCGCATTTTTGGCTTAGATTAATAACGGTAGATGGCGCATAATTACACAACATGAAAGGGCTGGATGGAAATATTTGAGTACTAATTTGGTCTAGGTTTGTTCTACAGGGTGGCGCATCGAAAACGAAACAGACGCATTTACTGGCACCTCAGTTTTTTTTTGTTGAAAAACGCTCAGACCCGTCGATTTTGTTTTCGTGGGGGATACAACTTTGGCAAAAAATCACGTTAGCACGTGCAGCCCCCTAAGCGGGGGTGGCACCAGCCCCTAAATCTTAAATGGAAGGGGGGGGGTCGAGTGATACTTTATTTGAAAGGTCTATTAATTTCCTTTATAATGATGTAAAATTAATGTACTTCAGTTCAGTAGTTTTGAAGATTTATTGATTTAAAGCTTAAATAAAACTGATACATCATCATTAGTGGAGATCAATATATTTGGCAGCAAAGTAATTTAAAAATGAAGAATCAACTGAGGCAAGTAAATATTGAAAATGGCCACCATGACTCTCCATGCAATAATAAAAATGTTGCACAAAACGTTGCCGCACATTTTTCAATATTTGAGGAGTAATTTGAAGGCACTCATTCACAATTCTTTATCGCAGGTCTTCTAATGATGTTGGCTGAGTAGCATAGATTTTGCTTTTTAAATGACCCCACATAAAGAAATCCAAAGGTGATAAATCTGGCGATCTTGGGGGCCATACAATGGCACCTCTTCTACCAATCCATCGATCTGAAAATGTCTGATCTACATACTGTCGAACACGTAATGCGTAATGTGGTGGGGCACCATCCTGTTGGAACATCAACCTATTCGCAATGTACCGCCGATCATTCTGATTTTCAATTATGGCTGTTAATGCAGGATCTATGGCGTCTTTCAGTAATTCCAAATACATTTCACCGGTCAAATTTCCAGGTAAGAAAAAGGACCAACTAAATGATCGCCAAAAATACCAGCCCAAACATTTAATTTTTGTGGCTGCTGTGTATGAACCTCATGATAAATTCTAGGATTAGAATCGGACCAATATCGGTAGTTATGACGATTCACTACGCCATTTATGACAAAGGAACATTTGTCGAAGTAAGTGTTGAATAGAAAATGTTCATCGTTTATAATTCGTTCACTCATATCTTCAGAAAATTGTAATCGCCGATCAAAATCATCTTCATTAAGTTCTTGTACCAGGTGAATTTTATGCGGCTGAAAACTATGGGCCTTTCGAATCCGTTGGACAGTACGTCGACAAACACCACATACAGTCTGCAATTTGCGGGTACTTAACGTAGGCTCTACATAAACTTGCCCTAAAACCCCCACTTCTATTGCTTCGTTCCTTATGGGATTTCCAATGTTGCGTTTTTTATTGGCGACTGACCCAGTTTCCCGAAATTTAGCTACAAGTTCTAGAACATATTTTCGATGCACGTTACTGTTCTCATGTCACTCATTAAATATTTCTGCTGTTCTATTCGATAATTTCAACTCTTTCTGTTGTGGAATATACCATGGTTAATTTATGTAATAAAGCGTTACAAGTTAATTTAGCAACAAATTTTGGTCAAATTAATCGCAAACTATGATGTACTAAATTCCTATTTAAAATAATTACGAGATTTTTCCTTATCTTTCTTCAAGAAGTAACTTTTTTGCCAAAAAAAAAAAAACGCTCCAATAGCGATTTTCGACAACAAAATGATATACAAACCATGAGCGTAGTGAGAAAAGCATTTACTTATTAAGTAAATTCTTTTAGTCAAATTTCTTCTGAAAGTAGTACAAACTAATCTGATGTACCTATTAAAGTCTACTTTAAGCTTTAAATCAATAAATCTTCAAAACTACTGAACTGAAGCTTATGTATTTTACATCATTATAAAGGGAATTGAAAGACCTTTAAAATAAGGTATCACTCGACTTCCCTTTCCATTTAAGATTTTAGGGTTGGTGTCACCCCCGCCCAGGGGGCTGCACTGTGTTAACGTGATTTTTTGCCAAAGTTGTATCCCCCTCGAAACAAAATCGACGGGTCTGAGCGTCTTTCAAAAAAAAAACTGAGCTGCCAGTAAATGCGTCTGTTTCGTTTTCTATGCGCCACCCTGTATAACTTATATAGGATATTATGAGGGTGTCCCCCAGCGAACGATTAATCAAAAAGTTGAAGTAAAATACTTCTGAAAATTTGGGTTTCCAGTAGAATTGCTAAAATATTTTCTAGATGGATGTGCCGGAGGTAGACCAACTTGTTTAATATATAGATAATACTTGAAACTTAACCTGTGGTTTTCATGCTGATATGCTTCATGTTTGTCCGGCCGCAAAATGAAACCATATACAGGTTCAATTGAAAACTTCCCTCCACGGATTTATCGAAAACAACTGATTAAAAGAAGAAACGCCGAGACACCTCAAAAGATTTGTCAAGGGGACAACTTTTTAACCAAAAACTACTTCACCCCCTTTCACCCTCGTCCCCCCAGGGTCAATCCATCAAAAATTCTAAATGACAAGGGGTATTGAATAAGAGCTTGTTTGAAAAATCTCCCGAAGTCCTTTTTTTTGTCGTTTGATTTTTTTAAATCCATCGATTCGTCTTCAAGAAAAATAGAAAAATCTTTGTTTATCTTAATTTGTTCCGATAGAAAACAAAAACACACGAAAATATCACTTTTTATTTCAATTAGTGTTCAAAAGGTCCTGGCGGCCGTTTTTGACACTGACAGGAGAGTTTCATAGCTGATTGTTATCTAAGCTGTGGTAATAGTACAAAGTCAGACGCAAGAGAAGACTTTAATAATAATTTGGACTTTGGCATGACTTTTAGTGGCGTTTTCGCCACCTTGAGGAAAAAAATACTGGACTAAAATAAACCTGGTCCGAAAAAGTAGATATTCTTAGAAATGGCGCGGAATCTTTCAGAAAAAAAAATTGTATGCCGAAAATCTCGAAAAGTATGAGACTTCTGATAGAACAAAATTTACCACCCAGTTGACAATGACGTGACCTATCTAGAGATGCATGATTACTCTTCAATTTAATAGTACTTGAACAATCCGATGAAATATAATTTGCCCAATGTAGAGTCATGAGTATTCATCAAAAATATTTACTTCACGCGAGCTTTATAGAACAAGGAAGAGCTCTTGGTTGTTATTATCCGTAATTTTCAATTAACCAGAAATTTGCTAGATATTAGTCAGTAGGTCATCCCGTAAACACGTCATGCTTACTGGTAGATATCGGTAAGGTTAGCATCTCTTGAAGGATTTTTGGTTCATCATCTACTAAAACTGGATGTATTTACTTTGGATGGTAGGTACATAGATGAATCTAGGTATAATATACGTAGATAGTCTACTCTCTACTGGCATCCACATTTAACCAACATTTGGCAGTAGTGGCCCACCGATGAATGAATGAGTCCTGAACCATAGATGGACAGGGCCAGTTGTGGTAATCATTGAACTGTAAAGGTTTTTCATTAAATTAAAATCAGCATGGATAATGTTAGTTTTACATCATAGGTATAAATAGATTCAAAAACAAAAAAAAATAGCAAATTAAAACATTTAAAAAGGAATGGCATCTACCCTAATCATTCAAACAGACTAACTACACTAATATTTTCTTTCAGTTACAGGTAAATTTCATCTCGATCATCCTCATCTAGAGTTATGATGTATGAATTAGGGTAAGTTAACATCATCATGCATTTCCATCTGGATAACGGCAATCATGCATGTCCAATCGGCGTTCTTCATTATTAGGACTAACAATAAGGATTAAACTACATTCATAGAGAGACTGAAAATACATTTTGACGTGCCCATCTAAGAAGATCGTAACTAAAAATTGACCGATTTACCTATCTGAGAGAAATACAAGCTTTGAACTGTTATATAAGTTGTAAATATAATTTATTTAACATGTTCGAAAATATAATCTCACGGTGTATGCTTTTTGTCAATTATGTATATATAGCAAATCTGTTCAATTACTCACAAATACGATATGTTTGAATTTGTTTAGAAGAAAAAATGCTACCCTTCGTTTTTCGCATTAAAACAACAATTATCTTTCGGAATGGCTTATGATTTATGTCCTCAAGGTAAATTCGTGTATTTTTCTATGAAATGCCCTTTGAACGAATCCCGTATAATGCCCCATAGACTAATATTGATGTCCGGAAGGTGTTTTGGGATAAACAATTAGAAATTCTCAAAAGCTACTAGACCTATCGACTTCAATTTTGTTGTCGTATTTAGTAGTAAGCTTCCTTTGGATTTGAAGAATTTCAAGTAGCTGTGTGAAATTATCGTGGCATTAGCAATAAGTGCCAAAACCTGCATGTTTTCGGACATCACTTTATTACTATCTTCGTTCCTGCCAACACTTTCGATTGAATCTCAAAAACGCGTTTTCTCATTCTTTGTTGTCGGATAAAACGTTTTCCCATTGGTGTACCCATTTAATGCGTCCATATTTTAAATACTCCTTTGAACAACTTGCATCAATAAAACCAGAATTGACAATTATTTCGCAAACCAGGGGTATTTTCGTATAATATAACTCGACTATGGTGGAAAATTGTTTAAATTTGAAGAAAAACATTTAAAATCAGGATATACTTGGTATATAGGATGTATTATAAAAAAAAAGGTTAATAGCACAAATCAGGTGAGCCTGATGTTTCGATGTCGTATATCAAAGCACTGTCAAAAGCTACAGCCGTCTAACGCTACCGCTGACACTTTACCGCTTTCGCTCAAACAGTTCTCGCAGCAGCTTTTTCTGGAATAGCAGCATTCTATAATTGAATGTAGTTTACGTACCCGTCTTTCTGTCTCAATCTTCATCCACAGAGTTAACCATAAACTTACCTTCATAACAGTTTCAACGATTGAAGTGATTTCTCAAAACATAATAGTACCCTAACTAGCAAATATATTCTATAATTTTCCACTGTCCGTGCAATTTTATTTTATAATTGCTTTATATCTGCTCTTAGAATGCAATTTTGTTTTAACCTAAATGCTAGTAAGACAATTAAGCTTTGAAGGAGCATTTTGCTTTATAAGGTAGTCTTCAGAATGTTCTTAGACCAAGAATACTAAACAGTTTCAGGCCAAATTTTAATACTGTTTTATAAACGTTACCACAATAATTTTATACATTTAAGCTTAATGAACAAATTTGTTTTATAATAGGTTTATACTGGTATTATCCAATACCAGTTTATTTGTTCGCCAACATCAATAAAATTGTTTTATTAGAGCGTTGTGGAACAATTATAAAACTAATTGATTAATATTTTCTTTCTTATATTGTCGCTCGCTAAAGCCTATTGCACCCGGACCACGGAAAAATATTTTATAATTCTCAACGTTACGAGATCGGTTAAATTGAGCTAAGAATGTGGATTTCACTGCTTAACCGTACCCCGTTTTGAAGTTAACAAATTTAAAGACGTTCCAGAATTTTCCGGAAAAAAAGTATGCCTAAGATAATATCAGAAAGTAAATATTAATAAATAATTTTTATAAATGTTTCATAAAGCGCTAATAAAACAATTTTAGGGACGATCGAATGAACAAATTTGTTCAGAAACCTTAAAATACTTGTGTAGACAATTAGAATACGATATTAAAATTTGTCGTGAAACTATTTTGTTTTGTGCTCTAACAACGTTTTTACGACTACCTTATAAAGTCGAATACTTCTTAAAAGCCTAACTGGCAATTTTATTGAAACAAAATTGCTTTCTAACAGCACTAATAAAGCAATAATAAGATAAAATAGTACTGAAAGTTGAACATTATAAAATGTCTTAGCTGGTTGCAAATAAGCATTGAAATCCCCATTTTTGCCTTAATTTACGCACCTTCAGCGGTTAACAAGATAGCTATGCTAATGCATCGAATTTGTAGCACCCTGTATACATGCATGGACTTCTTTACACTAACCCTTTTTGTCTGTAATACAATATACACATAAACTAAAATATTTTTTTTAAATCTCTAAACACCAAAAATGTTTTAAGAACTCTCAAGGTGGTTAAAGTCTTTATATTTTGTGTTATTTCAACTTCAATTTCCCACAACCATTTTTAAGTATATTACAAAAAATCATTTTAGCAATGATAACATGTCTTAAATTACTGGTGTTTATACAATGGTATAAGTTGGATCATTTGAATTATTTTAATACAATTCAGGCCAGAATAAGAAAAAAATACAGAAAGGAAATTTTGAAGTTTTCTCTACACATTCAACAATCATTAATATACTTGAGGCGCTTAAAAAGTTTGCTACACATTTCCCATATATTATGCAAAAAAATTTCTTGGGTAGTAAAATATCAACCATCAGATTACAAATCGAATTTCTGTGTCTGGTATTGGGAGTTCATATCAGAACTAAGTGCAGCATTTCTGATGTAGTTACCCAAACATATTTTATTTGATAAAAATGATCTAATGCTTGCATGTTTGTTGTATCAATGATCATTAGAAAACAAATGATTTACACTGGGTACAATTTAACAACAAAAATAAACATTTAGTGTTAGTCGAAACAAAAGCTGCATCCAAGATAATAAAACTTCTTTAAAGTTGTGTTATTGTAGTTCTATAACTGTTTTATAATTGCTGCATACTATGTTTTATTATGATTTTAGAAACGTTTAAACAATTATTCGGTAAAAACTGTGGGAGCCACAATGAAACAAATTAAAGAACAAAATTGTTGAACTTGTAAGCGTTTTATAAGCGTTGTTAGAACGTTTATAGCGGCATTATTGTTTTACAAAAACAGTTCTGTAAACGTTGTTAAGGCATTTATAAAACAAAAATTGTAAGTTGGGACTTGAAGTATTCTCGTACTCAAACTATTAAACGAGACACTTGTAAATTGGTTTTCATTGTTACTTATTTGTTGAAACGCGTTAACTTAGGTGATCAAATTGATACAGCAAATAGGGGTCATTTGATAGCTCATTTTGAAGTCCTTTATGAGTAATCATCAAAAAGTTTTAAATTAAACAACTTCTTGTGAACTGATCTATCTAGACGTGTAATCAAATATAGAACCTTCCATATAAAAATTGTCAAAACATGAAATTTTTTGAAAGAAACTTATATTTTACTGCACATTTAAGACGATATTACATAATATGGACTCTTGATGAGTTATTGAATTATGAGCTATTCAATGTTTAAAGACGCTCAAATTTGAATACACATCAGCCCGCCATTTTGAAAGGTTAGGGATATTACATACTTATTGCGTTTTGATGATTGGTTATTGAGTAATCAGCGAATCAATGTACCAAAACACTGACAGCCTACCAGTTCGTCAGTTCGCCATGTACAAAGGTAGTGAGTTCATATTCTAAGATAATAATAATAATAATAATAATAATAATAATAATAATAATAATACGTCTTTTATTAAAGGACGAAGTTTAGCTCGAAGCAATTTTGACACTTAATCCTTGAAAACTAAAAGAAAATAACGATCATCAAATATGTAAAAGTAATATGCCTAAATATAGATACTAATAGTAAATAATAGTAATTTAATCATACATGTGAATGTAGACAGAAAAAGAAATATTTTGCGAAGTGAGTAGTCAAACAGTGTAGCTGAGTACTTTTCTAAAATAAATTGTTTAATTTGTTTTTTAAAGACATTGTAATTTATTGATTTTAATGCCTGAGATATTTCATTATAAAGTGTTATCGCGTCGTATGTGAAGCACTTATGATAGAATGAAGTATATTCTTTGAGTAAATAGAATTTCGAGGAATCAGCTTGTTCGTTAAAAGCGAGGGAATCGAGTATGCAAGAGCTTATGAGTGTAAGTTAATAAGTAAGTTTAGCTCATATTGCTCTCTCACCTTCAACCATCCCAAGTCTCTCAAAGAACCGCTTATATGGTCATATTTTCTTAGATTATTTATTAGTCTGCAACATGAATTTTGAATTTTTTGTAAACGTGAAAGAGATACTGTATCTAAAAATGGATTGTAAACGATATCACAGTAAGTAATTTTGGACATAACCAATGATAAGAATTTTTTAGTTTGATAATCTGGAATTTGTTTATTCAGATATAACTGACGTAGAATCGGAAAACAGCTTTTCGTAACTTTGCTTACATGATGTATGAACTTGAGACACCCATCAAAAAGAATTCCCAAGTTTTTGACTGCTTCATTAATTTCGATAGCACCATCTAAGCTAACATGAAAGTTGTTTTTAATCTGATTTCTAAAAGGTTTAAGTGAAAAAATAATCACTGTTGATTTTGAATTGTTGAGTTTGATGTTATGATTTTTTGTATATGCACTAATTGATTTTATATCTTCATTTATTTCATATTCAGCAATTTGAGTGTTGCTATTATGGAAGTGATTATAAATTTGGGAGATAAGATAATGAAGGGGTTTCAAAATGAGGTATTACATGAACTCGGGTTCCCTTTAAAAATATGTTCCAGTATAACATACAGCTACCTTCTTGAAATCTGTCACCTTTAAGCTAAAATACAGTATTTGCTCAACAGTTTCGGCACACCGAAATACAACTTGATAACTTGACCCGTTCAAATAATAAGTTGCGGGCTTTCTGAAAAGCACAGCGCTACGTTTTCCATCTATTTGGCAAAAACAATACAGTCGGTGGAAATTTGGTCCTGCCAATAAAAGTAAGAATACAGTCATTCATTCATAAATCATGACGTATGCACGTAGTAAGGGACCTTTAAAACATAGTTCTTGGTATTCGTTCTGTTATTTTCGATAGATTCCTTCATTCACAGACTCACTTTTGTAGAGTAGGTCTGCCCGATATCGGAAGATAAACATGACGTAGGCGTTTTATAGCGTGTTGTTAAGAAAATATTAACTTATTCATGTAGATAAATCTTTTAGAAATTTCTATTTCCATAAATGGAGTTTCAACAATAAATTCTGTTGGCGCCATATAATTATGTATTATGTAAATAAAAAATGTTGATTTTGCAAAGAGGTACATCGTCTGATAGTGGAGTATACAAAGAGATTTTGTGTTGTGAAGCATGAATTCCACTTCGGTGAGATAATTAGTACTATTGCTGTTTAGCCTTCATAAGCATCAACACATCAGTCATGCAAACATTTTAGATGACGTCTGCGGACAGTATGGTTCTGACCGAACATGGGTGCAGATAACATATATTTCGACAATGGCGGAAAACCTTTTGTGCTCAGATTTCTTAAACGGTGTCGTACTTTTTGCGACAGACAGTCTCGGAAAAACGGTCGCTGGAATTAGGGGATGGAATATGAAGGATTAAATCCCATTAGTTGATATCCGTTAGACGAAGAAAGTCGAAAACGAGCTTATTTCTATAAGATTTCACAATTATTTGCCGGCCCCGATCTATCAATAAGTGTAACTGCAGAATTCGTCAAAATATGTACTTAATAATACCAAGGAGCAAAGCGATTTTTGCAAAATTGATATCAAAGAAATATTTTGCGACTTGGTTGCCAATAATCACGATTTCTATTTCGTACTCTTTTTAGATACTCCGGTATACAGTTATGAACATGCGATATAAAATTCAAAACAAATTTCAGTACACACGTAACCACACTACCGTTTCTAGTTTCAGAGTCAGCGTTACAATTTTTGACAGGATGCTTAGTCGGACTTTGTGGTAACACTAGCAAAAACTGCCTTTGGGATTTGTAAATGTAATACTTTTAACTGTTCGAAATTTGTTTTAGCACTATCTGCAATTTCTTGTTTATTGTCTTACGTTTCGCGTAAATTGTGTGTGCACATTGTCTGATGCTCTAAGGTGAGGGTCAGTATATCTCCGCATTATAGGGATGACATATATATTTTGCTTGTATACAATTATACAAATCTTGTGCAAGGCCTGATTGAAAACTGCATTACAAATAGCAGGTCCTTTTGTAGCAATCTGTGTGTGTGTCTCCTCCTGATTTATTTTTCTTATATGTTTGTGATGATTGCTTAATAAATATTTTATTCTATTCAATGCAGGGTTATAAAGAGACCTTTTATTTATAATGTGAGTGCAGTGGAGAAAGACGTTCATTTCTATATATGTTTTGTGTCTTTGTGTGCGCTTTATCATAGATTTGAAGTAAAAAGTGTTCATATAAAAATACTAACGTTATATATTCGAAAATGGGTAAATTCTGGACAGCAATGCCATAATTGCGAGATTTGTGCTTCAAAAAACAATCAATTAAGTAATAATATATACTCGTATATATATATGTATATATATATATAATAATTGAAATCAAATATACATAGGTCAGACTTCCAGATCTCTAAAAGGAAGGATAACATCACACAAAAGTGATTCCAGACTTCATCCTGAAAGACGTGCTTTGGCATCACATGTCAATCCAACAGGACACTCGATGAACTACACAAGTATCAAAGTTCTTGATAGAGAAAAACACCTATACAAATGTTTATTAATGTGAATGCCCCACATTTTCATGGATAACAACTGTATGAATAAAAAGCCAGATGTGAAGCAACTCAGCGACATTTACTAAATTTGCTAAACTGCATAAAAATAGAGCACTTACATATCTCTCCAAATTTTGATTCTTCACAACCATAAATGGAATCTGGTTTTTGTCTATCCCATTCTTTTCCTCCAAATTTCCATTCTATTCGAATTTTAATAATTGATGTTTTCCTCATAACAAAATAATTGTTGTTGTTTAACTGCTTGTGGTTTGTTGACAAGTCTTTAGTTGGCGTCTCTTGAAGAATCATACCTTTTCAAGCTGATTTGGCAACATAGCGCAAAATTTACACACTTTCGTTCCATCCATCGACACTGACACTACCAGCCTTCGGTCAATTGTCATGTGTTTCTTGATACTTATGAGCCTGTCCTACTCTATCTTGTGCAGCATCACGTGGTTGTTTACGATGTAATCTGTTAACATTTTAATTTCCGTTCCAAAATATTTTTAATCCGTTATGAATGTGTTCCTGACATACAGCTGTGTGTGTTTTTTACTATTTTATATTATTTTCAACTAAAGTACCATGGATCCAGCTTTCACCAGGCTTCTTAATGTTTCCTTCAACCTAACCTTCAATAACATTTAGCAATAATCTAACATACTGTTGTAAGTAATGTAAAATCATTTTGAACAGTAGTTGCTATTTCTTCCTAATATTATTGTAACTCCTGAAGGTGATGACATAGCTCATCGAAAGCCAGAGACTAACAAAGTATGAAGAGTCCTCATCGCTTTAATCTGGTCGAGGTACCCAACTAAAGGCTGAAGCTTTTGTTCTCTCCTAACTGGTTGTTAGACGACAGTGATCACGTCTCAAGTTATATATATATATATATATATATATATATATACATATATTCTAAATAATTTAAATAGTAACATTTCACAGATGCGAACAACTTGATATATAGTTTATTTTCAAGGCAGAAAGTCCTGCTTATAGACCCTAATCGCAACATGAGCCATATTTGTCTATATGGACATTTTTACGTTTAAAAAGCAACAACCCATACTACAGTTTTTCACCGCACACTATGCCATGTCAGAATCCAGTCTTGCATAAAGTGAAGCAGAGCTGCTATCCCCACCATGCGAATCGTACTGATCTCGTCTTACTTGGGATGGGTACACAATGTTGCAGGTATTCGGTATTCGGTCAAAATAGAGTTGCGGGAAAAATTGGATGGTATGAGAATAAATATCTTGTTATTTCTTGCAGAATACACTTTTATGGCATTTAAATCTAGCTTGACTTGAAATTCAACGGTTTAATTTCCTTCATAATAGGAGCTGCGCTCTTGTGTGCTTGCAAATTTACTCGACTGTGTATTGTGTAATCCACTGACTTACTCGGTAAAGGTTAGCCGGGCGATTGTATGCCTCTCACTACTGGGGCCTTCGTCAGATGGCATTAGCCGTATCAGAGCCGCAACGACCTCGCTTATCTTGTCAGTGGTGCGCCTTATATGTTCAATCATCTTCAGATCTTTGGCAAGCCACACACCCAGATACTTGATTGCATTTTGGCTCCGAATCTCGGAATTATTAATTCTAACAGCTAACAGCTGTCTGCCGGAAAGTATTTATACTTCCGTCTTCTCAGGAGCCAATTTCAATCCATTTTCTTCCATCCACATGGTAATTCTGGTGTTTCTGTATACCAAGAGTCCTTCAGTGTATCTCTCTTCTTTCTAGTCATGATGATAGCAAGGTCGTCCTTATAACCTATCAAGTGAATTCCCGGTAGCATCTGTAACCGAAGAACCCCATCGTAGAATATGCTTCAAAGCAAGGGCCCAGGACGGAGCCCTGCGGCGCTCTCATGATTATCTTCAGCGTCTTTTGCCCTATCATAAGTGCCTTCTCGTGAAAGTAGCTCTTCATCATGTTCAGTAGATAGCTAGGGCTGTTCAGCTTGCCGAGAGATTCGACGATTTTCTGCAATTGTGCCATGTTAAAGGCATTTTAGACGTCAGAAGCAACCATAGCACAAAGTTTCTTACTACTGTATCTGCCGCTATCTCCTACTTTCGCCAGATGTGCCACTTCAGTAAATAGAATTATGGCAGACTTTCCCTTTCTAAAACTATAATGCGAGGAATACAGCCCAGCCCGTTCTTTTCCTCTGCATATTTTCTCAGCCTACCTTCTATCAGTCATTCTAGTAGCTTTCCGAGTGAACTCAGCATACACACAGGTCTATATTTGACTTCTCTCTCGGCAGATTTCGGACGTTTAGGATAAGTACCACACCAGCTTCCTTCCACCTCTTCGGAAAGACTCCCGTTCTCAGCATTCATTCTAGCAGACAGCACGATTTAGGGTATCTCTTTAACCAGCGATTTCACGATCTCATTTGGTATTCCATCTAACCCTGGTACCTTAAACGTTTTTAAGTGCGTTCAGCTTCTTCCAGCTCACCCATGGCGAACTCTGGTACGCCCAGGGCTTCCTCAAATCCCTCTGCAATTTTTATTTGCTGTTCAGTATCCAGGTACGGTACGTCTGTGAGTTCTCGCTTGTTCATGACTATCTTGTATGCTTGACCCAAACGGCGTTTCCAAGTCATTTAATAAGTTTTTCAAATCCTCTGTTTAGCCTCCACTATAAGCTTGTCTATTTCTTTTTTAGCATACTGATGTTTCTTGTACTCTAGCATCAGAACGTTATTCCTTATTCCATTTGATCTATGGTACTTTCTATTTTCTTTTATTATTCTACATACGTCTGACAGTTAGGCATTCTTTCTTTTTCTGTACTATTTTATTACTCCACCAATACTTTGCTTCCTTCACTTTACCATTTTCGTGGACCACGCCGAAGGTGTTTTCACATACATGCTGTTATGACTACATCATCCAGCATTTGAATTTTGCTTTTGTAACCATCCAGTTTTGGGTTCAGGGGACTGCTTGGAATTTAGCTCCAGCTACCTTCCACCTTCGGCTCTTATGCGTCTGTGGTCTTTCATGTTTGACAGTTGTTATTTCATACATAATATATTTACGATCGCTCAGGTTTTCATGATAGAGTACTTTCCAGTTTTTGATTTTATCAATTAGGTTCTCACTATGGAAAATATGTCGACATAGGAGGCTTGGCTTCCTCTGACAAAGATTGACTCGCCACCATTGTTCGCTATGAGAAGGCTCCTTGCTGCAAGGATTTCTTCAAGGAGCTCTCCTCTTTTGTCAGTAATTCCGGATCCCCAAGTCGTCGACTTAATTGAAATCTCCCCAACCAAGTACCGCATAAGAGTTTCCAATTCATTTAGTCTTTCTGAGTAAGCGTCAATTGTTATGTTTGGAGAAATATAGACAGCGCGGCTCTATTTTTTCCATCTCTATCCAGATCATTCCCTTTTTGCATGGTGCATGCATTCCCTTAATAGATGTTTAAGCTTTTTGGTTGTATATCCTAAAAGCTGCATCTGCGTCTGCATCTGATTTCCATGGGCTATTATCTTTTTATTCGGCTCCGACACCAGAGCAACGTCAATTGAATTTTGTTTTGATAACTAATCCAGCAAATCATGTCCCGCTCTGGACCTGTTTAAGTTTGCTTATAGTATCTTTAGTTTGGTGTTGTGGGAGTGTGTGCTCATATCCGTTCACCTGTGTTTTCTGTTTCTGACAATCTGAAATCCCTCATCTTCAGTGTTATTTACCTGACGTCGAGATAAATCAGGCTCATCAGCTTTCTTTGTAATTGTTACATGCGAGTGCATAGGTTAGGTCAGGGAAGCACTCGGACCTTTTTAAGGTACCCTGGAAGAAGCTAGAAATTTTATCGCAACGCTACACACGGTGGTGGGATGTGTGGCGAAGGACTGATGGGCTTCAGCGAGTATGCCGCATTTCTAGAGAATCTCACTCTTCGAGCAGAAAAGGCCGATAGGTCAAGATTGTCTGAGAATGGTTATAAGTAGGTATCTAAAGTGATTAGTGTTGAGATTCGAGAGCTGTATATCTGTGTTTTAGGGGTGATGTGTGTCGAGTGATGAAGTTTATATCGTAATTAAATCGTACACCTTCAACTTCTAGTAAAGAGTGGTATGCAACGAGGTATCGAGTTATCTTTAAATCGCATTGTCACAAACTATTTTCTTCCCAAATAAATAATGCAAGGCAAAAGACTGCGTGCGGGTAATAGCGACATTGTTAGATATTGTGAATACAACCTAGTGCTTGGTCTGTAATTTGGTATATATCCATTAAAAATATTACTAAATGCAAGAAAAGCATTACCTACACTTTCTAATAGATATCTAAGGGCGTATTCTGAAGTGATGAATATGCTGAAAGTCCTATGACAGCTTTCAAACTGAGGCGTGTGACATCGCTGTGAAGTAAACGGTACCTGAATTGTTAGTGCCAGTCGGAGGGTTGCCAGCAAATACCTTGCAGGGGCAAATCAGCAGTTGCATTCGTTTTGCAAGGGAAGTAAAACAGTCCAAACAGCAATGAATCTTTCATCTCAGTGAATGTCTGACTCTCTTCAGAGTTTAAAAATAACAGCCTAGCTGATCTTGATTACAATTTTAATTTGGTGAATTTTACTCGCCAAGATAAAACTTAACTTGTAAGGAGAAATTGCGCTCTGCTGAGGTTGGTAATGAAGTTGAGGAAAGAGTGGAGAAAGAAATCTCATGCTATTTAAACTGAGTTGAGTGTAGCTGAAATTGTGTATAAAATGAACGCACCTCTCATCAGGAATCGACTGCGGCGTCAGTTCTCAGACGATACTGATATACCTACCGATTCGATATCTGCAGCACCCCTCACCGTTTCCCATTCACTACTATTTATATATAAGCATATGAAATACCTCAAACACAAGTCTCAAAACGCCCTTAAGCCTTAAACGCCATTTATTCTTTGAGCACTTATTCCCAGGGTAAACTTTCAGAGAGGTACACGTGTATAGCGGTCGCTACTAAGATAAAGTAGTATGCGTTGTTAACCTAATTATAGTGTTGCTATGCTATTGGTTATAGTGCCGGTTACCTGAAAGGTGAGCTACCACTGAGTATTTCCTTTATTTTGCTGTACTGCATGGATATATAACCATAATACTTTCATTCATGAATGTCGTAAGCCGTATTTATAAAGATGCTTTGATCTTATATCCATATTTCTATTAATGGCTTACGGGCTCAATAATTGCGGATAAGGACAGGAGAATTAACTGGCTCATACAGGTGTGATGCCTCCAGTTTCTGGGGTTATTATGGGAATTTCGGAGCCAGGTTGCTGGGTTCAGGTGGTCATGCTCTAAGGCTTTTAGCCGACGTGGCATCCACATCTTTGTGAACTCTTAGTCTCTCCACTTGGGCAATCGCTGCTGTCTGAAATTATCTTATGGCAGGATGTCTATAAGGATTGTCCTTTTAAAGTTGTCTTTTTGCTCAGTTATCTCTAAATCTCTAGGTATTGACACGCATACCTGATATCCTGGTTTCTGGACTGCTTTTCGTAACAATCGTTAAACTCAGCATATCAGTCTATACACCTGGGTGTCAATATAGGCCCCTGTGTGCTTAAATCCGATATTGAACGCTTAGGCTGCGGTGTGCTTAAATCCTAAGAGAAGGGCTGTGAGCCCTAAAGAGGCTGTGTGCCTCAGTTCCTACGCTTTACGGACAAGTATACGATAAATCATAAATAAATAATGTGTATAGTGAATTTGTACCACTGCGGATAATTAAAGTAATTCTAAGGTAGTAGAGTTGTCAAGAGTCGGTTGAATATGGAAGGCACCCAAATCATTTTTCTAAAAATAGGTGTTGGCCCCGTCAATCTGGCCAATGGAGGATAACTCGTTGTTGTTTCGTCACCAAGTAAGTGGCTTTAATATTAACCTGACATTGTTGCCCATATCGAATGGTACTACCCTTGCATAAACATGAAATGGTACAAGGTGGTACTTCGTAATCTTCTAAGGCGGCTTTATTGTTTTCTCGTTTACCGTTCTATTACCATCGTCTCGTACCTTATGCATATGTAAAAATTCTGTTAGTTTCTGGGTAAGTACCTATAATAACAATATGTAATACTCGCAGTTGATATATTCGTCTGACTCCCATCACAAGACAGGTAGTATCGATGCTGCTTCACTGGTGGTGCATGGTATCGTTAAAATTGCAGAGGCTTCTGGCTGATCGCATCGTTGGCGTCGCTATCTCCGAGACGTGCCGTGTAGCCAAGTGCGTACAGGGTCGGACTAGATCACAGCCTGTTTCGTGGAAACTTTACTATCATACGAAGGTTGATGCCTATGATCCGCCCCTGATCCATTTCAGATGAATTGTGTGTCAGAAAAAAAGGGGGTTTAGTAGGCTATACTAATAAAATATTAAGTTCATGCACGGTGATGGGTTGTTAATGCACAATCGGTCGCTGGCTGCATTATTATAAAAGATATCTAAACAAGTTATTTACAGAAATTAAAGGCAAATATATGCCCCTCACATGGAAAATATGCCAAATTTTTGTTCTTATTTTAATACTTGACTGTTCTTTGTAAACTCAAAAATCGCAGCTTTGACATCTTTGTAAAAAAATTGCCCATTTTCAATTATTTAACTTACTATTTTAGCATAAACGCATGGCCGCAGACTTACCACAGACGCAAAAGTGAAAGTGTTGCGCCATTACGCCCACAATAAAAACAAAGGTTCAAGTCTCACGATAATTTATATATGTTTTGTATGTGTGTTGTTAAAGATTTGAAGTAAAGAATGTTGCGCTTCATAAAATATACTAAGTTATATATTTGAAAATGAGTGAATTTCTCAAAAAATTGCTAAAAAGCGGAGTTTGGCTCTTAGAGAACAAACAAGTACTAAAATACAAAGTTTAAAAAAGTTCTGAAATATTTAAATGCAAAAATTTGATGGATGGGATCAACTTAATAGTCTTATGGAGCCTGATCGTTTTTTCCTGGTGACTATTGAAATACTGGGACACCGAATGAACAAGGGTAAAAGTAAAAAAAAAGAAAATCGAATGCAGCTTTACTTTACGGGGGATCATAAGCATTAGTCCTCACATTTTTCTATCCTTTAGTACTATCTACCACCATGTCAAATATCAACCTATTAGTAATTCTGACCCCAAAATCCATGGTGATTCTGTGATGTGTCATTCCAAGCAAAAGTCCAATCCTGGTCGATAACGACCGCAGGGTCAAGCGAAACATAAAACGCAAAGAGCTGTTCATCGCTAATGAACATTCCTGCGTATCTCTGGCGGTATTGGTACTCACTTGCATACCGTGTGGATTATTTGCCTCTGATAGCACTTCTTTATCTATATGAACTGCGTGGTAAATCAGCAGCAGATGCCTCCATCTTGAGAAATATAATGCCAGAACATACTTTCCTTGAGCAAACATTTTCTAATAATTACTGTTATAGCTCGAGGACACAAAATAGGGTTCGTCTAATTAAGAAAATCCACTGAGTTGTGAATGCTACTGAACGAAGGCAAAGTAAGTAGATGAGCTCGCAAGAAAAGGATTCTCCACAACTAATATTGGCCCAAAACCCTCATTGGGGAGCCAAAAAGCATAATAGGAAACTAAGTCAAAGAATATTAGGACTTAGTGACCATTTAATAACTGGCATAACTCCAGACTACTGGATTGAGTACTGTGACATTAAAGCAGTAAGGTTCAATGGGTTTCTTCGGGTTTTTATCATTACTGTTCCAGAACTATCGGGAGCATGAGCAGAGGAAACCGACGTGTTCGGGTTTCTGTTACCTACTATCGGTCCATTTTAGAATTGAAATTTGGTGTTTAGGTTATATCCTGGATCAGTTCTAGGATGGTTCGAGAATCGATCAAGCAGTTCTTGCTTTACTGCCGGGAATCATTTTTGAACTGATTTTTCACGCATTGGTATTCCTTCTGCCAATGTCATTAAAATTATTTAACGTGTTTTGCTTTAAGTGCTGTTTACTTTTTTGCGGTTTGGGGAATGTTCTTTTTTAATTAAAAGAAAGGTGGACAAATGGATTCAACACAGATCATTTTTGATTCTGATTCGTCATCATCATCGTCGTCTGAGTGTGATGATGAACTTATTTTTGCCAGAGCTTCTCAAAGATATGAGCAAAAATAATAATTTCTTTGAGGAAACTGTTCCGTCTTATACTAACAAACAGTTTGTTAAGCATTTTAGGAAAGATATTTTTATCCAACGAATCAACTTCCTAAAGACCCAGGGCCTCGTCTAGCACTGAACAAATTCGGGTTTTGGAAAAATTCTGATAGTTCATGGACTGTTCGTAACAGCTCCAGAGATCTTCGACTTCACGCATTCAGTCTTGCGCAGTTCCAGGACCGTTCTGTGACAGTACTGAATTTAGAACTCGAACATAGCTAATAAGTCTTAGAGATTCCAGCAGCGTTCGGCGCTTTAGTCGGATGTACTGTTGGATGCATGCAACGCATTTTATCATTTTACAGAAATACCAAACGCCAATTTTGTACCAAAGACAAAAATCTTAATTTTCTCACTATTATGTTGAAGGATGTGGCGCAACCTGACAATACAGATATTTCGGTCAAATTCAGCTGTACATATAATTTTAGTATTCATAGGTAATTTAAAGGCCACACAAATAATGCTGTTTGCGTTTTCATAGGTTGATTTGAAACTCGACTTATACAAACGATTGAGCAATTTTCTGAGAATTGATAGATATTGGCATTATTTCCAAGGTAGAAATAACGTTCAAAGCTAAAATAAAAGGTTTATATAAGCATGGGTCGTAAAGTGCCCTCTTAAGGTCACAGGGTGTTGCAATTAACGGAATCGAAATAATATACTTGTCAAATTAATAGTCCGCCAAATACATCAAATGAGCTTCAAGTTCCAATCAACAAATTTTAGCAACCAATAGCTATGAAATGTTGAAAACAAAATACTGTCAAAGTATGAGATGACAGCTTGTCATTGAGACATCACCAGCTTATTGAATATTAAGAAATTACATATAATTTAGTCTAAATTTGAAAAAGTATTCGATTTTTGAATAAATTTCATGTTTTTATCTAATATTGTCGATTATTTATTCATGTTTATATTATTTTCTTCAATTGATATGCGATTTTACTGATTCAACATCACCGTGTGTTCTTTTCCTATAAACCTCTTGCAGATAGCCATTAAACAAATACTTGATGACAGACTGTACCAAAAATTTCATAGATATTGCTCGTTCCAAACATTCATTCATTTACTTGACGTTCATCAGAACCATTATGGTACCTTAGATATTCCCACAAAACCATTCAGGTTTTTTGATATCCATACATCCATAAAGTTGAATATTTTTCGTTGTTCAGGAACTGAACAAATATCCACACTATATTTACAGCGATTTTAAGAATTACCCAAATATATGTCGAAGAGCTACCAGCAAACCTAAAACCTGCAAAAAAACTAGAAATTTGCAATATTTTTCTTTTTTCACGAGTATACATTCTAGGTTATATAATAATCATTTGAATAACAGCTGATTATTTCAAAACTTCCCAACGAGTGACACATGTGTGGGATCCGTCAACCCTTGGTCCCTGTCACAAAACATATACACTGAAGAAGGTTTAATTCCATGCTATTCAATGACAACACGGTGACTTGTGTGGTTGTCAGCGGCCGTTTTTTGAGGGTGCAATATGGTTTCCAGATTGTGCATTAATATCCCGTTTCACCCCCTGGTCCCAGTGGAGTACGCTCCGCCAACTGTTGAAATATACTCTAGTATGCTTTATAAGACTATACGTGGAATTTTTCCCAAAATTGTTGCACAACACTTGAAAAAATGCAAATGAAAATTTAAAATTATTTCCATGACGCCGCAAAATAGCTCCGTCGGTACCTCGGGTGATACATCTTGACAATAGGGATGTTCGATACGATCCTATATTTAGAAGTATCGATACTTTTGCTTCCCATACCCGATATTTTGGATAGATATTTTTATATACGACACTTGGGTGTATCGATACATTTCACGAGTATCGTCATATTTCGATCCGGACTGTGTCAGAAAGAGTGACTAACTTCAGATTACTTTTCTTCTTTGTTTCCTTCCGCTGAATATCGATAATTTTCGTGGATCTAAACATCCCTAATCTTGACAGCTTGTCGTTCTTGTCAACTGGGCTGCAGGGTGCGGTGTTGCCTTTACTTGTTACATTTCGCTAAAATCTTGTGACAAATAAAAGCTTCAAATGAAATATTGACGAATATGAACGGATATGCATATAGAATTTAGAATATAAATTCATATTGCAAATTTCAGATTGTCTATGCATGGACCTGAACCGGATTTTCGGTATTTTTACCGAAAAGAGAATATTTACCGATAACATCATTCTCCACGATTTTAAATAGTTCTATACTTGCTGAAAAAGATCTGAAACCAAAAATAAAGCTAAAAGTTAATTTTATGGAGTATTTATAGTTTTATGCCCCATATCAATCATACAGATGTATACACACTCAAGCCCGACTCATGAGAGGCGTAGATTTGGGTTGCCTATGATTACGAATGCACATCCTCATCCCTTACTCCGCTTGCCCTGAATTGATTTTTGTGCATACAAAAGATACAGACTGGTAGATTACCGTCATTACCTCATCACCGGACAATCAATAAAGAAACCGAAACCTGTCTGTTTTCAAAATAAATATTTAATTAAAATGAGAGGTGAGTTCAGGGGTAAAACAGAAAGATATTCACAATCCCATAAGCAAGAATCGAAAAAGGAGTTTCCAGAATGGTTTGCAAAGTACTTCAAAAGAGCGACCAGAATGCACATTGTAGAAGTTGTAATATAGAACTATGCCCTCAAAAAACATGTTGTGTGTGCGCCCAATACAATAACAGACGTTTTTCATGACTCAAAGGTCCTTGATCTACCACTGATCTTGGGACGGCATTTACCTTATACCGAACTCAACGAAACTATACTAAGTGACATATAAATCCGAACACCCAGTTTAAATGGTTTTATTTTAATAAAATTTTGTATAAGTACTTAATGAAGCATAATAAGTAAATGATAAAAATTTCAAATTGATTGCACTGCTTTAAAGCCCTTTGACCTGTAATAATGTGTGGATGCACCCTGATGTGCTACGCATTCTCCAACGCGCCTAGGCATGCTTCTGATCACGAGGTCAATGTCCTCCTGTGGTATCTCATTCCAGGCAACCACCAACTCCTCTCGAAGTACTTCTAGAGTCTGAGGAGGACGTTGCAAATTGAGCAATGTCCTACCCATCATATCCCACACGTGCTCAATTGGGGATAAGTCGGGAGATCTTGGTGGCCATGGTAACAATGTGACATCATTATGTTGAAAGAAGTCTATTGTGACTCTTGCAACATGTGGTCGGGCATTATCTTGTTGGAAAGTTGGATCTGCCAGGGTGTCAAGATAGGGTAAAAGATGGGGTTCTAGAACTTCGTGGATATAACGCTGCGCGTTCATGTTACCTCCGATGAAGATTAAAGGTGACCTGGAACCATAAGCTATAGCACCCCAAACCATAACTCCAACAGTGTGATGAACATGTCTTTCAACAAAAAACTGTGGATTCCTCCTTTCACCACGTCGCCTTCTAACCCTGGCACGACCATCGTGCATGCCTAAACAAAATCGAGACTCGTCACTAAAGCCAATACTGTTCCATTCCTGATCCCAGAGTGACCGTTGTCTGCACCACTCAAGGCGATTACGTCGGTGTTCTCGAGTTAAAGGGAGGACCCAGTGTAGCCGGTTTGAAAACAAGCCAAAACTTCTCATACGTCGGTAAACACTTCGCATGCTAATAGGTTCTCCGTGTTCTGCAAACCATTCATTTGCAATGGACCTGGTAGTGGAGAAACGGTCCCTTAAGGCCAATAACCTTAGGCGGCGATCTCCACGGTCTGTTGTTCTACGGCGGCGTCCAGTGCCCCTTGCTCTTTGCGTACGGCCTTCTCGAAGCCATGCCTGACAACACCTAACCACAGTGTCTACACTTCTTTGCACTCTAACTGCAATTGCCCGAAAAGAAAGTCCAGCTTCCCGAATTCCCACTATACGGCCCATATCAAACTCACTAAGTTGACGAAATCGTACAGGTCTCCGTACTCTAGGCATCGTAACCGATCGTAAAGGATGTCAAGAACCAAAACCCGCCTACGTTGATTCTTTACTGCGACTGAAATATTCATTTTTAGAGCGTTAGTGAATTAAAAAAAGCAGTATAAAAACCGGAATGTCTAACTGATAAGGCGGAAAATTTTTTCACTTGTTACTTACAGTAAGATAAATGCATTCACCAACTTTTATTAAAATAAAACTATTTAAACTGGGTGTTCGGATTTATATGTCACTTAGTATATTTACCGATTCCATTTTTTTGCCGGTTCATCAACACTGCAGGTGTGCAGATCACTTCAAAAGTATTGTTATAATAATAGAAATAATAAGAAAATATAATAACGTTTGGAGATATATTTTCATAAATGGACATATAATAGCTAGATGATGAATAATAGGTGGATGCGGATACTTTTATCAATATAGATGTTTTAGGTACCCAGAAATGCAGAATGTACTGTTTGTTTACATTTAGTGTGGATTTCTAGATCATAAATTGGCAACAATTGTTTTTGATGTGACAAAATATGATGAACCAGTTGGAATACGCTTTATATACTTTTTTTTTGCAAAATAACAAAAATCGGTACATTTCTACAGGAACGTATTATGTACAACACCCTGTATGTGATATATAGACAAGACTATATTGCCATGCATGAACAGTCGTCAAAAACAGTGAAAACATCCTACCAAATATAATAGCTAGAAAATCGACCTATTATTTGCCGCATTCCCACTTGAATAACTGACCGTCTTTTCTGTAATGATAAAAATTTAGAATTCTATGAAAGTTGTCCTGATTCTAAAGCACACAGACATAATATTACATCTATAATGTAGGTACCCTTATTTATAAGGCAACCGTTTTTTCATGACTTTATTCAACATTTCAATAGAAATCACTGATATTCAGAGACCTTTGACATCTTCTGTCAAATTGTATTTCGATAAGGCCTTTTCCGATTGGTCCAAGGGACCGTTAAATATTAATGTTGGTGAAATCCACCATTAGACCTTATTGAAATGACGGAAGCTGTCAAAGCTCTCTGAATATCAGTGATTTCTATTGAAATATTGAATAAAATTGTGAAAAAGCGATTGTATTATAAACAAGAACACTTTTTGATTCCAACATGATGCTTTTGTACAGAGAAAACAGGACAACTTTCATGTATTTAGATTTCTCTTACAAATTTACATTTGACAAACCGTTATCCCTTAGCCAATGGGAATGGGAGAAATAATGGGTCGATTTTCCAGCAGTTAAATTTAATAGCAGGTTTGGACGTTTGTTAATGCATGGCAATCTCGAATTTGTTAAGTTCAATATACTGAGTGTTTATATGTTATCATTATAGCTACATACCTGTTGAATAGTGCGGATTTGTCTGTATTTTGCAAGAAAATAGAATATAAAATACATTCCAACCAATTCCTCATCTTCCTTTACATCATAATAGTAATTATTTATTAATTTATGGGTTAATACATTTCTTCAAAGCAATAAAAACATTATGTCCTCTCCATCCTAAAACACAGATAATATGTGTAAGACGTCAATCCCTACATCTCCGTGATGCATGATGCAATTACGATGGACGTAGACAAAAAAATATGAAAAATTTCTCACAAGTAATGTCTTCTAACTCCAAAAATCATAAAAATAATGTTTTTCGTTTGATTGCCTTTTTGACTGGTGGGGATATCTATTTGTCACTCGCAGGGTTGCCAAGTCTAACGACGATCACGTCCCGTGGTGGAGGGTACAAAGTGAATCTGTTACATTTGCTGGTTTTGAATTTAAAGTAGGAACACAAACATAGTACTTATGATAGTGGGAGCTAGACTGATATCACTTCTTGTAGAATATTTGAAAAGTGTGAATACCATCATGGTCTGTTGTATCTTCAAATTGCGGATGAAGTATCTGAAAATTCTTACATACAGTGGACCTTCGTCATGGTTTACTATCCTGATCATGATCATCTTTGGCAGATGTGTTGTATCACCAAATTGATGAACAAATATAAGAAAGCCCTGATATATCTACGTACAGCGGATTCTTCATGAAAATTTACTAGGTATCATGATTATAACCATCTTTGGTAGATTGTTCGGTCCGGAATGGGAAAGATATCCTATTTATGAAAATATTTTGGTATCATCTAACCGTTGCAATCAGTGCACAAAAACTGTGACATATGATTTATAGCATAATCCGCTAACAGATCAACACAAATTTAACATACAGTCCGCCTAGCCGTGGGGATGGAGTGGTCGGGATGAATATCATGGCCACAACTCTGAATTGGCAGTCGGTCCTTCTGGATGCTGGCCAGGCAGATTGAAAAGAACTTCTCACACAGTAGCCTTCCACCACTTACGTGTCAGGACGGAACAATTGTAACTGACTCGAAGGCTAAAGCGGAAGTGCTTGCTAAGATTTTTGCTGCCAACTCCACCATGGACGCCCCCAATAAAGCTTCTGGTCCGGACTTGATTTTGCTGAAGAGGTGTGCAGCGGAGCTTACTCCAGTACTTTCGCGCCTCTTCCACATATCTTATGAATCCAGAAAACTGTAAACTTGCTCATGTAAAACCCATCCCAAAAAAGGATCTAAAACAGACTCTTACAACTACAGGTCTATAGCTCTGCTAACTGTTATAAGTAAGGTGATGAGAGGTGCATAAATCGCGACGGGTAGTATGGTTTCCGACACCAGCGATCCACAGGGGATGCTCCTAGCTTACGTCAGGCAATTGTGGAGTAAAATAATCCAGTATTATGGTGAGGCTAATGTCGTTGGTCTTGATATCACGAAAGCGTTCGATCAGCCGTGGCACGCTGCCCTCTTATGCAAACTTCCATCCTATGAGCTCCCAGAAAAGCTTTGCAGATGAGTGGCTGTCTTTCTCTCTGGCTGCAAGGTATCCGTCGTAATTGAAGGGGATCTCCTCTTGATCCCGCAAGGTCAACGCGGGTGTTCTCAAGGGATTGTCCTTGGCTTCAACACGGCTCTTCTTGCATATCAACGACCTCCTTTCATGCACGATCATCCCAATCTACAGCTTCGCTGATCAGAGCACTCTACATGCAGGAATTCAGAGTGACAAGCCGATCTGTGCCACTGAACTGAAAAAAAGAAGACTAGCGACGACTTCCTCTCTGACTAGAGACCTGAAGACTATCACTGCTTGGGGACGCAACAATCTTGTACAGTGTAATGCTTCCAAGACACAGTGCTGTACGTTGACAAAAAAGCGTCCTAGCGCTCATACGGTTCCGATGCATGGCCGGGTTCTGCCAAAGAGCCGTTTATTTCGGCTGGTCGTAGTCCAGATCACCGAGGACTTGATCTGGCACGAACACATCTTGTCAGTAGTGGCAGCTCTGTCAAATCTAGGCTATTTGTTTAAGGCTAAGAAGTACTTCCGCATGACCTTCTCACTCTATTCAAGGCCCAGAAGAGGCCAAGCCTCGATTATTGCTCACATGGTCGGGGTGCCGCCGCCCAGACCATATTATTTATTCTTGATGTTGTCCAGAGAAGGGCTGTGCGACTGATCGATGACTCTTCTCTAACAAACAGTCTCGGGACTCTTTCACACCGGCGGCCATCGGCGATCAAGTTCTCTTCTACCGCTACACCAACGGGCTTTGCTCCTCAGAGTTCTCTTCCATGATGCCGCCGCGCGATGTGCCTGCCATTCAGACCAGGCTGCTTCGGAAAAAAAAAATGACTATAGAGGAAGCTTCCTACTTCCATTGTATGTTGGCTGGGGAGATAGCGTAGCATAATCACTAGTTGCGTTCGGCACTTGAAAAGACTTTAACTGTAAAAAGGCGAACTTTAATGGAATAACCAATATAGCCAAAAATGTTGCTGGAAATCGCCAGCGGACAAGGGGAGAAAAAAAGTCGCTAAAGCATACAAAAATCTCAAAGTCTGGCAACAGTGTTGTATTGTCCAGATGACACATCACTCAGTCTTGTCTAGGATAGTGATGGGACATTTCGTTCATACTGATTGGTGCACGAAAATAATTGAATGACTCAGCACACTGCAAGTGGGTTTTCGCTGATGCCATGGAAAAACAGTTCTCTCCCAACTATGATCTCGATAATGACCTCGACGAGGAACAGCACATCGTACGATCCGTCAGGAGATATTTTAGAGCCAACGGCGTTAGCGGAGGCACTGAATCCTCTTCAGATGACTCTTCTTCAGAAGATTCGTCTGAGGCTCCACATAGCACATTAGCGGATCCCTCCGAGTTCCCACATTGCACACCAGCGGAGTTACTAAGTCATATGAAAGACCTCAAGGTGCGTAAAGCACCTGGGGAGGATCAAATCACCAACAAGGCGTTGAAGCTGCTCTCGCCGAAAGCCCTGACATACTTGGTGACAATAATCAATGCGACGCTCAAAATCCAGTACTTCCCTGCTGGGTGGAAGACTGCTGAGGTCATCATGATTCCAAAGAAGGTGGGTTTGATATTCCCTCAGGATTACCGTCCCATAAGTCTGCTGTCAGCTCCTTCTAAACTCGCCGAAAAGGTGATTTATCGTCACCTTGAGAATTTTTCGTCAAATCACCATGTGATTCCTAACGTCCAATTCGGTTTTCGGTCCCGGCATAGCACCGAGCTACAGGCAGTCAGGCTGGTGGAGCATGTAACCAGAGGGTTCACCCTCAGCATGAGTACCGGCATCTTGCTTTTGGATGTCTCAAAAGCCTTTGACAAGGTGTGGCACGCGGGCCTCCTCTATAAACTAATCCAAAAGGGTTTTCTTTTTTGGCTTCTAAAATTACTGAAATCCTTTCTTGAAGGAAGGAAGTTTCGGATCAAAATTAACAATGTTTTGTCAACAACACGGCCAGTACGGGCCGGTGTTCCGCAGGGTTCGGTCCTAGTACCAATTCTTTATTCGCTTTTCATCCATGATGTCCCCTCCCCCAGCAACTGTGAAGTCTACCTCTATGCTGACGACACTGCACTTGTCGCCCAGTCGTGTACTGGTGATCTGGTTCACGATGGGTTACAGAATGCGGTGGACGAAGTTCTAGAGTGGGCGGAACGGTGGCTGATAAGAATTAATCATTCGAAACGCAGGCTATTTATTGTACCAAAAAACGTCGCGGCCCCCCAGCAGAGGTTTCTGTAGACGGAAATCGTGTACCATGGACAAATTCTGCCAAGTATCTCGGTGTCACCCTTGATAAAGGCATGACCTGGCAGAAACATACAGCATCCATAAAAACAAAATTCCAAATTGCGTTTCGGCAACTATATCCTTTGTTATGTAGATCCTCCAAATTGAGTTTGATAAACAAAGTTCGACTATATAAAATGATTATTAGACCAGCCATTACTTATGCATGTGCGGCTTGGCGTTTTCTTGCCAAGACACACATGCAAAGTCTTCACTGCAAAGCAGAACTTTGCCGACAATTTGCAACGCTCCATGGTATGTCTCAAATGAGACACTACACAGAGACCTTGACATTCCTTACTTGAGGGATTATGTCAAGCTTCAGGCGCAGCGACGTTATAGTCAAGCGGAATCACACAGGAACCCTCTGTTGCGTGACTCAGTGGACTACACAGTGGAGCAAGTTCGTAAACATTCAAGGCCACGGCTCGCACTGTAATCAAAAGTTAGCGTGAATCTTTAGTAAACTCAAAATTACACTCTAACAAAACCGAATCAAAAAATTTGTTTAGTTCACCTCAAAATTAATCCGTGTACCAAGTCAAAAAGCCTAGGGGTTTCCTCTTAAACTAAGCATATCTGTTTTTCTTTGTTCTTCCCCTTTTTTCTCTTTAACTTTCTCTTTTTCCTTGACATTGTCTGGTTTCTGGGCAACCAGGACTGACAGATTCGACTAACGTACACCAGACAGTGACTAATGGGCAAAGGTCCCACGGACCGCCCAGACAAATAAATGACGAATAGTTAGTTGTTAATTTGACAGTCCTGGTGAAATTCACCCTAAGCCGAAAATATCTGCTCAATACGTTTAAGGAATTTAGATATTTGTATGTATGGAAACTCTGATAAAATATGACAAATGCTAGTGAACAGATTGTAAACCATTTCTGCCTTAGTCAGAAGAGTAATCTGATGGCAAAACGGTACATTCCAACCTGGCGGAGTTAAAGACTGGTACGCAGATGACACATTGGTAGAATTACAGAAATGGTACATGCTGTTTATGTTAAAAATATCCAGGAAAAGTGCAACAGCTGTAAAAATGAAAGTAAGATCTAATCTCTATGAATATCGAATCAGTAAACTTGACATATTTTACTCGTTATTGTTTACCTCATTCTTCTGCGTGTTGTATGTAATACGTAGGAAAGCAAAAACTGACATATTTTTGTTAATCGCCAATATAAAAGAACATCCTTCCTATTTGCTTTGCGAAACGGTCATCAGGTGCTTATTGTAAAAGTGAAAAACGGATGTCGGCTGAAACACTCATATATCTACAATTGAACCTACCACGATAAATTTTGTGTTCATAGATCATGCGGAGAAGTATTTATTATATTCCGTGATATTCTACACGCATACACAGATAGTTTTAAACAAAACAAGACGAGTCTCATCTTGTGATTGTAGACATTATGATACATTTACTCCATAGAAAATTCTACTAGTGTCCCAGAACTTTTTTCTTTTCTGGGGCTTGAAAGTAACTATTGTATCATACAGCACCAGTCTGTCTCAAAATATGATCTGAATCATAGTTAGATGACCCTCGTTAAGTTCATCACCAAAACTGTTAACAGCAATGGAATGCGAGGAATATTGCAGACTTCTTTGAAAAGAGACCGCCCACAGTGGCGTGACGATTTCCATTTTGGAAAAGGTTGAATCTAGAATTTACCTCAACATTTTGCAACACTTGTCAACATTAAACCGAAATAGCTAGAGTAGAGACCTGATTAATATAAGAAAATAATGATTAATTTGTCAGAATGTTGATGCAGCTCTCAGCTAGCCCATGTTCGGGCTACCCAGGACTCACGACGCTGGAGTTGGCTGCATATCGAGTGACGTCTCTCCTTCCACCTGTCTTTCAGTTTCAACTAAATGAAAAATGAATATGACTATTCTCTAAAAATACAAATTACAAAAATAAAAAGTTCTGAAACTGAAAGAAGCATAAAAATTAAACAAATTCTGGTTTGCTGCGATGCGGTTTTATGAGTAGGAACAGTCACTGTAGGTACTGTCGCTATCATTATCGTCATTTAAGTTAACTATCACTCGTTCGATTATCCGCTCTATGGAATGGTCCAGTTCCCAGAACTTTGCCTCTTCTTTGACTACATGCCTTATGCAATTCTTCCACGTGTCACGAGTTACCCCTTAATGACATTTCCAAAAGAATACGAACATCCGCCATCTTGAAAGTAGTATTCTTAAGCGCTACCTCGTTTTTTATTTGAGCCCATATAATCTCGATTGGGCTGAATTCCCAGTGGTATGGAGGTAATCTCAAAATCATAAATCCTTTTTCCTTTGATATTTCATCTACCACTAATTTCGTGTACCTACCCTTGTGCTGACGAGCGGTTTTGTATCAACTCTGCTTTGAGTATCGATAGGTAGCATGGTATATTTTTTGACACTAGCCAATCATAAATTTCTAACTTTGGTAACACTGCTGTGAACCAATCTCCAAAAACTTGTGTGTTCATCTCTTCATGATAATCTCCTGTTCTTCCTGAGTGGAAGAACGTCAATCCTCTGTCGAAAAAGCCAGAATCGCTACCAACATAAGTAATAATTAGACGACGATCCTTACGTTTAGGGGGTTGAAACCTGAACTTAACCGATCACGTTACGCTGGTCTGCGAGATGTGATGTTTAGATCCTGCCAATATTTAGAAACTGACCTTCATTCAACCATGTCTCATCCAAATAATAAATCCTGCCTTCCCATTACGCGAATACTACTTATTGTTCGCAGATATGTCTTGCGCCAGGTTATTATGTCATCCCCTTCGATCAACGCGATATTCCTCTTCTCCTACAAATATCTGATATTAATTTCTTGTAAAGTGCTTAGCCAAATACGCCGGGATATTTTTGGTAGACTATCGGCAGTATTCAAAGCGTGCTGTGGTTTTTTATTGTCGGTATTTCTCATCTCAAATAAAATTTGTGCAGCTTCCGACGGATTGTGTATTTAACACCCATCATTTTTTTAAAACCACTCGCTTACGTCCTTGTTTTTGCTTTTTTGCACCCATCGAACACACATTACGTTTTCTTCCCTTATAATCATGAAAATGGAAGATACTGATACCATTGCCATACCGCTACAAAGTTGAACGATATCTCTTAATGGTTGCTCTGGAAATCGTGTTCGGAGTGCGTCATAAACATTGTTCACTATACAGGGTGTTTTCAAAGCTGAGTCATTTATTTTAACAGCTTGTAGAACTTGTGAACAGAAGTTGATATACCAAAAATCACCTATATAAAAGTTGCATAATGAGAGAGTTAGTTTGTCATCTACCAAAATCAATTTGAATTTCTCTTTATTGATTATAGAGTACCGATCCCTAGGTGAAACCCTTTTTAATGGGTTTCCTTTGGCAAATTTCATAGTATATTGATTTTATAGTTTCACACGTATTATATCTTTGTTTGTCAGCGATTCAGTATTGCCTTGAAATCTTTTTGGACCCTAATGTTATAGTATTTCTAACGATTATCTTCGAAATTTCCTTATAAAATTTTGTTGGTCCCTCGTAGAGAGTCGGCAACCAGCGCGCCACCTTGAGACTTTACACGTTCTAGCCGTATAGGAATATTTGGTTCTATCAAGATACCTTCTTCAAGGCCACTCAACTTTCTTTTGATATTTGTTTTGAAAACTTTGGTGTGCGGACGAATCCAGTGTCATTTTTGCTTTTACTTTCCTGCGGAGATTGTGGTGTGGGGTTTTTTTTTGTTAACTTCCAGATTTTGGGATATTAACGCCCTAAGCAGCCGTTTATGCAGAAGTATTCTTTTATTTTATACCTTAAGTTTAGTTGTTTTGGTTTGGATTGTAGTCGTCCATTTTCGAATGGAATTTTAACATCCAGCGTGGAAAGCCATTGCAAAGAATCACCATTCACACTCCTTCAGCTTTGTTTTATAGCTGCATTTTAGCTGTTCCGCAGCCGATTTTGTTGGAGGACATCTCATCCTCTTGACAAAAAACCCTAATGTGAACAGGGTTTTTCTTTTTACCGAAAATTTTGGGCCGTACCTTGTGACGTTACTCACGTCACTGCTCAATACTGGCCACTTGTTTTTGACCTGAGCGTTTGTGAGCTGAGGACATCTCAGCTGTGCCTAGAGCCGTAACTGGAAGACGACCATTGTCCAGATAAGTTTATTTTTAGGTGTTAAAATATTTGTAAAACCCCTATTTGTAAAGCCTTGGTACGTGTTCCATGGTGAACGTTTTGCAGGGTTAATTATCACGGTCTAATAATTTTATTGTCAGGTAGATTTGAATAACATCCTTTCTTTTAACTTGCACTCCAGTGGTGGAACATATGTGCTGCTTGTTTTGATAATATATTGTGATTCTTTTTTTTAAATATCTTGTTTTATTTAGCTCTCTGTATTCAGTTAATTAGGTTTCTTCATTACTGTGAGATTTTTTTTGTGTGGTGGCCAGTCAAAACAAGTTACTAACATCTCGGGGATTTGTGACTTAATCCGGCTTGAGTCACTGGCACTCTAATCCCCCTACTTTCCGCCTTATTGAGCTAGGACCTAAATTTGCACGCCACTTGACAGCTGTTTTGCATTGACTGACCCTTAGATTTTATTAATTCATTAATTAATTTAAAAAAAGGAAAGAGGAATCACACCACAATTTCCTCTTGTTTATGAAAAAAATGCGTGACAAATTTACATTATTAAAAATTATTTAAACAAAAAATCATTATCAAGTTAACTGGATACCGTTTTTCAAAAAATGTTAAATATCGTCTCCATTTGTTCGATTAACGTAAAATTTTGCTCGGCGAATCCGCGATTCTTTACAAGTTTCGAAAATAAAATCCTGGTGCCCAAGAATTAAATCACAAGCATTTTCGGTGCGCTGTTGAAGTTCTGCCAGAGTATTTACTGCTCTATCATGATACACCAACTCTTTCAAATAGCGCCACCGAAAAAAATCGCAAGGCGTTAAATCCGGGGAGCGAGCAGGCTAAGAAATGGGTCCATTGCACCCTGTCCCTATCTATTCGGAAATTCATTATTTAGATGTTCAAGAACTTCTCGTCTAAAGTGCGTTGGAGCCCCATCATGTAGGAGTTCTTTTTACAGCATGGGAATTTTCTATTTCACAAACATAATTGTTTTGGAAATTGTGCAATCTATTTTGTGTAAACGTGGCCTCGTCTGTACACAAAATTAATTACATAAAATCTTCATTCCTGCCGAGCTGTTTTAAAAGCCACTGGCAAAATGCAACTCTACTATATTTATATAATTATAGAAGATTTATAGGTTGATCTTCAGGTTGTAACGCTTGTACCCATTGATAATGATAAGGGCACTTTACTATGAGAACCTTTAACTTGAGCTGCTATGGCTCTTGTACTAATTGTTGGATACCCTTCGACCATTTCTAAAATGTCTTCTTCAATTTGTAACATTTGAGGTTGAGTGGGTCTTCCAGCGTGACCCGATGTTCTTTTAAACATCCTGTGTCACGAAGTCAAATAACGTGGGGCCTACATGCAGTGACTGCATCTTGTTGGCACTCTCCGCATGTTAGTATTATGTCCACTAGTTCACTGTTTACGTAAACATGGCCCATTTTTTCCCACAAAATCATCAGGCAAATGAAAGTATACGCACTATTAAAGGACTGATACAACTGATCGAACCAAAGGCTCGTACTAAAAACCATACAATAACACAAAAAGTTTGCCAAATTTAGATAAACGATAAGAGTAGTAAATAAAAAACGCTTAGATTTTACACGGCGGAGGTCATAAAAATCAAAAAATCTGTGAAATAACATTCTTATTTTTCAAAATTTTTAATCTTTTATTGTTTCTTTTATAACAACTCCTTTTGACGAGTTCTACAAGCAGTTAAAATAAATGACTCAACTTTGAAAACCGTATTTCTTTGTCCAGAGCATAAATTATGCCGTTTATGGGGTAGAGTATCCATTGTGTGGTGATCCATCTTTCGTAATTCGTGAATTTTATCTGTTGAGCCTTAATCAGGGCACCTTGGGGAGGTGGTTATGGAAAAAATTAACGAAAACTACCGCTGATATCGGCATATATTTGTAATAAGCTATCTGAAAAGTATATTTTTAAATGAGCCCAAATTCCGCATTAGTATATTACATGTAGCGGACGTTTTAAGTTTTAACTCAGGTAGGTGATGACTTTATAGTATAACAAATCCTTTGTATGTTAATTTGGCTACCTTTGTCATTATATGTGAATAGAAAATATTTTGTTCCTAAGTTTATTTCTAAAGCCAGTAACCGATTCTTCCGTGTTAGATATTTTTATAGTCATCTGGTGTAGATTTCTCACAGCTCTTCGCAGATGTCGGCAAATATTTTGCGGAAAATGGCGGATCTACAATAATCAGCATATTGTAACAGATCGGCAAATAGAAAGGGGAACGGCACAACGCATACTCTGGGACAGGATTGCAAAGGTCAATGTCTGATCAAACGCAGAACTGTTATATTAAGTAGATAAGTGACTTACGATAACAACGCAATCGAATATAGTGTTCAAGCCTGATACATTATTGGATATACGATTTGTGAAATAGTTGGGCTGTGTTTGTGGATCCATGCTGCAATACAAACCTTAGGAAGTGCTTCATGAGAAAGCATGTGATACAGGATCTGATATATAATTGGTCAAAGTCAAATGTATTTATTTCCTGGGGATGTTACAACCAACATATAGAACAGTCAATAAAAACTTGAAATACTAGGCACAAAATAACATTAAGACAAGAAAAATAACTAAATCAGAATTAAAATATCAAAAATGCCTTCAAGAGAACAACTCTACTCCGCTTTACATACCATATTAGCATGTGAGGAACACATACTCAGATACAGGACCGATGGCCGGCTTGGTTCGAGGAACACACGAAACGCCAGAGGACTAATATTATTTATTCAAAGATATGACGAGTATCGAAACCACCAAAAAATGATGAGGCGTCACGAAAACGTTTGATCGCTATTGGAAATCACTAACTAGTTACCATCTAGTAACCTTCTGGCGGCGTACTATGTCGAGGATTTGCATGAACCGTGTAACTCGATGCTTCACAGCGTCACGAAACATGCACCGAGAACAACTCTACCCCGCAGCGCTCACACATGGCATCCTCAGCCACCCCCAACACATGCAGGTGGCGCCTCATCGGTGTTATGGCCAGACTACCTCCAACAACCTTAGGTTGGCTCTACTCAAAAACATCCTTAGCACTTTTGGGGAGGAAGTCCTTATGGACTTGTTGGGGACACCCATATTGTGCAAGTAAAAGCTCCTCATACACTAAGGAATTCAGAATGAGAAATTCATTACGAGAAGAAGACAAAACATATAATAGAGTGTTTATACTATATGTATCTTGAAAAGTACCATTTTGTCGTTTTTTTTTACATTTCGTAGGTTTTCTGTGACATAACGTAGGATTTTCTACAAGATGTTAACTTAGCACAAGCTGTTGTACACTTGTGAATTCGTTTTGTAACTGTACATGTTGCTTAAACGTCAGCGAATAGCGGTCATAGCGAGCAAACGTGGAATGAACAAAAACCACCTAGTCTGCAAAATGACATTTCGTCGGTTTTTTGGCATTTTTTAGGTTTTTTACATAACACCCCTGCCGGTCAGCTGGCTAGTGGTCCAAATTGCTGGTTTTTATATAATAGCTTGTAAAAAAACGTAACATTCAACAAGTTACACTTTAAACAAGGTATCCCCTTGTAAATTGACATCTCTCTAACTCATTTGTGTGACTGTTCAAAAATAAGTTTTATATAAAATTATAGGATCTAATATAAAGTTTTCGATGATAGGTTTTTCTTGTATACAGGCTGTCTCAAAAAGTCGTATAAAATAAAGTTTTATTTATCACACGGACACTATTCGATAGCACTGACATAAACAGAAAATATATTGCATGAACAATCTTATAATTATGAAGCTTTATAACTGTTGTATAAAACATTTTATAATATTATTTAATCCCTTTTTCTGGACAGTGCTAAAGAGTTCTTTTAATGATGCTTTACAAAGTACTTCAAAGATAAGTCATTAGAATTCAATTACAGTAAAGTTACTCCAATTTTTAATCAACCTTTCTCACCTGGCGCCAGCAAATCGGACCACTATCCACAACAAGTCCAATGTTCACTTCTCAAGAACGCAGGTTCGTTACATTATCACCTAGATCCAAAAAAGAAGAAACCACTAATTCGTCAGGCGCCATTGAGAGCGAGTGAGACAGCAGCATTGAAGACATCTTATATCTTTAAATATGTACCATGTTCAGTGGAACATAAGGAAAAATCAACATTTTCTTTTATTTATTTCATTGTCACAATACGTATAGTTCATTGAAAGTACTTTTGAAATACTGTTTAGCATGCTGTCTAGCTGAATACGTTCATCAATGGTACAAGTCATTTCACGAGCAGTTTATTATCAACAAAAAAGTTTACTATTAAGCAGCTAATACAACTTTTTTACTTTCCTCGCCTACTAGCGGAGAAGTATTGTAATCGCGTTTTTTTCCGAAAACGATATATTGTGTTTTGGATGTTATAGGTGTATGACAAATACATTACGAAAAACCATATCACTCATTTCCGTCGGCTTGTCTGTCTGTCGGTCCATCCGCTAATAATATAACCGCCTCTGACTTAGAAGTACAGCTGAACATTGAATGAAATTTGTACACAAAGCTTTTGAAAATCGGTCCAGTGGCGGTGGAAAAAAAGACAAAAACAAAAAGATAATAATCGTTCGAAGTCTGATTTTGGCGTTTCAGAGGATCCAGACCATTTTCGGAAACATTTCTGTAGGGGTTAAAGGATGGGGGTTAGGGATTGCAGGGGGTGGGGTAGGGTATATCCCAATTTTTTAACGTTTGTATATTTATAAGCCTCCAATCCCAGTAATTTTACACACATATTACATATATTTCACTCATCATAGATGTTTCCGTACACTTACCCTTAAAACTTAAAATATCTCCTACAGCCGGGTGTCGATACGAGCGACGTGGTCCCCGGGATGGACAAGTGTCGTCGTCGGAGATCGTATGTCACAGTCGGCAATCGCTTTCACACTGCTTTGGTGCTGTGGGTTGGGCTGTGTCCACTGTGTATGGTGAAGGCCACTATCGTCATCGACTCTTGGTATCCTTTACTTCATTTTCGAGGAAAAACAAAGACAAATTCATTACATGTCGCAAAATTATCAAATCAACCTCGATCGTTGTTATGAACATATTTTTGAGTTTCCGTGAGAATTTGCAATTATTTTTCTTCTGTCAATAGGTTCATTTTTTAAAACTTTGGACACCAGATACATATTTATATGAATCTTTCTACTTAATTGTTTCAGGTATGCCCCCTAGTGGTTCCGGCCTATCAACAATCATCAAGTAGCACCCTTTATATATTTATCGATGACAAAATATAGCTCATTGATTTTACATTTAGCAATTCATCTCACCGATCACTGTTGAAGCGTGACTCTTTTAGGAGCCAGAGTCATTCAAAAATCCATTTCTAAAAAACTTACCTACAGTGGTTACTTTCGAACTTAATGTGCCAGCATCATCTCCTTCTGCTGTTGATCGAACATTCAAATATCAGACTCCAGTTTTTCGTCATATCTGAACTTTATGCCGCCCCAGAAAGTATGGAAATATTCTTTTTATTTGTAATTGTATAACAAATCGTATTTGACCTGTCAAAGCCACGTCTTAGCGTAGGACACGTCACGTCTTCGAAAATGAAGAGGACTCCATCTCTTAATAGAGTAGTTTAATATCAGAATTAAAAATTGTATTCATCTTGTAACGGTTTCACCGTCCGATCGTATTTATTAAATCACTTCTCGATTATCATTTCATTAATCCCATCTCTAGCTTTTCTACTTGGAAAATTTTCCGCTTGGAGCGCTTGATGCGGAGTTCCTGATCTGCGATCTTCCTCGCGCTTTTTTTTCACTTGAGCCGCCGATCGAACAACGGCTAGAAATTTCTTCTCAGTAGCACCAGGTTATATAGCACCATGTGCTAGATTTCTAGAATGTGTGTCCGTATAGGACAAAAATGATTGGGGCCACCCCCTTTCTCTTTCCCTTTCACTTTGCCTAGCCTTGGCCAATATTTTCACCCATGCATGTACCTTGGCAGCGCCATCGCCTTTAACTTCGTCTACAACTGGTCATGAAGCCACTATAGTGAGGTCACCCCTCACAACTGGGACCTCCACTTCAACCATCCTGGCTTCAGTCGAGTCAAAATGGACCAGCAAAAGATAAGTCGATAGCGTTATAGCAGCGCCAAGGATGTAAAACTTATTTTGTTATTTTTGTAAAATTCTAATGTAATGAAAATGCCTTTTTTTTGTTAAATAAAATCTGTTAAATTTTTGTGTTCTGTTTGTTCTTCTATCCTCTAGCCATGCCATGGTCGACACACAGCTACACGCCTGTAGATGTCTTCATGCCACCGACTGAGCTACCGGAAGCTAATTGTAACCCCCTTTCTGTGATTGTGCAGAAAAGTTGGAATCTTCATTGCATTCCATCTTTTCTGGACTTTTTGCGGAAAGGAAGCGTTACATAAATTGGCACCCGCAACGTGAGGCTTCGATAGGTGTTTGGCTTTGTCGACAAGTGGTTTGCTAGTGGAAGATTGGCAAACAGAACATAGTTTTCAAAATTCTTTACAATCTTTGGCAGCATTTCTATTTTTAATTGCTTTTGGTACTCAAATTTCTTATTCTTTAATCATCCTTACTTTTTGCTTAATGTTTAAATTTTTTATCAGAAGATTAAAATTTTTCCACCTGTTTATTTCATAGGTATACTTTTAAATTGTCTTGTTTAGTAGTCAGCGAGATCATTGCCAGAATTTTTTTTTATCACATTCTACTATAGTTTTTATTTACTGCTGGGGACAGTTATAACGTTTTTTCTCATTGTAGTTTTGAGATTGATGATATTTTGATAATTTTTTGTTGAATATTGATAGTCTGGGGACTTTAGGTTTCCCAGCATTTTTGTCGAATATCATCAAACTTTTGATTGAGGTTGTGACTATTGTTGTTGATAGTTTACATATTCTTATATGCTTTTCATTTTTGATCACTAACCTCTTAGTTTTTGAAAGTATTTCTTCATGTGCAGTTTTTTTGATTTCTTGAGACTTTTCATGTATGCATATATAGCCTAATTGTTGGATCTCTGGTGTACTGATATAGCTCTCATGATGTTTGGTACGTAGGAAATTTACTTTCAAAATTATTTTTGTCTTCCCCAAATGTTTTTACTTTTTGAATTTTTGACTGTACTTGAACTTTTGATCATTTGTTTTCATTCTGATGGCAATAATCTACTGACTAGAGTTATCTGGAGTAAATCATTTTGCGATTTATCCATTTGTCTGAATTGTATGAAATTGATATTCATAATTTTTCGTATATTTTGGCGGTTTACTTTTTTTCAAGTATTGACACTTTGACATAGTGCGTTGATACATTTTTTTTTTTCAAGAAACAAATGATGTTTTTCTTGACTATATTTTTGCTACTTTTCAATGGGGGGGTGACTCCTAAATCATTTTTACCTATACAAAGACACACATACTCATTTATGATAATTAAATTTCAACTTGTTGTTGAAATAGTATACGTTCCTCAGTAACTATTGTAGTAATTTTGTCTCTTGTTTGGAGCATAAGTTTTCATAGTTTTAATGTTTTATGGTTTTGTCTGGCATATTCTTTGGGGGAAATTAGAACATTAGTGTCTGATTTTCCATTGGATTAACAGGACTTGAACGTCTCTGTATCTTTTTAATGTATGTCAGATATAAAAAAAATTTCTTTTAAGTTTCGGCTGCTCCTGTTTTTGTATTGAAACTTTTTGTTTGTATTGTTAGTTTTTTATAGTGTTTTAGATCCTTGTCATTTCTTGACGTATTCAGGTTTTTAACTTTAATTTTTTTCTTTCAAGTGTTTCTTTGAGGTTTATTTCTCAATCATGGTTCAGTCTAGACTAAGCCCAAATGACTTATTAAGTCATGAACTCCACTACGAGATTCATATCAGAGGTTTGGAAGTCCCTAATACCGTGGAGGATAAACGTAAAGTTTTACGTGGCTTATTAGCACAGGAATTTCAAGGGCGTAGTTTCTCAGAAACTTCTGTGACTATTCCTTTTGATGAGGATGAGACTGAGATAAGACTCTCATTCAATAAACTCACTGAGATGATCTCTAGATTTACTGGTGTATCTGATTCTGTTGAACATCGCAGAATTTGTGTGCGCTTATTGCATCTATCTGGTAGGATAGATCGAATGTCTCCTACTTGTGATGAGGAGATAAGTACAAAATCTAGATTAAAGACACAACTTGTTGTGTGTGAATCGGATCTTTTAGAGAAGCTTGAGATGCCATCTGCTCAATCATCTCCTCCATCGGTTTCATCTCGTCCTATTCCATTAGCATCAAATCCGCCTGTGACTGTTGCTAATCCTCAAGTATTTCCTCCAGTACATACACAGCCACTCTCTCCTATAAATTTTGCTCCACATAAAAAGATACCAGTTTTCAAATGGGGAATCAAAAAATTTTCTGGAAATAGCTCAGTTATTGAATTTCTAGAAATTGTCGAATCTCTAATGTCTTCCCGTGGTTGCAATGAGATGGATCTCTTTGCATCTGCAGGTGATCTCTTTGAAGATGTAGCCTGGACATGGTGGCATAATGGCCATCTAAGAAATAGCTTTCATGATTGGCAGGACTTGATTAAACAACTCAAGGATGCTTTCCTACGTGACAATTATGATATGAACCTAATTGATGAGATTCGTAGACGCAAACAAGGTCAGCATGAACATGTTACGATATTCATTTCGTTCATGGAATCTCAATTCAATAGATTAACCTACAATACATTTACAGAAAGGGACATGGTCAATATTGTCCGTAGAAATTTATTGCCTGACTTCATAAAGTCACTTGCTCTTCATGAAATTTCCACTTTTCCTGAACTAACATCACTTTGTAGGAAATTAGAGGATTCCTTCTTGACTTGTCAACCCCACAATAGACTTTCCACTTCCAGCTTGGTTACTTCTGATAGTACTCCATCATCTCACAGAAAAGCTCCTGTATGTTGGAACTGCGAGAAACTAGGACATTCTGTTCGAGACTGTAGAGCTCCTAAGGCTGTTTATTGCTATACCTGTGGTATGAAAAATGTCACACGCTCTAATTGTCCTTCCTGTTCAAAAAAACGTGAGGCAAGAAGTTTCCAATCCGACTCCCGGAACTTCTTTCGCCCAGACTCGAGGAGTCATAGACGTAAAGGGCAAAGCAACTCCAGGTCTCATTCTGAAGTCCAACAAATAGCCAAGTTAAGACAACCTTCAGCAATTAATCCCGATTTTGACATTAATCATTCACAACTTGCAGGTATGCCATCAAATGATCATTCAGAACCATTTATTCAAAAACCAAATGACAATCGTCCACATCTTTCAATATCCATTGGTGATGAAAACATTTTAGCTTTGCTTGATACTGGAAGCAATGCCAACATTCTAGGTTCATCTGGCTTATACTTATTACGTAAATTAAATCTCAACATCGATTACAGTAGTACCTTGCAAATAACAACTGCTGATGGCCAGATGCAGAATACTTTAGGTTTTGCTTTGCTGCCAGTAGGTTTTAATGGCAAAGTTCATGTCATTAAATTCATAATAGTTCCTTCCATTACACACACATTACTTTTAGGCATGGATTTCATCCTAAAATTCAATTTCAACCTTGATTTTCATACTTTTTCATATCAATCTTGTGCTGTAAATTGTATTCAAGGTGTGGAGAAGCTATCTAATATGGAAAAGGAACAATTATTTGAAATTGTTGAACTTTTTAATAGCATTGCACCTACTGACAGTATTGGTTGTACACATTTATATACACATCACATTGACACAGGTGATGCAAAGCCCATCAGGCAAAGACAATATCCGCTTTCTCATGTAATGGAAAAAGCTCTTATTAAGCAAGTTGATGAAATGTTGGACATAGGTATTATAGAACCTTGCAGCAGTGCTTGGTGTTCAGCGCTCTGGCTGGTTTCCAAGAAAGACGGTTCATATAGAGTTTGTTTTGATGGTAGAAAACTAAATTCAGTAACAATTCCTGACGCGTATCCTCCTCCTTTAATAGACTCTGTAATTTCTAAAATCAGAGATGCCAGATATCTATCATCCATTGATTTAAAATCAGCATTTTTCCAGATTCCACTTGATGAAGAATCTAAATTAAAAACAGCTTTCATAGTTCGTGGTAAAGGAATGTATTGCTTTCGAAGACTTCCTTTTGGCCTTTCTAATAGTTCAAGTGCAATGTGTCGATTATTAGACATGGTTATCGGTCCTGATCTGGAACCATATGTTTTTTATTATCTGGATGATATAATTGTGGCAACTCCTGATTTTGAAACTCACCTAAGGATACTGAAAGAAGTTTATAATCGATTGAAAGATGCTAACTTGACTGTAAATTTTGATAAATGTCATTTTGCTCGCTCATCTTTGACTTTCTTAGGCTATGTTGTTGATGAGAAAGGACTTAGAACAAACCCCGAAAAAGTATCTGCACTCTTATCATATCCTCAACCAACTAATACTACTCAGATTCGAAGGTTGCTTGGAATGTTTGGATATTATCGTCGTTTCCTTAACAATTTTAGTGGTGTATGTTCTCCAATTTCAGACTTGCTTAAAAATCGGAAGAAGGGTGAACCTATCACTTGGACTCCTGATGCTGACAATGCTTTTAAGGAAATTAAGAATTTGCTAACCAGCGCTCCAATTCTTGCTAGTCCAGACTTCTCCAAGCCCTTCTATATTTGTTGTGACAGCTCAAATACTGGTGTGGGAGGCACTCTTTATCAAGAAGAAAATGGTTTGGAACATCCCATAGCTTATTTCAGTAAATCTCTCAACAAGTGCCAAAGAAAATACTCTACAACTGAAAAAGAACTGCTTGCAGTCATTCTTAGTATTGAACATTTCCGTTGTTACATAGAGCACACACATTTTTTCGTTATTTCTGATCATTCAAGTTTGCAGTGGTTGAGATCTCAAAAAACACCTTCACCTAGACTATGCAGATGGTTATGTCGTCTCTCCCCTTATGATTTTAAAATTATTCATCGTAAAGGCAAAGATATACCTGTAGCAGATGCTCTTTCGCGTTTGCATGAAAATGAGGTTAATGTGTCAGTTTTAGATCTTGCGGAATTATCTCCTGACAAGTGGTATCGTAAAATGATACGTAAGGTTGAAAACAACCCTGAATTGTATCCATCTTTTAAAGTAGAAAATAATATTCTATACAAACATATTCTTTCTGATAATCCACTTGCAGAAACTTATACTGACTGGAAAATCGTTGTTCCAGCTCCAAATAGATCTAAATTGCTCAAAATGTATCATGATGATCCTACTTCTGGTCATTTAGGAGTATTTAAAACACTATCTCGCATATCAGCTATTTATTATTGGCCTAAAATGAAGCAATCTGTTCAGTTCAATGTACACTCTTGCAAAGTTTGCTCACAATGCAAACCTAGTAATTTACCTCAAGCTGGTTTAATGGGTAAATATAGAGACATCAAGTATCCATTTCAAATGATTTCAGCAGATCTTTTAGGACCATATCCTCGTTCTAAAAAAGGAAATCGTTTTCTTTTAGTAGTTTGTGACTGGTTCACTAAACTTGTACTAGTTCATCCAATGCCTAAGGCAACTTCAAGCTCAATTGTAAAATTTTTAGAAAATCAAGTTTTCCTTATATTTGGAGTTCCTCAAATCATCGTTGTAGATAATGGTCCACAGTTCATTTCTAAAGAATTTAAAGCGCTTGCAGATTCATATAAAGTGCAGAAGATCTGGTATTCAGCAAGATACACCCCTCAGGTAAATCCTACTGAGCGAGTTAACAGAACCATCGTTACTGCAATTAGGTCCTATATCAAAGACTCTCATAAAACTTGGGATGAGTCTATTCATCAAATAGCTCAAGCAATCAGACTTGCTAAACATGAAGTCACAGGATACTCGCCCAGCTTTCTAAATTTTTACAGAAATGTACCAGTTGATGGGTCATTCTATGGAAAGATTGCACCTGCTGCCAATAATCCAGTCAATATCGACCAGAACGTCATAGATCCAAATTTTGTTCAGCAAATTCCAGAATTTTACCTTAAAGTCCAGCACAGAATGCGGCGTTCCTACGAACTTAATAGAAATAGGTATAATCTGCGTAGACGACATCTGCAATTTAATAAAGGTGATAGAGTTCTCAAACGCAATTTCTTTCAATCAAGTGCTGCAGACAACTTTTGTGCCAAACTAAGTCCAAAATTCCTTCCTTGTATTATTCATATAGTAAAATCTCCGTTAGTATACACATTGAAAGATCTCCATGGTAATATCTTGGGAGATTTTCATGTTAAAGACTTGAAACCTGATAATACGTTGAATGTTGATCATGGCAATGGTATTGATGTTTTGCGTAATGATGTAATGAGTGAGAGTTCTGATTCGGACAGCGATTAACTTTTGCTTTTGTGTATTATTATGCTTTATATACTCTCATATTCTAAAATTCAGATAAATTATTCTTGCTTAATCATTATCATTTGTAACAATACTCATATTTCCGCTCAATCGAAGGGGGCGAGTTTTTCGATCTGTACATTGGAGCGAGTAGGTTTTCCTATATTTATTTCCTAGTACAGATGCGAACGGAGAAGAATTTCCTTTGATAATGAATAAACTTATTTGCTGTAAGAGGCAGCTGAATGTTTACTTTGGACATTTAACATCGTTGATCCTTCAACCTTTTGAAACATTACAATTTGTCCAATACTCATATTTCCGCTCAATCGAAGGGGGCGAGTTTTTCGATCTGTACATTGGAGGGAGTAGGTTTTCCTATGTTTATTTCCTAGTACAGATGCGAGCGGAGAAGAATTTCCTTTGATAATGAATAAACTTATTTGCTGTAAGAGGCAGCTGAATGTTTACTTTGGACATTTAACATCGTTGATCCTTCAACCTTTTGAAATATTACAATTTGTCCAATACTCATATTTCCGCTCAATCGAAGGGGGCGAGTTTTTCGATCTGTACATTGGAGCGAGTAGGTTTTCCTATATTTATTTCCTAGTACAGATGCGAACGGAGAAGAATTTCCTTTGATAATGAATAAACTTATTTGCTGTAAGAGGCAGCTGATTGTTTACTTTGGACATTTGTCATCGTTGATCTTTCAACCTTTTGAAATATTACAATCAGTCCAATACAAATATTTCCGCTCAATCGAAGGGGGCGAGTTTTTCGATCTGTACATTGGGGCGAGTAGGTTTTCCTATGTTTATTTCCTAGTACAGATGCGAACGGAGAAGAATTTCCTTTGATAATGAATAAACTTATTTGCTGTAAGAGGCAGCTGAATGTTTACTTTGGACATTAGTCATCGTTGTTCTTTCAACCTTTTGAACCATTACGTCAGTCCACCATGTACAAAATTTACAAGTAATCATTATTTTTCTGATTCCAATTTAATGTGTATACTTCATCTTTTGAATATTTCATTTTTCTGAGTTTACTCAAAATTTAAATTGCATTCCCGATCTAAATCATGTGACAAATACTGTGTATAATATTTTATAATGTTTTTATGCGTATATTTTCTGAGTTTCCTTTACATACTTACGTACTTCTATTTTTGAAGTCTATTACTTTTGAAGTTTTTGATAGTATCCCTTTTTGAATTCATTATAACTTTCTTCGAGAGCACAGACTTACATTGATTTTTGGTTCAAACTTTTGATGTTTGTTCACATATTTTTGAGTGGTTTTGAACTTTGACAGTATTTTGTAGTCTGGATAGTTACATAGATTCGTTGCGATGTATGCCTTTGAGGGTCTTGTACTATCCACAGTTTCTTTAATTGAAAGTGTTTTCTTCATATGCATTTTATTTTCTTCTTGAGACTTGTCATATATGCTTTCCGCCTAGTTGCAAATCTGTGCGTATTGATAAACTCTTGAAACCTCTGGCATATAAGTAAAACTCACTTTTGATATAGTAATTTATGTCTCAGTTCAATTCAATCAGTTCAATTTGATTTGAAGTAATTGTCAATTCCTTCTTGAGATTTTTCATATATGCTTTCAGCCTTTGTGCACATTTGTGCGTATTGCTAAGTCTTGAGCTTGGTTGCGACATTGCTTTCATGTTTCGCTATAGATTGTGAAATATCTGGTGATTTTGCTTTTGCATTATTGCATTTGTTTTGATAGTCTGCTCTCATAATTTTTTTTCCGACTTCTTATTTCTTTCAATTTCTGTCTTGACTTGAAGTAATCGCCAATTCTTATAGATTCAGTATAGTAATTCTCTTTCCATACTTTACACTGGTAAATTATTATAGTTTTTCTAATTTTGTAATATTTCATATTTGAACTTAACTTTCATTTTACAATTTTATGGTTATTCTCAGTGTAGACTTTGAAGTGCGCTGATGATATCAGTGATCTACATGAAAATATTCCATAGACTATAGACATTCTTGTCTAGGGCTTTGGAATGCACCTATGGTGACCCTAGAAAGTTGTCTTTCTCTCATATTTTTGCTTTAAATCAAAATTCGAATTCTTACCTGTCATATTTATTTCTATTTCTTGTTCACTAGATTGTTTTTTATATAACTCCAATTTTGCACCTACATATATCGTAGACTTTTGCATACAATTTTTGCTTGCGGCATTACTCTCATGTATCATGATTTATTAAAATATTTTGTGATTTTCGTTTCGCTATTTTGCATTTTACATGTGCTCACTTCGTTTCTCATTTATTACTCATGAAACTTTTAATATTTTGCTTACTTTTAAATTTTTTTGAGAACCCTTTATAAAATCATGCTCATATAGCTTTAATATTTCCTTTCGCTTTATGATTTTAACACTATTAGATTTACAGTTGCACTTGTGTTGCACTTAGTTTTTTTGGAAATTTATTTTGCTCTTTTCTATATTGTACTTCAAATTTCTTTTTTTTTGGTCTGGTTCTTATGTTGTCACATGACCCGAAAATTTTGATTGAACTTACTCTTGAATTCTAGTTCATTGATTGAACTTAAGCTATATTTTGACTTTGAAAATCTTACTTCAATATTTCATGAATGTCCCTTATATACTTTAATTCTCTGAAAATATTTTGAATTATTTTGTAGTCTTACAGACTGCTGGCGCCCGACAATTTTTTTGGTGGAATCAGAACTGCACTCAGTTAACATCTTTTTTTGATTAAAATACCTTATTGATCAAGTTTTCATTGGTTTAGTACTTGTAAATTGTTTTGTTATATGATTTGAATTCCTAATGGAATTTGTTAATTTCTTTTGATTTTCATATTTTGAAAATAATAATGCACTGTTTTTTTTTTCAATATTGGATATTGGTTTAAAATATCACTGTATATGATATTCTTTTTGGGTTTGGAGCATTGCGAGATAATCTGGCAGTTGTTTTGAGAATGTTTATTATTCTTTTTTTTTAGTACCTCTTATGGTTTAGGTACTTGCTTAATTTTGAAGTTTTTAGTAATCAGTCGTGCATTTTGGATGCCATTGTGATTCGTGCTTGGACTACTGCTGAAACTTTTGGTTTATTATTTTTCTCGTCTTAGGTATGACGATGTTTTATGTTTTGGGTTGTTCATCATATGATGATAGTTTTTTTTTAGGTGCAACTTGACTGTGCTTTTCAGCGAGTTGGTGCTATAACCATCCCTCTTGTTTGGTAGACTTGAGGCTATCCCTTTTTCTTCCAATTCTCTTCTAACATTTTTGTTTCTACCTTACTTTTGCTACTTGTTATCTGGTCGAATGGTTGTACATTTGTCCTTCCGTGATAACTTTCAATTTCCTTGTTAAAAAAAAAAATTCTTGAATGCTTCTTCGAATTTTTTTTTGGTTAAGTTGGGGCGAGTGTAACGGTTTCACCGTCCGATCGTATTTATTAAATCACTTCTCGATTATCATTTCATTAATCCCATCTCTAGCTTTTCTACTTGGAAAATTTTCCGCTTGGAGCGCTTGATGCGGAGTTCCTGATCTGCGATCTTCCTCGCGCTTTTTTTTCACTTGAGCCGCCGATCGAACAACGGCTAGAAATTTCTTCTCAGTAGCACCAGGTTATATAGCACCATGTGCTAGATTTCTAGAATGTGTGTCCGTATAGGACAAAAATGATTGGGGCCACCCCCTTTCTCTTTCCCTTTCACTTTGCCTAGCCTTGGCCAATATTTTCACCCATGCATGTACCTTGGCAGCGCCATCGCCTTTAACTTCGTCTACAACTGGTCATGAAGCCACTATAGTGAGGTCACCCCTCACAACTGGGACCTCCACTTCAACCATCCTGGCTTCAGTCGAGTCAAAATGGACCAGCAAAAGATAAGTCGATAGCGTTATAGCAGCGCCAAGGATGTAAAACTTATTTTGTTATTTTTGTAAAATTCTAATGTAATGAAAATGCCTTTTTTTTGTTAAATAAAATCTGTTAAATTTTTGTGTTCTGTTTGTTCTTCTATCCTCTAGCCATGCCATGGTCGACACACAGCTACACGCCTGTAGATGTCTTCATGCCACCGACTGAGCTACCGGAAGCTAATTGTAACCCCCTTTCTGTGATTGTGCAGAAAAGTTGGAATCTTCATTGCATTCCATCTTTTCTGGACTTTTTGCGGAAAGGAAGCGTTACAATCTGTGCGAAAATCCAGTGTGTCATCCACAAGAAAAAATTAAGTTGATGGTGGAGGACAACATTACAAATAAAGTCAGGAAAAATGAAAACAATTTTGGGCAACTTCGGGTTTTCCGTCTCTATCCGGAAGTACTTTGAATTTCGAAACTTTCAAAGCGGTACCTTGTTGATTACCTAAATACGCAATTTTTTGTACTTATTTAAGCGATTTCGTATCTTTTACAGTTTCTGAGATCCCAATGTTGAGGGTCGAATTTGAAACACCCTGTATATCCAAAATGGCCTAATCAGTATAGTAGATCCAGCGTCCAAATAAATAGAACTGTACTGAATCAAGAGTGTTTTCCTCAAAAAACAGTTTTCAGCTTCATCATATTTCATTGGAGGCTTAGGAACATGTATGCTAGAAGAGTCATGAGGCACAGGTTTACTGGACGAGAGGATATTAGAATACACTATTTTATGCTTGCTTTTACTAGAAAATTCTAGAATTTTTGTGAAGCAAAAGTAACAATCATCAAAATAATTCATAGATTCCCGCCAAATCATTGGCACTCCAAATGTCATAGAAGTTTGAGTACCCCGTAGCCATCCTCCTAAAGTTCTTGAGCAAGTGCGGCAGCATGTTTTGGGAGTGCAAGTTGTATCTTGATCGGCAACTCTGAACCCGAAATATAACTCGTACGCTTTCCTGGCAAGTGTGCTCAAGGTCTTTCGCTGAGCTTTCAGTGTCACTTCACCACAAATCTAACAGAAACTGTTCGAATGGTTCACACAGGATCGCAACGGCATTGCTCGGCTTATATATCTACTGCTGAATACTGTAATGCTAATACTTCGACAAGCGAGCATCTGGTATTTTCTAGAAACAGCAGGAATCAAGAGATCGGAAACAATGTTTGTATACAGGGGCCATTCAATAAGTAACTTTACATGGGGTTCAATGGGTATCTCCTTTATTTGAAGCCCTAGGGGGTTGAGACTTCGTAGATGAGGGACATCCCCGATACCCCCATGCGGTGTTGCCAGATTGTACATACTTTCCCTAGACTAAGAGAAACCGTAGACTTGGCAACGCCGTACCCCATTATGCTATTGAAAGATAAATGTTGCACAGGTACATTCTTACACCTGCTTAAAGCATGTTGTTGATAGCCTTTGGACTCCGTTACATGATACGACAAAAGGTCTGTGTAAGGGCTAAATATGTAGAACTTATCGAAACAACGTATTTGTTTGGCGGATACGATTTTCGTGCATTACTAAGGTTCTTTACCCAGTTTGGCTGAGTGTTGAGCAAAATTTTCATTGTGTCTCTTAGTAACCTGCCAAACTTGTATATTAGAATTTTTGATAGTATCGAAGAATGTATTATAATCTCTTAATTGCCTCGATTGAAAATTATTTAAAATTAAGGGGGAAGTGAGAGGAATGATTTCAGTTTCCACAGATTTAAGGGATGAGTGAAGTTTTTTAATTGTTTATGACAAGAAGAAATGTCACCCAACCTTTGTAAAGGAGATTGTAGCCCATCTTCTGCAAGGTGATTGTGTATGATGTGGTTTATGGATGGTGTACGATGGTTGATGTGTGGTAGTAGGATGCTGTTCTTCCTGCACTTTATTAGGAAAATCATTTTGTTTATTTGATGCGCCAAACGTTTTCTGTACTTGATCCAGTCCTTCAGCAAAGTAACTGAGAGTGTCCCATATCGTTCTTCGATGTGTTGGAGGAATCCCAAATCTATGGATATTATGCGAGCAGTAGTCATTGCCATTGCCAACGACCAGTTGGGCAACAAATACAATAATTAATTGTTAATTGGGAAACTGTCAACATTTTTTTAGGCTTTAGTAAACTCTTTTAATGGTAATCTTCAGATGCTTGATTCACCAACACTGTCTATCGCATTAATTGCAACGACTGTAATTTAGTTTACATAGGCCAAACATCGAGATCACTAAAAGGCAGGATAACCTCACAAAAAAGTAACGCCAGATTGCATCCAGAGAGATGTGCTTTGGCATCACATGTTAACACTACAGGTCATTCTATGAGTTATGGCAGTATTAAGATTCTTGACAAGGAACAACCACTCTCAAAACGTCTATTTTTGGAAATATCCCACATTTTCATGACAGATTATTGCATGAATAAAAAGGCTGATGTTAAGCAGCTTAGTGTCATTTATTCTTACTTGTTGAAAATTGCGAAAAGTTACAACGTCTACATATCCCAATTGATCTAAGATCGTCACAAAATTAAAACATTGCCCTCACGGTAGTAATAAATTTTCATACAACCCATCTTTTCAAGCGTGTATCACCATCTTACACTCGTACACTCATATGAATAACTGTTTTTACAGAACAAATTTAATCCAGCATTTTGTGAATTAGGATGAGGTTTTACCGAGCGTCCCTCGTATACACTATACCTGAAGTTTGGCAATGATGTTTACATTTCCATATTCCTTCGCGACAATCACCTGTCATCTGTCGATGCATCATTCTTCCGGTTCGCTCATTTTCTCCACGTGAAACATATGTAGGAGGTTAGAAGAAAACTGCTTTTCGATAATTTTTAATGTGTTTGGGTGTATTGATATAAAGTGTTAACACTTAACGACGGTTTCCATCGTTATCAATAAACCCAATGTGTCCGTCCGTTTGGTTTTATATTTGTAACAAGTGCTCTCATCCACGCGTTCGTTTGGAAACACCATTTGGCTACAACCTCAGCGACGAGTAAGTTGTCTGATAATTTAAATCCTTCCCGTATTGGTTGCTAGCATCATAATTGTGTTTTCAGCTCCTGAAGATGGCTCCATAGAGAATGACGAAAGCTCGAGATTACCGTTAATAGAGTTTACTAAAGCCTAATAAAATTTGCCAATTTCCCAATTAACAATTAATTGTATATATATATATATATATATATATATAAGACAACTTAATCCGTTAGGAGAAAGAATCCTTGTAATTTCTTTGAAACGAAGGCAAAGTTTCGCAAAGCACACTCTTTTAATTTAAAACTCAAGTTTTCGACTGCTAACATCATCAGGAGCTAAAAACAAAAGATTGGAAAATAGCAACAATAAACAATTAATATGGAGTATCATTAATTACTAGGTCGGCGAGATTGTTGCTGAAATTGTTCTTAAACGAAGTAAGGGAGATCACATAGTCAACGAACAAAAACTGTATTTTTGTAGATTAGGAAGAATTTTCATTTATTACATATTGGTAGAGCCATAGCTATGCTTTTTTCCAAAAAACCACTGACGGATTTAGTAGAATTAGAAAATTTATTAGATTCTTTCGAACAAGGGAAAAAAGAGAAGGCAGGCAACACATATCACAAATCTCTTTTTTCTCTTGATCGATAGTGTTTCAATAATGTCAATCTCACACGTCACTAAGTCATTCTCAGTCGGCTTCAGCACGTAGTAAAGATGAGGAGGTTTCCAGAAAAGATGATTGTTCGAAAGAATTTTCAATAGTTAATAAATTTTCTAATTCTTATAAATCCGTCAGTGGTTTTATGGAAAAAACATAGCCTATGGCTTTATCAATATGTAATAAATAAAAATTCTTCCTAATCTAACCTCAACAATCCAGTTTTTTGTTCGTTGGCTATGTATTCTCTTTTACTTCATCTTAGAAAAATTTCAGCAACAATCTCGCCGACTTAGTGAATATTGATACTCCTTATTAATTGTTTATTGTTGCTATTTTCCAAAATTTTGTTTTTAGCTCCTGATGATGATGGCATAGACCGTCGAAAGCTTGAGTTTTAAGTTAAAGGAGTGTGCTTTGCAAAACTTTGCCTTACAAGGATATATAGTATATATATCTATATATATACAGGGTGACTTTGAAGTTGAGTCATTAATTTTCAGATAATGATTGTAGAAGGAAGATAAACCAAAATATGTGTGTAAAAATAAAAAAAAAATTAAAAAAAAATTTTACCTTGTTTTACAAAGTATCCTCCCGACAAGTATTTCAGTGCGGACCTGTATTTGATCGTGAGGTCCCCTGTGAGGTCTTAAGTCACCTGATTCACGAGCCCGTTGTACTACATTAACAAAGGCACGAGGGGTTGGTTGCACTCGATTGGGAAACCGATCCGCATAAACATGTGCCATGTGTTTTATTTCGTTTGAGCCACGCAACAGACACTATTCACACGCGACTGAAACTGACTGTATGTATAACTGAACTGAATTGTAATCGTAAAAACATCGTTCCAAATTCTTTCGCTTTTTTGTTTCCGATGCGATGAACCGTTGTTGCCAAACACGAACACATGATATTATTGAGACAGGGCGGTACTCAAACTTCCAAAGGGCTATAACTTTGTTACTTTAATTTTACCAGAAAAATGGTAAAGGAAAAAAACATTTCTTTTGATCAGATCTATTCACTGTTAAAATAAATGACTCAACTTCGAAGCCACCCTGTATATATATGTACTATGTATCAAGAGGAATTTTTAGTGTACATTTTCTAATTTTCACCAGTGGTGTTCGAACACAATTTCACCTGCCTACTTTGACAGATATTGATGGTGCGTCACTGATTTTTCTTAGAAAAACATATTCACTTGATTTTTTTAATCCCATGTACGGTTTTTACTTCTTATGACATTATTTAGGTTTCTTACGTAATAGCCCTGAGGGTAATTTCAAATAAGTTATTTTATCTATCCTGGGTTTTATTATTACACTTTTAATTTTAAAGAATATCAAATACCACAAAACATTTCATAATTGACATGGATATTGCGTAATTCCAATACGATATGCGCTCGACACATCGTCTACTTTATTTTCAAAATGTCATCTTGGTGTCTATCGAGCATATTGAATTGGGTCTTGATATGTGAGGATTTAAATACCTTTTGCCTTATTTCGTTCACGAGTTTAAATTTTCCGTAGATGGTAATCCAACTATACACTCTTTCAGTTGACAGGCATTGTATTCGCATCCATGATTTTATTCAATCGTTAGGATAACATGAATATTAGTCAGCGAGACAACCACGGGATAAGTTTATTGCATCGAAAATATTGTTTGCTGTCCACTAGACTGCATAGGACTCTTAATTTTTGTGATTTTTGGAAAATAAGGGTTTTCTAAGTTGTTAAATTGTGCTGTTTCCTTATTATTATCTAAAGCAGATGTAAATATTTGAGATTTCTCTTCTTTTAATTGTTCGACAAGTCCATCCACAAATTTATATGTTATTTACATCATACATTTCGTTGATATGAGCTACATATGTGTTGAACACCAATCACACGACTGCTCTCGAAGCAGTAAGTGCTGAAGGTGTTGAAAAAGTAACGATTCGTTACTCGAGTACTCGTTACTCATATATACCTGAAGTAAAGAGTATCAATCCGATCACTAAATGATTACTTTGATTACTCCGTTTTCCTTATCCGTTCGTGTACAATCGTTGATCGTTGAGTGGCAACGCTAGTTTCTGACATCTTGGGTATCACTGTAGCACAGCCGCTCATGCGTCAGGGTTGCCAGACATCCCACATTCGGATGGAAACCTGGAAACTCTAATAAAAAAAATAGGTTTTCCTATTTACACCGTGACTCAAATTTGCTCTTATTGTTGTGGTGTTGGCAACCTGAAAGAGGATAATGAGTCGATTGGATTGGAGCAAAGTTCGGTAGTATTATGAGTCATAAAAGCGATAAAGGTGCTATTGACCTTTCACGAAAACCACAATAATAAAAATTGTCAATTTGATTTGTGTTTATTTGTCCCACATTAAATATTTATAATTCATTATCACCACCAATAGTATGTGTAGACTAAGCTCCGCGTAGAATTTTTTGTGTACTGTAACATGCTCAATTTATTGAAATGTTTCGAAAAGTTACTTTATTCCGAACTTGCTTGAGCCCATATACAGATCATCTTTCTAATTAAAAGACATGCTTCTTGAGCATTTCTAGTAAATACAAAGTATTTTTAGTTTTTCGGCTCATATGAGTCTTATGACACCCTATCCTATAATAACCCATCACATTAAACACAGCAGATTTGAATAAACTATGCTTGAACAATTTTGCAAATTTTAAGGTTGTCTTACAATATAGTCGGTTCCACTGAAGTTGTTGAAATTCGACATTAATTACACGAGCCAGGTAGCCAAATAGTTATACTCATACTAGTAATCAAAGTGATCAAAGTAACGAATACAATAATTTATGATTACTTTGTAGAAGAGTAACGATTAGCAACGAATACTCGAAAGTAGCGAGAATCAACAACACAAGTATCCCTGCAGCTACTAACAATAAATTACGTTATGTTGCTCCTGCTACACTGACATTAAGTCATGAGAAACGATGTGCATTTAATTCACTAGAAACCACCATTAGTGATCGCAGTGCTCCAATGAGAAAATTGCATTCTCTCAGTACATCAGGTCAGTTTGACAACTCAATCTCAAACGATATATTATAAATACTTGCAAATCTTCAAGTAATTTTATATATATAAGAATATAGCATCCTTCTTTTAAAATGTAGCGGACAAAACCGCCTGTCAGTTACATTCATTAAATCCATTTTGATCTCAGGCGACTAGATGTTGCAATAAATTTGTAAAATAATTTGGAACATTATTATGATCGTGATACAAAATTTGATATTTTCTCGTATTTAGTGTTACTAGTGAAATTTTTTTATAAATACCTCGTCTCCTTTGGCGCTACGAATCTCAGGTTATAAAAGTGCTCGCTCAACAGTGACCGACTTTTCAAACTAGATATGTAATATACTATTTAGGAACCTGGTTTCGAACCCTTTGTTCCTCCTTCGATTGCACCTCTCCAATCCAAAGCGCTTTCTGTAAACTTCCAAAGGAGCTCAGCAAGTCCTTCAGCTGTTAATTTTTAGCATTTACGCACTTGTTTATATACCCGGTTTTTTCCAGGTAAACGTTATCGGAACATCAATGGAAGGAAGGCCAGCGTAAAAAGAAGAGGACGCCAACTGTCGCTGCGGACCCATAACGTTACCACAATAGTTGCACATAGACCACATGAGCCCATTTTTCACGGTAAAATATATCGACCTTCTTTTGAATACCTATTGTGTTTCGGCAACAATGCATTTAATTAGAATAAATTCCCGAACTTATAATAGTTCGGCGGCCAAGGATAGCTTTGTCTCCGTAAAGGCGCAAATACGTACATATGTTAAAGAGCGTATCCAAGATAAGGAGGGATAGCATTAGAATCTTGGTAAGGGTCAAACATACAATGTTGGTAACATGAGGAACAAATTGCCTAAGTTAAATATATACATACACAACGCTATCCACCACTACAAAATTCTATAATGCACTTCCGTGATGCGCTGCTTATTGAACGATGAGAGCTGGAAAACACTGAGGGTCGTATCGTCAGCTGTTCCTTCAATTATAGGACCCCGTTATGGCTTCCTTGACTTTCATAGTTTTCTACTGTTCCGTGTCAGCCCTCTATTTTGAGTTTATGTAACAAATATCTATTTTCATCAAATTGTTCATGCTTTTTATTTACATCACCTGTTGAATCAGCCTGAAATTTCTTACAAATCAAAAATAGTTTCCTAATGGGAGAGCGAGTCAGTAGAAATCTAGAAATACCCCAGCCTTTCTCAAGGAGAGAAAATATTATAAAAATCAAGGAGGCCATAAAGGCGTCCTACAATGGTAATAACGACTGACAATACGGCCCTTGAATACCTTTCACCTTACAGTGTTTTTCTAATTCCGAGTTATTTGAAAAAAAGCAAATTATTTGTTTTTCAATTTTGTTCATTTCCACATATATAAAAGGTAAATTTAACATTTTATTTCATTTTACTATGTATTTATGATTAGTGGTTGTTTTTGCTGAGATTTTTGTTGTTTTTAGATATGAAGTTTCAACAACCATTTCATAAAAACAATAAAGCTACAGCAGTTGTTTAAAGCTTGAGTCATGACGTCGAAACTGTGAATAGACAAATTGAAGACATTCAAAGGACGTTACTTCTCGTACATCTGTACCTCAGAGTGAACGGGAGTTACGTATATATTTCAGAACATTGAGTATTATTTTATTTTTTCAGTGTTAATTTGATTGAAAGGTAAGCAAACGCTATGAATGAAGGTAATAATAATAATACCACTAAAAGTTAGGTGATAATATCATTTTGCCCTGCAACAGCTTAAATCACCTTAAACCTTTGTATCCATAGAATCATAAGGACATTAATACCTTGAAGTTATGAAAAACTTCTTTGTCAATTACGTTCGAAACATAAATAATGATATTATAGACTATATTAAGTTTTTTGAAAGCAACACAAATGAGAAGAAAAGCAATTAGCTTCTGTACAGGACGTATTTGACGATGTAAATCGTATCAAGAGCAATATCACGGGAAAATTTGACATACATATTTTAGTTAGTAAAATGGCATATTCTGTTTTAGAAAATGCATCGATAAACACAATTAGTTGTATTTTGGAAGTCTCTTTTCCTCTAGCATGATAAAAAGTTATAATTAATCCAATTCGGGCTTATTCATCTGGGCTCGACAATGGGGGACGAGTAATTCCAGAAAATCCGGCATTTGTCGTTCTCCACAACTGACTCAATATCCCCTGGACCATATGACAGCACAGGTATTTCATATATACCGTAGGAGTGCCTCAAATGGGTAGTATAGTAAGCTGACAAGAGATGCATAAGCATTTCTGGTGCCTCTCGACATTCTCTGCCGTTGGCATAGGGTATATCCGCTTAGACAAGCCATGCTCCCCTAACGTATGTCCGAAAAGTGTTGGAACAAAATATTTATCGGATTTATCATAAATTACAACCCAATACTTAACTGAACTATCCTATCGAATTATGTGGAGTAGCCCATTCAGCTCTACGCGACGCAACTTTCTTCGAATATCCCTGGACGAAATTCAGATCAATTTGAATTGTCTCAGTTTTTCGTAAATTCGCCATCTTAATTCTTCTTCATTTTGGGCTTCCCAGCCTCCAGGATAAACCATCCTAGACAGTAAAGCCCTAAAATCCGGCAAGTTTGGAGGATTATCGTTTTTGGGAACAAAAGGTATGTTGTTGTTTCTTAAGTAATGGCATGACGCTAGGTCTGGCCAAAATATGATATGGTCATTAGCATGATGTTCGTGGTCAAACTGAAGCAATTTAGAAAGGCAGTTATAAATAAAGCTCTGACTATTCAAAGCTTCACCCCTCACTCTTCACACAAAAGGTTAGGATACACCCCTGTCAAAAATTGCGCACCAGACAAGGATTTTATCTGCAAATTTCGCTTTATGTTTGGGTCTAACATTGTCAGGGAATTCCTCTACGTTGTCCGTATAAAATCCATCTTTTTCCTTCATTTCAGAATAAAATACTTTTCGTCATCTAAAAATAATTATTTTTCCGTTGGCAAAGTGTACCCGCCGCCTCAGTGCCTCAGTTGACGACAGCATCTTGGTACTATATACGAAGTATTTGCGCCTGAGAGTATTTGGGGCATTTAAGTCTCTTTCGATATTTAAGACCATTCCTCCTCAATTCCAACAATATCGTACTCTTAGAAGATCTGTACTGACGAGTCAGTCTTCTTGTTGACATTCTAACCTGATTTTTTACCCTTTTCACCTATCTGTCTAACCCCTGTGCAGTGAATGCGCGTGGTCTTCCACTTTTTGGGAGATTCAGGCATGGTATTCCCTACTTTTTCTTATTTCTAGTTTAAACGACATGTTAAAGCGAAAACTTCAAAATAAATAAATGTCAACTGACATAAAGTATACTTACTTATTTACTAATAAACTTTTGTTTCCAAAGGCAACCTAAAATTATTTTGTGCTTGTTAAAATTAAAGCCAATGAATTTTGTACCAAAACTTTTAGGACATATTATGTGTCTGTAGAAGATTTCACGCATAGACTGCGCTGCGCGTATGTACGGCCTCCTGTACTAAGACATCGTCTTGGTTAGCATTACTACTAGCCTCGTCTTGCATCTGAGCTGTGTCTTCTTGGTGTCAAAATTTTCTTTTTGGTGTCGTATATGTCCGACCTCTCTGTTGATGTTGTGAAGTTATACTTCAGATAGCTACTTTTTTTTATGGTCCACTAGGTTTTTTCTGATAAAGTCAAATTTGGGTGTATTCTCTTACACTCTGTATAGATATCCATCCATCCAGGAAGTGCCGTATCGTTGCATTTTTTGACGTAATAGGACACGCAGTTCAATTCATGTGTCCATACGTCTAATATCTCTGCTGCCAGCAATCCTCCTAGCGGAAGACGAGTCGACAGGTAGAGTAGTGCCCTGTTGGCCCATCTTATCTGCAGTATTTACTTCCACGCAGTCTTGGGCTGTCGCTTCTTGAACGACAGGGGCCCTCCTCCTCAGCACCCTGCCACCGAAGTCCCGCATACTGTCATATCCTGACGATCACCCTCAGGCAGCTACCCTTTTCCGAGGCTATATTTTAAATTTGTCTCCGTAAAACAAAGATTATGGGTGTGTCCCTCTTCACGACCCCCTGTCTAGGAGTCGCTCTGCGCATGATGTGGCTGCCCCTGTTGTTATCTCGGTAGTGGGTTTGGGTTTGGTACTGCCGGCAACCGACCTAACCGACCAGCCTTTATCATTATCAGTATTGTTATTAAAGTAATTAAAGTAATAAAGATAATTTTAAAATGTTCATGCAATTTCTTGTTTATTTACAGAATGTCCAAGAAAAGTGTTATCGAATAGAGTTTCATTTTTAAAATGGAACACATTATGTATCTTTTGTTATACCTATTTTCGATAGTTTGGTCAAAAACTTTTTTGTACCCAGTTTGCATGTAGCCGGAGGTGTAATCTGATATAAGGCCAGCACCCTTATTACGTAACTGCAAAATGACAGGGATAGCAATCCGATCACCATAATTGTGAACCATTCACTTCGTAATTAGGCGGAGGTTAAGACCAGAGAATCCACCGAACCCTGTACTTCCTTTATCGGAAAGTGACTCGGCATGAAGTGAATACACATCTTGCATTTAAAATTTTTCGATACTTTGGTGTATTCAGTCAGTTCAAATAGAGACTTTGTCATATTTTAAACTTTAATCTGTTGGCAGTATTGCCTATGTGTTGAGTCAAAACCTGTATCGAATCGTAAGAGGTAGCCTGCCTTTTCGGGGGCAATTTTTAGGAAATCTGGAAATGAGAGAGTGAACATGACCTGCTCTCAACGCTTTTATCACGACCCGCAGGGATTATCTTGAAAAGTGACATTTCATAGGTTTTTTCTACAACATGTTAACAACAACAAGAAGCTGGTGTACACTTGTTGTGAACTCGTTTTGTAGCTGTACATGTTGCTTAAACGTCAGCAAACAGCGATCATAGCGAGCAAACGTGGAATGAACTATTTGCACACTAAAAACTACCTAGTCTGTAAGATGACATTTCGTCGGTTTTTTTGACGTTTTCAAGGTTTTTACATAATACCCCTGCCGCAGGTGTATTACGTATCTTGAAAAGTAACATTATGTCGTTTTTTTGACATTATAGGTGTATAGGTTCCTTGTGACATCATGTAGGTTTTTCTACAAGATGCCAACTTGAACTAGCTGTTGTTCACAAGTTGTGCACTCGTTCTGTAGCTGCACATATTGCTTAAACGTCATGACGCTTCAGCTATTAATATTTGGCTCTAATGTGTTGTAACATTTGGCTCAGAGATGGCATCATTGGAGGTCTAAGCTGTAAGTCGTATACTATAGCTGGAAGGAAACGGCAGTGCATAAATGCCTAGTGAGGATTAGTGTGCTAATGTTGATGATAAATCCATTGGTTTTTTGTCTTAAATACACTTACTTGAGATGTATGCAAAACTAGTAATTAGTTGCATATCCACTTATTCTTATTCATCCTGGAAATTACAAAAGGAATGCAAATTTGCTGGATTTCCAAAATGAAAGAGATAAAAAAGAAAATCCCTGGTTGGTATATTACATCCAACAGGTGAGAAAATATGCCGCAGACATTTATATATTTATGAAACGTGTTAAGTAAAAAGTGCAAATCAGGGCCCAGATGTGAGGCACTGCGAAAATGTATGTGATGTGTCATATCTATTTTTTCTGTGATATGGCGTAATCATTACACACAACGCGGGTGCGGTGCTGTTTTCCCGTGATACTCCTCAAAGTTTTTGAAAACGCAGAAAAACGGAGAAAATCGTAATTTATAACTTTGAACATAACCTCTGTTCAGAAAGGACAATACAAATAAATAGTCAGTCTAGTACAGATAATAAATATACTTCATTTGCAGTATATTCAGTAATAATTTTCTCACATGGAAAACATCATTGATTTCTTACACATGCAGACCAATACACACAATCTCCGTACCAGATGCGATCTTGTTACTCTGCTACTTAACCAATTTTCTGTCACATTTTCTCAGAGATATACTTTACAGCAAAGTACTGCTATATACCTTACTTTAAAAAATGATGCCTTGTTGGCATCACTTTAGGATCCTTGCTTTTGTTGTATTCAAACTGATTGGGAAGTGATCTGGCTTTATTCTGGCATTCTTCGATCTGGCTAATCTTACTAATACTACCCCGGTGTTAAGTTAAAATTTGGTTGCCCGCATTCATATGGGTTACCCACCTTCTCGATGACCTTTTGCAGAAACCAGAAAGTATGAAGAAAATAAGGTCCACACTTAGCGTTTGCAACACGACTGTGGTGTGCTTGTGTCATGTTTTATTTATAATAATCTAGTATTTGGAACTCCTGTTCGCTCTCAGGTACAGACATGATGTATAAGACTCAGTTGGTTCTCAAGCTTTGAATGATTAGACATTTTCAAAGAATTCAGTAACGAAAACTGAAACAACCAAAGACCCACTCTGTATTTAGTGGAATGACATGATTTGTGAAATTACGTTTAAGAATTTATTGAAAAAGATATGTAGTTGTAGCAGGCCTGAGTTTCACAGCGAGACGTACTGCAGTAGAAGACTGAGTACTAAGATGAAGTGTATCAAGATGCTGCTCGAGTTAAGCTTGAAAGTGGAGGTGCAGCTGGAGCCGATTTGATCTAAAGGTAGGTCATTATGAACGTCTTGATAGAATAATTAAGCAATTTGGAGGTCGGTGTATGAACTTTATTGTTGAAAGGATTCTTGACGCACGTGATACGGGTAAAATTCGTATAATACTTATTCACAATAACAGTCCTGGAATCATAATCAAGTCAGAGTTGCGTAGCTCGTTTTAAATTTTTATTAGATAAGATTTTTTCTAGACAGAATTCGGTCAGATCAACACATAGCAAGACTTTCGTAGTACTGTTCAAAACAATATTTTGGCAACATTTTTGTTATCTCATCGTCAAATCTTCCACCAACATCACTGCCTCATTAATAAAAATTATAAAATCGTTCTTGTGAAGCAAGAATTCAATTGAATGCCAGCAGTGGAAGAACCTTTGGCTGCTTACCTCATAAATAGTATATTGAGCACATAGTAGAGGGCATTTGCACCTGGACAGTTGTACGATACACAAAGATACTGAAAATAGGATATTTTTTTTGATGTTATGACAATGACATCATGAAAAATTGTGAAAATCGATCTAGTGGTGGCGGAGCTACGGGAGAAAAGCAACAACGTTTCACAGACTCATGCATTTTAATAACGATGATAATAATCATAATAAGAATAATAACAAATATAATTCATTTTTTATTTATAAAAATAATAAAATAATGAAAATAAAATAATTTCAGATTTGTTTTTTGAGGAATTGATGACGTTCTGTTATTAAGAAGTTTCTGATCCTCGTAATATTACGCAGACATGAAAGTGACACGTACTTTCCATATGTTTGCTATACTACTACTAACTGGAATATGATGATTTACTTTTGTATTTACACAACATGCTGCTTAGAAGCTTGTCATATGTATGAGTATAAAATCCACAATGGCCGTTGTGTCAGTAAACAAAGTGCGTGTAGTTTGCAGGTATGCCTTTACTTCATAAAGAACCAGAACAGTGTGTTAGTTTGAAACTGTTTTTCACTTAAAGAATGGATTGGTTACAATAAAGTAGAATCATTTAACAGAATGGTTGTATAGCAGAAGAAAAATCGCCTCACACTGAAGTGAAGTATCTTTAGCAGCTGCAACAGGGTTTACATATATATTTGTGGTATAACTGTTACTTACAGCACTCATTCAACCCCTTAAGTGATTGAAGTGTTCTATTAGGTGTGCATATTCTGCTTGTATAGCTGTTGAGAGAACGTTTTGCCAGTGGTCTTGCAGCATGTCAAGCTGTGTAGTAAATGCAACCCTAGTATGACTGATAAATAATTGTTAGTTGCGATTACTCCACGTCATACAAATATAAGTAAAAATAAATAAATTCCATTATGATCAGTGTGTATTAGAATTTTGTTCCAAGTAGGTGGTCTCCATATTTCACTTTAAATTGTCTTATCCATTTTTTATCATTGGTCATATGATTTAAAGTCTGGGAATCAAACGAACATATTCTAGTTGATAACATAATTGCGTGGGAAGTACTAAGTTAATCCACTTGACGTTTTTTTGCTCCTGCTAAGCAGTTGAATACTGGCTCTAATACGAAAAAGAATAATAGACAGAATAACAATACGTATAATGATTTTTTTAATATGGATGGATAATAAAGAATCGGCTCGATTATGGCGTTATGCATGTTAGTCCGACAATCAATAAACAGGAAAACACTTTTCTGGTTGTTCTCTTCGCAGTCGATACAGACCTATTTAATATTGCAAAGACTGGCAGATGATGCGTCTATAAATGTCTGTATGTTCATAAAGCCGGCGTTTCTGCTGTAGGTTCTTAGTAAAAGCAAAATGAACGCCAAGGCCGCGGATGGTGATGGAAGGAATTTGCTGTTAACGCGCTGAACCTTGAGACGTGTTTACTAACATACGAGGCATATTCTAGAAGTTCCATAATAAAGCGTGTATCTCAAATACCTTGTAGACAGAGAAAGAGAGAGTGTGTGTACATATAGCCTAATCTTTAGAGCCATCATACCATGTCGCAGTAAAAAAGTTCGGTAGATTGACTAAGTACTTCCCACACATATCTATAAATGCATTTTATATGTATATGTTGCGGCTAAAACCTGAAATGCGACAACTAGGTTTAGCCGGTTAGAACTACTAGGTGTAGCCACTTACAGTTGGTTAGTCTTAGGTGCAACCTATACGTTCATGGCCAAACATAGCATTAGCCGGTTGCATTCGGTTGAAACTAGGTCCAACCAACTTGATCGCGGCTACACCTAGGACCAGTCAATCATTAATGGTTAAAACTAGATGTATACGTTACAAGCAGGTTTACTCGGGTATTTTTAAAGAAAATATCATGTCATCGTTTTCATATTATTTATTTCAGCAATAAATTTCTTAAACACAACGTAGCCATACCTCGACATTGTCATCACAGGTCAGTAACCGAAATAATAAAAAAAAACTTATTCCAGTAACAAGCTTTGACGTCCTCGATATACTTCAAATACTGTTCATTACTCATATAATGATTTTGCCTCGTCTCGAAGTCAATATGAGCTCAAGTTCTCCGTAAAAAATGGATTTCACAGATTCTGATTCTTCGAACATTGCCATTTTGAATCACAATGCGAGCGCGAACTCGATACTTCAAATACTCGTACGCATACGTACATACATCTAGTATGGTGCTAAGATTGATACGAAGCAGAGCGGCCGCTGCCCATAGCAAATGAACGTGAGTTGATGGGCATCTAGCGCACTACCTGTCAGAACCTGTTTGTGACGCTTAGATTCAGTTTTAACAGATAAGGATTGGCTAGACCTAGGTCTAGCCGGAATCAAGTTGGTTGGACCCAGTTTTAACCGAATGCAACCTGCTAATACTAGGTTTGGCCATGAATGTATAGGTTAAACCTGAGACCGCACTCATTTAGCGGTATTGCAGGACGACTGGACCATAGTACCCATTTTTTTGTAAGACCTAACAGACTGGATGGCGAAAAACACTTCGTTTATAGCAAATCATCATCAATGAAATATTTGATTATGATACAAGCTTCTGATAAGGCATTGAGGTATCAAGTATCCAAACTTAGGTTCTCCAAAGGTGTGGACCGATTAAATGTGTAACAGAAGCGACATTGGAGCTAAAACAGATCCCTGGGGAATACCATGCCGCTACCCTATATAAGGTGTGAGATCGAAAAACTTCTACTGTCCCCTTTGTTTGTCTTAAACCAGGAAAATTACGATTTACGAAGACAGTTGCAGTGACAGGAAAACAATAGTGTTACGACTTTTTCGTTGTAAATTATAGTTGTATAGATTTCACGAATTAGATGGTTCTCTACTACTTACTCGTTTACTAGTTTCATAAGATACCATTTAGATAGATACAAATATACGGATTTCATACCCTTGCTAAAATTTATTATGTATAGGGGTATATACATTGTACATAGCATTTTATATTTCTGCTTTCACCTGTTGATCTCTCCCTTCTGGTACCAGCCTATAACCACGAAACCTGAAATAAGGCAAATATAAGTTATGGAGAACTGCTTCCCCCTATGCTTGTCAGATTACTTATTATCTTTTCCTAATTAGCATCCCTGATAAGATAATTATAATAGCAGCTATTGTTTATGGTTACATAAGCTCAATTAAAAAGGGGTGGATTTGTCGAATGTCAAGACAATATCATTTTCAAATTGTCAAAATCCGAGCCTGGCAGTGTCACTAGAATGACAGACACCAGGACGGAGGGAAAAGAGAAAAAAAGAGGCAGCCATTGTGAATTTTTTATCAAGACCGGATGGTCAGCCGTAATTTACAGATTGTAATCAAAATTACCAATATAGCGAAGAGTCCTCCCTTTTATTATGTAAATGATATCACAACCAAATGTGAGATTAAGTATTTGGAGACTCCTCACTTACTTTGAAGGCCGCCCTAGACCAAGAGGTAAGGTGTCTTACCTTTTTGTTGCTGCCTCCCAGCATATGTCCAGTTGCTTCAGTGATGCTAATGCTTGGCTTTTATCCCCAGGCTTTAATTACCACCTTAAATCTTAAACAATTCCTTAAAGCCTTAACAGAACCTCGTATGTTGGACCTTGGATCTTAACCTAAAAGCTTGTATCTCACATCGCTTTCTTCCTTCTGGCTGAAATTGCACACTAACAAGCTTCACCGTCTAAGTCAATTACCCTGCTGCATCTGATATTGCTTGCAGACCTCAGTCCTGCATGCTGCTAGTCCATAGCCTACTACAATTGCTTCAGACAAATGAGCCCCGCTTGAGTTACAGCTCAGAGGGTTAAACGGTATTTCAGAAGGGAAACAATACCATCAGGTGAAGGCCGTAAAACTGCAGATGGGATTAGTTTAGGATTAAAGAAAGAATTACATTACTGCAAAGAAATGATGCCTGGGACAATTACAAATTTGATATTTGCATATAAAAAAGCTACCTTTTCAAGCGGCAGCTAATTATTTGATGAACTTTCTGAATTTCAACAAATCTTAACCATTTTTACGAATTTTTGAGCAACAAATAGCCCTATTGAGTTTTTAAAACAACATATGGAAGGTTTTTTAATCGTACCTCTTATATAGCCATTTTATTTTAAACGGTTGCGTTTTTTGCTTATTTGTCTGGTCCACTTTGTACGAGATGAAAACAGATGGATCGTCCTAATGTGTGTAATTGGAAGCAATGCATGCTGCTGGACCCAAGGGGAACTGAGAACAATTTAACTACCGACTGCCACAGAGGGAGGGTCGTGTTTTTCGCGCTTAGGTATCTATATATATATCGTAGAATTGACCATTTCAGGAAACGACCGAACATTTCATGAAATGGTAGCGTGAAATGGCTAACTAAATTTGACCAGATCGTTAAATCATCAACGCTTACGATTTGATCATCCACTATTGATCATATTGTAGACTGGGCGGGTGTGTCCATAGAATAATAAGACGATCATATTGTAAAATGTGCGTGTGTGTCCATAGAATAATAAATACCCAGAATATGTTACGAACTCGTTTATTGTTCAGTAACGATAAACGTTTTTATTAAGACCAGTAACTTAAAGAAATTAAAATAATTATATCAAAGTCTAAAATTGCACAACGTGTCACAAATAATCACAAATATCACACATATCAGATATCACAAATTAAGCTATTACCACAGCTAAGATAGCAATCAGCTGTGAAAGTCCTGTCAGTGTCTATAATACCCTCTCCAGACTCACGCGCGGATCACGGCGTGAAATCGCGGTGCGAATCCCGAAATTTGTTCCTACAGTTCCACACTCGCAGATATTCGCGCCTGCTTCACAGTATAGTTCGCGCTCTTGACGAGTATGGATGGTGAAATTGCTACTGCTGCTGCAGGGCTACTTTGCGCTTTGGCAATTTATAATTACGCATATATAAGTAAAACTAGAGCAATAGAAAATAAGTGGAAAAAACACAACCATTCCCGGCACTCGCTATGAGGCAACTGAAACACCAGCGAATAAGGAGCCTAGTCATGTTCGCGCCTTGCGACCCCTTTGTCGCGGGACAAAAAACCGACAACAAACGGGAACAACACGCGAACGCGACGTGAAGCCGCGAAGAATACGCGAATTGGATCCACACTCATGGGTCGCGGGTAGTTTGCGGCTTCGCGCGCGAGTCTGGAGAGGGGCATAACGGCCACCACTTCGGCGTAGAAAATCGCATGTAAATTCACCTAGTACAACGAGGAAAGAGTTCTCAGCAGTAGCCGGTGTTGCCGCGTACCCTCCCAGCGGCTGCAGATATTCTTTGCATTCGTAAAAATTATAATATGATATTATGTATAGTTTGAGCGAACCAATAATACAGGGTGGGCCATTAAGTTGACTGCATTTTAAATAATCACAGAAAAAAAAACTAAATAATTTATATTTTTAATAGTAGACACTGGAGAATTTTATCTTTTTAAAATAACATCATTGAGATGTGATCCATCGAGACGCACGCACTCTTCGAATCTCGACACCAAATTCGTTAAAACTCGCTGGCACATCGCTCTTGGGAGCTGTTCTTGAGCTGGGCAGACGTCATCGGTTTATTGGCGTAAACGCGGCTCTTGAGGTATCCTCAGAGAAAAAATCCAGTGGCGTGAGATCTGGGCTCCGGGGAGGCTACGGAATGTCCCCTCGTCGCGATATCAGTTTTCCGCTAAACATTTCACTTAAATGAAAATGAGCTTCATCAGAAAAAATGATGTTGTTCAAGCTTGGAAAGCGCTGTAACGTTGTTTCGGCAAACGCTCGGCGTAGATGATGAACCTATGGTTTCAATTCCTGCACTAGTTGAAGTTTATATGGGTGCAGTTTAAGGTCTTTTACCAAAATACGGCCTTCGGGATGATAATTTGGATCGCGCCGTATGGACGTCATAACTTCGCTTACTGTTTCATTTGTTCGTATTGACATTTGATGATGAATTCAGTGTCGAACAGGTAAACGTGAGCTTTTTGACCCACGTTCTGATCACACTTTCTCAAGGACAAACATTTAGATCATGTGTACTAAACTCAGAGCGAAGCAGACTTTGTAATAAGCCTTAACACGCTGCTCACCGCTGAAACCCCTAATGACGACTAAATTTCCGAGCACCAAGCTACTTATCCCCACTACCCGTGACCCGCTCCCGCGTGCCTGTCACGAGCAATGCGATTTTGAAATTCGTACGTCTTTTTGGTCCACCCAGGATAAAGGAGTATGTTTGTCCAAAAAGGTGATGAAGTATCGATGATTTTCTATTTATGGAAAAGCTTCCAAATTTGGTGGAAGTAAACAAAAAAATATTTATTTTTGACAGGCATTCTTTGCTGCTGCGATATTCTCAATCTATTGCATTTTCAATATAAACAACAAACATATGTTTATGTTGAGACGTAATCATGAATCACCTTGTGGGGAGCGGCATATTTTCCGAGTAAGGAGGCTCAAGTTGCCTACAATTTTTATGACTACCTTTTTTGGGTATTTAAGATATCGGAACTACCGGACGCTTATACATTAAAAACTCGTCCTGTATGTCATCAATACCTCGTTGCTTTTTGTTATTGGTTCACAAAAACTACGCCAGACAATATCGGAATATTATACAGGGTGTCCAGTAAGTACCACGACAAACTTAAGGAGAAGGTAGGCTTTGGACTGGACTCCCAAATAACAAAAACTTACCTATATATAAAAGTGTCACCGTTTTTGAGATATTGAATTTTTTCTTAAATTTTGAAAAAACGAACCTTTACATCTGTGGCCTTTAGCTGCATGTACAAATAAGGTTATACTTTGTTCATTTTTTCTGTAAAATACTTCTAGATAGTTGCTTTATCATATACAAATGCAATGTAGTTAAAAGATATTAAGGAACCATGATAAAAAATAATTCTTTTGTATTGTTACTGACTCAAGTCTTTGCTAAAAAAATTATAATTCAGTATAACCACCAATAGTATGTGTAGACCAAGCTCAACGTAGAATTTTTTATACTGGTATATTATGCTTAATTGAAATGCTTCGAAAAGTCACATGCCATTTCGAATTTCCTTAAGCCCATATACAGATCATCTTTCTGACTAAAAGACATGTTTTTAAGTATTTCTAGTAAATACAAAGTATTTTCAGTTTGTAGCCTCATATGAGTCATATGACACTCCATCCTATGATAACTCATCTCGATAAGCATACAGTTTGAAGATACAATGTTTGCATTAAACACGATAGTCTTGAATAAACTATGCTTATAACATTTTGCAAATTTTAAGGTCGTCTATTTTCTTACAAGATTCGGTTCCATTCAACTTGTTTAAATTCGACATTAATCACACGACGCACATTGCCAAATCGTTATACTCATACTACTCATAGTAATCAAAGTACCGAATACAATAAACGATTACTTTGTAGAAGAGTAACGATTAGTAACGAGTACTCGAAAGTAACGATAACCAACACCACTACCACTGGGACGAAGTGTTGACGGATCCCACAGAATTATGTGTCACTTGTCGATATGGTTAGTTTTCAAATATCAGGAGATAATCCGCTGTTATTCAAATCAGTGTATATGTTTTGTGATTCAAATAGCGTCTAATATAAATATAGCCCAGAATATGTACTCAGTGAAAAAAGAAAAATATTGCAAATTTCTAGTTTTTCTGCAGGTTTTCGGATTGCTGGTAGCTCTACGACATATATTCTACGCTGTGAATATAGTGTGGATGTTTGTTAAGTTCCTGAACAACGAAAAATATTCAACTTTATTTATATTAAAAAACCAGCATGGTTTTGTGGGAATATCAATCTAAGGTGCCATAATGGTTCTGATGAACGGCAAGTAAATGAATGAATGTTTGGAAACGAGCAATATCTTTTGGTAGAGCCAGTCATCAAGTAGGTGCTTAATGGCTATCTGCAAGAGGTTTATAGGAAAAAAGTAGATGATCTTGAATCAGTAAAATCGCATATCAATTGAAGAAAATAATATAGACATGAATAAAAAATCAACAATAGTAATTAAATCATGAATTTTATTCAAAAATCAAACATTTCTTTAAATTTTGACTGAATTATATGTAATTTCTTAATATTCAATAAGCTGATGATGTTTCAATGACAAGATGTCATCTCATACTTTGACAGTATTTTGTTTTCAAAATTTCATAGCTATTGGTTGCTAAAATTTGTTGATTGGAACTTGAAGCTCATTCGCTGTATTTAACGGCTGTTACCCTATAGGTGCAGAATAACGGACTGTTGTTGGTGAAATTGGCCCTTAGACTAATATTTTGGGTGGCCCACGATTTTGACTCCAAATAAATAAACGTTAATGAAATTTAAGATTGAAGTATTAATCTGAAAAACCCATGCTTTCTGACGTTTTGATCGATATTTGCTTGACTCACATAGTACTCGAAAACTCGAGTACCTCATTGTCGTGGAGTCTTATAATCTCGCCTTCTTATTCTTTCAGTAACGAATTATCAGAATTTTCACTCAGAAAAACAGCTTTCTTATTAACGGTCGCCGTGTTGAAACGTAAACAAGGCACTCCCAGCGCCTCTACCAGTAATTAATGTAATTATTTTACGATTTGATCAAGCTTGCTTGAGCATGTCGTGAATTAGCCGGGCGTTAAGTTGATCATATCGTTGAACGATTTGTTGTCATTGATCTGGTCAACAGATGGTGATATATTTCATGAAATGGTTAATTTTACGATATGGCCACGACATATACGGGCTACAGTCCAAATGGCTTGATGGGTTGTGGCATATGAGATGTTGTTGGATTCGTTAAAAAAATGCAATTGGCAGTGACTATGTTAAAATTTCAATAATCAAAATGGCGGATTTTCATCGAAGATTTAAAATTTCAAACAATTATTTCACGGGCTACAGCCTAAACGGCTTAATGGATTTTGACATTTGAGGTGTCCATGAATTCGTATTGGTAGCACAATTAAAAATTCATTATTTTCAGTTACAGCAGTCTGGCTTTTTGTATTTTCTAAAAATGTACTTGTTGTCTCAGTGTTTTTTTTTTGAGAACACAACACCGTACGCGGCCCGAGCAACCCTCGTTAAATGGCCTTCGCAATGGCGTTCTTTGTTCTGTGGTGTATCGCGGGTCAGAGTCGAGTCGTGTACCGATAGATACCCAGATAGTCAGCCCCGGGCCAGGATAGCCTTTGGAGGATGCCGAACCGTGCTGCGACGCACAAATATACAGTGCTTTCAAGAAACGCCTACCCCGAACTCATAGCTATGTGTTACAAATATTCACAAATGGATTCAAAATAGGAATAAATTTATGAATTATTTAAGTTTTTGTTTGGAAGTAACATCACCACGTTGCGATGTGGTGGTTTGCCACCCATCCCATCGGCCAGAAAAAGATCAGACATCGATGCAGGTACATGTAGAATACAAATACATTTCTGTAAGTTTTAATATAACGGGGAACCCATGATGTGTCAAATATGAGGCGTAGAATTACCGGGGCTGGAAGCATATAAATAAACTAACCGCAAAAAAATGGGAATATATATTATCTTTCAGAAATATGTCAGAAATCTTACATTGTAATAATCGTAATTTTCCAAAATCCTTACAAAATATTGCTGCAAGATTTCTGAAAGGTATAAAGCTTAAGCCTTTAGTAGGGTACGTCGACAATATTAAAGTAAGTTCATTTTCTCGAGCTTTCGATAAACTTTGTTATCATCGTCAGGAGCTACAATAACATTTGGAAAAAATAGCAGCTACAAGTGCAAGCTTGATTTTAAACTACTTACAACAGTATCTGAATTTGTTGATAAATGTCATGATTTGTTAAGTCGATGGAAACATTTAGGAGCTTACCGAAAGCTGGATCCATGGTACATTTGTTAAAATTAGTAAAAAAGACACAGCTGTATCTATGTCAGGAACACATCACAACGGATTAAAAAGTTTTAGGAGTGATTGTTCATATTTTTCCAATATTACATCGTGGAAAAGCAACCTGTTGATTCACAAGATGGTGCACGAAACAGGATCATCGTAACCAAGGAGAAAACATAACAGTTGACAATCGGCTGAAAGGTGACAGTGTCAAAGGATGGAACAAGTATATGTGAGTTATGGATTGTTCTCAAATCTACTTGAGAAAGGGTAATTTTTCAAGACAATGCCAATTAAAGACTTATTTATCAAAGAATCAGATGCAGTTGAAAAAACTGGGAGAATGATTTAAAAATTATTTATTATATATATATATAATATATATATAAGGTGAAAAATTAAAGCTTCCGCCTTTTGTTGGGTACTTCGACAAAAATATATATATATATATATATATATATATATATATATATATATATATATATATATCAGATTGCAATTGATGCAATTGATGGAATACACTGTATTGGTTAAGCCAAGCAACGAGACTCTGTCTTTCATCTTTGAAAAGTTACATCAGTTGATGGTGAGGACAGACTTGCAAGCAACTCGATAGTTAAAGGAGCAACATAGTCTGAGCCCAGCAAGACTATGTTGCTGGGAATTTGGTATGGTGGCTGTACTATCTTCAGAATTCGCGTTATTATTAGCGATTGTATCTAAGTATTGTATTATTCTAAATTCCAGACCTCATTTTGCTGTGCTATCTTACATTAAGGACCTAATTCCTAAACTGATCAGACTATGTAGTTCGTTTAACTGTCCAGCTGCTTGCAAGTCCGTCCTCACTGTCAACTTTACTTTTTCAAAGATGAAAGACAGAGTCCTGTTGCTTAGCTTATCCATTACAGTGTATTCTATCAATTGCAACAATTGTATGGAATACACAATAGCCAAATTTATCATGTTGTAGCAGTGACTGCCGGACAGACAAATAAAGGGACCGCTGGAAATGAGTGGCATAGTTTTTCGAGATATACTTATCATAAAACATCCGTTGGTTTTATTAACTCAATATTCACCGCTATATTTTGCTTTCGTTTATAAATTTGATACTTTATTTAAATTCTCGCAAGTTAGGTGATTGAGAAAATTCTTGAAATTTGGATAAAAACTTTTTTAGACGTTCATAAAGGAACAGTTAAAATTTCTCATTTCAGTTTTTGAAAATCGATCCAGTGGCGGAGGAGCTACAGGCAAAAAACGGAAAAAATCGCTCCAACTTCATTTTTTAACGTTGCAGAATCTCCTAATGATTTTACGAAACATTTTCGCCGGAATAAAAAATTGGAGACCAACGGTTGTAAGAGGCGAGGAAGAACCCACACAGCACATTAGTTTTCAGAGATATTTCTGGTATATTATATATCTTTTCCAATATTACTTTCCAAAATCGGCATTTCGTAGGTACATCTTTCAGAAATATTGATTTTGAAATATTTCGCAATTTATGTTAAAGAGATATTACTGAAACGAGGGATAAGGAATATTTCATTTATATTGTTTCTGAAATATCACTGACATGTATTATAAGATTTGATTCATATTTAGATGAATAGACCTTTTCTATATTGGTTTATTGCGTCTATGGCAATGTCATTGTAATAGGTATACGTATGCACATCAACCGGTGTAATTACGACGAAAAAGTAAAAAATGTGCTTTTTCAGCTATTATATCATTTCTTCTATCTGTTAAATTTTTGATGACTTTGTGTTGCCCGGTTTCCTCAATCCATGAAAACTATATTCGCGAAGAAAAAAGACACTCACATACGACTTAATATATAAGAACAGCTGATTTGTGAAGGTGTACAGTAAATAATACTTGAACATTACATATAAAATGTCACACACGTTTATACATGCTTTAAGCTACATTTCATATTTTTTAAATGAATAACAAAATGGTGGTCCAATTTTGGACACTAGCCTCTGATAATTTTCTTCTTAGGCGATTATGAATATGCAAACAACGAACTACTTTTTAAAAAAGCGACTTTATTTAACAGAAGACGAATGGATACTGGTCACACAAGTACCTCCTATTTATAAACTATGCTAGAACAAGGGAATTGGAAAGTGCAAACATAAGCATCTCCACACATGAGATCATCCACCATAGCAGTGCTGTAATTTGCTTGGTCCACGGGAAGTAAAAAGTGCAGATACCTCATCAAAGAATGTCATTTAATAATGTTTCATGCTGTTATGAACTAGGTGGCAGATATAACATCCGAGTGTAAATCTAGCCTAAGGAGATTCTCTGGTAGAATATTGGTTAGGCGTCGGTACTGGCGGAATGACAGGTCGGTATGGCAGGAACTTGCAGCAAAATAATGGTGAGAGAGCGTTGCTAGAGCGCATCGCGTGCCCGTCGTGACCATTCGATCCAGATGCTGAGGAAACGCAACTTGGTGGGGCGGGAGGAGCCGGGGCGGGGTAGTGCCTTGGAACCGTCGCTGGTTTTTCAGCCATGAGGCAGCGGCGAAGCTCTTATCAAAGCTCGACGATCATCGTGACTGTGAGGCCAAGTGGCGAGTACCCATGAGCGCAGCTATCCCATTTCCAGTATACCGTTAACATTTTATAGGGCGGACCATACGTTTAAATTAAGGTTAAATATTTCTAGAAGTTCTTGCCTCCTTAAATACGTTTTTTTTTCTACACCACTGCCAAGAAAATGCTACCGAATGCCTGTCCCTCTATGTAGTAGTATCTTTTGTTATGCTCAGCATTCACACGTCATTCAGTTATCGAAATGCGACAGCACAAATGCCATCTATTACCAGAATCGAAAAAGCAGAGTGAATAGCAACTATTTGTTGAAACGGTATATCATTTCGCATTAATATAGAGGTTATATATAATACTATGACCACTAGATGCAGCCGACTTTGGCGAGTATGGTATACACACTGGCACTGCCGGTAGTTTCTACCGTTAATAAAGTTCAGTTTTTCTCTGCTTTCGGTCCTTGTTCCACCTAGATCGTGCCGATGATTGCCAACAAGCATGAAACAGCTGCATAGGGTAGACCGAACAGACGAAAGCAGTATGTATTATTTTTATCATATTTTCCACTAATAAATGGGACAGGGAAACAATGAATTGAAAATTGGATAACTGTTGTAATCAGAATAATTTGAAAGTCATTTTAGAGATATCTACCATCTATCTACCATTAGGTAAACATGGTAAGATACTCGTGAAAGACAATGTTGACACATATCTATCGATGACGTTATAAAATGTTGAAAAGCTTAGTATACAAAGTTATGCATGTTGAGATGATATCTTAGTAATAGAAGGTATGAGGGTAATAAATTCACATAGAAACAAACAAATTTCAGCAATATCGATGTAGCTGTTGCTAAGATTGCGTGACTAAGGGCCGTATCGCCAGTCGTTCCTACAATTGTGGAGTTTCATGTTTTTCTACTTTTCCATTTCAGCGCTCTATTTTGAGGTTTTGTCACAAATATCTATTTGCATCAAATTGTTCATGATTTTGATTTATATCATGTCTTATCAGCCTGAAAATTCCTAAAATTTAAAAAGAAAACATAACTTCACACTGATACGGAACAGGTGCAATCTAGAAATTTTTGAAGGAGAGAAAGGATTGTGACAATCAAGGAGGCCATAAAGGCGTCCTTCAATTGTAGGAACGACTGACAATACGGCCCTAAAAGAACGACAGTCAGAGAGACTGACAGAAATAAGTTTCTGGGTTATATAGCATTAAAATACGCAAGCTCGGAATAGTCATAACCCTAGTACTGAAAGGATTTGTGACGGATGCTTAAAAATCCTCTGCATTCTCGGAAATTTCGGCACAAAACACAAAAGCGACTTTGGTATAGTGAATTAACTTTTTAGAAGGGATATTCATCTGTTGTTGATATAAAAATACATAAATTCATACTTTTGAAGTCAACATTCACCCGCTTTCTGTAATCTATTTCTAAAACCACGATATATTCGATAAAAACATGCAGTGTGGTACTACATCGGTTGAGTGAAAGTTATCTAGCACCTGTAACATGATGAATAACACTCTTAGTTGGTTTACTACCTCACATGATTTGGAAGACGGAAAGGCTTTTCATTTTCGTCGTGGTTAGAAGTTCGTATTATTCTTCATTTGTTTGTCTGGGCGGTCCGTAGGACCTTTGCCCATTAGTCACTAACGTACGTTAGCCGAATCTGTCAGTCCTGGTTGCCCAGAGACCAGACAATCACTAGGAAAAAGAGAAAAGGAAAGAGAAGAATAAAGGAGACGAGCAAAAAAAACACTGAAGTGTTTAGTTTAAGAGGAAACTCCTGGGCTTTTTGACTTGGTACACGGATTAATTTTGAGGTGAACTAAACAAAGTTTGATTCGGTTTTGTTAGAGAGTAATTTTAAGTTTACTAAAAATTCGCGCTAATTTTTGATTACAGTGACAACCGTCCTGGCTTTAGAAGTTCGTATTCTAGAATTTTGTGACCTACATACTGTATGAAACCTAGTAATCAATCGTAAAGATTTATTATTATTCAGTGTTATTTGCCATTGAAAACTGATTCTTTTTCCGTAAATTGTTTTCAAATCTACAGGGTGTCCCATAATAAGCGGCCAGCTTCGCGCAAGGACACAAAAAGTAATGTCATATGTTTTCAAACGAAAAATGTTAGTTCATTTAGATTGGCAATATTGTTATTTATCACAACATCTATAATAATGGGTCAAAAATAATGTTTGGAAAGGTTGAACGTTTAGCAGAAAAAATCTGGTTTTAAGGCTTTTTGAATTGCTGATTACTAGGCTGATTAGTACATTTCCATAATTACACTAAGTATATTTGATCCATCATCATAATTAAAACCTGTATTCAGACGAGGCTGTTTTTTTTTCAAAAGCGGCTCATTTTGTCGCGATCAAGTAGGGGTACATACTATTAGCAAATGCCAGGACACACGAGTGTTGGAGCGTGTTTGAGAAAGAAAGTCCAAATTTCTTCAAAGTAGATAGTGTACGAGTATTTAAGAAAAATTGGATCCCAGTAAGGTTCTTCATTATTTTTTTATGAAAGATGCGGTATTTATGTATTTTCATGCATAATTTCTGAAAAAATAGCAAGTAACTCAAAAATTTAGGAATTCAACTGCATAATAATTTTATATCGAAAAAGGGTTTACAAAAAGGTTCAACTGACGAGTTTCAAGTCATGACCATACAGTATGCTATATCAAACTTCATCCTTTGAAGAGGCCTTCCATAATATTATAAAACTTAGAGGGCTTTTCTTTTTGAAAATGGATGTTCATGTTGTCAACTAGTGATGAATTACACTGTAGAGAGCAAAACGTTTATTTAACACGCTTTTATTAGCTTGGCCTGTATGTATGTATGTAACGGAATCTTTGAGCATAATTTTCACCAATTTCCAGAAGTTTGATAATTTGAAACTTCGCACACGTATCAAGGACCGATGACAATGCAATAATTTGATAACAGTTTTCCATTATCCTTATTCATAAGGTTCTGTTAAGAAAAAGCAACGGATTTCAAATGCCGCCTTCCGAATAGCGAAACTACAAGCCTCTGTAGCTCAGTGGTAGAGCGCTGGTCTTCTAAACCAGGGGTCGTGAGTTCAATCCCCAGATTGTGGAATACTTTTTTTTAACACGCTTTTATTAGATTGGCCTGTATGTATGTATGTATGTAACGGAATCTTTGAGCATAATTTTCAAAAATTTCCAGAAGTTTGATCAAATCGAAACTTTTCACAATTATCAAGGACCGATGACAATGCAATAATTTGATATCAGTTTTCCATTCTCTGTATTACGACCGCCAGGATTGATAAATTATTTCATAGATCCTCTGTACGGGAGTAAGAAAAATAGAGCTAGCGCGCGTTCTGCGCACGCGTGCAGTTTTGGAATTACTCTTTGTTGATTTGGGCTCTCGGCACAGCACAACGGAGGTAGATACTTTTTCAAGGTAGTGCATTCTCACCTTGTTCATTGCGAATGTTGCCATTAATCCTGAGTTGGGCTTCGACCGTCCACAAAATGCAAGGTTGTACAGTCGAACATGCAGTCATTTACCTAGGCTCGCGACTGTTTGCTGCTGGACAAGCTTATGTAGCACTTGGGGCCGATTTCACCATTTAAAAAACCATTATTCTGCACCAATAGAATACGAGTACTAAACAGTCCGTCAAATATACCCAATCAGCCTCAAGATCTATCCGTCAAATTTTTGGCAGCAAATAGCATCAAAGTATTCAAAACAAAACACTGTAAAATATGAAGTCACAGCTTGCCATTGAAATGTTTTCAGTTTATTAAATATGAAATTATATAAAACTGAGCCAAAATTAAAAAAAAATGCTTGATGGCTGGTAAAATCCATTTTTTTCAGTTTAGCTGAAGGTTTCTCCATGTTTATTGCAACTTTTGTAATCCATATGTGATTATATTAACTCAACATCACCTACTGGGTGTTCATAGTTTATCCTACCTTTGCAAACTTGAACTTCCAAATTCTTACATGGAAAAGCCTTTTCACTCAAATTTTTGTTAGGTGTTGCGTTTCAACATATTCATACACTTCTTTCCTATTCCTCAACGACATTTTGACACCACTGGTCCGAAACTGTTCAAGATTTTATTCATACATTCAATTGCAGTTGCAGTTTTTTCATTTTAATTTCAGTGTATCAGTCGCACAATCGGTGATGGTACATGGTACACTCAACATAACCACGTATTTCGGGGTTAGTGCAGATTTAACTGTACACGACAGTGTAATATGTAATTCTGCACAAGAAAGATCTTGTTTTTATTCCGAAAATCCATTTTTTAGAAATAACACAACAAGCTCAAAACAACAAGTGACAAGTGACCACAAAACATAGACTGCAGTAACGTTGGAAAATAGACCAAAGAACAATTGACATTTGAAATTAGTGTCTCACAATGTTAGTGCTGGGAGGATACATTTGCAATCAGTGGAATGCATTGGAACGGCTAAAAGATATGAATTGAATCGCTTTTACGTTATCTCGACTGGCAGACTGGAATATCTGCTCTCTTTCGGTACATATATTTTTTGTGGTATTGTTGCATAAAGTAGGTTGTTCACGAACCAGTTCCTAGAACTGAATGCAACTTAATGCAAAGAACTAGAAACCACATCAGTATTTCAAGTAATCCAACGAGGGATAAATTGTCATTTCATCGCACTAGTGATGAGAGAATCGAAATCCTGAGATTCGCTTTGCTTCTGTGGCTCAGAGATATAGTGTTTTCTTCTGATAAAATTAGCGCAGCTTTTGTGTTTAAAATACTCAACCTTAATTAATACGTTTGATCCTGAAGTTGCTCCCAAAACAACATTAGACAACTCTCATGTCGTGTCGCGTGCAGTAATCTGTCAATGAAGCATATTTTTCGTTTCTTTGTCCTTTCCGTGTTACTATGATGAATCATCGAAAAGAATGATAGTAAACCACGAGCAAATAGCACGGCTGTATTTAAAGAAATCGAGGCAGACAGTCGACAACACCAGCCCGAGTTGCTTCAAGTTCTGTATGTTTCTACACTGAGTGAAGCACTAGTTCAAAATACGCAACAAAAAAACATGAATATATAAATTGGTTTTATTATAAGAATTTGGAATATGCACCAGTCCAACACTCGCTTCATTGAAAGAAAACGCAGTTGAATAGCTTGGTAATATTTAACAGTTTAGACCACACAAGGCTGATTTCAGTAGCTTCTATTTTGGCCACTTTCTCAGTTATAATCTCATCTCACTTCAAGTTGCCTCACACGTCAGAGAATTTCCACTTTCCCCCGCGCCCCTGTAGCCTGTGGTTCTCGATTCTTGCTTCCGAAAGATTTTTGACTCGCTTGACTGTTGGCTACGTTTATATATTTTCTGGAGACTTTCAAATCTTTCAAAGATTTTTCAGACCTTTGGATGCTCTAGAAATTCATCGATGTCAATAAAACATTTTCATACAAAACTTAAACCTGATTTCGACAGATGTTTCATGCGTGTCAGATGGAATTCTTATTTGACTGTTCCTTAGTTCCTTCTGGTACTTAAGAAAAATCACTTTCCCCACTTGCAGTGTGCTGAGTCATTCAGTTATTTTCGTGCACCGATCAGTATAAATAAAATGTCCCATCACTATCCTAGTCGCGACTGAGTCACGTCACATATGGACAAAAAAACACTGTTGCCAGACTTAGCGATTCTCTGCATTTTTTCTCCACTTGTCCGCTGGCTATTTCCAGCATTTTTGGCTACATTGGTAATTCCATTAAAGTTCGCCTTTTTTATACCTAGTAAATTTTCATGAAAAATCCGCTGTATGTAGGTATATAAGAGCTTTCTTATATTGGTTCATCAATTTGATGATACAACACATTTGCCAAAGATGATCATAATCAGGATAGTAAACTATGATTAAGGTCCACTGTATGCAAGAGTTTTCAGATACTTCATTTGCAATTTGACAACAGACCATGATGGTGTTTACACTTTTCAAATATTCTTCAAGATGTGTTATCAGTCTAGCTCCAACGATCATAAGTACTATGTTTGTGTTCCTACTTTAAATTCAAAACCAGCAAATGTAAAAGATTTATGTCGCACCCTCCACCACGGGACGTGATCGTCGTTAGACTTGGCAACACTGCGAATGACAGATAGATATCCCCGCCAGTCAAAAAGACAATCAAACAATAAACATTACTAGGTTTTATGATTTTTGGACTTAAAAGACATTATTTGTGAGACATTTTTCATAATTTTTTGTCCAAGTCCATAGTAATTGTATTACGCATCAGGGGGATGTAGGGATTGACACGTCTTACACATATTATCTGTGTTTTAGGATGTTTTTATTGCTTTGAAGAAATTCATTCACCCATAAATTAATAAATGATTACTATTATGATGTAAAGAAAGATGAGGAATTGGATGGAATGTATTTTATATTCTATTTTCTTGCAAAATACAGACAAATCCACACTATTCAACAGGTATGTACGATAACACTCAATGTGTATTGAGCTTGACAAATTCGAGATTGCCATGAACTAACAAACGTCCAAACTTGCTGGCAAATCTAATAGCTAGAAAATCGACCTATTATTTCTCCCATTCCCATTCACTGAGGGGATAACGGATTGTAAAATGTAAACCTATAACATATATCAAAATACATGAAAGTTGTCCTGTTTTTTCTGTACAAAAGCATCATGTTGGAATCAAAAAGTGGTCTTGTTGATAATACAGTCGAATTTTCACGATTTTATTCAATATTTTAATAGAAATCACTGATATTCAGAGACATTTGACAGCTTCTGTCAAATTGCACTTCGATAAGGTATTTTCCCATTGGTCCATAATATTAATGTTGGTGAAATGGGGCCTTAGTCGTGTAAGATCTTTAGACGATATTCTGATTGCTCTAAGTCAACAGGAAAAACCCCAAGAAACAGTGAAGCTTTAAATGAAATGATTAGATTACGAAACGATTCGTAAGACATTTCAGTACCACAAGTCCACAAAAAAATAATTTATAAATCGGACAAAAAAATTAAGAATAAATAATAGATTAAAAAAATACACTTTTATAGCTAACTGAACTACAGAGTAGAACATAATGTTTGATTACAAAGAGTTTATATTACAGTAGTAGTTTGTCGAACAATCAATTATAATTAATGATGTCAAAATAAAATTATAATAAAATTTAGGTTATTAACAGAATAATTCATATCAGAGTAAAAAGCTTTGGGAGCATTTTACTACAGTTTCATAACTGACCTCTCATAGATAGTTGCCAATAGAATGATTACAACATTTAATATATCAAGCACCCCACGCTTTTTACTCTGAATTGAATTATTCTGTTAATAACTGAAATTTTATTATAATTTTATTTTGAGGTCATCATCTATGATTGGTTGATCGACCGTCTAGTAATGTAATATAAACTCTTTGTAATTAAACATTATTTTCTACTTTTTAGTTCAGTTAGCTATAAAAGCGTGTTTTTTTTAGTTTTTTTAGGGAGGGTTTAACCAAGGTTGTCAAATAAACAGTCCGTTATTCTCCATCTATAGGGTAACAGTCCGTTAAATACAACGAATGAGCTTCAAGTTCCAATCAACAAAGTTTAGCAACCAATAGCTATGAAATGTTGAAAACAAAATACTGTCAAAGTATGAGATGACATGTGGTCATTGAAACATCATCAGCTTATTGAATATTAAGAAATTACATATAATTCAGTCATAATTTAAAGAAATGTTTGATTTTAGACTTAAATTCATGATTTAATTACTATTGTTGATTTTTTATTCATGTTATATTATTTTCTCAATTGATATGCAATTTTACTGATTTAACATCACCTCCCGTGTTTTTTTTCCTATAAACCTCTTGCAGATAGCCAAGCACCTACGTGATGAATTTACTTGCCGTTCATCAGAAACTTTATGGCATCTTAGATTGATATTCCCACAAAACCATTCAGGTCTTTTGATATCCATACATCCATAAAGTTGAATATTTTTCGTTGTTCAGGAACTGAACCAGCATCCACACTATATTCACAGCGATTAAGAAATTCCCAAATATATGCCTTAAAGCTACCAGCAAAGCTAAAACCTGCAAAAAACTACAAATTTGCCATATTTTTCTTTTTTCACGAGTACTCATTCTAGGTTATATTTATATTAGACATTATTTGAATACAGCTAATTATTGCATTTCAAGTCTCATCGATTGGCACATGTGTGGGATCTGTCAACCCTTGGTCCCAGTCACAAAACATATACTCTGAAGGAGGTTTAATTCCATGCTATTCAATGACAACACGGTGACTTGTGTGGTTGTCAGCGGCCATTCTGTGAGGGTGCGACATGGTTGCCAGATTGTGCATTAATATCCCGTTTCACTCCCCTGGTCCCAGTGGAGCAAGCTCCGCCATCTGTTGAACTATACTCTACTATGCTTTATAAGAGTATTCGTGGAATTTTACCCAAAATCGTTGCACACCACTTGGAAATGCAAATGAAAATTTAAAATTATTTCCATGACCCCGCAAAATGGCTCCGTCGGTACCTCGGGTTATACATATTGACAGTAAGGATGTTCGATAGAATCCTATATTTAGAAGTATCAATACATTTGACGATTATCGTCATCTTTCGTTCCGGACTGTGTTTGGCTGCGATATTATCCTGCCAAATCAGACATATCTTCCAACATTTTCAAAGAAATTGTACAAAATCTTCAAATTTGTGAAGTTAGTGAGTTTCACTTCATACGTTGTTAACAGACATACCCAAATCATCAGTTGCTGCCGTGATATTCATCCCGACCACTGCATCCCCATGGTTAGGCGACCTGTATGTTAAATTTGTATTGATAGGGCAGCGGGTTATGCTATAAATCATATGTCACAGTTTTTGTGCACTAATTGCAACGGTTAGATGATACCAAAAATATTTTCATAAATAGGAGATCTCTCCCATTCCGGATCGAACAATCCACCAAAGATGCGTATAATCATGATACCTAGTAAATTTACATGAAAAATCCTCTGTATGTAGGTATATAAGAGCTTTCTTATATTTGTTCATCAATTTGATGATACAACACATCTGCTAAAAATGATCATAGTCAGGATAGTAAGCTATGGCGGAGGTCCACTGTATGTAAGAATTTTCAGATACTTCACTTGCAATTTGACAACAGACCATGACGGTGATCACATTTTTCAAATATTCTTCAAGAAGTGTTATCAGTCTAGCTCCAACTATCATAAGTACTATGTATTCCTACTTTAAATTCAAAAGCAGCAAATTTAGAAGATTCATGTCGCACCCTTCACCACGGGACGTGATCGTCGTAAGACGTGGCAACCCTGCGAGTGACAGATAGATAACCCCACCAGTGAAAAAGGCAATCAAACAATAAACATTAATAGTTTTTATGATTTTTGGACTTAAAAGACATTATTTGTGAGACATTTTTTATAATTTTTTGTCTATGTCCATAGTAATTGCATTATGCATCACGGAGATGTAGGAATTGACACGTCTTACACATATTATCTGTGTTTTAGGATGGAGAGGACAATGTTTTTATTGCTTTGAAGAAATTCATTAACCCGCAAATTAATTTACACATTTACATATTACATATGATGTAAAGGAAGATGATATTTTGAAAGATTCTGTCAAATTGCATTTCGATAAGGTATTTTCCCATTGGTCCATAATATTAATGTTGGTGAAATCGGCCCTTAAACTATTATTTATTTCCAATAAGGAGCATATTCAGGGTATCTGCGAAAGGCTGGGAAATCTCGAAACTGGAGTTACTTCAGACCAAAATATGTAAATTGACTAAACATACCTTAGTCCAAAAGTTGATAGTTTGCGAGTTACTATTTTATTTTCTATTTTTCCTTATTGATTGAGAATTATTTCAGATTTTGACATAAAACTTGGTGTAGGGAAGTTTTCCAGTATGAGAAACAAGAATCCGTTAATCCGTTATTTTTTATGGTCAAACTTCTAGAGGGCGCCACTAACTGCGCTATTTCGGTAAATAACTTATCATTACTTTTTTGTGCTACCCTGTATACAACAACTGACTAAAAATTCTTATTTTCTTGTATTTCCAAAACAAAAAAGGTTTACTTGTTAGAAGTGTCTAAAGCTAGTTTTCGAGATATTTGTTTTTCAAAGTTTCAATTCATTATTTGTACCATGATGATAAAACATTTTTATAACATAAAAAATCAAGTTGCTTTGGATAATATCTGAGTAGCGTTGCTATGGTTTCTAATGTTTGTCATAATATTGCTTTAAACTTTATGAATAATTTCAAATTGACAATAAGTTGTTAAACATCATAGAGTATACTCTACGTTTGATGAATATTCTGAAATGCATTCAATGTACGGATTGGCAAGATATAATACTTTAAAAAAACAAATATTTCGAAAACTATTAGCTTTAGACACTTCTAACAAGTAAACCTTTTTTGTTATGAAAATAGGAGAAAACAGGTCTTTTCGGTTAGTTAGTGCTGTAGGTGGCGCCCTCTGGACGTTTGGTCATAAAAAATAAAGGATTCTTGTTTCTCATACTAGAAAACCTCCCTATTCCGAGTTTTATGCCAAAATCGCAAATACTTCTCAAGCAATAAGGAAAAATAAAAAATAAAATTGTAACTTTGACATCCTCTACTATCAACTACATATGTAGTTGCTTACGATTTTTGATATCTTTTAAAACAACGAAATAATAGACCGGCTACGAACTAAAAAACTAAAAACTCATTATGTACGTTGTTGCCAGCTGGGAGGTTATTAAAGTTATTCTCTTTACTTGATAGATTCTAGTATAATTGATCGACTGTAGAACCAGCGTACAAGGTTATCCTCAAGAACGTAGGTGGATTTATTCATAAACCGGATACATTTTCATAGAAAAAAGAATTGAAATTATTTTTGTTCCTACACGACAACCACATATATCCATTCACCAGATTTCTTGGTCAATGAAACTGATTTTCTTAATATAATTTACTGTGTCAAGAATGAAGGAGGGGAAATTCAGGATTAGTGAATGAAACTACGACTGACATAATCTTGATGTTGAGCATGAGATTCTGACATATTTTGTGATGGTCCTATAAAGCTAGAAGTACTGGGCGGTTATGTTCATATTAAATCATACCCATGTTTTTGGTAAAACTGACTTTTATTCATCAGAATCAGGTACTATGTGTAAGCCTAGGAATGGTAAATACGAATACATATTACCATCCAATTATAACGCAACCTAGTGATGAGTACATATTTCTTTGTGTTGCTGTCAGTTTTATGATCTGCTGTTGAACTTTGGACGATCGCAATGTTGTCTTCGTTAGATATTAGTATTTTGGTGAAGCTGCTTATATGGTACTGTGCTTTTCAGAAAGGTTCCTCCGATTAATGCTTTGAAAGGATCGACAGACTGAGGTGAAATTCGGGATGATGACATTGACGCATGACTACTATGTTTTAAAGTAAGGATGACGGCTGATAATATTCAGATGGCGGCTGTGTGCCACCTTCAGGATCTGAATCAAAGAACGCGTTGTCTCATATTTTGTTGTTGAATAAAAAGTTTTACTACAAAAATTGGTGTACCCATTTCAGCTACCCATCTTTCAAATAACCCCCTGGCCAACTTGCATCGAGAAAAACAAACATTACAATTATTTCGCATTCCATAATATGAACAGACTATATTGTTCCAAAATTTCGACACTCGTTGAATATTGTGAAGTTGTTCATGAATTTCGTTCATATAGAGTTAAAAACAGCACTCAACTTGCACCTATTAGCTGTCACAAAGCAAATTCGCCTCTGGAACCTAACCTTTAGCCATATGGGGATTTTTCTCAAGCAAGCCGTCATAAATTGTGAAATGCTTCATACAAACCGTTCTTATATTAAGCTTAATTTACTTATTTATGGAATCGTAAAATGCGATATTTAAATGTGGGATTGCACCGACTGGCCAGTCTGTCGGTCGCCCTGTCGGCGATTTAAATTGTGCAGAAGATATTTCATCAAGCGCTGTTTTGTGCACTCTCGCTGTGCGAAGAGAAAACTTGTAATTAGTTCGACTGCTTTTCGAATATTTTTCATTCTGTGCCACCATTTAATCATTAATACATGCTGCTGCTTCTAAATCTTATGCCGTTGTTCAGCATTCGACATTTTTGCCATACTGAAGCGGTGGGGAAGGCAAAGCCTAAATACGAAGGCACCGCGGAGTTAAAAATATATTGTATTACAGGAAAATTTAAAGGCATGTAAAAATATGAAAAACTTCGTATAAGAATGTGTCGGAAATGTCTTGTTTCTATGATATGGGATGTTTGAAGATGCACTGCTGTTTAGAAGTGGTTTTTGCAGACTACATCTGTTTCCGAAAAGTCTCTCCTGTAGTTTTTTAGATTTATGTTCCCTAACAAATGCAGACTCCAGTATTATTCATTAATTACGACAAATAGATTGATTTACTGGTAATACATTACATGCCTAGTTTGAGAAATACTCCGTTATGGTCGACAGCTTGTTACCGCATCGCCGAAGAATGTTATATGTGAGGGACTAATGAAAATGTAAATATAAAATTCAAGAAATAAAACAAACTGTAATTGTAGCAAATGTTGCATTACTGAAACATCTAGTCCGGTTGAGTAGAATTAAAGAACATATAACAAGGAGGAAAGCTTTCAAATGAGGTATCAGCGAACATGTTTGTACGGGAAACAAGCTAACAGCAGTATGGTTGATGCTTCTATTTCCAGAGTTAATTATGTTGTCTTGCATACATCAAAGAATTAACTCCAAAATTGATTATGCTGTATAATTCCTCAAATTGTCGTTTTGCTTGTAAGTCAGTTCTCACAGCCTACAGTGTGTTTTCCAAAATGAAGGATAGGGTTCAGTTGCTTGATTCAACCAACACTGCCTATCGCATTAATTGTAACAACTGTAATTTAGTTTACATAGGCCAAACATCGAGATCACTGAAAGGCAGGCTAACCTCACGCCAGATTACATCCAGGGAGATGTACTTTGGCATCACATGTTAACACCACAGATCATTCTATGAGTTATGGCAGCATTAAGGTTCTTGACAAGGAACAACAACTCTCAAAACGTCTATTTTTGGAAATGTCCCACATTTTCATGACAGATTATTGCATGAATAAAAAGGCTGATGTTAAGCAGCTTAGTGTCGCTTATTCTTACTTGTTGAATTGCGAAAAGTTAGAACGTCTACATATTCCAGTTGATCTAACTTCCTTCCAAAATTAAAACAAAATTCCCATTATTTATCCTGTTAGTCGGAACATTGCCCCACGGTAATAATAAATTTTAATATATTTTCATACAACCCATCTTTTGAAGCGTGTATCACCATCTAATACTCGCACACTCATATGAATTACACTTTTTACAGAACAAATTTAATCCAGCATTTTGGAAAATAGAATGTGTTTACCGAACGTCCCTCGTATACGCTATACCTGAAGTTTGGCAATGATGTTTACATTTCCACATTCCTTCGCGTCAATCACCTGTCATCTGTTGATGTATCACTCTTTCTTTTCGCTTATTTTCTCCACGTGAAACAAATGTAGGAGGTTTTCCCCGAAAATTGCGTTTCGATAATTTTTAATGCGTTCGGGTGTATTGATATATAGTATTAACACCTAACGATGGTTTCCCTCGTTATCAGTAAACCCAATGTGTCCGTCCTTTTAGTTTTATATTTGTAACAAGTGCTCTCATCCACGCTTTTGTTTTGAAACACCATTTGGCTGCAACCTCAGCGACGAGTAAGTTGTCTGATAATTTAAACCCATTCCGTATTGGTTGCTAGCTTTATATTTGTGTTTTCAGCTCCTGAAGATGGCTCCGTAGAGACGCCGAAAGCTCGAGATTACCGTTAAAAGAGTTTACTAAAGCCTAAAAAATTTCTGCCGATTTCCCAATTAACAATTGATTGTGTATATATATATATATATATATAGCAACAAGTAGGAAAATAATGGGCAAAATCCGAAAAAAGGAGGAAAGTGGATTCGAGCAGAAAATAGGATAGGTAACCCGAGCGATTCGTATTTCTGCTGGTTGGCTTCATCAGGCCCGAAATGAATGCACATATGAAACTACAAAAGTAGATACACATGCCCACACATCCGGATACGGGTGTAACCTGAGGAAACGAAGTTGGAGGGGAAAAACCGACACACGAAGACCACAACAAGAGTCAACCTACACATTGTAGTATAAAATGGCTATACGACCTCGAATTTTCAAGGAGACGTCTAACCACCACCACGCGGCCGGTTATAGCCACTTGCTGTGGTACTTCAAGCCCAAAGAATCTACAAAGAGAATATGATCATGCGGAGAAAGGTATATAACAACAAGTAGGAAAATAATAGGCAAAATCCGGATGTGTGGGCATGTGTATCTACTTTTGTAGTTTCATATGTGCATTCATTTCGGGCCTGATGAAGCCAACCAGCAGAAATACGTATCAATCGGGTTACCTATCCTATTTTCTGCTCGAATCCACTTTCCTCCTTTTTGCGGATTTTGCCCATTATTTTCCTACTTGTTGTTATAAACCTTTCTCCGCATGATCATATTATCTAATTATATATATATATATAATTAATTGTTAATTGGGAAATTGGCAAATTTTTGGGCTTAAGTTGACTCTTTTGACGATAAAATCAAGCTTTCGGCATTCTCTATGGAGCCTTCATCAGGATTCTGAAATTCGATTATGATGCTATCAAAGAATACAGGACCGATTTAGATTGTCAAACAACTTACTCGTCGTTGAGGTTGCAGCTACAAGGTATTTCAAAACGAACGTAGAGAAGATAGAACTGGTTATAAATATAAAAACAAAAGGGCGGAGAGATTGGGCTTGTTGATAACGACAGATACCTTCGTTACATGTTAAAAATATCAATACACGCGAACATATTAAACATTATTAAACATGAGAAGACATTTTAGGGAAACAATCGGAATGCAGTTTCTAACCTCCTACTTCCGCTACACGTGGAGAGGGGGACGGAACGGAAAGATAATGCGTCGACAGATGACAAGTGATTGACGCGACGGATCGTGGAACTGAAAATCTGATTGTCCAATTTGGGTATGAAGTATACGAGGGACGCTAGGCAAACCTCCACCCAAATTGCTAAAATGCTGAATTAATTTGTTTTGGAAAAATGTGTAGTTCGTATGAGTGTACGAATGTGAGATAGCGATACACACTTGAAAAGATGGGTTATGTGATTTTATATTAAAGATTGTGAGTGAGAAATTTCAATTACCAGGATAGCAATTGGAAATGTATTCTAATTTTGGGACGATGTTGGTTCGATTTGGATATGTAGCCGTTCTAGCATTTCGCAATTCAACAGGTAGGAATAAATGACACTACCTCAATAGGAGTAAGTTGTTTGAAAATTCAAATCGGTCCTGTATTCTTTGCTAGCATCACAATTGTGTTTTCAGAATTCTGATGAAGGCTCCATAGAGAATGCCGAAGGCTTGATTTTACGAGTATCGTCAAAAGAGTCAACTTAAACCTAAAAATTTGCCAATTTCCCAATTAACAATTAATTGTATTTTGTGCCCAACTGGTCGTTGGCTTTGGCAATGACTACTGCTCATATATTTATATATACGAGTATATATTTATATATATATATATATAAATGAAAATATGTATACACCTTGGGAAAAACCATTATTATACATTATGATGAGGAAGAGAGATGGAAATATACAAAAGTATGTAGGTGCGTGAAAGACACTCGATTGTAGGATCCTATCTGGCAGCGTCGGAGTGTGACGGACAACGGGGTAAAGTAGAAGAGTGATAAAAGAGAGAGATGGCAGAACGGGCGATGGCGCCTACCGCTTAGACGGATGCGCTCAACAAATGCGATTTGTTTATCCCATTCGCAGAGTTGCCGATACCAATATGTCATATTTCTAAGAAATCTAAGTCTACCCAAATTTGGGGAAAAATAGCTGCGGATTCCACATAAGAGTATTCCAAAAATGAAAAAAGTTCAAACTATTAAAATTGTATTAATGTTTCATGGTTCAAATCATATTTTTCATGTTTGTATATTGTTGTATAAATGATTTTGTAATCCCTATTCTTGTTGCCAGTAGAGATACAACAGTATTGAGAGAAATCATGGACCGCTAGATAGAGCTACAACTACCATATGACTATCAAATAGTAGTGATAAACAGGGTTTGTTTATAGCACAGTTGCCTGGTGTGGCGAATTTGCGCCATAGGGGCGATTTGACAACTTTGAAGGACAACTATAACGGTTACTATGGTGCCCGGTATTCGGGAATCTGGCAATACCTGATGATTCTTAACGTTTATTACGCCAGCTTGTTTGCTGACTTGCGCAGTACAACATGACAATCAACGTGACTGAGCACCTGGTAACCCTGGTTTAAGGTGTTATATTTAAAGAGCTTGGGGCAGTTAGGTATCTAGGTCACATTTTTTAATGTATTTCGAGAAATCCGTAATGTTGAGTAAATACTAGATCGCGTTTCTTGCTTAGTTTGCTGAAAATTCTACAATAGACGTACATTTTGAGAAACAGAGATTTGGTGACGACAAAATCGTAAAAATATAACGCATTTTCGTAAAATAATTTCTTTGTTGAAAAGACTGTGGCCTGATGACCCATTGAACGAGTATAGTGTCCCGCTCCGCTTTGAATATTCGAAACACTATACTCCAGCAGCATTCAGCTTCAATGTTTTCTTTATGAAGTTCTAACGTCTAGGCCATGCTGATTAAAAGCTTGAATGAATCAACACTTAACTCTAAATTCCCCACAATTCGGGAAGCTCTACTCAAATTGGCAACACAGCGTATCTGCCTATTATTCTCATTCGTGATACAGGTCTGCGGTTAACGGTAGGAAATATGTACGAATAGCGATGAAAGTAGACGAGCCGATGCGCTGTTGCCAAGAAATGATTTCCCATGTATAACAATGGTTTTTCCTAAGGTGTATGTGAATCATGAATGCAGGACAAATTTTGTTCTTTCACTTTTCCTTTGACGTCCTGGTATGCTATTGTCTACATGACTTACACAATTAAGGTGGACTCACTGGTGTCAAGGAGAAATAATCCGCCAAAATCGTGTGAACAAATTTTGCAAACTTCGGTTACATCAGTGTCCGTACTCCAGCATTTAGGCATGCCTTAGTGCCTGCTTTAGTATAGAAATGTTTTGTTATTTAACTGATGACCATCGGATGCATCGGTTACCACCTCACCTCGCCAGTTGCAGCCATCTAGAAAACATGGCTTAACCTATGATGTACAAGATAAAAATACAGGTAGAACAACAAATCGATATGGGTACTAACCACATGGCGGCACGGCGGAACCAACGGTCCATCATCCTCATGAATATGCGTCGCGCGGCGACATTGTTTTAGTGGGTTCCACAGAACCATCAGAACCGCGCTCAGCATCTCGAATGTTTATAGTTAGGGAGAACGCGACCATTTTTTACAACCCATTTTGAAGAAGGTAATTTTGAGCACGCTTATATTAGCTTGGCCTGTATGTGTGTATGTAAGGGAATCAAGAACCGATGACAATGCTATATCATGACATGCCCACAAAAAAATAATTGATAAATCGAACTAAAAAAAGAAAAATAAATAATAGTTTAGGAAAAAAACTAAAAAACACGCTTTTATAGCTAAGCAAACTAAAAAGTAGTCTATAATTTTTAATTACAAAGAGTAGATCATCGAACAATCAATGACCTCAAAATAAAATTTAAGTTATTAACAGAGTAATTCAATTCAGAGTAAAAAGCGTGGGGTGCATTTTACTACATTCTCATAACTCTCCCTTCATAGATAGTTGCCAATAGAATGATTGTGGCATTTAATCTATCAAGCACCCCACGCTTTTTACTCTGAATTGAATTATTCTGTTAATAACATAAATTTTATTATAATTTTAGTTTGAGGTTATTAATTATGATTGATTGTTCGACGATCTACTACTGTAATATAAACCCTTTGTGATTAAAAATTATTTTAAACTTTTTAGTTTGTCTATAAAGGCGTGTTTTTTAGTTTTTTTAAACAATTATTTATTTTAGAACAGACAGTACCTACTTTTCGTCGTAATAACATTCCCAAGACAGTCCTTCCGAAACTGGCACAGATACATAAAGAACAGATTTGAATGCCAAATGTTCGTTGGAAAATCCATTCGAAGAAGGTGACCATTGGCCGCAGGAGGTAGTACTCGACTTCTTTACATGATACGCATAGTTTGTTATACCTATTAGTGGATTTCCGCTAGACGTAAAAGCACCAAAAACTGGGAAGCTGAATAGGTTTTTGATATTTTTAGTGGAATGCATTTAAAATACTATTTATATCAAAAGGTTTATATTTCAGTTTTGTGCATTTTTTTATTTTTAATAGTGTTTGATTTTCTTTTTCACTTTTTCATGTATACAAACACATAATCTCGTCTATACAAAACAAATAATCTTTGTTGATCTACACCAACTGCAGAAGGCTTTTGATTTTGTCGTTCCACCAATGTATGTACGTGCTGCCTCAGTGAAATTCATCCATATTTATGCAAAATGGTCGTGGAAAACTTGCAAGTACGTCTGGCCTACGAGGCCGATGAAGCCATTTACCTAACGTGCCAATCTACAAGGTGTCCCAAGCATAAGGTTGCACCCACATTTGTGACTCCCCTAGTACATTTTGGGAAAAACGCTCGGACACGTCAATTTTGATTTCTAGGGGGACGTCTTTTCATCTATAGCCCTGCAATACAGGGTGATCCAAAAATGAGATATTGCGTTACATTTTAGATTTTTAAATAGAAATCCCCATTTTTTTAATTTTTATATTTTTCATGAAGTTTTTAGTAATTTTTGTTTAATATAGTTTTTACCTATCTTCAATCCCTGTGAAGCTATTTGAGTTTATAATAAATTTCGCCAAAAATATTAACGATAGGTATGTTGTTAAGTTGATAAGAAAATTTAAAGAAACTGGATCTGTTCAGCACTTATTACCAAATTGACCTGCCTCTTTATAGAAAATTAATTTTTACATTAACTTTAATGTGCGTGTAAACTGTAAGCTTTTTTAATACTCGAAAAGAGAATTTTAAAGTAAATTCTTGGTACTATGCGAAATATATTGATTATTGTTTTTACGATACAATCCCTTATTATCACAAATTCTAGAATTTTATTATAAACTCAAATAGCTTCACAACTATTAAAGATAGGTATGCACTTTGTTATTTAAAAGTTACTAAAAACATCAAGACAAAATTGAAAAAAATGGGGGTTTCCATTTAAAACTCTAAAGTGAAACGCAATATCTTATTTTTGTATCGTACGGCTATAGATGAAAAGACGTCCCCGTAGAAATCAGAACTGACGTGTCCGAGGGTTCCCAAAATATACAAGGAGAGTTACTAATGGGGGTGCGACCTTTTCGTTGGGGGACCATGTATAGATAGACATGTACTTTATGATTTAGTTAAAACATACTTTCTATTTATTCCAAGCCTTGCGATAATTTTGGGACAACTTTTTTTATCACAAAAGCAGCCTCTTTGAAATGGGTTGCTAAAAATAGTCGCCATCTCTCTAACTATTACCTTCTGCATCTGCTCCAGCCGCTTACCTGTACAGGTACTGCCCGGGATGTCAGTACTGTCGCGCAGACACATCTATGAGGCTGCGGGTCGGAACAGCGTACCAAAAACTTTGATGGCAACATCTGCGTTTTTGTTTCCTGGAACGACTTCGTGTTTAGCTAGTACTGCATTTCAAAGTGTGTACTGGTACTTGTGAAACTGTAAATGATCACATAGTAGAACTGTCAGTTTTATTTCGTGGGTGTAGAGTGACATTCCATGACTGGTTTTGTGTCTAGATGGCTTTGAAGGTAAATAAGGTACTACTAGTACTAAGTACAAAGTATAATAAACGATAATAATAACAAAATAAAAGCAGTTCAAATTGATTTAGTAGGAACAAAAGCATACATTAATAATACAAGGAATTTTCGGAGTATATAATTATCCATGAATCGATACCAGAATGCATAAAGCAAAGCTATTAGATGGAAAACCTGTAACAACAAAGCACCTATCGAAAGTGGGTCATAGCACCTTTCAAGTACATGGTACGAGTATAGTAGAAAAAAATACTAGTGGAGCTGCTGGATTTAAAATATGCTAATGCATAAGAAATGAAGTAGGTGTACGATTTTTGGTTAGGCGTCCAACAGAAAAAAGTTTTTTGATTTGAATTATTGCCGACTACGTTGTTTGTTTTTTTTTTTTTTTCGTATACATAGTGTTGCAAAATCATTTCAACATTTTTGTATTTCTCAAAATAACATGGGTCCTAAAATGCCCCATTACCAAACTCGTCAGAAGTAAAGCAGGAATACTGTTCTTATTGTGACGTATCGTTACTCCTCTAATACATCACGTACACTTCTCAAGGACAAACCTTGCATATTTTCAAAATAGAGTGGATTTTACTTTTTATGCGAATTTCGCTTATAAATAATTTTCTGTATAGGAATGGTCACAGACATATTTTACAATAGGGAAAATATATGCGGTATTGTGTATCTTATTGACAATGTTTCATCTAAGTATGTTAGTGGCATGGAAAACATTTTCCGTCTTTTCACTACCGTAGGTACCAAATCATCTCAGTTTCTACACCACTCGCGTAATTTGAGTCGCGAAGAATTTGTGCTTAGTGAGCTATGCTGTACCTATTACTCGGGGTAAATATGTTTTTGATTCCGAAATTAAATCTTTACTACCTTGTATCTCGGTAATGGGGCATACTATTCGTCATTGTCTGTCAGAGCGGTCCGTAGGACCTTTGCTCTTGGTTGAAGTCTTGTAAGTCAGTAGGTCTGTCAGGTCTGGTTGCCCAGATACCAAACAAAGTCAGGGAGAAAGAAGGGAAGAAGAAAGGAAGGAAGGAAGGAAGGAGGGAGAGCAAAGAAAAAAGAAGTGCATCAATTTGAGGGGTGCCTTGGCATTGCTAGTTAGTATTCGGCAATTTTAAATTGACCCTAAAATTAATTTTGGGATTGGTTGTTGAATAAAAATTATAATTTTGGTTGGACCTAACGTCGCACGATTTAATTTTGTTCACAGTGCGAGTCGCGGCCTTGTGTGCTTGCGAACTTGCTCGACTGTGTAGTCTACTGACTCGCGCAACAAAGGGTTGTCGAAGGATTCTGCTTGACAGTAACGTAGCTGCGCTTGTTGTTTGATGTAGTCCCTTAGATAAGGGATGTCAAGGTCTCTGTGAAGGGTCTCGTTGGAAACATACCATGGGGCGTTAGTGATTGTACGCAAGGTTCTGTTCTGCAAAACCTGCAGGCTATGCAGGCTTGCAAACTTAATTTTGATGTTCTACATAGCAAAGGGTAGAGTTGCCGAAACGAGATTTAGAATTTAGTTTTTAACGCTTCAGTGTGCGTCTGCCAGGTTATCCCCTTGTCAAGAGTGACATCGAGATACTTAGCAGAGCTTTCCCATGGTACCCGAGCTCCTTTCACGGAAACCTCAGACGGGGCGCCGCTACGTTTTTTAGTACAATATATTGCCTGCGTTTTCGAATGATTAAGTTTGATCAGCCACCGATTCGCCCATTCCAATACCTTGTCCACTGCACTTTGCAGCCTGTCGTGAATTAGATACCCAGAGCACGAATGGGTCACCAGGGCAGTGACATCAGCATAGAGATAGGTTTCACAGCTGCTGGGTCAAGGGACGTCATGAATAAAAAGTGAATAAAGGACTGGTCCAAGAACCGAACCCTGAGGAACACCGGCTTTGATGGGCCGTGTTGTCGACAGAACGTTATTAATTTTGATCCGAAATTTCATACCCTCGAGAAAGGATTTCAAAAGTTTTAGGAGCCAGAAGGGGAAGTCCTTATGGATCGATTTGTAGAGAAGGCCCTTGTGCCACACCTTGTCAAATGCCTTTGAGACATCCAGTAGCAAGATGCCAGTACTTTCGTTACGGGTGAACCCCCTGGTTACTCGTTCAACAAGACTTATGGCCTGTAGCTCTGTACTATGCTCACCGAAAGCCAAATTGCACATCAGGAATCACATTGTGGTCTGCCGAGAAATTTTCAAGGTGACGTAGAATCACCTTTTCAGTGAGTTTAGAAGGAGCTGACAGTAGACTAATGGCGCGGTAATCCTGGGGGAATATCGAACCCACCTTCTTTGGAATCATTATGACATCAGCGGTCTTCCACGCCGTTGGGAAGTGGTGGGTCCTTAGCATGGCATTGATTATTGCCACGAGATAAGTTGAGGACTTCCGCGAAAGTAGCTTCAGCGCCTTATTAGTGATTCGATCTTCTCCAGGTGCTTTACGCACCTTGAGGTCTTTAATATGACCTTGGAGCCCTGCTGGTGTGCAATGCGAAGTCTCAGAATATTCCGCTGATGTGCCATGCAACTCTTCAATTGAGGAATCTTCTGAAGATTCCTCTGAGGAAAAATCACTAAGGGAGGCACTACTGCCACTGACGCCGTTGGCCCTAAAATATCTCCTGACGGATCTTACAATATGCTGCTCCTCATAGAGGTCATTATCAAGATAGTTGGGATAGAACTAACTTTCCATTGCATCAGCGAAAACCTCGACCTCTTCCTCTGTCCAACAGACTAGGACCGTGGATGTGCGGGAGTTGTTCTCGCTTTCCGTTTCTGAGCGACTTTGCAACTTTCCAGAGAGGAATACTTGAGTCAAGCATCCCCGACACAAAGTCGCTCCATTGCTCATTACGGAATTCATGAAGAGCATTTCTCACTTCATCAACAAGACTCGTTGCTCTTTGAATGTCATCTGGGTGACAGGACCTCTTCGCTTGCTTAATTGCAGCTCTTTTGTCAGAAATTTTCTGACGAATGTCTGCAGGGATAGGTAATGGGGCATTTTAGGTCCCATGTTTAGAAACGTTTCGCGATATTTTTGGATGCAGTTTCCGCTCAACTGTTATGCCACTGTTGTGGTTTTTAGTATCTTAGAATCCTTGAAATGGGTGTTCCACGTTCTTCTAAATTTTTATGCACACAAAATTCAGAGTTGAACGGAATTTGCTATATAGCTTGTTATATGCACGTATAGAGATAAACCATAAAAGCATTCGAATCCGCTTGACTTTTAACTTCCGTTATAGATTACTGTCTAATGTATTCATAGCTAACTTCTACTATATATCAAATTCCGACCACGTTAAGGCTTACGTTAAAATCTTGAAGGCCTTGTAAAGTATTAGAGCTTGACGGAAAGAGTGAGATTGTTTTGAAGATAAACAGAATAAGCCGGTGTCAGTTGTAAACCTACTTTTAGAGTCATCCTAACAGGAAATTACATTACAGTTTATAATACGCAAATATCTAACAAACGCTTTACTAGAAATCTCACTCACATGTTTCCTTCAAGGTCGATGTTTTGCGTGTTGTTGATGAATAATTAATTATTAATTTTTACTTTTTGATCCTTGTAGCACCCTAATTAATAGACCCTCCATGCCTATGCACGAGATACATACTCTACTTGAGTTCAAGACGCTCGAATACAGAATGATAAATTTGAAAGAATTTCATACGTGACTCATACGTACGTTATATTTTTGTTACTAAATTTTAGTATGTTCAACATAAAGATGATTTAACATTGTTGTTGCACTTTTTCAAGCTACAATATTGATTTATATGATTACATGAACTTAGGATACTACATGCTGACATTTTTGACATTTTAATAGAAAATACCTAATTTGTTGCAAAATTTTAGCACCCTGTTCAACATGTTTCTCCAAATTATTAAAAATTATAACAAGAAAAAGCTAAGAAGGTATTAAGGTTTATTGGAAATAATAGCTTGATTGTGTGTTCCAGAGAACGATATGTACTGAAAATGTGCTACCAACATCTCAAGTGAAAGGTACTTAAATTGTACAATGTTTTCATCTTTTGGCCAACTTGTTAACTGCAACTGTTTTCTGCCACATCTGCCACATCCTTATATTTGCACATTGCATATGAACATCTAGATGCTTAATCCGAAGAGTTAAATGGTTACTGTCATTCAAAAACCAATCAAGATGAGTTCTGTCAAATACTTTCATATTCCAATAAGATAATTCTAATATAAACGTATGCGTCCACGCTTCTATTAGTAGATACTTTGCTTGTATACAATCTACATTTTGAGGGTTACAAAGCTCACCAGCACTTAAAAAGGAATGAATCGTGATAGGAAAATAGCAAATACATCTATAGCAACTAATAGTAATAAATTCAGAATATTAATGAATGTTAATAGTTTCTCATGGTGTAATGTAAAATTTTACTATCACAAGCAACAAATACTAAATGTGCTGCAATGCAGTTGTTGACGTATGCACGTACCTTATCAGACATTGTAAACGGTAATGACTTCAAAACCGCGTTCAGTGAATTTTAAGTAATTTTCACATGTTGCACATTTGCTATTGCGGAATTCCCGGAAGAGGGCATATTTGTTGATATAAGCTCCATTCGGTTGCTATGAAGCCAAAAAGTACTTGGTCGCTTATATTTTGCAGGGTAGCCTTAATGAATGTGCCAAACGCAATGCTGAATTAAACTCGTGATAATGGTGATACTGAGCCAAATGCTTAGTAGATTGTCGCACGTTAATGAAATACAGGGTGTTGAAATTTAATTTTTAAACCCTTTTTTTTTCTACTACTCAAACTGTTTTTGTGATGTCAACATGAAATTATGGTAAACGATTTCTAAATAAAAAAGGTTTTCTACATTTGTTTCGATTAAACAAGCCCATTTAGAGATACAGGGTTTGTCCGGAAAGTAATAGTACTCATTTTCTTCCGCCATGACTGTACTTCGGAGCGTGCGCGCACCGACTGGATTCGGTAGAGGGCGTTCCTAGCTAACGAATGAGCGGCTGGTCAGTTGTCTTCGAGCACTTGGAGAGTAAGGACAGACATTTTCGCGCGACGTGTTTCTGTGAGTGGTGCAAGCCGAAAATGCAGCGTTCGTTAGAGCAGAGGTACGCGATTAAATTCTGTGTGAAACTCGGTAAATCTGCGACAGAGACGTTTGATATGATCAAGCAGACTTACCCAGGTGTTGCTTTAGCAAGAAGTGGTGTGTTTCGGTGGCACCAGGCCTTTATGGAGGGCCGGGAAGAGGTCGCTGATGAAGAACGTGCTGGAAGATCTTCGACTTCGACAAACACCGATAATGTGACTCGTGTGCGCAAAGTTTTGAACTCAGACCGTCGACTAAGTATTCGTTTAATTGCCCAGATGTTAAATTTACCAAAATCTGGATCCGACAAGACATCGCAGCCGACTGGAAGTTGTTGCACCACGACAACGCCCCGGCTCACACCGCCTTTCTTCTGAACAGCTACCTAACCAAGGCCGGCATCCCAACGCTTCCGCAGCCGCCCTACAGCCCAGATGTGGCCCCCCGGACTTTTTTTGTTTCCTCGCCTGAAAAGGCCGATGAAAGGCAAGCATTTTGAGACGACAGAGGGGATCCAAGCAGCATGCACCGCGGCTCTCAAGGCTATTCCGGAGAATGCCTTACGTGACGCCTTCAATGCTTGGAAATCGCGGTGGCAGCGCTGCGTCGACGCAGAAGGAGCCTATTTTGAAAGTTTTTAAAGAATTGTAACGATTGGCTCAATAATTTTTTTTTAAATCGACTCAGTCCTATTACTTTCCGGACAAACCCTGTATGTGCATTTCAACGTTATATTCCACAGTCACACTTTACTGAAAGCTGAATATCCTGTGGCCGAGAAATGAACATAGTAATTAACTGTTGACAATACTTTAGGTTTTTGGTGTTGCAAAATATCCCCATAACAGTGTTTATTCCTTATCCATAGTATATTTGTGTTTAAGCCAGCCAATTGACTGTGCACTGTAGAATGCAAATATCTCAAAAGCGTTTGTTTAATCGAAATAAATATAGAGTGCTTGTCTCTACGGTAACTTCTGACAAAAATACTCAAAATGGTCATAGCAAAAAAGTTATGGCACAAAATATCGAGATTATTGGCTGTAACTAGTGCCTCCTGCATAGTATGTTAGAAAATACAATATAATTTTAGTCCTCATCCGCAGAAACTTTTGATTCCCAATATTCGTATTGATATCACAGAAGCATCCCGAGCTAGATTAGAAATAATTTTGAAAGTTAAAACTTCAACACCCACTAACTCATTAATAAGCGGGATTTTACATGTTCAGAATAAAGTATGATCCTTTGTATCACCAAGTGGCCACCATGTGTTAATCGATGCAAATTCGACAGGTCATTCGTATTCGAATAAGGTCACAAGAAGTACGTACTTCCAGATGTTGCTACACAAATTCTTCTACTGGCACTTCTTTTTTGTTAACAGTCATGCACACAACAACTTTTGCGAAAAATGTCAAAACAAAGATTCATGATCAAAATTAGCATTACAATGATATAATAATGCATAATACAAATTATTGAAACGAATGCGCAAATATATATTCTCAGCACTAGAGGTACAAATTTATTGTGTCAAATTGATAAACTTCCACACGATAGAGTGAGTCTTCATTTATCAGGTTTTATTTAATTTTTGCTATGCATCTGACCTTAATAACGAAAAACTCCACTGGATAAACGTTTACGATGAAATGCTCCCAGAAATCAAAAGCGAGAGGTGGATAAAACAAGGACATTTCCAAAGATGTGAAAAAGATACCTAGAAAGAGGAAATAAAACGCTGAATTTTAAATTGAGTAAATTCACAGTACATAAATTCTTTCCAAGGGAATTTGGCTCCTAAATGGGACACTAATAGACAGTTTTCATAGGATTTCGAGAAAAATCACGCGAGTGGCCCACCGATCGCCATACAAGAAGAAGAAGCTTCCCTATCTCACTGAATATCTATTAGTTGCGGATCGACTTCTCAAGGCGTTTCAAAGGATAGTACGGTCAGTTCTAACAAATACGAAATCACAGGAGTATATTGATAAGTCATAGATCATTTTACAGAATTTGGAAGGAGCGCTGTGGTAGCTACATGGTTGAATTTATTTTTCTGTCTTATGTTCCTCTTTGATGTTGCTTTCAATGTTTTAATATGTCTTTCATCCACCAATAAGGTATCAATAATTAGTGTGTTCGATAATAGCCAACCTTGACAGTTGCGTTTTTCAATCCTTATCAAACGTAACCAAGAAACTCATAATTTTTTTCGCGAGATCCCGTAGTGAACCGAAGCGGTAACAGATGGAATTTCCCCTTCCTCTCGAAGTTTTGACAGTTTCAAGTTACACCGGGAGTGGTTAGATGGCGCATGTTGCGCAAAATGCTTGCTTAAGCTTCTTGATAAACTTAGCTGCCTTGTTTGAATCTGAAATAAAAAGACCGATCGTTTTTTGTGCAATGTAATGTATATATATATATATATATATATAGGTGAAAAATTAAAGCTTCCGCTTTTTGTTGGGTACTTCGACAAAATTTAAGCAAAGAGGACTCTTTATACTTTTTTTAATTCTCTCTAGCTTTCAATGGACTTTGCCATCATCATCAGGAGCTTCAATGATAATGATAACTGTAGCAACAAAAGTGGAAAATGAATTTAAATTGAATCAACTTACAGTAGTATGTGAGGATGTTGTTAATTGTTGTTTTCGTATAGGATGAGGGAAACGTCCAGTAACATGGTGAGAGCTGGATACATGGTACAATGGTTAAAATTATATCAAATATGACAAGACAAGTTAAAGACAGATTAAAAATTATTTAGAAAACATTAGAGCATTACGTCGTGAAGCCACTTGATGATTGCACAAAATGGTGGTCATGGAATAATGAGTGAGATGAACCTTTGACAGAAGGCCAAATGTTGTCAATGTCTGTGTTAAAAGATGGAACGAATTGTGGGCGTGTGCCAAAACGTTGCCAAATCACTTCAGATGATGTGATTTTCAGAATGTTATGTAAGAAATTGTTAAACCGACCAGAGGCAGTTGAATAAACTATATTTTAATTGATGGGAATTTTAAATTAATAATTATTAATAAATCGTGAGAATAGAATTATTAGATTTTGAGTGGAATGAAATTTGTTGGTGGAATCGGCCAAAACACAGATTATATTTATGGTTGTGAAAAGTCGAAATTTGGGGAGATATGTAATTTCTCTAATTTTTCGCAGTTTAGCAAATATGAGTAAATTTCGACTTTTCACAACCATAAATATAATCTGTGTTTTGGCCGATTCCACCAACAAATTTCATTCCACTCAAAATCTAATAATTATTCTCTTCTCACGATTTATTAATAATTATTAATTTAAAATTCCCATCAATTAAAATATAGTTTATTCAACTGCCTCTGGTCGGTTTAACAATTTCTTACATAACATTCTGAAAATCACATCATCTGAAGTGATTTGGCAACGTTTTGGCACACGCCACAATTCGTTCCATCTTTTAACACAGACATTGACAACTTTTGGCCTTCTGTCAAAGGTTTATCTCACTCATTATTCCATGACCACCATTTTGTGCAATCATCAAGTGGCTTCACGACGTAATGCTCTAATGTTTTCTAAATAATTTTTAATCTGTCTTTAACTTGTCTTGTCATATTTTATATAATTTTAACCATTGTACCATGTATCCAGCTCTCACCATGTTACTGGACGCTTCCCTCATCCTATACGAAAACAACAATTAGCAACATCCTCACATACTACTGTAAGTTGATTCAATTTAAATTCATTTTACACTTTTGTTGCTACTGTTATCATTGTAATTGCAGCTTCTGATGATGATGGCAAAGTCCATTGAAAGCTAGAGAGAATTAAAAAAAGTATAAAGAGTCCTCTTTGCTTAAATTTTGTCGAAGTACCCAACAAAAAGCGGAAGCTTTAATTTTTCACCTAACTGGTCTAGACGACAATGACCACGTTTCAAGTTATATACGAGTATATATATATATATATATATCTCAATAAAATCAATCATTTGATATGACATGTGGGGTTCATATATCTTCGATGACCTTCTCCCTCCTCATTTAAAATCAGGTGGACGTGTTCCTCCATTTATGATTTAATAATTTAACTCAATTTTCGGCACTGCGAAGACAAATTTTCAATTGAGATGCCTGCTTTTTAAATGACATTGAAATAAGACCTGTCACCAGCTAGTACCTGACAGACGTTAGGCAGATACCGATACCACGTGATTTTTTGACATTCGGACGAAGCCACATCCTCCTTCCCATATTCCCGTTTTTCGCGAAAATTTGAGTATCGGTTCCTGGTAGTGCACTGTACTACACCATGGAAGAGTGAAAAAATCCTTACTGTTTTTGTGTCTTGCCTTCCCGCCGCGCAGGCAGAAGCCTAAATGCCAGGACACCGCGGCTGCTCTGTGAGGATCCCAAAGAAATTTTGTTAATCCGATTTTTGAACTGTCTTATGCCCATATTCACCGTCCCGATTAATGACTAATCCAGATTATTGCCGCGTTTTCATATGCACAAATACATTTAACACTTGCTAATCGCGTTTAGGTGTAATCCTAGCGTATTGACAGTTTAATCCAAAAATTGACGGATTGGGGTTCAAACCTTATTTTGAGTGCTTTTTTGCAAAAGTAATGCAGATCGAAGATTAGATTTTCCTGGACGAAGATGGTGACATCCTACATATTATTCGCTTTGGATTTCCAAGACACTATTATGAACGTACAGATTTTTTAACAAGATGGGCGACCTATCGTTTTTCATGCGATTTCGGCTCCAAAAAACACTGCCCTCAGATTGGTAGAACAAATAAAGCATCAACTCGAATTTGATAACAATTTGTACGTATTTTTTAACAAATATTAAATTACGATAATCAATTTCCGTGTCCAGAATTGAAGTTTAGACAAGAACGTCTTTAAACGCCTTTTCCTCTGGCTGTGGATCTGAATCACATTAGGTATTTCCAAGATTTCAGTCACTATAAAATTTTTCCAGGAATAATAGCCTACGATTTTATGCCTGCAATGCACATTAAAATTGTATTGGAGACTTTATTAGCATGCATCAGACAACAGCATCCCGTATAATTGCAAAAGTTTCAAGAGCAATAGCAGGTTTATCAAATAAATATATCAGAATGCCCAATGAAGCTGATGAAATAATAAGAGTTCAGAATGGCTTCTATAGGATCTGTAGATTTCCACGAGTCATTGGATGCATTGACGGGAAGCACATAAAGATACAATCACCAGGAGCTAAAGGTGGAGAAATTTTTCGTATTAGAAAGTCATATTTTTCTATAAAAACTCAAATAGTTGCTGGGCCAGATTTGAAAATATTTGATGTTGTTGCCCGATGGCCAGGATCTACCCATGATACTATTTTCAATACCTCCCACCTAAGAACACGCATTGAAGGGGGATAATTTCAGAACGCCGTGCTCTTGGGAGATAGTGGTTACCAGCTGAAAGTCTTCCTAATGACACCTCTACAAAATCCAGACATTGTTGTCGCAAATCTTCATAATGTAGCTTATGTGCAATGTAGTAGAAACATTAATTGGTGTTTGGAAATGTCGGTTCCCAGTATTAGCCTATGGTAGTCGGTGTCAATTAGATAACGCTTTAACTACAATTGTTGCCACTGCTGTGCTAGCAAAATATGGGCGTGAATATGCTAGACGCTAGAGGATTTGCCTCCCTATCCAAAGGAACTCAATGGTCAAGAGCTGGATTACCTAATTTTACAAGGAGACATTCCTCATGTACATGCTGCGAATGTTGGTCAAGACCCATTTAATTTTCGCCAAAATCTGATAGATAACTATTTTAGTTATTTATAAAACATCTGGATAATAAACACACAATTTGTGGAAAAACTACATACTTTTTAAAACTTTGCTACAGTATCTTTATTGCATTGAAACAAAAAGGTAACATGATAGTATCTTAACACAAAGTAATAATTCTCATTGTAAGGCATTGGAATTTGAATTTAGTTTTTGATTGGAAATTTGTAACTGAAGCAAATCTATTTTAGGTTTTCCTTCCATTTTTATAAATTCTTGCTCTCCATCTGCAGCTTTTGTTTTTCCAATAAACTCAGTATTTTGTCTAAGAGTAGATTGTATTTAGAAGCAACATCAGATGTTAAAGCAGTCACAACTTGTTTCGGTCTTCTTTTAGACCCCTGTGGAGTCTGGGCCCCCACTTCATAAAAGGCATCGCTCCACCTCCAGTTAATCTTTGGTTTTTCTCTTCAGCTATTTGTCTTCTTAATTCTTTTTTCTTATAGTCATACAACATTATCAATGACTCGGCTTTTCTGTATGCAGTAGAGGAGAAGAGTTAAATTATTTTTCAATTTGGTTCCAAGCATTGCTTTAGAGGCTCTGTCAGACTTCTTGTCCTCTAATATTTTCGCATAGCCGCGGACTTTTACATTAAATAAATGCATCTTTGCATTAGCAGTAAAATTCGGTTCTCATTTCTTTTGATTCTTTTCCATTTGGATAACCCTCTTGAACATATATAAACTATCAGATTTCAAATTTTTTGACAGAATCTACAAATTTGCAATATTGCCATGTTTTGTTCAACGATTAGGTAATCGCGATTACAAAGTGGTCCGTGCATCATATTTGAATCTGCCGTTCCTGATCCGGATTCCCCAATCTGGATTAAAGTGTCAAACGATGCATATGGGCATAAGGTTAGTAGATCTGACCCCCTGAAATAACCCCCAGGTCTCTCGTTAGAGAAGAAATCGCAGCTAGTCTCCTTTTTTCCAGCTCAGCGGCTGAGATCGGCTTGTCGCTCTGAATTCCTACATGCAGAGTACTGCCATCAGCAAAGCTGTGGATTGGGTTGACCGTACAGGAAAGGAGGTCGTTGATATATCACTCATTTCCGTCGGTCCCTCTGACGGTTTGTCCGTAAATACTTTCACACAAGGACAAAAAATCTTTGCGGCTTTTGAAAATCGATTCAGTAACAGCGGAGCTAGCTCAAATTTCGATTTTTTGATGTTGCAGAGGCTCCTGATCGTTTCCAGAATTTTTGTTGTGGGATTAAAAGCTGATGGTTGGGGTTTAGTACACTTAAAAAGTTCTATCGTTAAGACGCTTCCGATCCTGGTAATAACGGTAGTAAAATTTAAATGACAAAAGTCAGATGTACTATGTGCTCAGCGGAGCCTGGTAGCTCGGTGGTAAGCACATCGAGCTAGCCATGGATGTTGTGTAGTGTGTTTTCTATATAACGCACGAGGGTGCAATATTAAGGATATGTGAATCTCATCACTGGAATTGGTTTATTGTATCAGTTACAAGTAAATGCCTCGTGGAGTCGTACGGTGTTGGTAATACGGGTTCGGCTAAAAGGTCAAAGGTGGCCTAGTTGCCAGGCTTCGTTACTACACCACCACCACTGCTACTACTACCACTATTACTACTACTACTATATGTGGTCGCAAGCAGCGTTGAATCGTGCATGCGCGACGCAACTCTACGATGCGATATCGCCGTTGAGGCTAGTACAGATTAGATGCATTTTTCATAATCTCCGACAAGAAATTTTGATAGCTGCAGAAATTTGGGAAACCTGTAAAAATCAAGCTTATGAATAGTTTGATGCCGTTGTGTTTTCTGCTTACTCCTCCTCTAGCTTCTGTGGCACAACAATATACTATATATAATTTCATTACGTGGTTACACCTTAAACAGGTCGACAGACAGAGAGTCACGGACTGACGATAGACCGACATAAATGGGATAGACGGACTTCTGTGATGCAGATATCTTTGAGCAATAAAATACCTGTGAACTGAAGTATTGTCCCTGATTTCAATACTTCCATCGCTTATGGTGTGAAATAAATTGAATTTGTGCATACCATGGATTCAGGTTTGATTTCACGTATCGAGTTGTGGCGAGACACCTGGATGAAGTGGCCGAGAGAATGGTTGTCTGAGTGTCCACTAATCTTTAGCCCCTCTGTATCAGGGAACGTGCCGCTTTGATTCGATTTTGACACATAGATACCTCTGAGCTTAAGATGAAAAAGTAGATAATGGTAGGTTTTGAAGATTGATTCTGTGGCGACGGAGCTACGAACAAAAGAAAGAAAAAATAAAAGTCACTGAAACATTGTTTCAACATTTCAGAGATTCCTTTTTACTTTTAGGCATTTTTTGGAGCGGTTGAAAATTATGGGTTTGAAGGTGTATGAGGTGGCTTTAAATTCTTGCATCTTTGGTATCAGTGAAATATATTCTATTATTCAGAAGCTGCGATCTGCCAGTGAAACGCTACAAACTATGACAGCTTTATTTTATACAGTTTGATATGTAGAGACCGACGATCCATCGTGCTCAAGTGAACCTACTTAGTCAAGATTCAGTTCATGGGGTCAGTCTATTAGACACCATTTTCCAATGTTGTGTTCGCTACGGGACTTTGTTAGCAAACCTTAGATTGGGATTTAGCGCTCAAACCAACAACAACTGGAATGAAACAATTAAGCCTATAAACTGCTAATATAGCTTTCGTTCTTCCGCCTTACAGACTGCCAACCATAGACAGCTGTTTCGTGCTATTTGGCAACTATTCAACATGGTGTAGGCTTCGTATCGGCGGACAACGAAAGCTGAGTAGTTTACCCTATTCAGGATATAAGGTCTATCGAAATAGGTCAGAACAACGTGCCACCCAACTAATAATTACCACTCCTGTTAGGGTTGCAGGAACGTTTATACAGTATTCCTTTCACAGTACTGTAGGTTGCAAGGACATTGGCAAAGCGTTCTTAGAACATATATACAAGTGGAATGTGCGCACCTAATAAGTTACTTAAGATGTTGTACAAGGGATACAGGTAACATTTATACAACAAAGTTATAAACTCTCTTGCATCCCCTAAAGAGCATTTGCGTCAGTGCAAGATTCAACTATACAACCATTCTGTTACATGATTCAACTTTATTGCAACTAAACTATTTTTTATGTATTGTGTAGGAAGTGAAGGATATTTTCAACCTAATTCATTACATTCATCTTGTTTACTGACATATCGGCCATTGTGAATTTCATACACAAGTAGCTATTATGATAAGCTTCTACACTGTGATATCGGGGTATTGAATGACTTGCGCAGCAAGGTTTATTGTGATTATCGTACAAAGTCACGACGTGATTTCTACGGGCTTCATATTTGGTTCTTATTTTAATATTTATAAAATATACGTCTAGATTTTTAAGATGAAAATCTGAACTTATCTGATTTAAATATTACACAAATCCTATATTTAGACATAATTACACTGATGTTTATCATTTTCTAGCTGTAATGACGGAGTGCAACAGAATTGTTTGATTTTCAATAGAAGACTATATTTTTTACCCAATATGGCGGGTGGCTATATCTAATCATGACATTCTCCATATTGCCTTTGGTTTATTAGAATATCTTGGCGTTATCTATATTTATCCAATGAGGTGTCGTATAAGTATGTTACAAGAATGTTCTAGACCACATTTTATAGCAAATATGCTGCAGGAAGCAAATTTGCATTTCACACAACATTAAGCCAGCATTTTGGTGTTCGAGCAACAACAACAGAGAGATTTTACTGCTTAACAGTTCTTTCCAAAAAAATTATAGCACCACTTTGCTAGTTGAGCGACTATCACCACTACCATTACGAAAGTGAAAACAGCAAGTTTTTTGTTGGAACTGTATGTCAGTTTGCATCGTCAGGCGGGGAACTACTGCGGTCGCTAGATGCCAGTGATCGATTCTGGTGATAGATAGTACTGTGTGTGTGTCAATTAAAACGGTTCTACTATTCCAACGTTGAGGTATTTGCTCTTTCGCAATACCGATGACTACTTAGACTGTTTCTTTTCAGATAAAAAAACTTTCAACATTGTTGGCAATTGTCTGGAGCACTATAAATGTATGGAAACTCATGCACTTTTCCACTTTTTCGCAGCAAGATACAAATTTAATGCGAAGTGTCAACATCTGTCATACTGGCGGCTCAAGCCCGATCAACATTTAGTATGTACTTGTATCCTGGGTACTATGATTTCTTGGACCAAAACAAATCGCATCCTTGCTCGTTCCTCCTAACCTGAATTTCTTGATTACATCAAATTTAATCTCCTTTTGTATCTAATGAGAAATCGCTGTATATATTTGAAATCACATCCTCACCCGCTTCTACGTAAGTATCATCAGTTCAATTAAATCTCATTGATGTTGGAGAGAAATCCTTTTGTGAAACATGTTTTAGTGTCGTAATTTCGTTATAACGTATTTGATATATAACAAAAAATTGGAATATGGAACAGAATGTGTGAGAGGTTTACTATCCAATTCAATAAAGTAAAATAATATATAATAATAAAAATGTCTGTCAAGCTTTAGACAAAACATTATTTACACAAAGTTAAATGATCTTGATAATAGTCTGCTGCATTCCTTTTCCTTGAATCTCCACAATTCTTGTTTATATTCTCAATAACGCTTAAGTTACTAACACTGAGAAATTGTTCTGCAATAAACATGTCACATTTTTACAAAAAAAAAGAAATGCCTAGCTTTCTTGTCATTGAGCTCTTATTTTTTATATGTCCATACTTAGTTCATGTGATCTATGATAGAATTAGGGATGTGTGTTTTACATAGAAATTGGTAGTTGTAGAGCCTCTCCTCAAATGGTTAGGATTTAAACTTTTGAATAAATGGGATCATTCCGTGAAACCTAAGAGATACATTTATTTGTCATTATTTTTTATATAAAACGCATAACTTGTTCTGGTAGGAAATAAGAAGTTCTGAATGATTGCTTGGCTTAGTCAACAGTGACTGTTCTATACGAAGTCTGACTACATAACGTTACAATGTTTTCTTGTTTGGCAGTTGTTCCCGTATAATGTAACGATTTGGCGGATTGATGTAAACCAGATAGTATTGTTTTTGATGGCAGATCTATATTAAACAGAAGAGAAAAAACGTTGAATTGTGTCGCTGACTGGAACGTGTTTTATATTGCTTAAGCAAATATACGACATGGCGAGTCGGAGAAGCGTCAAGTAATAAAATAAACGCAAGGTAAGAGCGCTCGATGCGTCTGTATGTAAAAACAGTAGGAATGTTGTTTGTCCACTGCATTCAGTTCAAATAACATAATATGATAGATGTTTTCTAGTGAACAATTTTCAGGTTTGGTGGCCATTCTAACATATTGAACAAAAGGTTACTGAATGGATATTCACATTTTTAGTTTGCATTAAGGCATTCATATGATAACTATCCAAACTCTAATTGTAAAAGCACGTCACACTTTTACAACGGTTATGTTATGACTTAGACAAGGAATAATTTCATGATAGGTGTACCGCACTAACAATATAGTTTGTCAAAAGGATGAGTGTCATTGAAGGACTTTTTCGGCCTGAAAATGAATATCTTAAGAACATTCAATTGTTTTAGACCATATGTGTTTTAATGCCGCATCCGCACAGTATATTATGAAGTGGCACGCATAACGGACATCAAACTTGTGTCGGCCAGAACATTTAAAATAACTTAATTTTACTATAAAAAGAAAAAATAAGTCAAATAAAATGGCAAGTACGGTCAAGAAAGTGGTGGCTGTACAGATTCATAAAATACGGATTAAACGAAACTAACCTGTCTTAATCCTGACAGGGATGAAAACTCAAATGGATCTCAGTACTGAGTTGAGATTAATGAAATTCAGTTGAATTGAACAATACTAGAGGTTAGCTGAGCCCAGATTATTACCAAACAAGCGAGACTGAGGGCGTACAAACATGTGGTCGCGTCACAAGCGTTTGTAACAAATCCCTTTAATTTGGGATCAAAAACTGTTGTTGCCTTCAAAATACAGGATATGTACCGAACCAGAAGAAAATACAAATCGTTTTATCGCTAGTGGATCACTCGTGTTGGATTAAGCTATACAAATAAATTAAATACATTATTGTAATAAAAAAAAGAAAATTCAAAAATGTGCCATTAAGGTTCTAAGTGTTGAAGATGGCCTCCTTCTTGATACGGCAAACTTTATCAATTGTTGCTTGCACCACATTGCACATTGATTAGTTCCGCGAATGCCGCCCTTACCTTATGCTCCAGTTCTTCACGAGTAGCTGACGTAGTCTTATACACCTGATTTTTAATCGTCCCCAAAGAAAAAAATCTAGCGGAGTAAGATTTGGTGGTCCAAAATATGAAACATAAATAAGACATTCTAAAAAAGCATGGCAACTTAAGGATGTACCTCGGAGGCCAATGAATAGGTCCACTAGTGCTAATCCACTTTTCTGGGAACGTGTCATTCAGGTGTTCTCTTAACGCATGAGACTTGTGAGGTGGAGTCCCATCTTGTTAAAAATAGATATCAACTTGGTTAGCCAGTAGCAAATCTTCAATGAAACCATTTATTTCATTATTTAGGAACTGTAGATATTTTTCCGCAGTAACTTGTTAATCGAAAATTATTGGTCCAAAAGTTTTTCTCCGATAATATCCATCCAGCAATTAAAACCAAATCGCTCTTGAAGATTTCCTTCTTCCATTAGACCTTAGTTTGTTTGTGACCGGTACCTTTTTTTAATCCGATTGAACATAATCAAGTTGGTAAACCAACTTTCGTTTCAATAAATAATTTTAAACCGAAAACGTACATCTTCTCTGTATTTAGTCAAAAACCAGTTGCAATAAGTTGATCTTTGGTGGTGGTGATCAATAATTGACGATAAAGTTATTGGCACTTTATTCTGGTACTATTCTGGTACATTTCGCATTTTCTGTTCCAGTTTTGGAAAATAATGCCGAGTGGGATGGGTTTGGGAAATCTCTGCGAATAAATTCGAGCTGCCTCATTTGCATTTTTTCTTACTGACCCATAAATCAACAGCATGTCAATTTGCTCGTTTCTAGTATAGTTTTCCAAGCAAGATGGCAGCAAGTCAGTCAGACGTATCGCTGAGTAGTTCTTGCAAGAAGTGTAATAGTGTTTTCAAATCAACTGATATAATAGTCACATGTGCAGAATTGTGTTCTAAGCCGTTTCATCCTAAGTGTGTTGCATTGGAGGATACTGATATTCTGAACTCTTTAGGGGAGGTGAGTCTATCATACCCCTTTTGCAAATGATTTTGGAGGCCAATAAAGCAAATAGCATCAAGTTAGTAAGTAGATATGGAGGATAGTGTAAAGAAAATTGATTCTAAACTTGATAATATAAACGATAAACTATCTTCGAGCAGTTATCAGGTAAAGGCCGATTTCACCAACATTAATATTATGGACCAATGGGAAAATATCTTATCGAAATGCAATTCGACGGAAGCTGTCAGAGGTCTCTGAAGACCAGTGATTTCTATTGAAATATTGAATAAAATCGTGAAAATTCGACTATATTATAAACCAGACCACTTTTTGATTCCAACATGATGCTTTTGTACAGAAAAAACAGGACAACTTTCATGTATTTTGATATATGTTATAGGTTTACATTTAACAATCCGTTATCCCCTCAGCGAATGGGAATGCGGCAAATAATAGGTCGATTTTCTAGCTGTTAAATTTGGCAGCAGATTTGGTCGTTTGTTAATGCATGGCACTCTCGAATTTACCAACTTCAATATACTGAAAGTTATCATTACATACGTGTTGAATAGTGTGGATTTGCCTGTATTTTGCAAGAAAATAGAATATAAAATACATTTAATTAAATTCCTCATCTTCCTTTACGTCATAATAGTAATCATTTATTAATTTATGGGGTAATGAATTTCTTCAAAGCAATAAAAACACTATGTCGTCTTCATCCTAAAACACAGATAATATGTGTAAGACGTGTCAATCCCTACATCTCCCTGAAACATAATGCAATTACTATGGACATAGACAAAAAATTATGAAAAATGTTTCACAGATAATGGCTTTTAAGTCCAAAAATCAAAAAAACTAGTAATGTTTATTGTTCGTCTATTTTTCTTTTTTGACTGGCGGGGATATTTATCTGATACTCGCAGGGTTGCCAAGTGTAACGACGATCACGTCCCGTGGTGGAGGGTGCGAAATGAATCTTTTACATTTGCTGGTTTTGCATTTTTTTCGTGAAAGTTTACTACGTGTCATGATTATAAACATCTTTGGTGGATTCTTCGATCCGGAATGGGAAAGATCTCCTATTTATGAAAATATTTTTGGTATCATCTAACCGTTGCAGTCAGTGCACAAACACTGTGACATATGATTTATAGCATAACCCGCTGCCCTATCAATACAAATTTAACATACAGGTCGCCTAGCCGTGGGGATGCAGTGGTCGGGATGAATATCACGGCAGCAACTGATGATTTGGGCATGTCTGGTAACAACGTATGAAGTGAAACTTGCTAACTTCACAAATTTTAAGATTTTGTACAATTTCTTTGAAAATGATGAAAGATATGTCTGATTTGGCAGGGTAATGTCGCAGCCAAATGTCAGTCACCCTTTCTGACCCAGTCCGGATCGAAAGATGACGATACTCGTGAAATCTATTGATACTTCTAAATATAGGATCGTATCGAACATCCCTACTGTCAAGATGTATAACCCAAGGTACCGACGGAGCTATATTCCGGCGTCAAGGAAATAATTTTAAATTTTATAAAGCATAGTAGAGTATATTTCAACAGTTGGCGGAACTTACTCCACTGGGACCAGCAGGGTGAAACGGGATATTAATGCACAATCTGGCAACCCTGTGGCACCCTCACAAAATGGCCGCTGATAACCACACAAGTCACCGTGTTGTCATTGAATAGCATGCAATTAAACCTTCAGAGTATAATATGTTTTGCGACTGGTACCAAGAGTTGACAGATCCCACACATGTGTCACTCCTTGAAATGCAATAATCAGCTGTATTCAAACAATGTCTAATATAAATATAACCTAGAATGTGTAATCGTGAAATAAGAAAAATATGGCAAATTTGTAGTTTTTGTTGCAGGTTTTAGGTTTGACGGTAGCTTTAAGGCGTATATTTGGGAAGTTATTAATCGCTGTGAATATAGTGTGGATGTTTGTTCAGTTCCTGAACAACGAAAAATATTCAACTTTATGGATGTATGGATATCAAAAAACCTGAAGGGTTTTGTGGGAATATCAATCTAAGGTGCCATAATGGTTCTGATGAACGGCAAGTAAATGAATGAATGTTTGGAAACGAGCAATATCTTTTGGTAGAGCCTGCATCAAGTAGGTGCTTAATGGCTATGTGCAAGAGGTTTATAGGAAAAAACACCCAGTATCACATATCAATTGAAGAAAATAAAATAAACATGAATAAAAAATCAACAATAGAAATCAAAACATGAATTAAATCAAAAATCAAACATTTCTTAGAATTTTGACTGAATTATATGTAATTTCTTAATATTCAATAAGCTGGTGATGTTTCAATGATAAGTTGTCATCTCATACTTTGACAGTATTTTGTTTTCAACATTTCATAGCTATTGGTTGCTAAAATTTGTTGATTGGAACTTGAAGCTCATTCGCTGTATCTGACGGTCTGTTACCCTATAGGTGGAGAATAACGGACTGTTGTTGGTGAAATTGGCCCTAAGTCAAGTATTGCTACCTATACCAATGTGGCTTCAACATCTTTTCAACAAAGCAAGTTAACTCTTTCAAGAAATGAGCAAGTAGCACCATCTACCAGTGAGGCCAAAACAATGCCTGAAAACAGATCAATCCGTGTAAACCAGTCGAAAGAAACACTTACATCTGAAACAAATACAAACAAAAAACATGACCGACAAAGAAGGGAATCGCCTATTCCATTATTGTCGAACAATGACCATTCCAACAGAAAGGTAAATAAGAAAGGCAGATTGCACAGATGACAAATGCAGTTGGCGTTAAAAAACGGTACTGGACACACCCATCTTGGTTTCGAAATGATTTATCCGCTGAAGAGTTAACTAGACATCTCGCAGAAAAACATGATTCAGATGATATACAATGCTACCAAATCAATCCTAAGCATACAAATAATCATTTCACTTCCTTCAAAATAGGCGTTCCTGTAGCTAGGAAGGATATTATATTGATCCCAAAGTCTTGGAATAAGGGCATATCTAATCAAATACCCCAGCTTGCGTGCATCCTAACGAACACGGTTAGAGGAGGATCAGATTGTTGCAACTGGTATTCCGGGTTACTCACTAAGTCTATTTCTTCTCATGGAGCTGTTGTAATACATACAAAGTGTGGAGTGAGTGCTTCGGCATTATCATTTGTGAACCAACTAAGTATTGAGCAAGTTTGTGAATGCACGGGTGTTATAATTGAATCACAAGTTACCAAATTCGCGTTCTTAGTGTTTTATAGATTGTCAAGTAGTCCGGTAAAGGATTTTCTGGATTGTTTAAATGCTACTTTATGTTCTACCTTTATCAAAGCATTGTAGTAACTGGCGACTTTAATATAGATTGGCCCTTGGATAGTTCTATCAAACAGTATCTTTCAGATGTACTTGATGATTTTGAGCTTGTGTTGTTTTTACCAAGTGAACCCACAAGAGAATTCCGAGGTGCAAGTTCAGCAATAGATTGTCTTGACAAACATTTCAAATTGTGAAGGACTTAATTCTGAATACGGAATATCAGATCATAAAACCCAAACTCTTACTTTAATCATTCCTTCTCCATCTAACATAAAATGGAGTATCATGTAGGATCAGTCTATGCTTATTGCAGATTTTTTTCAAATAATAAATCAAATATAAAACATCAAACATTTACTTTCCACCAGAGATCAGGCTTGGGAACGTTTTACGGAGAATTTCCAGTAATGCTTAGAAAAAAATTGTCCGTTAACAAAATTTAGAATAAATACCTATAATATAAATGACTGGGTAGACTGAGATATTGTGAAGGAAAGTAGGAAATTGAAGAACTTACATTGATAACTGCTAAAATTGTAACTCCGTTGACTCCAAAAAAGGTTATAAATTAAAAACACAATACAACGACATATTAAAACTAATGAAACAACAATTTTATAACAACTAAATAGCATATTCTAGCAGCCCGACAAAAGAAATTTGGAGAATAGTAAATGTACAAACAGGAAGATTAAAAATCAATAACCAAGTAACTAAAGTCAACAGTGATAGTACAATTCTGACAGACCAAAGGGAATAGCTGATCATTTCTATGACTATTTCTCCTCTGCTGTAGATAACTTAATCTTATCGAAATATGGTGCTACAAATTTTGACACTTCTAGTATCCGTAAGTCAGATAAACATATTAGATCCATGGCTTTTCCTCAGGATCTCAAGTATCTGTAGCTCTACCGATTCATAAGAATGGGTGACACCGAAGCTGTCGAAAATTACCGGTCTATAACTTTGCCATCTTTGTCATGAATAATAGTTATTTATTATACAAGTGTAAAAGTACTAGATTATAGTCTAGTATTTTTCGCATGTATAATACACCATTTTTTTCTCTGACGGGAAAAATGGGAAAATTATCGATGTGAAATTTGAATTTTGAAATTAGTAGGCTATGTTGTAATTATAGCGGCAATTAGACCTGCGTTTCTAAGGAAACTTTTAAAGTAATCAAATGGCTAAAAATTTAATTTTGTGATTTGATTAAAAAATTGTGAACGTAGTCGTTGTTTAGAAGTTATTTTTAATATGAATATGAAGTAAAAAATGTCTGATTTCGAGTTTTCTTTGACTCCACCGGAATTAGTACAAGTAGCCAAAGTAGCGTCACAAAAAATATTGCCAGCTAAATCGTTTATACAATATCCAGCGAAAAAGTAATTTTATAAAAAGTGACATTTTGTTACCTGTCAACAGAGATAAAATGTCAAACTTTTTTCTTGTCACAGAAAAAAAGTAATTATTATTATTATTGTAAATTAACTACGTAACAAATGATTATTTGAAATTGACAGTATTTTTAATAACCTAGATTAGATATTCGTTGAAGTAACCCTAGCAACACCTTCCATTAAAGTTTGCTGTGTTCAAGGGGAGGATATTTTGAACACAAAATAACTTTAGTGGCACATTTTTTCAAATTTATTTTTTTGTTATACTTAATAATGATATCATATGTATTTAATTTATTTGTATAGCTTACTCCAACATAGGCCAACACGACTATTTCTTTTTCTTCACTGACGATAAACCGATTCGTATTTTCCTCTGGTTCGTTGCAAATCTTGTATTTTGAAAGCAACACCTTCAATAATTGATGGTTACGGATAACTAGAATAATAGGACTTAGTGCATAGATATACCGAATGAAGATACGTATTATTTGTTTTTAGGTGTGATCGTTTCTTTCAATTATTCAGAAAAATTGTGAAAATAAAATAAGAAAAAACCGATGAACTCTTTCTGTTTGAAAAAATTAAGTAAACTGGAAAAATTGGTGTTTGTAACTTTTAGAAAATCATTGCAAGGTCGATTGCCTCAAAATCGTATTTTTCCCGTGCTACTTGATCAAAAATAAAGGGATTTACAGGATCCAAGGCACTCTAGATCCAAAAATAAAAATTACCTTATTTGTAAAATACTGAAAAGTGCGGCGATGTTGAGATCGGAATGTCATTCTTGGTTGAAATACGTAAAAAATAGACGGTGTCCCATTTAAAAATCGAAAGTTGAAGTCGTTTCTTGTCAAACCGGAACTACGTCAAAGCAAGTGGATATGTATAAAACTGTAAGTAAATTCATCTATAATAGGCAACCCATAAATTTCTTCTTCTTTCTTGGAGAATCACCCGGTTTGTATCCAAAAAAATTCACGGGAAGCAGGCCAAACGGCTTGGTGGATTTTGACTTGTGAAGTGTCGTTTGGTTCGTCTTAGCAGTGACACTGTCTATATTAATATTTTATGAAAATGGAAAGGGGGGTGTTGATAAAAATATCAACCTTAAAATTCCTACTTTGCGAGATACAGATTAAGCGACTTGATGTAGTGTAATAAAATATATGTAGGTAATATAAGCTGCCCTGACCCCTACAATGTCAACAGTCATTTCTGCCTTATACACACTGCAGACAATATTGTCAAGATATAGCCGAGATATATCTGATATAGCCGAGATATACAGCCGGGTCATATGCTGCAATATGTTCTCGATGACTGGGTTATCGTTGCCATAGTTATAGCCAAATGCTGTAACAAAAATGATCCAAACATCGCAGAAACATGAGTCAGTAAGTGTCTTGAGCATATAAAGATTTCATTCATTTTTAAATTGCCTACCTTAGACTTACCCACAGAATATTTTTTAGTGAAACATTAGATTATGTGGAATTGCGTTTCGACCTAATGCATTTTCTTCCGTCATATCTGAGTACAATGATAAAGGACCAGGGTTTATGACAGGAGTTTTCGCTCCTCAAGTTGATTGCATCTAGGAAGTTTGAATAGTTTCTATCCTGTGTATATTGTATTCTAATCCACATTTTTCTCTGTAAATACAAGTACTGAAAATAGTAATTGATTGGTTTTCAAATGTCCAAATTTTGCAATTTATCGAACATTTAGCTTGGTATTTTTATATGAGCGATACAAAACATAAATAGTGTTTTTCAAAAAGGTCTCGCTCTGAAAATTTTTTTGAACGGGAATGGTTACCAAGCTAAAATTCAGGACGATGAAATTGTAAGATTCTTTTTAAATGGAATGAGTCATGTAACACCTTATTTGGAAAATCCTTATGACGACTTCATAACCCTAGAATAAAGAATTACTATGTTTCAAAATAGCCAAGTGGCAAGCTGTCTAAGTTTATTGTTTTTGTATATTGAATCGTTTATAATTGAACAATTAATCATTATTATACGATATCAGCCTTCTCCTCTTGATAGTGTCTATCTGAATGTACCTATAGTAAAATGTGACACATTCAGTTTAAAAAAGTTGACATATTTTGACAATTGAAATGGGATTTCATATCATGTTACATATTTTGATATATCCTTCCAAGAGAAGAATATAGAATACTTGAGTTGTAGATATGTAAAGTTAGAAATTAGTTGCGCATCCACATTCTGGAAATTACATATGCAAATTTGCTAAATTTCAAATATGCGAGAGACAAAAAAAGAAAATCCCTGGTTGGTGAAGTACATTACAACTAACGGGTGAGAATATAGGCAACAGATACGAATATTTTTGAAATGTGAACATTTCACATTACCTTTCATTTGCAGCCATTTAAATTTCATTGAAATTTATTTTGCGATGTCAAGTCGAAAATACAGGTCAACACCTAGATGTGAGGCACCCAAAAAAGATTTGTGTGTGATGCCTCATTCCTATTTTTTCTGTGATATGGCTTTAAAGGTAAATAAATATATTTATGATTTTGTACAAGCGAAGATCACTTATCATCCAGATGCGACCTTGCCAATTTTATTTCTTTCATATCGTCTCAGAGGTACATACATACTCTACGGACAATCTCGGGATTCTGCAACCAACAAGGCACGCTGGCCTGTCGTTGAGTCATTCCTCCATAGCGGAATCAACTCGTATGCTAGTAGCTATATAATCAGCAAGTTGACATTTTGTCGTTTTTTTTACATTATATATTTTTAACGTAATAAACCTTCTAGTATGCGGATGCCAATTTTTTTACTGTTGCAACTACTGCAACAGCTACTTCGTCAGCTGAAAGTATTAAATTCTTGGTGTGATACTTTTGCCTTCTTCTTGGTAACCCCTGTATAAAAGCCAGAGCACCTGCGGCATAAAATCAAGCAGGTACTAAAATCTATTTGTTAGTTGAAAGTTAAGTGCCCCAACCACCTTTGATGGACAGTATCGCGATCAATTGTGTCCATCCCAAATACCAGGTAAGCCGTGGTTCTCGGATGACCGTGACTAGTGATCTGAAATAGGTTAAACCGAAGTAGTTGTTCAAGTACTATGTTCTAGAGTTAGCACTATAAAGAGTACTAAATAATTAAGATGTAATTGAGTCAGTGAATAAAATATTTATTATAAATATATATTAATTATTTCACAATTTTTAATTTCGTAAACAAGGTGTACCTAGTGGGAGCTACAATATCAGTAGCGTGGTTATTCGTCATCCGCATTCCAGTTACTGCCGTATATAATACTCAGTGGCATTAGCAGTGTTACACCCAAAACAAATAATTTCTTCATTTTAATTGTTTTGGTTATGAGGTAGTCCGACATCAAGAATGAAACGATAACATCTCACGAAATTTTATTGACAAGTAATCAGAAAAAAATTAATGGGTGGGAGACCCCGCAGCTGGATGCCCAATAATAAAGGACGCCAGCTATATCTCGGCAACGGCTTAACCTAGAGCCATCCGTTAAAAAATTTCTTAACAAAAGTGGCCAAGCGAAATTGCTGCTAATATTTTTTGTTCCGTTTTGGGTGAGGAAGGGTTGAATGTCATTTCAGAAAATGTAACTTTCACAATCTTGGTTTTATTCGAAAGAGCTTGCGCCTGCATACCTACTCAAGGTTCCATCTTGTCAAACGTTCAGAAGAGAGAGAGAGAGAGAGAGAGAGATGTATCGACAACGAGGGCAAACAGTTCAACCATCTGACCAGACATCAATAGCATGTACTCCAAATCGTAGTGAAATCAAATATGTTTTTTTTAGGACCGCACACATATACAAGAAGAAGTGATAATTTGGAGGCTAACTTGCGAACGACGCAACCTCAGTGGTTTTGACGTTTGCACTAATTTATCATAAGTATTTTAGGTTATTCGTTTGTTTCTATCTCAAAATGTCATGACATGGAATGCTAGATTTTATTATTACACTTGTTTTGATCGAAATAACCGCTATAATTTTGCAATTATATTGCACCCTTAAAAGATCCAAATAAATGGGTAAAAAGCACAGTATTTCCTGAATTCTTCGTATTCCAAAGCCAAATGCGTTAAAATATGAATTATTCCTTTTTTCATATATTAAGCGACACTTACGACACCTATCGGCATAGAAGAAGCATAGAAATAAATTTCCAAGTAAAATACCTTGAAATGGTATCACATTTTACATATTCATAGCTTCAACTTTTCATTTTATCCAGTATCTAGTACTTGTAATTTTAACGTATTTTTCATTATATCTCCATAACGTATAAACATATTGATCTGCGATTCGCCAATTTAAACTATCTTTTGTGTTCTTTCCCAGCAATATTAAAAAAGTATACCGTTGTATTTGTTAATTTCTGAAAAATTAAAAGAACCGTGACACATCCGTAAAACGCTATCTAGTGGACAAAAAGTAAACTAATTTGACAATATTGAGTAGGATCGCAGGTGCAAGCTTTTTCGAATGAAACCAAGATCATGTGAATCGGTGCAGCCAAACAGAAGTTTTACTAAAATTACATTCAACTCTTTCCCAACCCTAAACGAAACCAAATATGGAAAATAAAATCGAGAAAAAATTTCGAAAATTGAGCAAGCAATATAATGGAGTTATAAAATCAGCACATTAGTTACGCAGCGCCCATTTTAGTAAGCTGAAAATAATTTCCGGCTATTTCCCTTGGACACTTTTATTAAAAAAATTTTTAAAGGATGGCTTTCGGTTAAGCCGTTGCTGAGATTTAGCTGGCGTTCTTTATTATTGAGTCATCCAGTACATTGAATCGCTTATAACCCTACAACCAATCATCAGAATCGTGTTAAAATTCCTTGTTTTGATAGGACTTATCCGAATATGTCATAAAATATGGAACATTCAGTCAAAACCAAGATGTCTAAATGCGCCAATTTCCTTTTACAGAATATTCCTTGTTTTGCATTTTCAGAAAGAATCTCTAAAAATAAGATATAATAATACAGACACTCTCGCGTTTTGATCATTAGTTGTTGAGTTATGTGCAATTAAATATACAAAAACGCTCAGATCTGGCAGCCTGCCACCATTTTAAAATACAGTGAAGTTCAAACTTGGCTGGCGTCGTGGTGTGTACGAGGAAAAAGCTTGAGAAGCATGCAATATGTATGCTAGAAAGAGTGCGCCGATGGCATCCGTGACCTCGTACTCGGACTGCTAGGCAACAAGAACTTCTCTTTCTAAACGTATTGCACGCTTCTCTCTTCTACACATTACTACATCAGTGGTATGTTTTCAGTATATAGTGATTTTATATTCAAGAGTTACCAGTGAGTTTCATTGAAAAATGATCAAAGATGACGCCCAAATGCCATACTGAAATTTTCATCAACTATCGTGTACATTTTAGAATATAGCATAAATTTCCTCATTTTTATATACTTCTCAAAGTGTGAGGCACATAATTCTTTGGTGTTTATTGCTTATGCGCTGTGATGATTAGTGCTCAGAGTAATTACACGTGAACCAATGTAAGCCTTGTACAAAATGACGCGTGATTGACCTCTGGATAGATATAACGAGCAAATATTATATTTTGTTACAGACTCGGTGAAATTTTATCACCGTTCTGTTTACTCGTCCTTATGAAACCTTTCTTGGATACCCATGTATTTGATCTCAGATTACTAAACTAACAAATTATAATAAAGAATGTTGTCGTTCGAAGCAAATCATACATGAAAATATTTGGGGGAGCCTTAGATATGCTAGTCATGCAACATGCTAGTTTGTCAACAATTTTTTCTCTTTCGGGCAACGGGGAAGTTTTTACATTGTTTGATAGGCAAAAATTACCTGTCTGTCATTGGATGAAATATGTAAAATTTTACATAAATGATGAAAAGCTGTCCTTCAACGTTGATTAATACTTATTAAGCAAGATTATATCGATCGCTTTTATTAAGACAATAGCCCGAAATATTTGCTGATTTAATAATTTTCATTGTAATGGATCAACGAGGTTATTTACCAGGATATAAATCCAAAGTTGTGTATAGTTTCTCATGTTATACTCAAAGGTTATATAACAAAATGTACAGACTTGATATGTCAAGTATTCTCCCAGGAATCACACCTCTCATCCTTGTATCTCTTTAGCCATGTGACATACTATAAACAAAGCAGGTGCCTTTGATGCGTTCCAATAAAGTCCTTTGTCATTAATGTTCATTACCTCATCGTAGTGGTGTCGGTAACAGATAACCAGTTTTCTTATGTTTTGTGATATCTTATCACGAAAATCAGTGATAGTCATTTTTGACGGTATGTCTTGCACCAATTTTGCATCTAGATAGCAGTAACAAGAAATTTTGGGAGTCGCTGTCAGGCCTCTTCTGGTCATATTAAACTAGAACTTACATATCTTGGTGAAGCTTGAACCTAAATGCCCTAAAGCAGGACCTGTAAGAAACGATAAAATCGAAGCAAGTTAGAAAACTTCGTATACACAATATTCCGATTGATGAAAATCCTTCCAATCCAATTAAGTCATAGCCACTGCCATATACAGAACACCTTATATCAACCTTTATGGACCTTTATGTATCCTATATAGCACGTGTGGTCCGTTTTGTATAAAAGGAAACAAGAAAACAACAGTAGTATATTATCAAGGCAGTTCTTTAAAGATGTCAAATTTACTTGAAATATGTTCCATTCAAGGCCGATATTTCGTATTGCAATTCATCATTTATTTTTGCAACTGAATTGATTAGGTAAGATTATTTCAACTGCTCGAATCTGAAAAATTAAAACAATGGAGAAATGGTTCTGTCGTAATTGGAATAGCATTCCAGTTTATAAAAACTTTATAGTTTTAACAAGTTTAGTACTTGACGTATAGAAGGAGTCCATTATGTTATTTTTCTTGTTCTATCACTCTGTGTGCGTTCTGGCCACCCCATTAATACCTGTCAATAGACATTTTAACAAAGCTTCACTTATACTTTTAAAATAAATTTATCTACGGTCCGACAGGAAAGTACACCTATAAATAAGTTTTTCGGGCGTTAATTCGCATTTATTAACCCTTAGGCTTTTTTACGTTCTAGGACGGTGAAGTAAATTTACCGCCCATTATTGACTTGTTCTGATCGAACACGAGATCTGACTTTGTTATTCGTTTGTTGGCAGGTAACAGCTGCCACAACAAGTTATTTATTTTTGCGTCTAGTAGAAGGATAGTCTAATTTTTTCAATAAATAACTCGACTCTACATCATCGGGAATGTTGAGAAGAATTGCATCGGAGTGTAACTGGTAACGGGGGGAATACAGGACACCATTAACATTTCCTATACGGTAGGGTCGAGTGACGCTGAAGCTGAAACTATTTGGATATAGCAAGCATCTATATTCCTTGGTGCATTAGAACCTTGGAGCTTCGTGTCCTAGACGGCTTAAATACATAAATAGTTATTTTATTTAGATGTTAGCTAACGGATCCAACCCTCTGAAAATGAGAATAACAATGCGTTGGGGCAAGTTTATTTGATAGTTCATCAAGAAATTTAAAGAGCACTAATGAATCTTCTAACTATACATTGTTGAATAGTCCTTGCAGAAGACTATTTTATATTGTTGTTTGAGAGCTTGTAGCTGTCTATGGTAGAACAGCATGTCTATTTTGCAATACGTAATTGTATTTTAATAGCCGATTTCACAAACATTTAGACTTGACATAGGCTTCCACAAGTAAGGGAGCAGCTTATCGAAATGCAATTTGATGGAAGCTGTCAAAGCTCCCCTAATATCAGTAATTTCTATTTAAATATTGAATAAAATCGTAAAAAGTGGTTGTTTTATAAATAAGGGTACATTCTGGGTGTAATATCCATGTCTTTGAGCTTTGAATTTGGGATAACTTTCATATAATTGCAAATTTCACAAAAGACGGGATCTTATTTGAATGGACCAATGAAAACGCTGGAAATAATAGGTCGATTTTCTAGCTATTATATTTAATAGGATATATTCACTGTTTTTGACGGCTTTCATGCATGGCAATCTAGTTTCGTATCTATATCACATACAGGGACATAATACGGACCTGTAGAAATGTACCGATTTTGCAAAAAAACGTATCCCATCTGGTTCATCATCTTTCGTTACATCAAAAACAAATGTAAACAAACAGCACTTCCTGCATTCCTGGGTCCTAAGACATCGATATTTGTAAACGTATCCGCATTCACCTATTATTCATCGTCTAGATATTGTCAGAATCAAAAATACCTATTTACCAAAATATTTGCAAAGCTTGTTATATTTAATTTTGATCTGGAACACGTCTGGAATCTTAATTGCTTTTGAAGTTTCAGCTGTGTTCCCGAACCGAAAAAGAAAACGGAATCGGTAGATAATGTCGTTGAATTCGGTATAGGGAAAAATGCCGTCCCAAGATCAGTGGTGAATTATGGGCCTTTGAGTCACGCAATGCCATCTATGGAAAAAGTTTATTATTGAGCGCGCACACAACATGTTTTTTGAGGGCATATTACAACTTGTACAATGTGCTTACTGGTCGCTCTTTCAAAGTCCTTTGCAACCATTCTGGAAACTCCCTTTTCGATTCTTGCTCATAGACATAGGATTGTGAATATTTTTCTATCTTACCCCTGAATTAAATATTTATTTTGAAAACAGACAGGATTCGGTGCTTTATTGCTTGTTCGGTGATGCGGTAATCTACCAGTCTGTAGCTTTTGTACGCACAAAAATCAATTCAGGGCAAGCGGAGTAAGGGATGAGAATGTTCGTTCGTAATCATAGGCAACCTAAATCTACGCCTCTCGTTAGTCCAACTGCCTGAGTTTGTATCCATATGTATAATTGATGTGGGGTATAAAATTACGAAGACTACATAAAATTAACTTTTAGCTTTTTTTTGGTTATAGCTCTTTTCCGGCAGTTATGGGAATATTTGAGTTATTTTAAAAAATCGTGGAAAATGACGTTTCCGGTAAGTATTCTCATTTCGGTAAAAATACCGAAAAATCCGGTCCAAGTCGATGCATAAACAATCTGAAAGTTACAATATGAATTTATATTGTATTCTATGCATTTCCATTCATATTCTTCAATATTTCGTTTGAAGCTTCTATTTTTCATAAGATTTTAGCAAAACCTACAATAGTAAAGGCAACACCGCCCAGTTGACAAGAACGACAAGATGTCTAACCCGGGACACCGACGGAGCCATTTGGGGCGTCATGGCGTTAATTTTAAAAATTTCATTTCCGTTCCACTACGTATAGTCTTTATAAAGCATAGTACAGTATATTTCAACAGTTGCCCGGGTTTGCTCCACTGGGACCAAGCGTTGACAGATCCCACAGAATTATGTGTCACTTCTCGATATCAGGAGATCAGGAGATAATCAGCTGTTATTTTACCGTAATGGATACTAGTGAAAAATACCGCAGCTTGTTGATTGAATTTAAATAGTATCTAATATAGCCTGGAGTGTTTACTCCGTGAAAAAAGAAAATTACTGCAAATTCTAGTTTGTTGCAGGTTTTAGGTTTGCTGGTAGTTTTATGACATATATTTGCGCATTCATCAATCGCTGTAAATATAATGTGGATGTTTGTTCACTTCCTGAATAACGAAAAATATTCAACTTTATGTGTGTATGGCTATCAAAAATCCAGACTGGTTTTGTGCGAATATCAATCCAAGGTACCATAATGGTACTGACGAACGGCAAGTAAATGAATGAATGTTTGGAAACGAGCAATTTCTATGAAATTTTTGGTAGAGTCTTTGTCATCAAGTGGGTGTTTACTAGCTATCTGCAAGAGTTTTATACAAAAAACACACGGTTGGTGATGGTAAATCAGTAAAATCGCATACCAATTGAAGAAAATAATATAAACATGATTAAACAATCAACATGAATTTTGTTCAAAAATAATTTTTTTGTAATTTTGACTGAATTATATGTAATTTCAATAAGATGATGATGTGTCAATGACAAGCTGTGATCTCATACGTTGACAATATTTTATTTTCAATATTTCACAGCTATTGATTGCTAAAATTTGTTGAACGGATCTCAAAGCTCGTTCGCTATATTTGACGGACTGTTACCCTATAGTTGGAAAATAACGGCTTGTTGATTTGATAATCCTGGCGAAATCCACCTTAAGAACATTAAAGCAATTGCTCCTATATTCTGGAACATCCTGTATAATAAGCTTTTTTGCAAAACTAAGTACGAATATCATGTAGGAATATATTCTAATTTTAAAATGATGTACTCTCAATGTAATTACTCAGAAATACAATACGTGGCAGAACGTAATGAATTTATCAATCAAAATTGTTTTCAACTCGCGTTGCAGGCTTTCACTTTGTCCGATCGAGAGAGATTTCACTTACAAGGATGTAGACCACAAATGTCTCCCACATTTTAGTGTGTATGTTTACATAAAGGTTCAACTCAGGCTTCATCACATTTTTAATTTGTAACGAGCAGAATATTTTCATGTAGATATTCCCACAAAAAAACAGTATCAAGTGAACTGGTTCAGTATTTTCGATAAATCTGTTTCAGCTTTCCATGTAAAGAAAATTGAATAAGTCAGGGACCTTACAAATTGAAATGCTAATTTCGAATCTCGTCAGTAGAATACTATATAGGGAGACCCAGCGAAAAGGTCGTACCCTCATTAGTCGCTCTCCTGGTAAATTCTGGGAATAACGCTCGGACACGTAAATATTGATTTCTAGGTGGCGTCTTTTCATCTATAGCCGTACAATACAGGGTGATCCAAAAATAAGATATTCCGTTACACTTTAGATTTTTAAATGGAACCTCCCATTTTTTTAAATTTTTAGATGCTCCTATTTGAGTTTATAATAAAATTCTAGAAATTGTGAGGAGGGATTATATCGTAAAAATAATAATTAATATAGTTCCCATAGTAACAAGACTTTACTGTAAACTTAAAAGCAAGCCTCCGAGTATTAAAAAACAAAAAACGACCTACAGTTTCCACGCATATTAAAGTTAAAGTTAAAATTAATTTGCTATAAAGAGGTAGTTCAATGTGTTATCGTATTAACAAAATTTCTTTGGGATCATCACAGCAGCCGCGGTGGTAAGTGGTAATAAGTGCCGAAATTGGTGTCCATTTGTTTGTCTACATTCAGCCGTAATCCGCTGGTGAAAATCTTGAAAGGAATCTGGCTTCGTACTAAAATTTGTACTTTTCAAATGCCCCCAAAGAAAGTAATCTAAAGGACTTAGGTCCGGAGGTCTCGGCGGCATTGTCTCCTGATCCACTGATTGGGAGAATGGGTGTCCAAAAGCATCTTGTTGGAAATAAATGTAATTTTCACTATAATTAACGTCATTTTTTATTATTTCGGTAATTCGTAGCTCTATTGTATTTTCTAACATGTCGAAGTACGTCTGGCCCGTTAAGTTTCCAGGAATATAGAAAGGTCCTACAATATGATTTCTGAAAATGCTGGCACCGACATTTATTTTTTCAGGAGAATGCGAGTGTACCTCCCGAAACAAATGTAGATTCGAGTCACTCCAATATCGACAATTATGTCTATTTACAGCACCATGTAAATAGAACGTACAGTACAACCCTCTATCAAAATTGTCTTCATTAAGCTCATAGGCAAGTTTTATCTCTCTCTTTTATCAATCTTGAGCATGTAAATTCTGAAAAAGTAGCCATTCCACGAGTGCTTTGGATGTTTTCAAGTGCTACGTGTACTAAAACTACTATTTCTGCGGCTTCATTTCTAACTGGTGGATTTTCTCGATGGCGATCAGGGCGAATAGACACTGATCCAGTTTCTTCAAATTTCATCAGCAACTTAGCCGCATACTTATCGTTAATATTTTGGTTTGGATGAAACGCATTAAACAACCGGGCAGTAGCTCTTGCAATGCTCCTATTTTGGTAACACAGTTTTATTATCTCTACCCTTTTTTGAATTGAATCCATTATTATCAGTATTAAGTTAGTAGAATTTTATTATAAACCCAAATAGCTTCAGAACGATTGAAGATAGGTATAAACTTTTTTATGCAAAAGTTACTTTTAATTAATTAACCAATTTTTGTATCCTAATATTTTAGAACATATGTATTTTACACTTTCATCAACATTTTTTTTATATTAGCACTTGATTATTTCTAAAAGCCCAAGTTTTGGCATTTTTGTACAAAGTTCGTCCATTTTCCAATACTAAACTTAGTGTTTCTATACGGGCGCATGGTCGCAACACGTAAAATCTATAGTAAAATACACACAAAAATAAAATTATTGCTTCACTGTCCTCACATCAAAAATAAATGTTGAAACATATCACATAATTACAATGATAATTCAACGTTTGTTTTTATTGTGAGTGCAGTGGTGTCACATCTGTATTTATGTTTTTCGTATTTTAGTGTATCATCGGATAATTTGGAGTAGAAAGTTTTGCGACCATGCGTTCAAACAAGCATACTTAAGTTAAATGTTCGAACTTGGGATTTGACTTATTTTCAGGGCCAATGCCCCGCTTATAGGCCCCGATCCTTTACTCATGATTGAAAAAGGCAAACGTGGCGTGTCAAATATTTCCAACGCCGCTACTGGAATTTCCTCCAACCTGTGGCAAAATACGCCGATGGACTGCATGTATCTTTACTGCTAACACTATTCAATCTATGCCAGTCTCAGCCCGGAGCCCGGGGAGTGGGCAGCTCAACTCGAGATGAGTAGCAATGAAAACAACGAAAAGGTCGCACCCCTATTTGCAACTCTCCTGATATGTTTTGGGAAAAACGCTCGGACACGTCAATTTTAATTTTTAGGTTGACGTCTTTTTGTCTATAGCCGTACAATACAGGGTGATCCAAAAATAAAATATTGCGTTACACTTTAGATTTTTAAGTGGAAACCCCCATTGATTCAATATTATTAGTTTTAATGTGAGGGCAGTGAAGCAACAGTTGTGTACATGCTTTACTACAGAAGATGTTACTTGTTGCGACGTTGCGCTCGTATAAAATAAAGTTTAATATTGGAAAATGGGTGAACTTTATTATATGTTACATGATGCAAGAGAAGTGATTTTTTCTTGCACAACAATATAAACATTTCCCTTTTGCCCTAAAGAAAGAAAAAAGTATCGAAAACTGTTAGGTGCTAACAAAAAACTCATCTATACAATAACCGTGTGAGATAAGAGCAATCCTGCAGGTTGCGTGATACCACGCGGAAAATATATAATAATTAGTTTCATATCTGAACAAATTCTCACGCTCCCATTCTGGTTTCAGCGCAGAATGGTTGGAGCTCCAAGGAAATATTTTGTTTGAGGTCAAGATTTTATATCAATGACGGAACAATACGTTTCCAAATGTGAAACTAAATAATGTAATGTTGTTATGGTATCCAGTGGTGCTAAAGAAGGGTCAGATCAGTCAGATTTAGAGTTTTAGTAATAATGAAAGATGGAAACAAGAATAATATTTAGTTTGACAAGTAACTACTACCAATGAGTCACGGTCACCATTAACAATATATCTGTTGAACGTGAAAGGATCACTCATAGTCCGGGGTCAATATCAATAGCTGACCGACTGTCAAAAAATACTTCTGAAACCAGACCTTTCGTTCCTGCTCATCAAAGCCGTGACAACTACAGACACTATAGAGCAATTACTGCCAAGAAACTCTCTAAGTGCTAACGGGCACTAGGTCTTCATGGCAGAAACCATCTGTTGTTATCGCCCATAAGTACTGAACTAAAACGTTTCAAAAAGCTCTGCGTCATGACGTGCCAAAACAAAATATTTGTGGCAGATTAGGTCGTAAACCGGTCAGGATTTTTGAACCGATCTGCGTATACAGTATAAAGTACTGTCTCAATTTCAATGGGTGATTCTTCGGGTAGCTTTAAGAAAAGAAGCTCATACAGCGTGGCGCGTTTGGATGCGACGTTTTGGAAATAGGCAGTAAATTGGAATGGGAAGTCGTAGGAAGTGACTAACCATTTCATCGTGTTCCTGAAAGCGGGAAGTTTAGTAATTCACGCATACCTGGTGTGTTGAACACGGAGTATTCGCGGTAGAGAGAACAAATCCATCGTTGCAGTGAGACGCGCTTTTCGCAATCGCGGTTAGTTCACAACAGTTTATGCGTTCAGTAGACTGAAAATGCTGCACATACGGCTAGTATATGCATGTTAGTCGTAAGTGTTCTGTTTCCTGAACATGTGATTTCGCGGAGTGGCCGCCTCGCTCTCCGGAGCTCACGGTATTGCGATTATTTTTGGTGGGGCTACCTCGAAGAGAGAGGTTCACTGAAATAAGTCTCCCAGTACGAACCAAGGCTGGAAGATACCAATCAACAATGAAATTTTTGGAATTTCAATGAACAAGCTGCAGCGAGGAATGCAAAACTTGATGGCAATGTCAATAGACATAGCTTCCGGAGTGGTATAAACCTAAGATGGATGTCTGATACTCGGAGTACTCAGTACCCTCAGAAAGTTATTGTCTGGGCTGGCATTATAAACATCATATTATTCCAGCGATTCACGCAATTGTGGGATATGGCTTCGATGAAACGTTTTTTTAGCAGGACAGTGCACCACCTTACTACAGGCGAGGTGTACGTGCTTACTTGAACGCAGTGTTTCCATAAAGGTGGATTGGAAGAAGAGGAACAATAGAATGGCCAGCCAGATCTTCTGACCTTACGCCTGTTGATCATTTTTTGAGGGGTTACCTTAAAGATAGGGTATATCAAACAAAACTAGCCAACCTAGCTGAGGGTTCAAAAGATTCAATATTTTGTCTCAACTGACCGGAGTAGTCTCTAGTCTTGAATTAATCGGTCGGGCTTCACACGATCTTGTCTTAACTGACCTTGAATTAACTGGCTGAAGTCAACATTTTTCTAAAAGTGGAGGTCGCACCTGGACCTGGACGACTTGACCTTGATTTGACCTTTCAAGGTCAAAGTTCTTAAAAGCTCGAGGTTACATCTGAATGTACAATTTTCACTCCTTTCATTCCCGTGGTACAAGATTGGGAGTTTGCATTTAAAAAATGGACTTGAGCTCGAAATCACCCTGAAGGTCAAGATTAAGATCACGACTTGCGAATAGCCAAGTAAATTTCCTACAACTTTTGCCTCAACCACTTTTTGAGCGACGCCTACTTTTCAAGTTCTTATTTAACCGCTCTGGGACTTTTCGAGCACCATATATCTGTATATGGTGGTAGGTTAGAAGAGGTCGAGATTTTTAAATTTTTGAAATCCGAAGCTTAGTTAAAGTATTGAAGTGCAACTTGTCAATACGTCTTACACGGAACTGTTCATTCAACCTTCTCCAATCTGATACGCTAATGAGAAGTGTCCTTACCGCTGCATGTCGTGGGAGAATGGCGGAGTATAAGCAGTACATTTGACTTTTAAACTCCTGCGTTTTCAAAAACTTGTGGGGTGCTTATTTAGTTAAAAGAAAACTTTGCTGCGTCGTGTCACTACCTTCTTCAATAGCTTGGGGTGGTTGATAATTCAGAAATCACTGCGTACGATGTGCCAGGAGCTAGAGCCTAAGTTTTGTCACCTTAGATGAAACAATGAAAAAAGTATAAAGAAATATTGTTTGCACTGATGTAAGGATTCTCTTATTACTGATTGCTATGTCCATGTGAAACAAATACTATTAAACGCCAGCAACTAAGATATAGTGTCTTTCCATCTGTGCTTCTGCTTAGATGAAAAACGGTAAAATTTGGAATGCATTTGATAGCTCCTTAGCTCAAATATGGACACATCTGACCGATTTGCAAGCTTTATAATGAGTTGATATGACGCATTATCGCACTTGAGATAATTTCGTGTAGGAGGCACGTCCTATATAATTGTACTCAATCCTGTTATGGCAAAGACGTTCCTCCATCTATTGTGCAAGCCAGCCATAAACTCCTATCATTTGTATCTAATTAATCTAGACCATATAGAGCTGAGTAAGTTGTAGAACAGTAGAACATGAAAGCCAAATCATTACAAACTGCTGCAGCAGTTCTGGTAGTTTGTTGTAGGTGTAGAAAGTGCACCCACAACAGAGCGAGTGGTCACAAATTCTAACAAGCGGGATCCAAAATTAAGAAAGCGTTATGAAATTTGAAGACAACGTCCAAACCCACAATGCGTTACTTGTAAGGAAAAAATGAACATCTGCGTACACCACCCACAATAGTAACTAACAGGTTGACCGATGATATCCTTTTCTTCAGTTTAAGAGACACATAAGACATTAGATTTAGGATGGTCATTCTTCGCTTTCGTCTTATGGCCCCTGAGGCACGTGAACATCAAACACTTTCACAATGTTGCCAAACCTATTTTCAACTATTAGTACCCAGTACTATCTTGTACCAGTACCACATGAGCATTGAAAATTTCAAACCACTGTTTCGGGTTTCACAAACGTGTTAGCATCTTTAAGGGTTAACAACGTTTAGATAGTTTTCAATCAAACAATTCCATAATATTGCATATCAATCATATTCATTAAAAAAAAACCTTGTCTTTATCCAGTTGTGTACGGCTTTTGTATTTTCGCCATTTTTAGTAATTTGTAGAAAATCGCTACTTTTGAGGCTGTACTGTTTTTTTATGCAGGTATCTTTTGTTATTTCTCAATCAGCTTTACAGAATATGTTCCCAAACGATGCGTCGCTGACGAAAAGCTAGCAGTAATAAATTAGTCCTGTTATATATAGATTTGGCAATGGACTGAAATGTAATTTTATATATTTTTTTTTTGACTGCGTCAACTTCTATGGTTATTAGCCGAATTTTATATATTGTCAAACATATTACGGCATATTCAAGTACGCCTGCAGAAAAATTAGTGGGCAGATAAACTCTACATAGTTATGGACTTTAACAATAACTCTTAAGTAATCAAATATCCTAAATGGTTTCTGCGGAAACTGCTGCAGGGGCTCTTAATCTAATTCCCTTTTTATGTACTTATCCTATAACTGTCATTGTCAGTCTTCTACATTCCGGATAGACAAAACCAATAAGAAACAGTAAATCCTCCAGCTCAAACTAATGCCAGGCTTAATTAATATAGGGGATGACGGCCTTGACATTGTTTGGGTGGTAAAATAGTTAGGGATTCTGTATAGCAACTATCCTTCATGAAAACTATGAAACCTATCTGAATAATACAGCGCAAAGCGTCATCTATCGCCAGAATCGACCTCTCTAGAGTGCATGGCAGCTATTGGTGGAACTTTCCTTTCAGTCTACATTTAATAACGTCACCACTGTGACCGCTAAATGTCTGATTTTTATGTAGATATGTTAGTATTGGTTAAATCATTTTGCATGGGGGTGAAAATGCGTCAACGAGTCAATATCAAGAAAAAAATTATCATCAGCCCGAAGGGCATCGTTAATGTCTTTATATTTTTCTACTAACGGGATGTCTAGCAAAAATACAATTACTTCCTTATATATGCAGTAAATACAACTTACTAATATTTACCAAGGGCACTATTAACGTTTTGCATCGGTACAAAAAACTCTTGTCGCATTAATAAACCGTGTACTTTTCGTACTTGAAATACTGTTTTACTCGGTACCGCCACGTTGAGTGCTATAACCTTACTAGTACTAACTAATAAAAACTGGAAAAAACGGTTTGATTTAGAATGACGAAATGCAACGCTATTGGCGTGACGTCACATTTGCGACTTGTGATTAGCCCACCCTGTATTGACTGCTCAGTGCGATTTAGAATGGCAGGCATTTGTTTCCAATGTCTTTGATGGTCCACTTGTCAGTTTGGTGTTCCAGCTTTAAAATGTAATTTGTAGCAATAAACATGAGATTCGTAAACATATGTTATGTCAAAAACTTGACAGTAACTTAACCAAAAATACAATCAAATGACAAATCATGAGTTATAACGTCCCTGTGAGACGCGGCAAAAATGCTTCGTTTAAATCAACGTCATTGGTATCGCAGTTTTAAATATTTAATTAAATAAATAAGGATGCATGAAATATATGTTCACGGTATTGCAACGACGTAAATAATCGACAGAAAGTAGAAAAAAATGATGCAGAATATGCAGAAAACACACCCAATATTGAAAAATCGATGAAACATTTGCAGTTTATAGGAGAATAAACCGATGAACCTCGAGCGTAGCTAACTCCTTATGACCTTACAAAAAAAACTAAAGACTAGGCAACATCGATGACAGGGCCAGTCTTGCTTCAGTGCTGGGTACGCTGTAGGTTGGTCACAATGTAGGTGCTTAGAACGAGTAGAGAAATTCTATCGCCCACTGAATTTTGAGGTCGTTCGTTGCGTCACGTTTGTAAACACAGATTCCCGCGTGTTTCGGGTATGGCAGCGAGGTATCCTTTAATCATCGTCAAAGGCTCGTAATTCATTATGGAGGACTGTTTGGAAATACTGTTTTGGTATGAAATGAGCATTCTTGTTTTCCGTCCATGTAACCATGACGAACCGCAATCAGCGCTGTTTCATGCTCTTTAGTAACTCATCAGTACGGCGTTGGTCTATTCTTGGACACAGACGAACGGGAAGCAAACAAATGGGTATGGTCTCTTGAATACTGTGTACAAGTAGGTGACGATCGCTACATACTAACTTTGCTAATTGTATGCGCAACACGGTTTTCTCTTGTATTCTCATCTCAATAAAATTAATTTCCTCACAACAGTTTCAATGTTTTGCATTTGCGCAGGATGTCGTTCTGGATGTTATATGACCGAAAACCATTTTACATATGGATTTCTTGTTGTTTACGTAGAATTTGGAGCTTATTTTGTATCGTCTCCCAAGTCTACCAATTAATTTAATATATCATACTCGTAAAGAGAATACTTGTTAGAAGCGTCGCTGATAATCTACTTCAACACAATTACATGTCCTGGCTCCTACATATACACGACCTCCTCTCCCGTGCGACCAATCCAATCCACAGCTTTGCTGACGACAGCTTCATGCCGAAATTCAGAGCGACAAGGCGATCTCCGACAGTGAGCGGGAAAAAAGAAGTCTAGCAGCGACTTCATATCTGACGAGAGACCTGGAGGTTATCACTGCTTGGGGACGCAACAATCTTGTACTGTTTAATGGTTCCAAAACACAGTACTATATCTTGACGAATAAAAAGCCTCCTAGCGCTCATCCGGTTTCGATGGATGGCCGAGTTCTGCCAAAAAGCCATTCATTTCGGCTGGTCGGAGTCCAAGTCACCGAGGACTTGATCTGGCAAGAACACATCTCCTCAAAAGCGGCAGATGCTGGAAAAAGTCAGGTTATTTGTGTAGGGCTAAGAAGTACTTTTTGCTATTTAACCTAAAAGAGGAGCGGGGTTACAATCAGATGAACATATCAGGGTCCGGTTTTCTTATCGAAAGTCTTGTCTGTCGAAGGTGTTTTTAGTTACACTTGGTGAAAATTGGTTCAGCCGTATAAAGGTTATGGAGGGTGAACAACCTAAAGTAAATGGATATGCCTGAGTGAGGCAACAAGTGAAAGGATTTGATTTGACAGACTACTAAGTGGAGCTTAGTTCTAAAATTAGACCCATTATGATATATAATTTTTAAAACTTCCAAACGGATGAACCGATTTGTGTATGCATTTTTTATCGGAAGTTTTGTCCATCGAGATGGTTCTTTGCTTTGTTTAGTGGAAATTAAAGCAGTCATCTAAAATAAGCTTTCCATTGGAACTAGTGTATCTCTCATTAAATGAGGTTTTCTGTACTAAAACTAACAATTTCAAATTTTGCTCAATGAGACTGTAGTTATACTAGTTTATATTTTCTATTTTAGGTAGATACTAACATTTTATCTGTATCGATGTAGGAACATACCCGTATTTAATGCTGCATTGGTAACAAGAAGTATCAGCACCCGGGATTGTTTAAGGCGGCTCCGACGCAGTGAGTTTCAGGCCATTTACAAGGGTTTAGCTGCTTCGGAATTGACGCTCCATTTTTCTATATATTTGAATAAAATTTATACAGTATGTTCAGAAGACAATTGTCCAGGGTGCTATAGAGCCACTTTTCTAAAAAAAATTTTTTTTCAGGAGTTATGGTGGGTGGAAGTGCAGATAATTGTTGTTCGACTTCTCGATTTTTTTAAAAATAACCCAGAGGAAAAAACGAAAAAGTGGCTCTATAGCACCCTGTGGAGTCTTGTTTTTAGTGCACTGTGAAAATTTCATTGAAAAATATTCAAAAATGAAGCGTCAATTTTGAAGCGCGAAAACCTCTGCAAATAGGCTTTTACACGAATTTTATACACTATCTCGTGCTGCCAGTCGAAGCAACGCGGCGGTGTGTAAGGACTAAGAAAGGACGTATTCAGATAATTTGTTGTCCCAAGTTAAACAGTAGCAGTTTTAACGTCGGTCGTTCGAGATAAACATCGGACCATTAAGTGATATTTTTAATAGACTTCAATGAAAGAGGGGAAATTTTTAATCGATTTTGATCATTTCTTTTTATACAATAGGCCATGCTTCAGAGGTGATACCACAAAAAATCATTTTTGTTCAATCACTCCAATATGGATATCAAATGGAAGCACTTGTACAAAACAGTAATACGAAAACAGTTTCAAATCAAGATGGCGGCCGTTACAAAATGGCGGATAACATACTTGCTAATATCTCAAATAAGAGTCGTCGCCTTGTAGAATACAGTACTTCACTAAAAATTTGATTCCAAGATTGCCGCCGTTTCGAAATTGCGAGTTACATACTTTTGTACAAAACCCCCAATTTACATATCAAATACAGAACTTTGTGACCAAAAGTTTCCAGGTGGTTCCAGGGTCATTGGAGGCGGTAATCTTTTTAGTTAAAAATAATATAGTGAACGCATTTACCACAAATAAAATGTCACTTGCTGTTTAGCTTTAACCTTATGGAGTATCGTAGAATAAACTTAACACGATAAGCGTCATGAGATATAATGCGTGTGTCGCACCTCATTTGGCGCTTTGGGCCTCGTGACACACATGATATGTCTCACTGCTGGCAGTTATATTTGGCCGCGTAACGTAAGACGTGTGCCATGCTGATGTGATTTTCTTACGGGAACCAAGAGTCCGTGGCCTGAGGGACCAAATTATACTGAATTGGAAATGAAAACATTAAAAAACACGTTGTTTATAGAGTTTTACAAAAAGAGGATATTCTACAAATCTAAAACAAAAAGCAAATCTTATAAAATAATCAGACATTCTCATTCAAAAATGAACAAAGTAATTTCACAGCAAATCAGTAAGTTATGGTAAATGTCGATATTCTAACGAACACAAATATGGAGGAACTCTTATAAACTAAACAGATTGACAAAGTCTTATGCAGGGATAAACAAAATACTGGTATAAATAAACAGTAATACAGATAATAATGGAATTACTACAACTACTATCTGATTCACTACCACTTGGAGAATACGCATCAGATAAGTATACATCCCACATAACTCAGTACTGCCACTCTCTTCATCCGATAGTATTTCATTACACAATTGTTCAAGCCTTTTTTGCTCCGCTTCGTAATGCGACATCACAAATTTGGTATTCAATAATTTATAAACAGTAAAGCAATTTGGACAAGATGACGTACAATACCAACAACGCTTCAATAATAAATGACACGAAACAGTGCTCAACGCGCGACATGATGCAAGTCTTGACTTGCAAAAACGCGACGCGACTTATGTGCCACGCGACCCGACTGGTCTGTGGGCCACGCGACATACAATTAGTACCTCAGAAAAAAAAATCAAAAAAGGGGAAAAATCATAGGATTTGAGAAAAAAGTCAAGTCAAAATATTAAACCGAAACTTAAAACAAGCTAATTTGACAATAATAACAGTTTGGCCCAGTGGACTGGATTTTCAGATTCTACTGTGGCGCTTAACGTGTCAATGTGACATTTCAATATTCGCCATCTAACAGACTAGATAAAGCTAGCCGATGCTACGTGCTATTGAGCCTGACGATTGACTTTTATTTAAATAAACAATATATACATAATATACAATAAATAGTGAACATCTGGTACTAGTACCAAAATGGAAAAGATTAGCATAACATCTCGCACATCGCTGCTAAAGCGAGATCTGCACACCGCATTTGCCGACACGAAGGGGTTAGTAACGGCGTACAATGTAATATGCTAATCTCTTCCATTTTGGTACCCGAGTACAGCAAAAATAGCCAATTCTCAAGAACTCTTTAATCAAATTCAAGCGGATAACCAAATGGAAATGGTATTTACCATTTTGGGTTGGTATTTACCGATCCGTTCAAGCGAGTGTAGTTATCAGTTTGGTTATAAGATCCGTGACGTCACGAATCAGCTGTTATATGTCATAGTTATCACCGCAAAATTGTGGTATTTACCCAACTCAAGAGTAGTTTTATATTTCTGGTTATTATTTGAAATGTGACAAGTTAGAATTCTGCCGGGTATTGGATATTGTTATTGTACTTCAGCTTCATTTTTGAGAAAATTGATACAGGCTGACTTCAGTTTTACCATAAAGTGGAGCACCTTATTAGTTATACTCATTTCGGTTGTTGGGGACACTTTAAATGTAGTTCCTATGCTTAACAAAGTATCCTGTGTAGCCATATACCACAAGAATATTAAAATATGGCCATATAAACTCACTAGATGATATCCACCTGTATACGGTTTTGCTAATTTCTTTTTTCATCATTTCTGCTGAATCAATAAATGTTTTCTTTGACATGCGGAAAAATTTAGAGAATTGAAAGTTATCATAGCTACAAAGCCATGGTTCCATCATTAAAAAAAAAATCTGCAAAAAACATTTCTCTCATGAATATTATGAAAGGTTTCTTATTTAAACTTTCCATATACAGTTGTAGACGAAAAAGCACCGATTATTAAGTGATAATAAAAACAATCAGAGATTATATACGCGCTTTTCTAAAATAAACAATTTGCAACAAAACCGCGGTTAAAACCAACACGTTCAAGCGATTCGTGTAACTGACGTCATCAACCCGTGTGTCATCTTGAACCATATTATAACCGCAGCACATAACACAGAAATTTTGGTTATTCGCTTGGATTTGATTTTTTTCTTGTTTAAACGGTTCTCTTGTGCCTTCAAGATGGGATCGCGGATTGGCATATTTCTGCTTTTTCTGGGATCGACCAGTTCTGGGAGCAAGCAGTTCATGTAGAAGAATTTCAATTTCTCTTCCATTTCATTTTTCCAGAAAACGTCATCCTTTCGAATGACGTCTATTTTCAAACCATACGGGGTCCAAACACCAAGCACACAGTACTCTCTTTGTGCAACGTGTAGCTGCCCTTGAATTTGGTAATACCACTTATGCTTTTTATTTATTTCATCGTTTATCCAAAACGTAATTTTTTTGTTCAGAATGCCCTCTTCAGGGGCTATTTCTCTAGCAGACCATGGACATTTAATTTCTAGCAGACCTTTTTCGCCTATCAAACCATCTGGCGATGCTGCCAGAAATGGATGGGTCCTATCAATAAACAACCCGCAAGATTGTACTTCTGATTGCGAATATGATTTCTCTATTTCTGATTTTGCCACGCTTTCATGCTTTTTTCCATAGTCACATGCATTGCTAAAGAATTCGGTTGGGTATATTATGGCGTTTACTAGAGCTCTGCAACTTGTTGTATCTCTTCTTCTACAAACCTCACCAAACCGAGACGCAGTCAACCTCATTCTTCGATGAAGACGCCACAAATTGCAATCCTGAGATTTTGTGGCTTGCTCGATCTGGGAAATTTTGGAGTCGGTTTTTGCAAATTTTTTCAAGAATTCTACCTTGGCAGCCTCTATCGTCGTTGCTCATGTCAGGCTTCTCACAGAATTCCCCATAGGATGCGTTCTCTTTAGTATCACTATCTCTGATTTTAATTTTCCTTGGTTTCAGCTTCCTTTTCAGATTTTTGTGCGCTCTCCTTTCTTCAACTTTAGCAATCAAAGAGGTTGGACTGAAACTAGGGAGTAGCCGCTTTGGATCACACAAACAGGTCGCTGTGTATTGTGGCTCACTACGGCTGCAGCACATCTTCCTTGGTAGGATCTCTTCTTGCAATAATTAATCCGTTTACCCCCAATGAATTTAGCTATGATTCAGTTAAACTGCTCTACAATACTATTATCGACGTCATGAAGTAAACTTACTGCATTTTTAATCAGAATTGCCAGAAATGATATCAGCCTCTGGTGCAAATCTAAAAAAAAGGGTATACACACCTGAATTTGAAGATCCATGCCATCTGTCTCTGTTAGAGAATGCATATGCGAAACCTTGCTGTCATTTTTAAGCTAAAATAACATATAAAATATAGTTATAATAGTAACTACGTATAGTCTAATTTATTGGCAAAATGAATGCTAAAATTCATAATTGTTTTGGTACCTACTTTTCTCAACTCAACAATAACAGCACAACAATAACAACACAACAATAACAACACGATAATACAACAATACAATAACGGTAATAAGAGTAATAAGGGCTGAGTATACTATGCGCCAAAATAGGGAAACAGTCGTACGCTAGATCGTATATCCAAATCAAATCCGACTCTGTGCAATATGCAAATTCAACCAGGCACGCGAACAGCACACCTCTGCGTATTACTATCCTTTTCTAACGTAGAGCGCTTGCCTTGTCACAACGCCGTCCTACTAGCCTTTCCCTATCACCCCCCCGATTCCCCTCAGAAACTCTGCTTGACTGTGAGAGCGCCGTTAACTTTGTCTAGCAAGAAACTCATTTGGTAATTTGTAGCATAACTGTGTACCCGATTTGAATAATACACAAACGTTTTTGTATCCCAACTGCCAAATATATGTATGTATACTTATGTGAACACATCAAGACAGTAACTACCGTTTAACTTTTATCAAGATTTTTATTTAGTCTAATCATATTAGGGATTTTCCCCGAAGTAATTGTAAAGTCTGGTTTTATTGATGCAAGTTGCTCAAGGGGGTACTTAAAACATGGTCGCATAAAATGGCTACACTAATTCTTGTCGGAAAACTTTCTATTCGACAACAAAGAATGAGAAAATCTGTTTTTTGGGATTCAATCGAAAGTTTTGTCAGGAACCAAAAAACTCTCTAAGTAAGATTTGTAGGTATTTATAAGACCTACAGAATGAAGCCACATGTAAAAAGATCCGAATAATAGTAAAAAAGTTATGGACGAAAACCGAGGCAAAATGCAGGTTATGGCTCTTGTTGCTAATGCGACCATAATTTCACGCAGCTACTTGAAATTCGTTAAGTCTGTAGGCTTCATACTTCTAAATAACCACAACAAAATTGGAGTCGATTGGTCTAGTAGTTTTTGAAAATTTCCAATTGTTTATCACAAAACACCTGTCTTCCGGTTATCACTACTAGTTGACTGACAGTTAGCTCAAAGGGCATTTTATAGTGAAATACAAGAGTTTGCCGACTTGAATCACAAACCCTCAGAAAGATTATTGTTATTTTTATGCTAAGAACGAAGGGGATAAACAATTAGAAATTCTCAAAAACTACTTGACCAACTGACTCCAATTTTGATTTTGTTCAGAAGTATGAAACCAACGAATTTAAATAATCTGCGTGAAACCATTCCCGCATTACCAACAAGTGCTAAAACCTGCATCTTGCCTCGGTTTTCGGCCATAACTTTTTCACTATTAGCCGGATCTTTTGACGTGTGGTCTAATTCTGTGGGTCCCATAAATACCTAAATATCTTATTCGAAGAGTTTTCTCGTTCCTGCCAACACTTTCGATTGAGTCCCAAAAAACACGTTTTCTCATTTTTTGTTGTCGTATAAAAAGTTTTCCCACAAAAATTGGTGTACCCATTTTATGCGTCCTTGTTTTAAACACTCCCTTAAACAACTTTTATCAATAAAACCAGATTTGACAATTATTTTGCAAACTACGGGTATTTTCGTCTAATATGACCAGACTAATTAGTAACACAATTTATTCTGGTTCTCTTCATCGAGGCATTCAAATATTACTGCAAAAGTGTAATGTTTTTAACCAAACCTTAATTTTGTGGCATATGCTACAGTGGAACATTGAGTTTTGATGCTTGAAATGTATTGCTATAAGTCCTTCAAGTCACAAGGAGGCAATGAAAAAAAAACAACAGACGACAAATAAATATACATTGTTTCAAGTTAGGTTAGCCAACTTTAATGAAAGGGAAACATGTAGAGGTGTGCTGGCTGGTATTCGAATTTGGACCTCACCCTTCAAACTCATGAATCGAAAGTTACGAAATTCAATCTATGGTCTTAGTTCAACTAAGTTGAATGTGTGCTTGAGTCTGAAACAAAACAACTCTCATTTCCCAGCATATGACAAAGAAGGGTATAGTTCTCTTGAATATACTCTGTAAAAGAACAAGACAAAATGAGTCACGACATTCGAACATGATGTCGAGCTTTCTTCGTATCTTAGCCTGACTGTAATGAAATAAAATAACCTCCTAGGAATGTTAGAGCATACGGCATAGACCCGAGACTTGCCCGACTGGTTTTTGCCTCTCTTTCTGTGGCTAGATGCTGCGGTACACTTCGTGGTACACCAACGTTGCCAAATGTAGCGTCACGCTACCTAATATTTATTTATGAACACTGTGAACTTTGTTTTTTCAACGCATCTTGTGCTTTATCTAGTACATTTATGTGGTTAGATGAGCTAGAAATTCCTCTCTTCAGAATATCCTAAGCTGAAGCAGCATAGAGGCTCAACGGAAGCTGCTAAGCCATACTGGATGACCAAAAGCGTAACTTCCTCATTATTTGACATCTGAAAAGTTTGTCGCAATCTATATAAAATAAAGAAAGTTACTCAAACATTTGTGGACGACATAATCAGTGATGCACAAGATACACTATATAAAATATCTGGAATACAAGATAAAATATGTTTTTAAAATATTCCAGATTCCAGATACCAAATGCATTCTAGAATGGTATCTTCTGAAATAGTAGATACAAAGTACGTACATTTGAAATACTTTTTAAAGATAAAATACCTTTATGTGAAAACGACATTTCATTGAGTCTAAGTTTTTTATTACATGAGCTATTTATGAATAAATCGCGCTGATCGAGCAAATGTGACAAAAGATATATTAGTATAGAGATTAAAACCAAATATTTCATCATTCATTTTTTCGATGACGCCTCATTATTATACGTCTAAAAGAGAAAAATCATTCCGCAGGGACGGAACTTGTCAAATAGGTGTTGTATTTGAAAACAATTTTTTTATTATTGGATAAACATTTAAGCCCTGTAAGCTGGCTTCCTTATTACTTAGGTGTTGCAGTGTTTCTCAGCAGCGGTGCTGCCGGTAGACCCGGTGTCTTCACTGTTTTCGCAATGAAGGAATCAGAGGTTGCTAGAAACATGTGAAAAATTAATCTTTTGACTCTTTTCATATCCTGTCCAATGTTGTCTGAAGCATACGATTTTTGTTTTTTAGATCGATTAATTTTTCGCATTTCAGTTAGGATAAGTTCTTTAGCATATTTTTTAGATAGACTTTCACCAAAGGACTTAGCGTACATTGCATTTAGGAAATACTAGGATATCAAACGAAAGGTATCTAAATACAAGATACAAAATGAACTTTAAAAAAGTATTTAGACACAAGATGGAAATACGTATTTTATACCTATATTTTAAACACTTGTACCTTAAATAAGTTACACACATCTGGACATAATAAACGTACGAGTAGGTATAGCTTGAGTTACATTGAAGATCTGAATACAATTTTATTTTACCGTATCAGCGCAGCGAGTATCAACTTAATCGTGAGCGTCGCTAGGCATATCCACGTTTACCTTCATCAGCTATTGGCCTGTCTCTGGTGGTGACTTGTTTTAACCAGCATGGTATTAGTTGAGGATCAACCGATACCGATATGTATATCGGCAATATCGGCAATCATCCCGATATAGACCGACCGATATAAATTACAAAGTTAAAAATCATTAACATCATTAAATTGAAGCCAAACAACATTTCGTTGCGTGTGCAAGAAAACGAAACTTAGCAACCATTTTCTTTCATGAACTTTTCCTGTGTTACTCATTACTTGACGTATTCACTATTTTTTTAAAAGAAATCTGGTTTTTACATAGTTCACAAATTGCACTGTTGATATGATCTCTTGATTAGTAAGTTTGCTAAAGTATTCCCAGACAGCACTAGTTTTATAATTGACAGTTTCATACAACATTAAGCTTGCAAATGATCTCGATTGTGCCCGGAAATACGGCTGATAAACAGATATACAGTCTTCTGATATATCGATGTCGGTCGATTATATCGGTATCTGCGAAAATCCTATATACGGGTCAACCTCTAGTTTCAATAAAATTTGACCAACAAGATACATTTTAGAACAAAAAAGCATATACTGTTACCTCAGAATTGTTTGAACTGCTGCTTTTTTAATTAGCAACACTGTAAGTACTATGCCATGTGTTTACAATATTTAGGGCCAATTTCACCAACATTAGCATTTGACGGTCAGTTTTACCAATAGGAAAAGACCTTATCGAAATGCAATTTCACCGAAGCTGTCAAAGCTCTCTGAATATCAGTGATTTCTACTGAAATGTTGAATAAAGTCGTGAAAAAATGGTTGCCTTATAGATGTAATATTATATCTTTGTGCTTTAGAATTAGGATAACTTACATAGAATTTCAAATTTTATGGGATATCAATTGATTTTAAAGTGATCTGCACATCTGCAGTGTTGCCGAACCGGCAAAAAAAAACGGAATCGGTAAATAGTGTCGTTGAATTCGGTATAAGGTAAATGCCGTTCCAAGATCGGTGGTAGATCAAGGACCTTTGAGTCATGAAAAACGTATGTTATTGTATTGGGCGCGCACACATGTTTTTAAGGGCATAGTTCTATATTACAACTTCTACAATGTTCATACTGGTCGTCGCTCTTTCAAAGTACTTTGCAACCATTCTGGAAACTCCTTTTTCGATTCTTGCTTATAGGATTGTGAATATTTTTCTGTTTTACCCCTGAACCCATGAACTCACCTCTCATTTTAATTAATTATTTATTTTGAAAACAGACAGGTTTCGGTTTCTTTATTGCTTGTCCGGTGATGAGGTAATGACGGTAATCTACCAGTCTGTACCTTTTGAATGCACAAAAATCAATTCAGGGCAAGCGGAGTAAGAGATGAGGATGTGCGTTCGTAATCATAGGCCCGACTGCCTGAGTGTGTATGCATATGTATGATTGATATGGGGCATAAAACTATGAAGACTACATAAAATTAACTTTTAGCTTTATTTTTGGTTTCAGCTCTTTTTCGGCAAGTATAGAAACATTTAAATTATTTTGAAAAATCGTGGCAAATATTCTCTTTTCGGTAAAAATACCGAAAAATCCGGCAATATGAATTTATATTCTAAATTCTATGCATATTAGTTCATATTCGTCAATATTTCATTTGAAGCTTTTATTTGTCATAAGATTTCAGCAAAATGTAAGATAGTAAAGGCAACACCGCACCCTGCAGCCCATTTGACAAGAACGAAAAGCTGGCAAAATTAGGGATGTTTAGATCCACGAAAAGTATCGTTATGTATCGATTCTTATCGTTTTAGGAAGTGTCGATACTCTAAAACATTGGAATAAAGTTATCGATATCCAGGGGAAGGAAACAAAGAAGAAAAGTAATCTGAAGTTAGTCACTCTTTGAGACACAGTTCGGATCGAAAGATGACGATACTCGTGAAATGTATCGATACACCCAAGTGTCGTATATAAAAATATCGATCCAAAATATCGGGTATGGGAAGCAAAATTATCGATACTTTTAAATATTGAATCGTATCGAACATCCCTACTGTAAAGATGTATAATCCGAGGTACCGACGGAGCTATTTTGCGGCGTCATGGAAATAATTTTAAATTTTCATTTGCATGTGTTCAAGTGTTGTGCAGCGATTTTGGGAAAAATTCCACGTATAGTCTCATAAAGCATAGTAGAGTTGGCGGAGCTTACTCCACTGGGACCAAGGATTGACGGATCCCACACAAGTGTCACTCGTTGGGGAGTTTTGAAATGTAATAATCAGCAGTTATTCAAATAATGTCTAATATAAATATAACCTAGAATGTGTACTCAATGAAACAAGAAAGTTATTGCAAATTCTATTCTTTTGCAGGTTTTAAGTTTGCCGGTAGCCTTACGACATATATTTGAGTATTTCTTAATCGCTGTAAATATAGTGTGGATGTTTGTTCAGAACAACCACAAAATATTTGACTATGGATGTATGGATATCAAAAATCCTGAATGGTTTTGTGGGAATATCAATCGACGGTGCTATAATGGTACTGATGAACGGCAAGTAAATGAATGAATGATTGGAAACGAGCAATATCTATGAAATTTTTGGTAGAGCCTGTCATCAAGTAAGTGCTTAATGGCTATCTGCAGAGGTTTATAGGAAAAGAACACCCGGTAGGTGATGTTGAATCAGTAAAATCGCATATCAATTGAAGAAAATAATATAAACATGAATAATATTAAATAAAACATGAATTTTATTCAAAAATCGAACACTTTTTTAAATTTTGACTAGATTATATGTAATTTCTTAATATTCAATAAGCTGGTGACGTTTCAATGACAAGCCGTCATCTCATACTTTGACAGTATTTTCTTTTCAACATTTTATAGCTAATGGTTGCTAAAATTTGTTGATTGGAACTGGAAGCTCATTCGCTGTATTTGACGGACTGATACCCTATAGGTGGAGAATAACGGACTGTTGACTTGACAATCCTGGTGAAATCGCATGCAGTAATTGAATTGTTTCCCTGGCTGCATGACATGTGACACCGTTTTGCTGAAACCACATATTGGACACATCCATAGCATCCAATTTCGGTAGCACCAGTAACAGTTACTGCTTCAACAGCCTTATTTCAGAAAAGTATGGTCCAATGATGCCTCAAGCCCAAAATTTGCACCAAACAGTGACACGTTGTGGATGCATTTGTTTTCTAAGTACAGCAACTGTGGATATTAACAAAACCATCCAGGTGAAAATGTGCTTCATCGCTAAGGATGATTTTGCTCGAAAAATCAGCATCCACCTGTTGATGTTCAATAATACATTCCACGAACTCTCTTCGATGTTCATGGTCAGTAGGCTTCAGTTGTTGTGTAAATTGAATTGTAAGCATGGAGATACAGATCTTTTGTAAGTTTACGCAGTAGAGAGCTTCGTGAAATTTGCATTTCTTGCCCACGATGTCGAATTGACGTTCTTGGGTTTTCATCAACACTAACACGCACTGCTTAGACTTGGACATTCGGACGGCTTGTTTTTGAACGACCAGTGTGTTTAGTGTCTCGAACTGATCCAGTCTCCCTGAATTTCTCAATTAATCTTTTCACAGTTGTCGAGGTTAAAACACTATTGCGGCCATATTTTGTATAAAATTTTCGAACTGCGGACGCTAAACTTTCATTATTTTTGAAATATTGTTCAATAATGGAAACACGTTGTTGTATCGTATAATGCTCTCAGCCATCAATTGTTCTTTTTTTCAAACATAGCGGCAAATTCAAATCTTGCTTTAATTATGGGACATCTTTTATAAGAAAATTACACAGTGTCCTTATAAATATACTAAATGACCGACGAAAGGTAATTAAAAATATCATGAATTCGGTGTGATTAAGTGTTTTTATGTGTATCCGCTTGCGCCATTGCTTTAGTTATAAATTAAAACACAGTATCTGTTTGGTTCCTAAGCAATAATACGGTAAGTGCGGGCCATTATTATGTTTTGATTTATTGTTGTGTAGATACTGTATTCTGCTTTAAAGATGATCGTAAAATACTAGATACTGTAAAACAAACATTTTAGATTTTCCTTATTTATCAAAATATGCCTATTCTATGTGCCTTTCATTTTATAATCACCACATCTCATTTTCGTATTTTTTGTACTGCGTTTTGAATTATGACGGCAGTATTGCTTCGATGGGAGTAGGTCATCAAGGCAGTACTAACACTGTTCACATACCTGTCGATTAAACAATATTTATTTTCCATAGCTCGCCATCTATCGATTTTAGCAAAATGATAGTCAATGAACCGACAATGAAAGGACGCCAAGAGGCTTGGCAACACCGTGTCAGAGCACCGTTCGAGAGTGAACGGCTCGCGCCAGAACGTGTAATGAATACGTAGCAAGGTCGAAAAGTTTCCGGCCGAAACGGTCAGCGGTGCCACCATTTTTGTTTCTGATTAATGCTAATTGGTACCATTATGTAGTGCTCACATATGTTACAACTCACCAGGTAATGGTGATTGATCTCATAAAGGTTCAGAAGGTCCTTGCTGTGTGTTAAAAACACCTCAGATAAGCGCGGAGTACTTTATGCCATCCGCTATTTTGAGCGAACATACGGGGCAAACAAATTGGTGATGCTTGGAAGTAGATTTACGAGCTAGTGTACTTGTGAAAACTATGAACGTAACTCGCTACATATGTTTCCATAGTCAGATATTGGACATAGCCCAATCTTATGCTGATTTGCGATAGATCAATTTCGTGGAGCAGGCGCTAATATGAAAAATATGAGTAGATTTTTCTGTCAATGGCATATAGAGATGCTTCCAAGTTTTTCCCTGACTAAAAATGGACGTGCGGGAGTAAAGGATAACTGGGGTTCCAAAAAGGAGATTTTCGGAGAACTAAATTTTAAATATAATAAAGAAACATTTAGATTTCAAGACCTCAAAGGGGATATCTTTTCACTTTACCCTCACCTCTTGGAACGGTCAATGTAAAGGAGCAAGCAGTTGGACTAGAATAGTAATTCTGTCATGTCGACGTTCTTTATCTCATGTATTTCTATATGGTTTTTATTTGCTTCCGTCAGTGTTCTGCGGCCCAACATGATAATGCAATAATCTATTGTGTACGCCGTAATGACGACACGCGTTACGGTGTCCTATTAAAGCAACTTTAGACTGCCCCCACACTGCTAACATCCTTGATGTTGTTGGCAATAACCAATAGATATTTTAGTATAGATGCTACTTTCAGAAAATTAGCGTAAGATTGTTAGCGTTATTTTTTTCATAGCTTTACTGCACTGAGATGTGTGAGGTTTATGTGCAAAACTCTTACAGAAAGGGCTCTCAAGCCAGGGAATCGTGCAATTCGGAATGCAAAGTTTCTCAATACGTAAAACGGAATACTTTTATTTCTTACCGCAGGAATATTGGTTTTTAATGATACATTTAAACTAACTGGATATAGGGCCGGAAAAATTGTTTTTATTTTGATAACGCCTTTGATCAAATCTTTGGTAAACTACCAATACTATGTACAAAAGTAATGGAAGGAAGGGACATATCAAACGACAAAGTAACATCTAACTGGATTTCTACTTACAATGGCTAAACAGCTAAACGTATAAAAACTATTACACTTTTTGTAGAGAATGAGCTTCACTTATGCTGGGAAATTGTAGCCAGGTTGTACCGGTCAAGATCTTTATAGATACAGCATACATTTATACTTTTAGCACTATGACTAATTATTTCAAGGTGAAACGTAGGCGTGAGTGGCTGTTATAGACTAGATTTTTGCGCGAGATGTAAGGTGTTACGTATACACGCATTAAATTTTTTGTTTTATGCCTTTAAATTCATTCATAATATTATAATTACAGCGCTTAGCTTTTAGCGTGTACTATTATGGGAAACGGTTGTTTTCCATAAATAGCGCACAAAAGAAAAACGTACCTCCTATGGAAATCGATAGACTTTTCTTTGTCGTACAATCTATATTTTCTCATAATTCGCTGTAGTGTAGTTCCGTTTTTGATTTTAGAGTGGGGTATTTTCTCTATCAAGATAAAATTACATTTTCAATAGCTGAAACAGATTGCATCTATCTTACAGGGTGTTTTCAAAGTTGAGTCATTTATTGTAACCGCTTGTAGGTGTTAATATACCAAAAAATCACCTATATAAAAGTTGCATAATCAAAGAAATAGCAAAAGATTAAAGATTCAAAAAAAACAAGAATGTTAATACACACATTTTTTGATATTCTCGACCACTGCGGTGTAAAATCATAGCATTTTTTGTTTACGATAAGAGTATCGCTTATCTAAATTTGGCTAACTTCTTGTGGTATTGTATGGTTTTCAGTACGAGTCTTTGGTTCGATCACCTTTTTTTGTGCGAATAAATGGCACATGCTTACGGAAACAATGAATTAGTGGACATAATACTAATATACGGAGAGTGCCAACAAGATGCAGCCGCAGCAAGCAGTATCCGGAAAGGTTTTCTTTAAGAAATCATCCGGCCCCACGGATGTTTGTAAATTTAGTTATTAGACTTCGTGACACAGAATATTTAAAAGAACACCGAGGAGGTCACGCATTGAAGACCTGCTCAACTTGAAATGTTACAAATTGAGGAAGACATTTTAGAAATGGTTGAACATCACCCAACAATGAGTACTAGAGCCATAGCAGCTCAAGTTGAAGTTTCTTATAGTAAAATGTAGAAGACAATACGACAAGAACAGTATTGTCTTTATCATTATCAACGGGTACAAGCGTTACAATCTGAAGATCTTTCTAGAAGAGTTGCATTTTGCCAGTGGCTTTTAGAACAGTTCGGCAGAAATGAAGATTTCTCGAAACTAATTTTGTGTATAGACGAGGCCACGTTCACACGAAATGGAGTGCACAATTTCCACAATAATCAAGTTTGAGCATCAGAAAATCCGCATTCAGTAAAAGGAACTCATTTTCAGTATATATTTTCATTAAATGTTTGGGCTGGAGTGGTAAATGGCATGCCTATTGGACCCTACTTATCTCCAGCTCGACTGACCGGTGAAATTTCGAACAGTTTTTGTAAGAATGGATACAATTTAACTTGATAATGATTTTTTAAAAATATTTTTTTAATAATCTAACTCTTTTATTATGCAACTTTTATATAGGTGATATTTGGTATATCAACTTCTTTTGACGAGTTATATAAGCCGTTGAGTAAATGATTCAACTTTTAAAACACCCTGAATATATTTCAATAGTAACTTTGCACTATGACCACATTTGATGCGCTTGTGTGTTGCAAAAAACATGTTTAAAATTTGTTCAGTGAATGCTCTGAATTATACGATTGAACTTTGAGGGCGAGTTTCCTCTTTTACAAACAGTGTAAACATTCAAGATAAACCATTGGAAGGTATATTATAGTCGCATGAACCAAAGATTTTGGAAAATACTTCATTATGAAACATTTGGAGATATTTGAGATTATACGTACTCAGTACCTTTACATGATCAACAAGCACTTGAACTACAACTTTTTTATTTAAAAACTGAAGCTACTGCAAGAGAAAGTTCAGAGTCGTAGCGCGTGTTGTTTTATGCTACAGCCTTGTCTTGTACGGTAGGTTAGCTTTGCTGGTGCTTTTGAACATCAGGGGTTCATTACCCAGCTCTCCTCTTAATCAAATAAATAAGAGCTCAGCTCAGACCACGCTACATCTGTCGCCAAATCGTGACACGACTGGCGCTGCGGCGACCACGTTTTCTACAATAATTATTATCCCTGCTTAAAGCGAGTTTATTGGTTGGCGTTGATTAGCTCTCGCAATGCGGACCGTGCAAATTATGAATTTGCAAACAACGAACGACTTTTTAAAAAAGTGACTTATTCACGTATACCTATGTTTGTTTTAGTTATATTTGTGTGTTACGTGAATAAACTTATTATTATTATTATTATTTAACAGAAGACGAATGGGTACTGGTCACATTCTTTTACAAGTTCCTCCTCTTTATAACCTAGGATAGAACAAGGGTATTGAAAAGTGCAGAATTGATTTTTGGGTTCTTTAGTCTTCAAAAGTGAGAGCGATTGCTTTTTTTTATAAACAATGTAGAAATACAATAAATTTCAAGGTACATACTCGTACAAAAGATAGAATGCTACACGTGGAAGTTTTGTGTGAAAAATCTAAGTTATTTAATTTATCATGTAAAAAATATATTATTCAATTGGATATCCTTTCAATACTTTCAAACAACATATCCTTATGATAGTTCACTTCCATGTTAGGTACATACAAAGGTTTAGAAATATCAGAAGTCTTCAAGTAGTCAATATCATCAATAAATGTTTTACATTTTAAACTGATAATAAAAGAGGAATTGATTTCTTTTCTTTCTTTGGTACAATCTTCATATACTGGAATATTCTTTTTAGTATTCACCAAATAATTATCATGTTTTCATTCAATTATTTCTGAAAATGGGCCTTTTGCCAAGAATGTAAAATTTTCAGTCTTAAGTAAGTTACAGCTGGAAGGGATTAGTATAGTACAGTAAAAATAGTTATTAGTCAGTAATTTGGATCCATCACAAAAATGTATAGTTTCATTTTCGATAATATTTTTATGTTTTAATACCAGAATATTATTTTGGTATATAATAGGAAAGATACTGAAATATATAAAGTTTCCAGTAACTATTGGGATGTGAAGGACAACAACACTTAGTTCACATAATTCAAAAAAATTTGAAATCATGTGGTTTATTAAATGGAAGAAGCTCATTTTTGTCAAATGAATGGATATAATTAATTTCAGTTCTGCTCAGCTGTAAGAGATTTATGCCCTCATTTGTACTCAGGTTGATAGTTAACAATAACTGGGATAGATAATTAGTAAATCTTAGAATAATTATTATTTCATTCAAAACATACTGAGAATTAGCGTATTCGTTATGCAATTTGTTGAGGTTAACCAAATTATCTCTTAAATTTTCCTTAATAATGTGATAAAGTGATATTTTCAAACCTGTCTTGTAATTGTTTTGCTACACAGACGGTTCGAGAATATCGATTATAAATATGCAAACAACTTTAAAAAAGCGACTTTATTTAACAAAAGACGAATGAGTACTGGTCACACTCACATACACAGAAAACAATAGTTAGCAATTTCTACGCGGAAAATAAACAAAAACCAACATGAATATTCCATCGAAACGGTTTTGAACAAGATGTACTTTTTCTCCCAGTTCTAATCCCCATTGCTTGTGGCGCATGTTGATGGTCCTCGTGACAGCGGGAGGTTGTCTGGCAATTTCTTAAATGAATAAATGTATTGAATATGCGTGGTACCAAGGGCCAAAATTGGATGTGGACCTCTTTTAATTGTTGTCGTTTAGAAGAATTGACTCAAAGAAACGATACAACGTGATCCAGTTTTTTACCTCTGAACCCTGTACGAATTGGCTGGTTTGGTAACAAAAATCGTCTTGCAACTATGAGATAAGTGAGATAAATATCGCCTTATAACGTAAAATCAGGTATTTGCTGTAGATACAGATATGTGTAATAATCCCCAGTAAATTATTCCTCAGGAATATCTAGGTCTACGCACAGGCGTTTTGGTATTATTTTTTCACAGAGTAACATTCAAAAGAGCTTATGAGTACCTGTTACTGAATAAATGTGTTGCTGCTATTTTTTGTACATTCTCAGTTATTTATGAGTTGTCAATAAATATTTCTGTTTTGCTAAACAGTATTTCCTATTTTAACTATTATTAGACATAAAAGCATTGTGTAAGCCAGTATAAGTCTCAAATAATACCATTTGTACCAAAAAGTGGTCTAAGAATCTATGAGCGCGTTCCGCCGATGTAAAGCGGTCAAGCGCTTTATGTTAAATCAGAATAGTCGTGTAATAGCCTTGACAATTCATAACATTTATTCAACAAATAATTAATTCTGACAGCCAAGTGAGAACTGCTGTCCAACTGACAATGCTATCACATGCCTACTGCTATTCAGTATAAAAGCGCTGCACGCTCATTGTATATTATATGGTTTGATTTCTCTGTCGTTTTTCCAATGATAAAATGAGATAAGGAGTGGAGGTTCTGGGTGAACGTAAACTATAAGATATGGCACCTAGTAGGTTGAGTCGACCCTTCGCATACAACACTGCTATAAAATTATAAAGGATTGTGGTCGAACCAAGTTAGTACGTCTGAGAAAAAAGCTAGCTACGAACATGTATAACAAGAAAATAAGTGAATCATGTCAGTCAAGCAGGCCTATACAATTAATCCTTAGTTCTCACATTTGACAACGTTGCGATCTAGAAATTTCTTACCTGCCCTACCGACAGTACCGACCATATGGCAACGTTGTTACGACTAACCTCACCAGCCATCATGCCAGTCTCCCATCGGTCTTACTTCGGTCAGATCGCGTTATAGGCATATTTATATTCGTTTCATTACGTGTCACTTATTGAAAATATTTCTGTGTTTTCAGGAAAAAATCTATGATATATAAATTATGTCTAATAGATGCGTAGAATTACCTGGATTGGAAATATAAATATACTAAGTGATTGAGAAAATGCAGCACCCATAATTATTTATTGAATTTTGATAAAAACTTGTAAACATATTAGCTATCATGGAAGTATACGCTGATAAAATGTTGAAGGCATTCCGAGTGGTACTTTTTTTTGTAAAGGCTGTCATATCAGGATCCTAACAATATGAATATGTTTACTTAATATTCAGTAATTGTCATTGTTTTTTCATTGCATTATCAGGCCTAGAGTTCGCAGACGCACTAATTTCACTCAACTTTCCGAGTTTGAGAGGGGTCGGATAATTGGGTTACGTGAAGCCGGTTTTCTTTTAGAGAAATCGCCAATCGGATGGATCGAAACGAAGCTCCTGTAATGAGATGTTGTCGAGCGTGGTTCCAAGAAGGCCAAAAACCAACGGGTCAGAGGTACTGGACGTCAAAGACAGACTACACAGCGACATGATCGTTATTTGAGTCAACTAGCACTTAGAAATCGATTTTCCACAAAAAGAGCAGTTGCGAACCAGTGGTTTGATGCTGTCGGAGGGACAATAACAATAAAGGCAGTTTATTGCCGAATAAGGTATTTTGGACTGTTTTCATAGCGCCCCCATTTTGTGTCAGCCAGTGATTCATTTAATTTTTATGAGAAAATTAACCGTTTCTGTCGGAATGTCGAAAAAAGCCCTTTAGCGACCACACGTAAAACTAACAAAACCTTAAATATTATAACATTTGTAGACCAACGATAGCTCTTTCCAACTCTTCAAGTTTTTTAAAATTGGATCAGCCGTTTCGAAGATACAGGGTATTTTTCACGGAAACCATTGAATTCCCCCCACTACTTCATTTTTAGCGATACAGCAAAAATTGTCAAACAAAAAAAAAGTTCACATAATCTTCGACTTTGAAGATCAAATATTTTTTGTTAGGTTATTTACAGAAACATCACTTCTTTAGATTCAAGATTGCAGTTCCAGAAACTAGAAAATATTTTCCAGGTTTATCTCTCGGCCGTTTTAATACTCTTAGTTGGCCACCCTGTACAAGATGCGGTATTACCAAACAAACCAATGATGCAATGTTGCAGAATTTGAGGCGATCCTGACCTTTCATATCAACATGAAATGGAGCGTTAGGACCGATCCGGAATCGAATCGACACATTTTCACAATTCAAAAATGTGTACGCTTAAAATAAAACCATTATTTGGGTGTAATTAACTGTCGCATATTTTCAATATTCATCTTAATTCAAAGAACTGGTGTAACATATTGTCAATGCGACAGATTGCCGCGTCTGCTTCCCACTGTAAGTATGACAACTCACTTGTCATGAGCGTGCGATATGCATTTAAATTGCAACAGTTAGTATCGGCTGCTTTAAAGATCGTTTTGAGTAGTGCGATTTCTGTTAGTTATGCATTCCCATAGTACAATAAGCTTTCCGTATAGCATGGATAGGTAATCGCCAAAAACGTTTATAATAGATAAATAGATATACCTGTATTTAATTTGATAGTTGGAAAGCTCCAGCATTGTATGACTTTGTTAATCTCCAGCTTCGATTAAGGGCCGTATCGTCAGTAGCTCCTACAATTGTAGGACGCCTTTATGGCCTCCTTGATTTTCATAGTTTTCTACTATTCCGTGTCAGCGCTCTATTTTGAGGTCATGTTACATAGCCTCATAATAGGAGAGCGCTGACGCTGACACAGAATACTAGAAGTCTAGAAATATCCCAGCCTTTCTGAAGGATAGAAAAGACTACGAAAATCATGTAGGCCATAACGACGTCCTACAATTGTAGGAACGAATGACGATACGGCCCTTAGCCATTTCGCAAGATGCTAGGCAATATATCTCAGTCGGCTATGGCTCAGACTACACGACACGGTCCGCATTGTATTTCTTTCGGGTGGATTCCTGGGGAAAAACGCGTGGAATCCTCGCGTAATGGCGGTCTCCGCCGACTAAAAACGAAGAATTTAGAAAAGAGCCCATTGTCCGCAGCATTGTCGCGTAATTGCGGCAAATATATAATTGCGGATAATGCCAGCGTCGGAAATATGTACAATCGTACAAACAGAAGTAGTACGATCAGCGTGATTGCCCGTAATGCTCAAAGAAATCCGACGGGTTTCTTCAAGGGTTCGTTAAAATTATTTTGAGGTGAGCAAGTGAAGTAGAACTCTAATTGTTTACAAATTTATTTTTTGTTATAATACGAAAATTGCCCGCACAAGTCTATACTAGAAAAAGCATGGCAACATTCCATTACAATGGACAAAGCATCTTTATAATTCAAACGAAGAAGTCACGTAGGCTTAAAACAGGAATACGAGAAAAGTGTATTAAATTAAATTTATCAAAGAAACTAGGTTGGTCTACATATTGCAATGTATTAATAGCAGTATTAGCGTTCAAATTTTATGCAGCTGCTATAAAATTTATCTTGTGAAGTTTATTGACCCGAAGATAATAGTACCAATCAAAGGCTACAATGAGCTGTAGTTTGGTAGGCCCTTTAAATAAACTGAATATGGTCCAGGTGATTTTGAAACGTGGTTCCCATTGAGTTTGAGTGCATGCACTTCCTCGTATGGTAAACCACCACAAATTACATTATTATTATATGTATATTATAGAGAATTTTGAAGAAGCACTCCTCAAATGTTTACATTGTACTGACACCATGCATAAAAAAGACAGTTCATTTATCTACACAATCTATTTCAATGCCAATGTTAACCTATTTAGGAGGGATGAGGATCCATTTTCTACAAATTTTATTACTAATCATTTCTCGGGCTCGAGGGATAAACATATACTTCAACTCCACACTTTGCTTTCATATGCAAGTTACCAGTAATTTTTAGACGTGGTCCGAGATATGAATTCATCGTCAGGTGGTGACAGGATCCTAAGGTATTTGAAATGGGCAGACCTAATTTCATCTCACCCGTAAAGCTATGCAATTAAATTTTTGTACTATGCCGAGTAGATGTAATGTCAAGGTCAAGATATATTCCTGCTTTCCTACTTTAAGTCAAAAAAAGAAGTTTAGCGAGCGCGTTTGAATGAACTGTATGCAACAGTTGATAAAATGCTTGGTTCAAGCGATGTAAGAGTCTCTAAATAATTAGAAGAACTTATTTCACAAGTTTATGACATAAGGTCGCAGTCAATTCCTAATAACAAAAAGCTTACCGTATGTTGTTATTCCGGTAATGATTTTCAAGCTACTTAATATTTTCTGAGTGATACACTAGTCCATAAATTTACTGATTTTAGATGAAATCCGAGACAAACTACCTGGCTCAAACCGCTTCTAATAAATAGTTTTCTATTATTACAAGGTCTAACTTATGTGGAGCAGCTTCTCTGACCGAACGCTTAATATTAAAATGATTACTGATATCTTTGGCGCTGGAAATATCTCTGTAATTGCGGTACCTTTCGAACACAGCCCTAGGCCCCACTTGCATAAAGACGAAAAAACGATAATTTCTGATGATTTGGCTGCTCAAGGTGAAAACATAATATAAGACGACCAACCTAATAATTTAAGACCATTGTAGGCACTGAAAAGTGAACACCCACAGGGTAGTATTGAATTAAGCATTTTTTAGCCGGTGAACCGAGATTTGCACCTATGAAAAGTCCATGTTCACTTTGCGGCTTTCACCGTAAATTTTTGTAATTATTGTCAATCATTCGAAAAAGAAAGACTAGGTTGACTGTAGTCATGCCATAAATTAGATTTTATTTGGTTTATTTCCAAATCTAACGTCTTTTGAATTATTATTGAAAAAGTAGCATCCAGTAGGTTGACTCTGCACTTCCCACACATTATGGATTATTTTCGGCAGGAGTTACCCTTCTAAAAAAGCTCATCACGAACATGTATAGAAAGATAATTTTCTGAATCAAATCGTTCAAATAGGCTCTTAAAACTAGTCCCTAGTTCCCATTTGGAACCAATGCGATTTGATTACATTTGCGATGACTAAACTTCAGCAGCAGCCAGGTCGCGATGGGTTCATATTCTAACTTCGCTGCGCTAACTCGCCGGCCACCACCAAAAGACAATGTCCACTCAGCGCGGGTAGTAGAAAGATTTCTATTATTCTATTCTAATAGTTGCGTATGGTATATCTGAAGTCACTTGAAATAGCATAAAAACCTTTGGTCGGCGCGTCCTTTGTAATTTCATGACGTATCATAGGCGTGCGGTGATTTATTTAGAACGATAATAATAATGTTTTTATATCACAATAAATGGATTTTACTATCTTCTTATTTTTTTGATTTGGGATAAAAAATACTTATATTGGGAGTTTAATTTATGTTGACTGAAAGTTAAGAAATGGAAAAATTACAGAATTCCAACGTTTGACATAGGCAAATATTTACATAGCAGGTAGGTATATAAAAAGGTATATAAAGACTTACATTATAGGTATTTATATATCATCCTCGCCTTCGGAGCAGTCGCTAGAGTCATCTTGTAGAGGAATTACAACGGGATTTACAGGAGGCAAAACACAATATTCATTTTCTTTTTCAATAATATGCCTAGAACACTGCTTCCATAGGTCTGTGGCAGCAATATGAGATACTGCATCTCTTATTGTGGCCAATAGCGATTCACTTAATTGAGGGGTCTGATTATGTTTTCTAATTTTTTGTATTGAAAACCACACAGTTTTACAATACAGTGCAGTGAGTCTAAGCATTTGTAATTATAAAAATCTTAAGGATAATCTTTTAATTTATCCCGTATCATTTCCAACGTGGGCACCAAATTTTCTTTATAAAATCCGTATATTATACGACGAATATCTTCCTGAAAACCCACGTCTATTCTTTTTAATTTTTGCCCTATGCGCTTTCTGTGGAAGGAATGGTTGACTACATCTCCCCTTTTTATAACCCGATAAATGGTAGACCGACTGATTTTTGTCAGGATACAAATTCTGTTTAAAATTTGATTTTGCGAGGAATCTGGATTTTCGTTTTTCAAACAATCATACATATTTAGGATTACTCTTTGGGTCTGTTCCTCTAAATCTTTATGAAAGAATTCTGCCTGCACAGGTTCATCAACCATCTCCTGGTGGCTTGGAGCATTTTCCCAAGGTCTCCAAAGAGCCATATTTAGGACACACAAGAACAATCAACACAACAATTAAATCAACAAGTAAACTGAGTATTCAAAAGTCAAAAACACACAAACTAATAAAATCTATGAAAAAACACGGACAGACTAAAGAAAACACGTTTATTCACCGCTACACGGCACTGGCTAAACTGTTTCAATTTTCAGTAGCCACCTGCACTTTTTCGGAGCTCTGAAATACACGGTTTCTCATTGGCTATGTCCACGCATAGGCGTGCTTTACTCCACGTGGACCGGTGAAACTGCCTTCGATCTTATACGGGGGATATTTGCTGCGAAAATTGGCGATTTTTGCAGCAACAGAGCGTGTTAAATATAGATATATAAAACGCACCCGGTATTTCACAGTGTTTCAAGTGACTTCAGATAAACTATACATAAGTGGAATTACCAGTGATTGAAACTGATAAATACACTAACGCCAAACAATTGAGATATACTCTCCCATACCGTACCCCCCTTACCCGCAATCGTGTCCCCTCACCTACCTTTCTACCACTAAAAATTTCCCAAAAGTATGGGAGGAGTTTTACTTTCTCCGCCTCCGTTATATAAAATAATGTCCATATTCCATAAAGAACGCAGAAATTGAAGTACGTAATATTTGCGAAGTATTCCTTGTTAAATATTCGCTTGATTGATTGAGTCTCCTTCAGTACAAAATAAAAAAAATCGATCCCAGACCTTGAAGGTGGATTAAATCTTTTCAATGTGAAAATTAACATATTTACATTTATGTCGTTTTGGCGTGATTTCTTTATATGGGATTTCCTAAATAGGATCTACTTGAATAGGAATTTCTAAACAAATGGTCGAGCTGCTAAAAATTAATACATGCATACCGAAACATTAATTTAATAAAAGTCGTGGCATACTTTTCACATGCATTACTCAGTGCGAAATCAACTTACATGACGCTATTTCTTGGGCCTGACCAAACTATTACTCCTCACTCGTTACCAGTAACGACAACGCTTGTGGTGCCAGCGCACCGTCAGCGTGATGGTCAGCGCCTCCTTCTTTACCGGCATACATATTTTGCATTGAAAATATTTACCCGAAATTCTTAAGTCCAAACTTTTCTGTAAAGTATGTCTAAAAAAGGAAGTTTGAGCGATTTGTTTTAATTTTTTAGTCCTCACGCCGCCACCACTGGATCGATTTTCAATAACTATAAAGCTTTTTCATCCTTGGCAAGGAGTTACCTGAAAATTTAATCAAAATCCGAGGGTTACTTTCCAAGTTATAGTCACGCCAAGAACTAGCGGACTGATAGACCGACAGACCAACAAACAGACCGACGGAAATGAGTGACGTCCAAAAAACATACCTGATTTTCGAAACTTTTCGTGATTACACTTTACTTCCGGCACCAGTAGGCTTTGGAACTGAACATTGATGAAAGCAATTACATATGAGATATAGGGGTGACCTACTTATCACATATTTTCAGCGGACTGAATAACACTTGTATGACAACATTAACGTGGAGCATATTTTGTCCTTTATTTTAACGATTAATTTTTAAAAATCGTTCCATTCTATTTCAAGAAAATTAGAAAAATCTTTATTTAACTTAATTTGTTCAGATAGAAAACAAAAACACACGGAAATATCACTTTTTATTTCAATAAGTGTTCAAATGTTGCCCGTTATTGGTCAAACAATGATATAGGCAATGTTCAAATTCCTGACGAACATTTTCAAGAACATGTTGTGGGATATCATGGCAGCTTTCGATGATGCGGTGACGAAGTTCATCCAAACTTTCAGGTTGTGGAGTAAATATAATAGATTTCAAATGACCCCATAGAAAAAAGTCAAATGGCGTCAAATCAGGACATCTAGCAGGCCATTCTATAGGCCCTCTTCGCTCTATCCATTTACATGGAAACTCGACATCTAGCCATTGCGGAACCGGAAGAACATAGTGACGAGGAGCGCCGTTTTGCTGGAAATATATTTCAGCCTCATCAAGTATAGGGTGTCCATCCTCTTCGATTTGATTTTCAGTGATAAGCGAATTGATGGCATTTTCCAACATATGTAAATAAATGTATCCATTCTAATTTCCATAATTAAACAAAGGCCCAATCATTGTCCCTACATTAATTTTTTGGGGGTACTGGGAAGGACGTTCTACAAAAGCATGACGATTTTCATTGCTCCAATATCTGCAGTTATTCAAATACATTTAGATAAAATGTGTATTTATCACGGAAGCAGATATTCTTTACGTGAATGGTATTATCATCAATCACTGTAGTCATTTGTTCTCAAAACTCAACTCGCCTATCGAAATCATATTCGGTTAACTCTTGCAATATTTTCATTTTTAATGGATGGAATTTATGGAGTTTAGTAACTGGGTGTACAGAGCCTAATAAACTTCCAGTCTCAGCAACAATTTTGCGTAATGAAGTATTAGAATTTATTCCAAAGTGACCCAAACCTTCAACTTTAGCGGTTTCATCCAAAACTCTCCGATGATCACGTTTTTTATTTGCAACAGATTCAGTCTGAGTAAATTTAGTAACAAGGTCTACCTCTCGAATGCCAGGAACGAAGTGACGCCGGCAAGCCGCGTAACCCGCCGGCACACCCCGGCGGCTCCTTTGCGCGGCAAGGCCGGCGGCTTTGTATGCCGCCGGGTGCACGGAGGCTTAGCCGGCGGCCCTGCCGCCGGCACTGTGTGTAGCAGCCTTTAGACTTGCGTGCATTTAAAGGTAGCGACAATTTGCCATCCCAGTGGACAGTTACAGTATCTGGTACCTCGCTCTGGAAATCAAGCTTTATAGCTACTGCGCGTTCCTTTCGCTTTTCGGTACGAACTCATCATCCTTGGCAAGGAGTTACCTGAAAATTTCATCAAAATCCGAGCGTTACTTTCCAAGTTATAGTGACGCCAAGAACTAGCGAACTGACAGACCGACAGACCAACAAACAGACCGACGGAAATGAGTGACGTCCAAAGAACATACATGCTTTTCGAAACTTTTCATGATTACACTTTACCCTGCACCAGTAGACCTTGGAACTAAACATTGATGGAAGCAATTACATATGAAATATAGGGGTGACCTACTTATCACATATTTTCTGCAGACTGAATAACATTTATATGATATCTAACAGAGCTGCCTTATCCTTATTAGAACCTTCAAGCTGGGATCTTAGTAACGCTATTTTTGATGAATAGATTGCTCTAGCAACATCTTTGGTCAATGCATCTCGATAAAATTCTATCAGCTTGTTAGTCCCTGAAATAGTCAGGCATTATAGCCCTTCAGTATAAATCTGTATTTTCTCGAAATCCACACTTTTCCAGCTCTCGCGAAGCTTTTTAAACCTGGGAATGTCAGGGCTTATAGTTACTTGGTCGATCTTTGATTCAGACACGCCTTTTAACGCCGATTCGTAAACGTGATGGCAGCTAACAAAAATTAAACATTTCTTTATTAACTTGCTGTTCAAGAGTCACACAGGCACCGTTAATGCGACCCGTATGTGAAGCAGTAGGATCACAATAGAGAATCTGAACTCTATCTCCAAGATTGCCTGCTCTCTGCCTAAAGAGTTATCAAATTTGAGCACAGGGATAAGTTACTCTTTATTTTCATTCGTTATAACAGTCCGTAGACGTTGTCCTTTAGACTTGCGTGCATTTAAAGGTAGCGACAAGGACTTGCTTATAGGAAACTCATCAGTGTTATGTCGAAGTGCCTCAATGGTTGCTTCAATAATCAAAACAGCATTTCTCATACTTAACTGACACCTACCTAATGCTGCCATGGTAGTAAAGTTGTATCAAAACTTCTTCATGATACGACTGGTACCTTCCAAGTTATATAGAGGTGATAATGATTAGCGGACAGACAGACAGGCCGACGGAAATTGGTGTTTCGTTATGTACATGTCATGTAATATTCAAAAGCATAATATCTCATTTACGAAACTATTCGCAAATGTAATAAATCCTTGCAAATGGCCTGGGAAGTAAAGTGAACTTTACAGACGTTCAGAATTTTTAGTTTTCCGCTCATAAATCCACTGCCAATTAACTAATTTTCAAAACCTGGTAAAGCTTTTTTATCCTTGGCATGGCAGTCATCGTGTATCAAAACTGATCGAAATCTGATCATTACTTACCAAGACATAAGGACCAAAAATTACTGGGCACACGACAAACAGACCGATGGAAATTAGAGACATGGTTTTTAGTGAACATCTAAAAATATAATATCTGGGTTTAGAAATTCTTCTCAGTTGCAATTCTTCGAAAGCAGGATTCGTTATTCGACAGTAATTGTATATCGAGAAATATAATTGAATAATTTGGATATTCTACATTCGAAATTATAAATGCCCCAGCTCACAATACAAAGCATCGAGGTCACTAAATTCCAAGGACTAATCCATGCAAACATATTCGTGAAGATATATCTTCTTGTTTGTTTTACAGTATAAACAAACCAACTTGTATGGTTAACCCGACGAACATTAAAGTAAATGTACAGAACTGGATTCTCTGGTCCCAGCGATAATCTTTGTCTGCCGAGGAATTTTTAATTAACATGGCTTAAAAATGAGGCAACATTATGGACGCTCGGACGCATAACTCTTATTTTAAAAGCTCCATGACATTAAGTATTAAAATATCTGTAGAAGTATACCGTATAAAATGTTTCGAAGTTAAAGATGGACTCCACCATTAACGATTCTAGAGGACGTGAAATTACGTGTGATTATCTTTGATAGGCTTGGAAACATTACTGAGCAAGCCCATATCTCAGTACGATATTCGAAAAATCATCAAAAATACACAGTGTATCTTGAACATGGAGTGAAGATTTAAGGAGTGATTTTTAGGGATATTCTAAGAGTGTTTTGTCCTATGATGATTTTCGAAAAATCGACTCGTTCCGAAGATACAGGTCTAACAAAGTATCATGATCTCGTTCAGTTATGAGTGCCCAGCATTTTCTTATGTGTCAGAAACTGGAGCAGAAGCAAAATATTGAATTATCTCCAACACAGTTTCATATTTTGTTTCGATGACAGTATCGTAAAAACTATATCCCTCCTCGAAGCCTTCAAGTGCAGTCATAAAATTCGCAAAGCACTTTTGGTGTACAAACGAAAGGACCATTTCTGCCAAGGATAGTATCAACAATTATTGTATATTTTATATTTGTACGTTTGTACGAAATAAAGCCCATTTATTATTATTATTTGTTGGTTTACGAAACAACACATTTTGCATTAAAACTAATGATATCAACTACACAACCTGGTAGTTTGAAACGACGAATCAAGTAGCTGAATATAGATACATCGATTTCGTTTTTTTACCTTAGATGATTATCATTTGTTTAAAGTACAATTAAACTAGAAAGATAGTAACCGATACAATTGGTATAATGTCAAAAGCAACCTTTGTCTCGTTCGCTCAATAATAAATCACCTTTTTATATTGTTTCCCGTCAAATATTGATTAATAGTACGAACGTCGATGACACTGGCTGTATAAGTAGTATAATAGAAGCTTTTTAATGTTAATTCACTATGCAAAACCATATTGAAAACAGACATGTAAATGGTAGCATTTGAAATTGAAATTTGGTAATCCTGCTTTTTCGATACTATGGCCTGTAGATGGTATCTGCTTAATTCATTCTAATATATGGAATTGGTAAAAACCTTAATTTTTGTTGATTCTAGTTAACATTTTTATTCCATTTAAGTATGTATATTTAATTTTTGGTCATTGACTGGATGGTCACCATTGTTGCGGTATGGATAGAAAGATAGGACTTAGGACTAGGAGTTAACCCCTTACTAAATGTTGACACAAGCTTTAAACAAATTGAGTCTTCAAACAATAAAATAGTCGCTCTGAAACTCAGAAGCGTATGGCTACTGAAAGGTCACTGATACATACTCACTGAAACAAGAAGAAAAAGGTTTTCCACTTTTCGGGCTACGCAATCATTAGTTCGTCGAGCGAGACTCCTACAAAATGGGAATTTATTTGAACACTTATTGTAAAGCTATTTCTTTTGTTTTTGCCTAAATGTTAGCTATGTTGCAATAGAAATATGTATTTATGTAAAATTTACCAATTACTAAATTAGTTTTTTCGTTGCCATGGCTAATTATTCAACAATTCATTTAAATTCGCAGTACATTTCCTATCATGTGACAAATTTTTTAGTTTGACTTTATTCATAAATGGCACAATTTATCGATATTCAATGTTGATGTAGAAAACCCTAAATTTTCAAATTCTAAAATTGAATTTCAAAAATAGAATCACACAAAAATTTTAGGGCTAAAATAACCTGAGTCCGTCCCTGTTATATACGCTTCCAAACAAAACTGTCTAAAATTGTTAATATTTTTAAATCCAGCATAAAAAACTAGGCTAGAATATCAAATTTTATGTCTTTATCTCAACACGTTTCGGAAATATTAAGGAAAAACCATCTTCAGGGGAGTCCCTTTAAAGGACCGTAGCGTCCTTAGGGGACGTTTGTCGACCTATGTTTATATAAACTTTTCTTCGTATTTTAAGCTCTAGAAACCGCTGGTAGAATATTGCACACGTTCTTCGGGACACCCTATACTGGGTGACTTTGAAGTTGAGTCATTAATTTTCATATAATGATTGTAGAAGGAAGATAAACCAAAATATGTGTGTAAAAATAAAAAAAAATAAAAAAAAATGTTACCTTGTTTTATAAAGTATCCTCCCGACAAGTATTTCAGTGCGGACCTGTATTTGATCGTGCGGTCTTGGAGCACCGGCATGCCCTCCCCTGTGAGGTCTTAAGTCACCTGATTCACGAGCCCTTTGTACTACATTAACAAAGGCACGAGGGGTTGGTTGCACTCGATTGGGAAACCGATCCGCATAAATCCGTGATGCCGCGTAAATAAGAATCATGTCCACAAGTTCAGCATTTTCGTAAACATGTGCCATTTTTGATTTCGTTTGAGCCACGCAACAGACACCACTATTCATTCAATTATATCCGTTGCCGCCAAACACGAGCACATAATATTATTATCGAGACAGGGCGGTACTCAAACTACCAAAGGGCTATAACTGTGTTACTTTAATTTTACCAGAAAAATGGAAAAGGAAAAAAACATTTATTTTGATCAGATCTACTCACTGTTAAAATAAATGACTCAACTTCGAAGTCACCCTGTATACATACCCATGTATACTACTAGACCCTTAATCCGGCCCTGTTGCAAAATCCATTCCTAGCTGGTATGACTTGTGCATAAATTACCTCTTTGCTAAATTCTTCATCACAGTTTTTGAGATTTCGCGACTAATGAGCACGCATATGTTCGCTTTGATATTTATCTGCCCATAGCCCCCCTTATCCTGCCCAGCTCAGCAAAGTTTGTTAATAGCTAACACGTCTTACCCATGAACTGCCCCCCCTCTTCCAAATTTCATGTTTATGTCTACGAGATAAATATCTATAAACTTAACCTGAAAAGTGATAAGGTTCCTCAAAGGAATATCCACCCCATTCCTACCCCATCTTGAGGATATAATTTCTAGATCTCCTTGTTATAATCATTATTTTATATATGAAATAAAAGAAAAACATACTGCAGGGCATTTTTGTAACAACATATACAACTTTTTAACGTTTTTCGTCATTTGTTACCGTCACAGGACTCCCACCGCCATGTTCGTATTCAAAAGATGTTTCACCACACTTAACATCAGAACAACGGCATTTAACAGGGTCATAAGATACTGAACATCGTCCAATAATTGCGACAATATTTTGACCAATTTCGTGAGCCCCATATCCTTTTTTGCATTATTTTATTAAGACATCTGCTCAATAAAATACATTTCTATTGAAATTATTTATCATCACACATGATCCGAGAAACACATTGCGCCGGAGCTGTTTGACATATATACTTGATATCTTGTTGACACATTCAACAACATTCATCAAACAAGCTGTTTTTTTCCTTAAAAAAATAGTATATGAGATTGAAAATGCATCCCTACTTCATTAGTATGTTATAATTAACAACCCTGTCAACTCCCATCAGTTTAGAACTCACTCTAAATTACATGCTGGTCAAAGCAAAATCTGTTAGCAAAAGTAATTCAAAAAGCGACGGTGTGGCCCTCATTGGTCGGTCACTGTTTTAAATTTCAACTGTAGTGCCTCTCACCTGGAGGTAGCTGCTTATTTTGCTCTGGGGTCTCTTGATTTACAGCCTCCTTATTAATATTTTTTCGAGTGGAAAACGTCTTGACGTCTTTGAAGGATAGTCTGTCTGCTATCTGGCTGTATCTAATTTAGAACCTCAGGTAGAGAAGAATGACGGGATGTTTTTGGAATATGAGTGCCGTTAAAGCATTTTAGTTTGTAGTTATATTCTCCTTGATAAACTATTCGGAACGTGAATCCTGATGGTTCGCAAACAAATGTTATTAATATAAAAATGCACCTGTATGTTTTGTTAACGCTTAAATCTAGTTTCTCCATAGTACAAGCCGGGCCACTTCTGATTTGGCTAAATTTTTAATGCAAAAGCTATGAGGTAGGTTTACTCAATACTTCCTATGCATGCTCGAATTCTCGATTTTTCAAAAGTGTCTTCTCGTATAGTTCTACAATTGAAAATAAGTTTGGAACTCCGTGATGTAATGAGGACTGCCAAGTCTCAAAAATTTTGTGCCACCAGGAAGATCGTTTTCACTACGCTATAGAGTAAAAACCTACATATTATCATCGGAAACCTTCCTGAATCTTACCTTGAGGATCATCTGAATTTCTTGTTTTTCGTTTATAAATGCTGCTGTTTCACAGATTTCAAAAACACAACAGAACGACGGACAGACATGGCTTAGACCGACGAAAATGAATGTCATGTTTTCGATCCAAACATCGTAAGACTTCATCGTTACCCAGAATTCGGATTTTCTTATCGTATAATCCATAAGGGTCGGCCACTAACTTATTCTTTGAACAGATCACATTAGCAAGATGAAATCGTGGTGATAAAGTTGATGTATAAATAAGCGTAAGAGTAGCAGTTGAAAACATCAAAATGGTGGATTGGCGCCATATTGGAACTTTTTTATGCAGCGTTAGTTCCAGATGAGATCTTCATAATCATATACGTATAATATGAAGAAGTAACTTACCCGTCAAAATGATGGACGGGCAAGCTGCCAAAGTTGAGCGTACGCTGAACCGCTTATAACAATATCTTCAGTTAAAAGAAATTATCCAAATTTGTGAATTTTTCAAATGGATGTTCCAGATTTTATCACACATTCAGAAATAAAAGAATCAGATTGATATCACATACTATATATTGCGTTTATAAGCGATTGAATGTAGAAAAATGATCACATTTGATAACTCGCTAGTGCGGTATCATAAAAAATGTTTTCAAACTCTAGCGCTACATGACCCATCATACCATTTAAAATCCCCAAAATGTCTCCAAGCCACCATGATGAAATTTTCTGCTATGCTAAAACATAGTATTCATGTGCCCATTTAATTACCCGAAACGCTATTTTGAAAGATAGCAAATTTATACCCTGGAGCTATTAGGTACTGATTAGGAGCTCCAATCATCAATGATTCCTCTTTTTTTTTTAATTTGTCCATATATTTTGTGTATCAGATATGTGTTATTTGATATGTATTTTGAGAACAGTAAGAAAATATGTACCTTCTTGATTTAATTTTAAATTGTATATCAATAATATTTATGGTCCATATATTTTTATTCCTGGTGATAAGCCTTCTGTAGCACCTGAATGGAAAAATTGTTAAAGTTAGTGATGAAAACAAATTCACTTCATAAAGAAGTAATAGTTGTCGTTAACGACTCCAAGTTTACTAGAGCTACCACATTTTTCATAAGGATTATAATACAGGTATGTTTAATCGCATTTCCATAACACATAAATATACTCAGTGACATTAGCAGTGTTACACCCAGAAAAAATAATTCCTTCAACGGTGGTCGTACGTCAAGAATGAAACGATAAAATTCTCGCGAAATTTTATTGACAAGTAATAAAAAAAAAATTATGTGTTAGGCGACCCCGCAGCTGAATACACACCTGTATACGTCGAGGCATCGACAAAATGAGATGATCGATATCTGTTCGTGGTACCTCATCCTAAGCAACTCGAACTTCGTGGATTAGCCGCGGTAAAGTCTGTGGGATTTAAATCTGGTGAACGGGGTGGCCCATTAGTTAAGTATTGAGTTGTGATTTATGATAACCAGTTAGTGTTTGAATAATTTTCTTCATTAAAAATAAAATCCGTAAAATATTTTCTGCCAAAACTTTGAGGACATACGGTATAAAAATGCTTACACATTTTTCTGGTATTTGGCGTTGGCCTAGTACTGTGGGATACTTTCCTCACTCACCATCGCAGTCTCCTGTGAGACTACAGAAATGCTGGTAAAGACAGTCGCGTCATCAGTGAGACAACTTTCTTCTATCATAAAGAGTAATTCGAAATAGTAGTAGCATTTATAGAGCAGAAAGAACATAGAACAATATTAGAAAAAGTTCTTGAAGACATAGTTCCGAAAATGTCCCATTCACCATTATACGCTGCTGTTGAGCATCGATGAGCAAAAAACAATTCGAGTATTCTCAATATAACGCTGAGTTGAGGTGTTATTGCTCTCTTCTAGTATCCAATATACTACATACAATTTTGAATACCAAGCTTCAGTAGCTTCAGTATTTTTTCACAGTCGAACTGCACCGGTATTACGTATCTTGAAAGGTGACATCATGTCGATTTTTTTACATTATATTGGTTTTTTGTGACATTATGTAGGTTTTTCTACAAGATATTAACTTAGCTCTAGGTGATCGACATTTGTTGTCAACTCGTTTTGTAGTTGTACGTGTTGCCCAAACCTCATGATGCTTCAGTTATCAATATTTGTGATGTAAAATCTGCTTCAGAGAGGGCATTATTGCAGGTCCAAGCTTTGAGTTGTATACTATAGCTAGAAGGAAACGGCAGAGCATAGGCGCATAGTGAGGATTTGTTTGCTAATAATAATCAAATTCAAGCGAATAACCAAAATTTCTGTGTTATGTGCCGCGGTTATAATATGGTTCAAGATGACACACGGGTTGATGACGTCAGTTACACGAATCGCTTGAACGCGTTGGTTTTAACTGCGGTTTTGTTGCATGTTGTTTATTTTAGGCAAGCGCGTATGTAATCTTTGATTATTTTTATTATCACTTAATAATCGGTGCTTTTTCGTCTACAACGGTGTATGGAAAGTTTAAATAAGAAATCTTTCATAATATTCATGAGAGAAATGTATTTTTCTCAGAAAAAATGTTTAATGGTGGAACCATGGTTTTGTAGCTATGATAACTTTCAATTCTCTAAAGTTTTCCGCATGTCAAAGAAAACATTTTTATTGATATAGCAGAAATGATGAAAAAGCGATGAAAAAAGATATTAGCAAACCGTATACAGGTGGACATCATCCAGTGAGTTTATATGGCCATATTTTAATAATCTTGTGGTATATGGCTACACAGGATACTTTGTTAAGTATAGGAACTAGATTTAAAGTGTTCCCAACAACAGTAATGAGTATAACTAATAAGGTGCTCCACTTTATGCTAACACCGAAGTCAGCCTGTATCAAGTCTCCCAAAATGAAGCTGAAGTACAATAACAAATCCAATACCCGGCAAAATTCTAACTTGTCACATTTCAAATAATAACCAGAAATATAAAGCTACTCCTGAGTTGGGTAAATACCACAATTTTGCGGTGATAACTATGACATATAACAGCTGATTCATGACGTCACGGATCTTATAACCAAACTGATAACCACACTCGCTTCAACGGATCGGTAAATACCAACCCAAAATGGTAAATACCATTTTTATTTGGTTATCCGCTTGAATTTGATTATTATGTGTTGATGATAATTCCATTGGTTTCTTGTCTCAAATACACTTACTTGAGGTTCAATGCTAGAAATTAGTTGCGCAACCACTTTTTCTTATTCATTCTGGAAATTAAATATGCAAATTTGCTGAATTTTAAAAAATGAGAGAGATAAGAAAATAAAATGCGTGGTTGGTGAGGTAACAGGTGAGAAAATATGCTACAGACAATAATATTTATGAAAGTTCCAGTCATTTAAATTTTATAGAAACTTATATTGCGATGGCAATAGAAATTACTAATCAGCGCCTAGATATGAGGCATTGCGAAAATCTTTGATGTGTGATGCATCATCCCTACTTTTTCTGAACACAAAAAACGGGAAAAATCTCAATTTATAATGTTGAACATAACCTGTCTTCAGAAAGGGCAACATATAAATAACCAGTCAGGCACAGCTAAGAGATATAGTTCATTGGCAGCATATTCAGTGATAATTTTCTCACACAGCAAATATTATTTTATAAGCATGCAGACCGATACACATAATCATCCACATGCGACCTTGCTACTCAACCAACTTTCTTCCATATATTCAGCTTCAGACACAATACAGACTACTCGGCTTCACAAAACATATACTTGCTGTCTACAACCAACAATGCGCGTAGTTGAGCCATTCATTCATAGACGGACGCTCACAACGATCATAGCAAGCAAACGTGGAATGAACTGTTTGCATCCTAAAAACTACGTAGACTGCAAGATGACATTTTATTGTTTTCTTTTACGTTTTATAGGTTTTTTACATAATAGCCGTGCGGATATATTTTTTTATGTGGATTATATCTTAAATATTCAACCCATATTTTCTACAAGACGCGTAGCTTGACAAACATTTTCTAACCGTTAAAATTTATGTAATGCTTATGTACATTACCTAAAATTATGGTTTAGAAAAGTCAGTCCGGTGAAAAAAACCTTTTTTACCTTCTGTAGTATTAAAATATCTCAGTGTCTACTCCAAGGTGTAGTTAGAGCTGCATTTTTTTGAACGCCTATGCTATCAGTACTCCATGTATATATATATATATATATATATATTTCAGTCTTCCACATCGAGGATATACTATTTTTAACTTTATGACCTTCACTTACACAAACATTTCATATTTGGACCTAGTTCCAGCAGTATTTTACCATTGCCATTGTTTTTTATTCACATCCATGAAGAGTTTATTTTATCGTGATTAATTTGAAAGAAATAAAAAGACAAGAAATTAAGCATGTAAGCGGCAAAAATTCAAGTGTAGGTTCTATTTTGTCCTTTGATAATTCCCGAAAACTGTTCTGTTTCGCAGATACAAAGTAAATAAAACCTTATATTATGTTACTATATATAACTATACTATAACATTGATATCTTAAATCTTTACTTTGAATATGATTTGCTAAAAGAATGATTTGTAACATGACCATTTGACTGTGAGGCTTTTGTTACTAGTGTCTATAGCAACATGCATACCTTCAAATTCTAAAAGGGTTGAATTGAAATTAAGCTAAGGAATTTAGGTCTAATATTGGTTCTAGTATCTTGAACCTTGCAACTAAACCTGCAGAAAATAATTATGAAGAAACCTGCTGTACTTTCATATACCATGTGTCACGATCTGAAGGAGGTAACGTTCCATTACAGAGTCCATTAAATTTCTTCTCTTGGGCATATACACCGAACAGAGTGCACTATACATCACTGTATAATGACAATATCATAATGCGAATCATACCAGGTAATTTAAGAGCCGACAAGCCGCTCCGCAAGATCCGAAGAGGTGAAAGGAGATTGGCTGCATTGCTGCTGAACCAAATTAGTTTTCGAGAAATAAAGGTTGATATGGGCCTGAAGGAAATAGCACTCCACTCACTGATTCTAGATTCACATTGTATAGACAGTAGTCCAATAAATTGTGAAAGTAATCTTTGAATATTGGGTATGTAAACGTGGTACAAAAAAAAACACCATCATAGTGCCAAAGAGAATGACAGAACATGTTTTGTTTCCATATGCATCGATTCCCAAATTCATATGGAGGTTCTTAGAGGCTAAACCATAGTAAAAATTCTTGACGATTAAGTATCCCTCTAATAACTCGAATAATAACCTGCCAAAATGAAGGTTTTCACCGTCATGAATTTATTTCTTTTAGTCTTAAAGGTGGTCAGAAAGGTAAAAACAATCTTACAGAAGTTAGCTAAACACGTGTCGGGGCAAGTGCGAGTGCGAGTAGTCAACACACAACTTACAAGATGTAACGCATGACCCTAGCACCGCTACCATAACCATTGGTAAAATGCAATCCCCATTTAAAATTATGAAAATGATGACAATGAGCCAAACATGCCTTAGTAAAGTGTTGAAGTTTAGTTTTCAAAATCGTGTCTCTCCACAGCATAATCTGTTTTCATAATTCAACATGAAAATAAGAAACTGGAAGGGTAACGAGTACGATTGCATCGTATTTTTCAGCATAGTATCTAAAGGCAGATAGTTACAGCCTAGACCTTTTTTGCTAGTACTGTTCCACTATTTTTTTAATTTATAGCGATGATTATTAAGGAAAAAGGTACTTTATATACCATGGTGGCCCTTCCATTGCTTCTGAACAAAAAAATTTAAAGCCAACCATTTATTATAAAGGTCGTTTCAGACCTTTCAACTCCTGATAGTGCACACCATTTGGGGCACGTCAAACTACATATACCTTATTACAACGAACCGTTTTTGAGTTACGTACAATATTGTAAATTCCTAGAAAAGATCCAAAATCATGTAACAAATCATCGCCTGTTGAGTAACAAAGATAAACTCTTTACTTTAGCTATTTTTCTATACCTCTTGATGTAGCTACAAGCTACAAGCATAGGACAAAAACCTGGAACAGAATTTTGAACCAGTTAACTGTAACCAAATGAGCTGCACGTATTGGGTTTTGCGTGACAATAAAAAAATAATTGACTGACGCTATTTTGAATTCAATATGGCGGGTGCTACTAACTGGCGATTCAGTTTTTTCACAGTAACCCCTATGATATGTGCATCAAATGAAAGGGGTTGAAGAGAGAAACACAATGAACAAAGTGGCAAAATGGCGAATTAATTTTATTACAGTCACTTCTACGATATAGGTATCAACACCGCCAATATAGGCTTCTCTCTTCTGTTTATCCCTCCGTACTATGTCGGATCTAGGAGCACTTCGATAGGTTCTAATACTGATCTTTCATAGTAGATAGTGTATCGGTTTGTTTGTATTACTGCATGTGGTTCATATTTGTAATATGGTGTCTTTGGCGTGCTATGTTTCAGTCCTAAGCTGTGTCACATATCCTGAAGGGTCACGGCAGCTACTTGGTTGTGGCGATATGAATAATCATTCTGGGTCAGTGAGCTGCATATCGTCTGTCACAGTTGGGACATTGACAATATGTTTTACGTATTTTTTTGTACGCAGAACTTGGTCCTGTAAGGCCATGATAAAGCCTCCCGTCCTCTGAAAGAACTTCCCACTTCTCAACCATGCGTTCGACGCTTTTTCCTTGACATGAGGATTATCGAGATCTTAGGCAGCAGCGGTGGCCGCAGTGGCAGACGCTTCGCCTCCTAAAAGTCTCCGTGCGCTGCAACGGTTCGAATCCCGACCCAAGAGAATTTTTTCTCTTGGCTATGGATGTTGTGATTATCCGTAGGTGGTAGACGGTCTCTGACTGTCGTACGCGGAGGTACCACCCAGCGGATCTCGTAGGCGGGGCCAGAATGTATACATGCTGCATACATACGTGTTTCCTGGCTAGAGTCCGTGTGGCGCCCCCCCTTTTTTTCCTGTTTCCCCCTCTAGCCCCACGCTACCCTATGGGTGTTTAGGCCTTCGGGGCAGCTGGAGCATAAAAAATGCAGGTGTCTCCCGTGAAGGGCTTTGGTGCGCCATTCTTGATGCTCTCTTCGATGCTGAGCATCCCCTCATTGGCTTGCTCATCTTGCTTAGACAGATTCAACGGTGCATAAGATCTGCCAGGCACACACTCTGATTGATGTAGAGAAGACTTTTGGTTTCTTTGATGGAAATATTTTCTCAGTAGCTTAATTTGCCTATTGTGCATATTTTTGATGTCTACAGGTTCTATTCCCCCTTCCTCCTTGGTAATGAAATGCTTAGGGTGCTAGATATTATTATTATTACTTTAATATAGTTATAATTATTATTATTTTTGTTATTATTATTACTACTATTGTTATTATTGTGCTTAGAGTGTAATTTAGTGAAGGTAGTTGATTTCATGAGGCAATGTATAGTGTATAATTTCAAGACCTATTATAATCAGTTATCAAACATTGTTGACAAACAATATTACTCTAGAGATCAAAAGAAATTAGGGTATCGTGTACGGTCACGATCATTGCTGTAATCTGACAATATTTTTTCCATGAAAAACACAAATCGTATCGACAAAACTTATGTCTCTTTGATGCCTTTGATCTACATGGAGAATTGTACTAGAAGTTGTTTCGAAGGTGTGGGAAGTATAAAGTCAATATCCACTTGAGGCCATTTTTTCCTACAAGGTATCTTCGGTGAATGCATGCAACTCGGAAGGGCGTATATCCATTTCAGAAATTGTCCCAATAAATAATTTATGATCCCAAAACGAAAACCTGAAATTTTCCACCCAGCTAACGCCTAATGCCTTGTTTTCATACCAGTTCCTGACTTGCAGCACAATTAGTTAACCACGAACCTGCAATTAACCACTGACAGTTGATCACTTTTGGCGCCACCTTTGTTAGCTTCCCATCGACTGTGCTCTGTTCAGGAGGATTTACATTTTATCTTCCATGGCTTGCTTTTTTAAATGAACTGTGGGCCCTTAAGTTCACAACGGGGGCTTGAACGGACAATGAAGCAGGTAAAAGGTATACATTGTTTTGAACCTTCCAGCAAACACCGAAAAGGGGCTGAATTGAATTATTTTTCATTGGGAGGATTTTTAAAATCTTGAGCTATGTATGCATCGAAGCAGAATTCAGTGGTGGTCGGCTTTTTTTTAATTTAGTTCAGTTGTGTGTACGGTTATTTAGGTTTGTATATAGGGTATTTCCTAACTACGGTGCGAAACTTCAGAGGGTGACTCCTTAGGTTGTTTTACGAAAAAAAGTCACTATGAAAATATATCAGGATATATATCTCTGAGTTATAAAGTTTTTTAGGAACTGATGATAGTACTTTTTGGTACTCTTCATAACAAGCTACGTTTTAAAAAAAAATATTAAAATCACTCATTCTAAAAATGATCCATGACAACATATTTGAATGTTTATTTTCATACTGCACAAGATATGAAGAAAACACAAAAAGCCAAAAGGTTGTATTTTTTGCAGCTTAATTTAAAAAAATGAAAACTATAAAAAAGTCGTTGACGTTCTTTTTTCTCAATAACATGGCTGTTCTTTTCACTGGACCTTCTAGTTTTAATCTAGTTAGACCTACATAAGGGCCTTATTCCTTCAAATAATTGCACCAAACTTCAACTAAACCTTTTTAAGAATACTTATACTTTATAAATACAGTTTTTTAACTTTAACGCCCTAGATCTGCATATGTTCGTATGTACTTTCGAATCACCCTCTGAAGTTTCGTACCGTAGTTAGGAAATTCTGTGTATAACAGCTGATTGATCTCATTAAACTGAGCCAAAAAGTTCTATATTAAGGGGCATAATCTGTATTGGTTACAACCAACTGAATTATTTCAATGGCGCCACTAGCAAATTTTAACCAACTATTTAGAATTTTAACAGAACACTACTGGTTTGTTTGTGGGTATGATCGACGGATTTTTTTGTTGATAAGCAATTTCGAAATATGTAGCTATAAAAACCAACCGAATATGAAACTTACAAATTAAACTAGAAGGTGTGAAATGCTCGTAGAACTCTCTGGTTTTATTCATCTGGGCTCATGCAAAAGAACAGAACTCGCATATGTTGATCCGAAAGAAGTTAAGCGTACTCCAGTATTTGTGTGGTAAATATTATTGAATCAAGAACACTTGTTTTTCTAGTCTCCTGATGAATAAATCTAGAGTGATCCATGGGTATTGCCATATTTCTGTTTGTTTCTGGGAGTTTCACTATTTAGCAAATTTTTCTAGTTGTAAACTTTTAAATTACCTATTTCAGTGGCGTGCCTAGCTAAGCATCGAAATGTCATGTAAAAAATTGATAATTATTTCATATATAAACCAACACATATTTAGTCCCATTGTGTCTACCGTCGATTCACAGAGTTTCATGTATATTACTCAAAACTTGAACACCATGACCTCAGTAACGATTAATATGTACTAAAATAAACTTCGTGATTGAAAAGAACAAAGATAATTTATGGCCTTGACAATGTGATTCTGCCTTTATGGTGCAGTTATTTCACCAATGTCTCTTGAACGCGTTAATACTAAATCAATATTTATATTTAAATTATGTAACAAGCAGTTCATATGGTGAAACTGTTCCGGTTGAGACTACGGGTAAGGTTTGCATTTAAGTCAAGGGTGCCTGAAGTTGTGTGGGAACTGCAACATTGCTTGTATCTCTTCAATTACTACTGTAACCAGTTATCACGCAACTTGGGAACACTAGTATGTTGTGAATTTCAAAGTATTCTTCGAAATTCAAACGCCTCCGTGGTATTTTGCTTTTCATAGAAAGGCTTAATATCCTCGTAATGCTCTTAAAGCCAAAGCAAATTGACTGCTTAAAATTAAGAATAATAGAGTGCTTCAGTAATCTTCAGACGTTTCTCAGGTGATATTTTGTTTCTTTTTCACATTCCTATGCAGTGTGTTACTACATAGTTCGAACCACAGCTGACATAACAATCAACCATGAAACTTTCGCGTCAATGTCAAGAGCGGAGAAAATTGCATGGAAATTCGCAACGATGGAAGAGGCTTTAGTGTTCCGTATTCCGCAGTCCTAGCCGGAGTTGCCGCATACCATGTCAGCGGCCGCAGATCTTCGCAATCGTAAAAATTAGAATACCATATTATAGAGTACGTGGTTGTATGAACCAATAACAAAAAGGAGTATCATTGTTCAAAAAGAAGCGACACGATTTATGATTTGCCATTTATTTATGAAAAAACATCAATATAAATTTGTAACGGCGGAAGGCTATCAGTATTCCCAATGAACGGAAAAATATTTACTTTTGCTGCTACGGTATTCTCAACAAACTACATTTTAAATTTAAACACTATTAGAAACACCAGGCAAACACAACATTCACTTAATCACAAAATCTCCGTGTCTTTGCCGCAGACAAAAACGAGAGCAAACCATCAGCAAAGTGACAACCAACGCAATCTAACCTGATACTTCTGGTAACGACTTTTCTACTAGGATCCTGCTACACAGAGGGTGAATTTTTGAATGTGTAGTCGGTCGATGGTTCCAATATTTTGAATACCTAAAAACGTTAGCTACAAAAATTGAAGGCAACTATATCCCTTACTTGGGAAATATGCCGCTCTCCATAGGGCGATTCATATCTACGTGACAATACAAACATATATTTTTTAAATGGAGTTTTCTACTACACTACACATTAAAAATTACAAACCCTCCGTGTATGTAGAAGCATCCTATTTGAGGTTGTTGTCACAAGTGTCTGGTTAGATTATTTTAGTTGGCTGACACTTTGCTGGTGGGTTGCTCCCGTTTTGTTCCGCTACAAATACATGGAACTTCTTGGGATTCATTGAGTGTTATATTTGCCTGGTGTTTTTAATAGTGTTTACATTGAAAATGCAACAGATTGAGAATATGGAAGCAGCGAATAATGCAAAACAAAAGTAAATATTTTTCTGTTTATTGTAAATACTTGTGGTCTTCAACAATTACAAATTTATTGTAGATCTCTTTCTGGAATAAATTTTCACCAATTCTTTTTGGAATAGATTCATCTTTATTATTAGTTCAGAACTACACTGAATCATAATTATCGGTATCTTAAAATTCTTACGATTGAGGCCGCTGGCATGGTACGCGCCGACACCGTCCAGGACTGTTGAAATAAAACCACTTTCATCGTTGTACTAGGAGAATTTACATGCGATTTTCTCCTCAGAAATGACAGTCGTTTTTAGCATTGCCAGGAGAGTTTTATAGCCGATTGTTATCTAAGATGTGGTTTGGATGGACCTGCACCGCGCAAAACCAGCAAATTTCAGGACCATCTGCAGTTACCATTCTCTCTCTCGGACCTGCTTTGGATCGTCAGCACCAGTTCAAAAACGTTCGGAAGTATTCGCATCCCTGAAAGACATTCGGTGAAACGCATTAGGCTTCAGGTCCAAACGTGGTTACTGTTTCTGATTAGTAGCTACAAAATAGTTGCCATGCAGTTGACAGACAGTGGTCAGTAGGTCAAATCATAAAAATGTCAAAGATGTAAGTTGACATTTGAGATTAGAAAATTCACCTACAAAAAAAGAAACATAACCTAACAACACAATTGACTTGTCATTGACAGCAGACTAGAAATGTAAAGTAGTACACACAGGTATTTTACCGAAGAAATTAAAGAGGCCATAAAGGCGTCCTACAATTGTAGGGACGACTGTCTATACGGCCCTTAGACAGAGAAATTCTTCGACGTAACTCAACTGACTAAGTACCACTCAAGTGTGAAGTGGATCTTGGGCAACAAAGTCATGGAAATTAAGGCTCAGCTTGACTTAAAGTTGCCCTTAGCGAAGTGGTGCACCCGGGAATTTACCTAAGGATCTTTGTACCTATTTCCGTTATGGCGTTAGGTTACGTGACTATAAACGCACGATGGTAATGCTCGTATCTGCAATAGTTGCTAATCTATCCTAGAGAGGTGTTTGTACTAAAGTCACGTACTCACTGTGACAGCTTCGCATCTTCAGAGCGTTACCACTAAAATACAACCAAAGCAATAGAGAGTATCTCAACGGTGTGTGTTTCGGTGAAACGGGAGGTAGCACTAGACTCACATGTCCAGTCATGTTGCTAGGTGGGCAACGATTGTAATCATTCCAAAATATGCTACCATCATGCCGATTTCTAAATCAGTTCATAGATGTTCTGCACGAATAAAAGCAGCAGTTTCCTCGGAACCCTGCTGAATATATTCGAGGTTTTATGGGCGTGCGCCATCAATATTAATCAGTAAAACTTTCAACGGTTGTATACTAATTCGCGGACTGATCTCGGATCCCGTATCTGCGTTTGCCCATTAGATTTACTTGCTTCTCCATATTCGGCGTGCGCGTTGTGTCGGATCATTCTTGTGATTATTCCAAATTGCATTGTGATTTAAATTTAACAACTGATGAATGTTTACTATGCTATGATTATGTTATTATGTCCATTTCTAACTTCCCTTTCTCATGATTTTGGAAGGCTTACTTTTCTTGATACTTGATTTTTTGGGTCTTCGTTATTGCGAAAGTGTACATACAAGACCCGCAATGGACCTGAAAATCCACTAAACAAGGCACTTTGCATGGATTGAGTACAGTACAACCTCGTTAATCCGAATAGATTCGGACCACCGAGCATTCGGATTATCAAATTTTCGGATTATCGTGAAACTAGTGAAAATAATAAATTTAGACACAAGTATTAAAAAATAAACTTTATTCTTTTCAAAAAAAAAAAAAAAATTAACAAACCAAGGACAGTGGTCAGTTAAATACTGCACGTAAAACAAAATTAAACTTTCTCCTTCAAAAAAACTTAAATTAACATTCATATGTATTTATATGAGTACAGTACATACTCGTACATAATTATGTATAGGTACATAAATCTATTGGGTAAAGAAATCAGTTATTACAGTTTGCTTATGCGCCTTAAAGCGTAAATTCACTGCTTTTTCCTGTAACTGGCGAAGAATTAGCAGTTCTGGACCGCTTACACTGTTCTCTGTCGCCCACTCTATGCAAGTAGTAAAACATCGCACGGCTTCACCGTGACTCACAACTGCTAAATTTTCATAATCTTCAGCGTCTTCAGGGGTGTCATCGTTGTTGCCGCTTAATGCAATGTTTACCAAATCTTCATCAGAAAATGTTATTTGCTCATTTTCAGCTGCGTCGCCCAAGGCCCATGTTCTAACTTCATTCGCTGCAAGATCCGGTCCTGATGAGATGACATTCATCAGAACCGTCATTTCTTCAAATTCTCGCTCATCTGATATCGCTCTTCTCCTTAGTTCTGCTAATGGCATCAAGTCTTCTTCGTCATCGTATTCATCGCCCAAATTTTCATGGATATTTAAAGGCCAAAGCTTTTTCCATGATTTTTTTATTAATTCAGTGCTGACGTTCTCCCACGACGTGTGGAGATTAAAAATTGCATTTTTTAAATTGAAACTTTTTAATGCTTCTGCAGGTTCGGTATCATCAACAATTAAATGAAGAAGAAGCTGCTTCCTGTAGTGCATTTTAATAGCTTGAATGACATGTTGATCCATCGGCTGCAACAATGGGGTACAATTTGGTGGCAAATATAAGACACAGACTAGACCATCTCTGCTCCGCAGTTATTTTTGTTCGGGATGGCTAGGTGCATTGTCCAGCAGCAAAAGAGCACGAGGAGGTAAACCGATTTGCTTTAAATGAGCTTGCACTGAGGGAACGAACTCTTCATGGAACCATTGCTTGAAAAGTTCTTGATTCATCCAAGCAGATCTCTGATTTTTGTAAATCACGGGCAACTTATTTCGACAGTTTTTAAATACTCTAGGATTGGCAGCTTTTCCAATTGTGAACAGCTTTAATTTGTGAGATCCGGATGCATTTGCACATGGCATGAAAGTAAGCCGATCCTTGCTTATCTTTCGTCCCGGAGCTGAGTCTTCGTCTTTATGTACTAATGTCTTATTGGGTAGCGCCCGCCAAAATAGCCCACTTTCATCGGCATTATACACTTGTTCCGGACCCAACTTCATTTCCCGCACTTTATTTAGAAATAGTTTTTGAAATGGATCAACTGCTGCAAAATTGCTCGAAAGTTTTTCTCCCGTAACGGTTAACTGACGAATTTTAAACCGCTTTTTAAAATTATCCAACCAACCAGAACTTGCCGCAAAGTCGTCCCGTCCCGTAATTTCTTCGTAAAAAAATTTCGCCTTTTCTTGCAGGATTTCGCCCGAAATGTTCACATTTTTGGTCCTCTGCTGCAGGAACCACGTGTACAACGCCGTCTCTACATTGGGGTGCTTGGCCGTCTTCAAAGTCAGATGTGTTGTTTGTTGTTGATGAGAATTCATGTATTCAGCAATTTGGGTCTTCTTTTTCTTTATATCTGTGATGGTTGACCTCCCAACTCCATATTCTGCGACGAGCTGCACTGGACTTCGTCCGTTGTCTAATTTCTGAATTATCTCATATTTCTGCGCAAGGCTAAGTGTCTTGTGTTTCCTCTTAGACATGGTGCACGAATTATAACTATATTTCAAACGCGTATTAACTCTAGGCACTAAGAACGCACCGCACTCGAAACTAACAGCCTATGTACTGAGAAGTTCGACAGGCTATGACACGATTTTTCGGATTATCAAGGTATGACGCAATACGATTTCGGATTGTCGAGGAACGAAATTATTTCGGACTATCGCGATTTCGGATTAGCATGTATTCGGATTATCGAGGTTGTACTGTATCTATCAATAGCTTCTACTTAAGAAGTGGTGCTCAAGTGGCATGGAATGAGGGACCGGACTACAAGGTGTGCTTCTATTTTGCTGTATTCATAGTGGTTGAAACAGTGTTTTTGCGGTATAGTGGTATTTTTTAGATATCCATACTATGAATTGGTACCTACCTGATGACATAGAATTTGATAATATAGATACTAGATTATAAAAATTATAAAAACTGCAGAATAATAACTGGAATCACTTTAAATACAGCAAAATAGATAATATCGTAAATTTGGCCCTGCGAGATATGCAACCTCCGGTAGCAGGGATTCTCAGGTGGCACTACTGTTCAAAAGCGTGATATTAGTCACTACTTCCGCTATAATAAGTTTCATTCCGATGCAACAAAGTGGAACGGTCGTATTTCCAGATATCCTGGGAAATGTTTCAATGTGGACAATTTGTTTAGGTGCAGTTCAGCGAGCAATGGCTGGACACATAGATAGTATCGGCAGCAAATTAAAGCTGAAAAGTGTCCTAAAAACTGCTAGAAGCGACTGAATACATCAAATATAGAAAATTACGAAATTGCACCCGCAAGATATTGATCCCTCGTGGAAAGCCGCTTGGGCACCACATTTTAAATCTGAGGCATCGATGAATACTCACTTCATGCTAAGTCCCAATCCGGCAAAAAGTGCAGTGCGTACTGTTATGACTTTTGTTCGCGCTAATGTTTGTGTTTCAAAAGAAATACATGCTGGCGAGACATCATAAAAGATAATTCTCTACGTACCGTTCTTTTGAGCGGTTAATTTTTTGACGGTGCTTTGAAGTAATCAGAAACTAGACAAGTATGGGAAAAGAAAACACATTAGATATTTTTTAAGCGGCTCAGCAAGGATTCGATATTTCTCTGTTTTGGTTCCCACACTACTGACGAGAAAGTATTGCAATCGCCAAACATTTTGAAAACGAGACATTTTGATTTTTGTGTGCTATGTAACATATACATACATGAAGAAAAACTATCACTCATTTCCGTCGGTCTGCTTATCTGTCCGCTAATCCGTGACTCGTCTACAACTTGTAAAGGGCTGCTCGGATTTGGATGAATCTTCACGCAAGATTGCTACTATGCGAAGTAAGAAAAAGCTATGTAGTTTTTGAAAATCGGTCGGTTCAATAATACTAAAAGGACCGCCGGCTATTATGTAAAAAACCTTAAAAAGTCAAAAAACCAAGAAATGTCATCTTGCAGGCTAGGTAGTTTTTAGTGTGCAAATAGTTCATTCCACGTTTACTTGCTATGATCGCTGTTCGCTGATTTTTAAGCAACAAAAGCTACAAAACAAGTTCACAACAGGTATGCAACAGCTTGTGCTGAGTTAACATTTTGTAGAAAAACCTACGAAATGTCAAAAAAAAAAACTATGAAATGCCAAAAACCGACGTAATGTCAATTTTCAAGAAAGATAATACCAATAAATATGCAAATTTTAAATGTATGATCGTGTTTGACTAATTTGATCCACTTTTTGTTATACATGTTCGTAGCCAGATTTTTTCTTAGGAGGGTTAATTTGTGCCCACCATCATCCTTATGAACTGATAACACCGTCTCGGAAGAATGGAATCGACCTACTTGACGCCATTTTTTGCTCATCACCTACGCCATTACACAGCTTTCCCTAATATGACCCCATAACGTAATTACAGCCCGACTTCGTCAAAATTTTCATGGAACATCAAAAGGATTTGCTACGTGGAATTTAAAAATGTTGAATGATGCTGAAGTTTTTGACCATTTTGAATGTTTTTTGTTGTAGTTCTAAAAACTGGAATTTTCCAAACTTCTTATCTCCATTCATGATCAAGACAAGTGTTATTGTAAACTAAAAATTCCAAATTTCAGATAATAAACTTTGCATGAATGTGTACATCAGAAAAACCATTTCAGGTATTTCCGACGGTTTATAGGTCTGTCTGCTTGTTGGAATCCTTGTAACCGCATAATCTCAAAAATGACGGTATCGATTTGGGTAAGCCCCAAGAATTGCCTGTGGGCCTGCACTTGAGCTCACTAAAAACATGTTGTCTAACGAGAAACACTAAAAGAAAAAGGGACAGATGTATTTAGCAAGCGTTCTAGCCGATCTTCTATTGTTAACATGAAGAATTTAAAGAAGTAATTAGTAAGCGTAACGATAAAAGCCGGATAAATCCTCCCTATCCAATTTGGAACTATGTACGACAGCCACAAAAGCTGATTCACAACTTCCATATCCGTTTTCCAGATTAAAACGTCCTAATTTCTGTGTTGCTGAGCCGGAACATCGCAGAAGCTTTAATGTCTATCCGTCCCTCCGATAACAGCAGGAAAAGGCTAATGGACCAATCATGTAAAAATGGTTGCTTTCCATTTAAATATTTGAACTAGATTTCACAGTTTTAGATATAAAAGCGTCATATCGGTCAACAGACTGGTTGTAGATGTGGCTCTTAGATGTTGATCTATCAATCACCATAAAATTACTTGACATTTTGTTTTGTGTAGACGATCCTCTTTTGATGATATCTGATGACTTTACTTATATAAGTACAAACCGATAGTATTTCAGACACAATACTAAGCTATATGGATTGTTTCTCTTCTTATATAAGTAAAATATTGTAAGAGCTGAACATTTTGTTTTCGAAATTTTTCGGCTTCATAAGGTCCTTTTTCGTTTATGCTAATAACTGAAATCTTAAGATGATCGAATATATGAAATTGTTCAAATAAATATGCCAGAAGATACTTAATATTCATCACCATTCTTATTTAAATACTGGATTATTCACTAAAAACGTGAAGATAGTAATTTTGGCGTTTTGTTCAAAATTCGCACATTTTTCAACTTAGCTTGATATTTTATATGAGCGCATGGTCACAGAATCTCCTATTTCAAATATACAGTAGCTTTCAAATACCCCACACAACGTATTTCTTGAACGGGTCAAGTTAGCAAGCTGAAATTCCGGGTGATGAAATTATTGCACTTTATTTTAGCGTAAACGTGACAGCTGACAATACTAAGTTGGGGGTAGGACTCCATCTTAGAGCATTTATTTTAATGGAATTGGGGGTCATGTGATTTCGGGCTATGAAAGTTAAGCGTTATCATACATCAAATTGCTTGAAATTCAACAACCAATCACCAAAACGCTTAATATGTTATACTAATTTTTTTTTGAGGAAGACCTATCCGGAGCTTTACTAGCATTAAAAAATAATATCAAAATCTATTAATTTTTCTGACGCTGTTTCGACTATTTTATTGCACATATACATAGACAGATCTTCTCAAAACAAAATTGATACAACATACTATAGCGTTTTTATAATTAGTTGTTGCATTATAAGCGATTTAATGTCCAAAACCGCTTAAATTTCGCTATTCGCTAGGTTGGAAGATAGTGATTTTATACTCTACAGTTATAAAGTGCACATAAAAAGATTTAAAATAAAGTATCACGTAACTTCACATTCTGTTTGAAATAATTCTCCAAGATGGCGCCGAGTCAACTACCAATTTTACGCTGAAATATGCATCAATTTTATAATCCCGAATTTCAGATAGCCAACTCGGCCTGTTCAAAAAATAAAGTGAAGAGTACCTTTTTGAAAAGCGATGTACAATAAAATACACTGAAATGAAAAGTGTGAAGTATGAAAATGAAAGTGTCAAGTTCACAATAAAAACTAATCATTTATTCATTTGATTCATCCCTTGTCTCTATTGTGAGCGCAGTGGTGCAACACTTCATTTTTAAAATGTTTTGTGTCTCATTGTGCTCATCTACGCATGGAACTAGATGAATCTCATTCGGTAAATTCTCTCATTACTACTGTGAAATTGTCTGTTATTTATTGTTTTGGGCTTTAGGCCTAGCTTTATGACGAATATTTTCATGTCTCTCGATTGCATTAAATTTGGTGTGAATGGTTATACAACATTATTAGTTCACTGTTGACTGCCTCAACTACCAAAAATTTTAACTTTATGGATAAACGAATATCAAAAATTATGAATCGTTTTGTACCAATATCATTTCAAGGTGCGAATGTGTCACTGCTAAAATGTACTTTATTCCATTTTGACGATGAAGTACAGCAAACACACGATTTTAGCATATAAAAATCTATGCATTGCTTTGGTTTCAAATATAAGATGGGTGTTTATTTATGCTGTTGTGTAATTTCATCAGCTGTATCTTACATTATGTAACACTATTCCATACTACCTGTTATTTGCTTTAACTCATTCTTTCTTTATACTCCAGCTACCACGAGGGGGGGGGGAGCGCTACACGGACTCTAGCCAGGAAACACGTATGCATGCAGCATGCATACATTCTGGCCCCGCCTACGAGATCCGCCGGGTGGTACCTCCGCGTACGACAGTCTGAGACCGTCTACCACCTACTGACAATCACAACATCCATAGCAAAGAGAAAGATTTCTTTTGGACGGGATTCGAACCCTCGCAGCGCACGGCGACTGGTTAGGACTCGACGCGTCTACCACTGCGGCCACCGCTGCGGCCTGCATTCTGAATAGTAAAATAGAACTGCATTTCAGCTATCAGTCCTTTTTGGATTATTAAATTACTTTATAGTAAGTGTATTGAATTTTGAAAAGAAATAAAACTTTAAATGCTGTTCAAATATTTGCTTCTAAAATACTTCATTAATGGGTCGCAATGAAAGCCCGCAAGACTTTTGAGTTTTCCTGATTACAATGTCTGAGACTATAAATACTTCAAATGATAACCAACCGAAAAACTGGATTAATTTAGTCTATGTTTTCGAAACTATACAACATCAAATTATACCCGATCTCATCTTCGAAACTTCAGATTCCACCACCGAGGATTCTACCTGTCTCGTGTGTTCTCTCAGTGGCCTCCGCGGAACTACCTATTACATCCTAGATTAGAGATAAAATGGAAGAACAAGGTAAATTAAATGTTAGCAATTAACCGAAATCATTTTCGAAGATGGATTTTTTCTGGTTTTGACAGTCGGAATGCTACGTTGATGACCGCATACTGAGGGTAGTACTCAAAAGGTTCTTTTGAAAGGGGGGAATGTTGACCATAGGCATGGTTGAGCATATGCCTTATGCCAGCAACAGTGTGCTAGGTGTGTTATTTATGATACTATCATGGGAAATAATTTAATCCACGATAGACAATCTGGAAAATATATAGAAGAAAAATTAACAAACGACAAGAATATCTTACGTACTTACATCCAAAAATAGCTACATAAGCAGAAAGCATTGATTCAATAATCTTACTGACATGAACTTATTTTTTTCTAATTCTACAGTTTTTTTACACATCTTTATAACTATCAGGAACTTCAAATCAGTGTAAAAGTGAAGTTCAGTCATTACTTGTTGTATCCGAAATGATTAGGTATGTACGACTAAAAAAATGAATAACACAGTCTGGAAATACAGGGTGTTAATTAATATACCAAGTTAAGCTTTAAGGGTTACTTGGGTGCTGCTAACAAGAAAAGTGAATAGGAAATTCAATTTTCATTAAAATAGTAGTAACGCCTTAGCGACCCAAATACCTCAAAGTATAAATTTTTTGTTTTAATAGATCCGCTATCCCGATTCTTAACAAAACTGATTATCAATTAAAATTACAGGCTGCAGTTATCAGAAACTTAAATGACGATGAAAAACAGAATTTTGGACCCTCCAAGAAAATGTTTCCGTACACTTCCAAATATTACAAAAAGGTTACAAAACCCAAGTTTGGGAACGATCTGAGCCCTTTACATTTTTTGTTCATAACTGCACCGCAACTCCATCGATTTTAAAAAGGAAGTAGATTTACCAACTGTGATCCCACAGCTCAGCGGTCTCCATTTGATTAAAATCGATATGGCTCTTTCTGAGACTACTTGCCTACAAGAATACCAACAGGCCGACATAAAGATACGACATGGATTTCGATTATGTAGAACCAATGAAATCAAACGATTCATATCGGATAACGTACAACATAATAGCATATCGCACACACTTGAAGTATAAAGTACCTATATGTATATCCAATTCCCGCGCAAATCCAGTAAGCTTTCTCTTATCTAAAATGCTGATTACGATTTGTGCCGCGTTGTTTATACTCACTAGCACGTAGTGTGTGTGAAATTGCTTGAGTTATTTGATTACACATTAGATATGTTGTTAGTCTGACCTGTAGTGTATTCAATGCCTTGCCTAAAATCATCAAGTCTATTGTTAATTTTAATTTGTTTTTTTGTTTTTGTTCGGTGTAATTTAGTCGTATGATTCCCTGTATATTTTGTTTTTTGTACAGCTGTTTTTAATGTGTATGTTCTATTACTATTTTCTTTAGATGATAAACACTTTCTTCATCCTTGACCATCCCTACACGATTTGTATATATTGCCTTCTGGTGAATAAATACTATTATTATTATTGTTATTGAGGAATACACATAATCTCGTTTGTTGTTTGCTCTTCTATAGATTGTAGTAGATTTTTGAAGATTATACGAGATAGCATTGAATTCACATCGAGATTGTAAAAATTACACGCTGGGCCTCTCTGCACATTTGTGTAGTATAGTGCATTACAGAGCCTCAAAATAGCTGTGAGAGGAGAAGGATATGGTAACTTAGCTTCAGGAATTTATTTTAGCTAACGCCATGCTATTTTTATGAGTGTTTTAACAAATATTTGATCTTCGGAAACTTTTCATAGTGGAATATTTGATAGCATTACTTAAACTATTTTTGTTGCTATGTTGCTAAGAATGGTGAAAAAGTCTGTAGGTCAACACCCCAGACAGTCTAACCAGACAGCACCGTTCACCGTACCTTTTTCAGTTTTTCTTTACTGTATGTGTATAAATATGAGTAAAATCATCATGGTGGTGTCTCTCAAACCTGACAGGAATTGCTTCTATTAAAACATCTGGTCAACTTTTTAGGCTACGATATATGTTCTCCTTGTATAATTGATTGAATATATATTTTGGCGATAATATCTGCACGGCAGGTGTTTTTGCAAAGTTTTCGCCTAACCAGTTATTTAGAAACACGTTTGTTGATTACCTACTTGTTAAAGCCGCTCCACACTCACGCGAGAATCTCGCCGATAATCTCGGCAAGAATCTCAGCGAAAATCTCGGCGAGAACTTCTTTGGGTCCACACGGCGTATTATACTTACTGTACGTACTGTACTATACTGTAGCTGGCTAATAACGAATTTTTTTGGTTTTTAATTCTTCAATTGGTAATTTCATCAAGGCACTAATTAATACGTTTCCACGCATCGTGGGCTTTTAGTTTATTTTTATATTCTTTTAAACTTGTATTCCACAAAATCGGTTCTGCTTGGAAATATTCTACCAATGCCAATTCTAGTTCGTTCGTCCAAATCCGACTGATATTGATGCTCAGTAGTAAATTCCACGCACAACTGTTCTAATCGCCGAGTCACCTGCCACTGACAAACATACGAGTGTGGAGTCAATACAACTTCTCGCGTTTTCAGCTCTTTTGTCTCGCGCCAAAAAAACCGACAAAAATTGGAGACAAGCCGAAAACCTGCAAGGATTATCAAAATTGGGTCCACATTCACATTTCTCATGTTTTTCTCGCTTTCTCGCGAGATTCTCGCGTGAGTGAGGAGAGGCTTTTAATGCTGAGAAAATGAACAGACTCTCCAAATATCGACCTGAAATGAAGGAAATAAATAAAACTGCCATTTTAGTGCAGCTAATATTTCAGATGAGTCGTATTTATATCTTGACGTTTCTAAAAAGTACGTGCCATAATTTCTAACGCAGATGATAAATTTGTCATATTCGTATTATGAAGCCACCTAGATCACTGTTGCTTTTGGATCTGGACTATATGACTAATTTAAGTCTTTTACAGTTAGTTTCATGTACGTTCCTTCTGAATATAACGCTATTTTAAGTGCTCAATGCTAAAGTGATAATCTCAAAAACACTTCTTTCACTTTCCACGCCATTGGCGAGGAAGTATTGTAATCGGGAAAATTTTCGAAAACGAAATATGTTTTTGGATGTTGAATGACATTCTACATCACGAAAAACCAAGTCACTCAATTCCAAATCTTTGGCCCTTTTCGCACAAGGTTGCTACTTTGCCACATACCTGTAGTTTTTGAAAATCGATCAAGTACCGGCGGAGCTAAAGGCAAAAAACAAAAAAAATCATACATATCTCGTTTTTTCGTTCAGAGATTCCTGATCATTTTTGAAATTCTATAAGGGGTAAATACTTGGGTGATGAAATGCTGTAGGGGTGGTGGGCTATACAGGGTGGGTAGGGGGTTATCTCACGTTCTCACCTCAGTATAATGACAAACTTCTAACCTCTTCTCTCTATGCATCTATTGGCTTAGACTGCCCCTTAAGACTTAGAATGACAGAAATACATATATAAAGTTGTGCGCTTGCAGCTGCTGGTATTTCTAATATGTAGATATTTAGAAGAATGAAGAATTCATCTTTTCTTTATTTTTAGTATCTTTTCCTGAAACAAACTCGCAACTCCTCATACCGTTATGCAGACGTGTCTTTGTAGTCATCGAACAGTAATACTGTCAGGGCGTACGAAATTAAACTGACAGCACGTTTTCTTCAACCATAAAATTCTGTTACACATATTCGAATAAAAGTAAAGATACCAGAACGTAAAAAAACTTACTCGGATTCTAGACACCCTGCATATGCCTAACCTCAATTTTGTTCAAATCATCTATACTTGCCTCACTGATATCTATTCTACTCTGCGGTCTTATGTCAGGATACAAGCAGTTTCATAGTCGGCGAATAATAAAGTCCCCAGAGCGCATAAAAATGGTCTCAGTCACATAATGCAAAAAATAACGACACGATTATCGCGTATTTTTTTGTTATCCGTCCCGGGGTCCCCGACAAAAAATGGGGTTAAGTAGATTGACTCCATACTTTATACGGCTTCGTTGGAGGTTTCAGAGAGAAGGGATGAGCCAAATCGTTTCAATAGGCGAAATCGAATCGTGATTACAAAGGTTCCCTTAGGTACGATGAATCTTCGACCTCTGTATATCAAACCATATAGAGCAAATCTATCATATTTGTTTTCACTGAGGTCAGCAGCTTCTTAATAATACAAGTTTTTTTCACTGCTACGATTTACAACTACTTACCGCATACAGCTTCCAACCTACAATTTTCAGCTCCGACAAACAGTGTCTGAAAATGAGCAGGAATGTCTGAAATCTTGAAATTTTCCAACGATTTTGTTTCCACTGCTTCTACTTTTTTAAAATCTAAGACTACCTAAACGATGGAAGTATTAGGGGAGCGCGGGGTAATGGTAGCGGTCGGGAAATGGGAGCTATGGTGATTGAACGAAATGTAGGCAACTTACGTGATTGGTAAACATTCGGCTGCTTTCGCCAACATTCGAGAAACTTCGTCTGACCGGTACGAGCCGTTAGTGCAATGGGTTCAGTCACGAGGGATGGTTGTTTGTTTTTCGCTGCGTCCTTATAAAAAAATGTGGATTGCCAGCGACAAGGTAAGCATGAAGCTTGAATATTATTTTATTTTGTTTATATTCATATCATCCGTAGATTCATTCACTAACTAGTGCAATTTGTTTAATTACGATTGGAATTAGAATTACATTATTTATATTATTACTTTTCAAAATGGTGGTCAGCGGGAAATGGGAGCCTAGAATGGCTCTCACTACCCGACATAGCTCCCACTACCCTACCAGCTTTTAAAATATATTTTCGCACCATTTTACATACGTATTATATGTGCTCGTGCATGACGCAGGACAGCAGTCAACTAACATATCTCCTATTCCATCTACGTCAAAGCAGACAGTTAATAAACCATCGACTGCTAGCCCTGCTATGAGTCCATCTATTCTTTGTGATGCAGAATTTCAACCAGAAGTAGTTCAGGAGGAAGCTGCTGTAAGCCCAGCTCCAATTCCAACCATATTATGTGCAACACCAACACGAGCTGCTATTCGGGAGGAACATATCGTCAGATCTACCGCAACTCCGTCAAAATCATATTTTAATGAGACCGATATTAATGACGATGAAACAGTAACTGACTTTGTTGATATTCTAAAAATTGTGAGCCCACTGCCACAACAACTCATAACTAATAAAGAAACGAGACTGAAGAACAAACAACATTCTGAAATTATAACAAGCACTCCAATGAAGGCAATATTTGAAGAAAAGAAGAGGAAAAGGACTGAAAAAGAGAAAAATACTAAAAAAAAAATAAAAAGACAGTAATAAAGAAAATTGCACCGAAGGTAAATGTAACAAACGGAAACTTACCAAAGATAGAGAGGTTAAAAGCAAGAAGACCATAACCAGAAAGAAACTGGCCAAAAAGGCAAAACAAATTGTTTAATAGTGATGATGAAGATTCATCTGATGATCAAATTGACGAATGTACAATTTGCGACGACGAGTCAGAATACTCAGAAGAGGAAACTTTATGTGCAATTTGCTTAGACACGGGAAAAAGTGGAGAGTTGTGGTACCGATGCAGAAGTTGCGGAAACTGGACTCGTGAAGAATGCTCTGGAAGTGATAGTCCAGCTTCTTATATTTGTACATTTTGTTTGGATCCGTAAAATCTGGGTCATATGTTTTTCTTTAATAATTTTATCTTTATTTTTCTTGTTTTTGTGTTACAATGAATAGATCGTAGTAGCTAACTAAAATCACGGTCATTGAAAGTATATTTAGTTTAACTTTTGCGCAATACTAAATATTATGACTCCCATTTCCCATATGAGCGTGATATCGGCTCTCATTACCCGCAAGTATCGGGTAATGGAAGTGATTGACTTTTTTTTGTAGAATCGATATTGTACCTTAATATATGACTGCAATAAGTCCTAACAGTGATTAAAACATACCTGTATGATTATTCTAAGAGTTCCTAATTAAAAATTATAAAAAAGTTAATAAATGTGGTTTTTATGAAAGTTTTCCCTTAGTAGGCTCCCATTACCCTGCGCTCCCCTACACTCCCGATAGCATTCGAATCTCAGTCACAAAATTGGTACACTTGAGGAGCATATCCGCACGAGCAATCAAAATGAGGGTGTTTGGAAATATCTGCGATTTGTCTGAAGAGAAATCCTATATTAACCTCTCGCCTTCCAAGTAGTGACAAAACCTCGACGGAATCATGCTCAATGTCGCTTTCCTGGAAGCTAAAAAATACATATTATTATAATAGCTTTGTATTGAGTAGCAGATTGATGTACTTTGTGTAATTTGTTTCTCCAGCTACGAAATCGGTTGCTTTCTCTGATGAGCGTTGCTGAGGTTCTGAGGTTAGTTCCACAATTTCGCCAGATATTATCATAGCTTGCTTGGTCCTTCAACAATCATAATAATAAATAATAGCAGCATAGTGACAATAGTGACTCCGACTCTTTTGAGATAAAATATAGAGGTGGCAGTGTGACTTTGCTAATGTGTGCAAATATACGGTACATAAACCAACAATTTTTTGGGCAACTGGAAAGTAATATATATTCCAAGACCTACGGTTACCGGTGTATGAACTTATTTGCGTTTATGCTCAATTGCTTGAACACGGACATAAATATCATTGTAACTTGTTTGCTTTATCCAAATCATAACCCAAAACTAATGTGGATATCTGGATTACCTACATGTTAGATCTAATTAATAATTGGTATTTGGGTATGAATGGCCAGGACTACCAGGAGTTATACCATTTGTAATATTTTGATCGGGAAGACAAAAAATTTTACTTGATTTAAAACGATTATAAATCCTTACGAGTGTAATAAACCGTCACCACTAATGCCATAGATACTGTCATAGACGTGAAAGGTACTCCATCCAGGTATCGGAAAGTCATCAACTTGCATTCCGAAGCCTACCTGTTTTTATTGCTTTGCTATTAGTGCTTCTATTAATATCATCAGGAGGAGAACCTAATCCTTTTCTCTTATTTTGACTGCATAACAAATGGTTTCTGATGTGTAAGTGTATTGTTGAAAATATGATAAACTACAGAACTTTCGATGGGCTCAAAAAAGCGACGAGTTTTTTAACGAATTTTTAATTTTTTATTCACCCCCCAATTTTACGACTACGGAAGTCTTTTTTAAGGCAATTTGAACGCACTACTTACTTGCTTTGATTAGCGATGCATTCTACATTTATTTTGTGTTATTATCCACATAAGAACACGAAAAAATTCTTATCTCATTAACAGAACTTAGAACATTTTCCTTTTCCGGAAAAAAATCATTAAATAGCCTTCAAAATTACCCACACAGCAATTTCAAATCTCTGAATAGAACTTTCCATTTATACATTGAATTCAAGCGCATTTCCCGCCACCCTGACTAGTGAATTCTAACATAAACAAAAAAGTTAAAAGCACGGCCCACCTTTCTGTGTACGCTGTATAGAGTTTGGCACCCTTATCCACTTGATCCAATATATTTCTATAACAAATTTTCAAAATTCAATTCACCCACGGCAATGGCAGCAAGTAAGCTAAACATTATCTAACTTGTTTGATTTTGAAATAATTAATATTTTTTGCATCTAATAATGTCATCATATGAACAGCCCGGTAAGATATAACATAAATATGATAAAGTCCAACTTTCTACAATCTACATGAACCTTTAAACAAGAATAATTTACGAAAAATTTCCATCTAAATATAAATTGGGGAGTTCAGTTTCTCAAAAATTATACCTAAGCCTAATACCTAATTTAACTAATTAAAAGGTAGCTTCATACCCAGCAGGCTAGTTAAAAAGATTATAGTTACAATATATTTTCCTTTGATGTCCTTTCTTGGGCCTCCTGCTCCTTTTTTTACTAGGATATACCCGGTTCACTTGCATAGTTATTCTTCCCATTATGCGTTGTAACAAAGTTTAATGTCACTAAAAGCTGACACTAACGCGTGTTAGGTTTGAATTAAGGCGATACTCACACACACCCTCCTACCCTGTGCGGTCCCTCCACCACCCCTGTTCCAGGCAACCTCAAACCCTTGAGGAGTGGGGGGAAGAGCAATCTGCTCCTCCCTCCTCTCCCGCCCGAAGGCCTGGCGTGGTGCTGCGTGGTTCAGGCCGCTGCGCATTCCCCGAGTGTCTGCTGCCGAACGAGCGATTTTTTTTTTTTTTTTTGGTGAGGGGGGAATGCATTTACGCACCATACCATAGCCCGAGCTACGGCGTGTGTGGGACTCCAGGGTCTTGAGGAGATCACCTAATACCCACTAAACCCTAAACCTCCGCGTGGCCCGACTCATCAGCGTCTCGGTAGGCCATGTGTTGTGCATGACCTGCGGTCTGCTACAACGTCTCCTCATGTGTTTCAGTCTCTGGGAACGCCGGGTTGGTTCCCTTTACCTCGCACATTCTATCGATGTCGTTAAGCGATCATCGATAGAGGGTCTGCTAGGTTCTCTTGAAACTCTTGTTTTCGAAAAATCAAGAGTTTCAAGTCCTCTTACCAATATGTTGTTCCTGGTCCTGGTCCTGGTGGGTCCTGGTCCCGGTGGGTCCTGGTCCCGGTGGTTCCTGGTCCCGGTGGTTCCTGGTCCTCTGCATCCACGCCGTGGGGGGGGGGGAGCAACCGCGGGTTCTCCTAGTCTCCTAGTCAAGGTTCCAGTTAGCGGGTGCCAACTGGGACCTTGGTCTGGGGTACCTGGTTCTGCGGTTGCGAGGCCTCTCGTCCGGATCATAGTCCATGAGGAATCGTAGCTGCTCGTTCGGGTGGTCCTGAGCTTTCTCGAAGGTCTTCTCCGCTTTTTTCCTCATGTACTCGTGGATGGTGTCCCAATGCAGGTCTCTACGCAAGGTTGAGTTTCTTACGTAGGATGGTGCACTGGTGGCGATCCGGAGTAGCTTCATCTCTAGAGCAGCAAGTCGCTTGCGGTAGCTGGGGGCAGCGTACCCCCAGACCGCGGAAGCGTAAGCGAGCTGAGGTCTGGCGATGGCCTTGATCAGCCGTAGCTTGGTCGCTAGCGGCATCCGGCTGTGTCTACCCAGTAATGGGTAGAGTTGAGCCATGGCTGCTGTAGTCTTTGCGATGATAGCTTCTATGTGGGCTTTCCAGGTGAGGGACTTGTCAAATACGATCCCCAGATATTTGACTTTGTCGCTCCACTGGATATCTTCGTCGAAGATGGATGCTTCGAGAGGTCTTGCAATCCTTCTTCGTTGAATAAAGATTGCCTGCGTCTTCTGGACGTTGATGCGGATTTTACAGAACGAGCGATTTTTTTTTTTTTTTTTTTTTTTTTTTGGTGAGGGGGGAATGCATTTACGCACCATACCATAGCCCGAGCTACGGCGTGTGTGGGACTCCAGGGTCTTGAGGAGATCACCTAATACCCACTAAACCCTAAACCTCCGCGTGGCCTGACTCATCAGCGTCTCGGTAGGCCATGTGTTGTGCGTGACCTGCGGTCTGCTACAACGTCTCCTCATGTGTTTCAGTCTCTGGGAACGCCGGGTTGGTTCCCTTTACCTCGCACATTCTATCAATGTCGTTAAGCGATCATCGATAGAGGGTCTGCTGGTTCTCTTGAAACTCTTGTTTTCGAAAAATCAAGAGTTTCAAGTCCTCTTACCAATATGTTGTTCCTGGTCCTGGTCCTGAAGGGTCCTGGTCCTGGTGGGTCCTGGTCATGGCGGGTCCTGGTCCTGGTTGGTCCTGGTCCCGGTGGGTCCTGGTCCCGGTGGGTCCTGGTCCTGGTTGGTCCTGGTCCCGGTGGTTCCTGGTCCTCTGCATCCACGCCGTGGGGGGGGGGGGAGCAACCGCGAGTTCTCCTAGTCTCCTAGTCAAGGTTCCAGTTAGCGGGTGCGAACTGGGACCTTGGTCTGGGGTACCTGGTTCTGCGGTTGCGAGGCCTCTCGTCCGGATCGTAGTCCATGAGGAATCGTAGCTGCTCGTTCGGGTGGTCCTGAGCTTTCTCGAAGGTCTTCTCCGCTTTTTTCCTCATGTACTCGTGGATGGTGTCCCAATGCAGGTCTCTACGCAAGGTTGAGTTTCTAACGTAGGATGGTGCACTGGTGGCGATCCGGAGTAGCTTTATCTCTAGAGCAGCAAGTCGCTTGCGGTAGCTGGGGGCAGCGTACCCCCAGACCGCGGAGGCGTAAGCGAGCTGAGGTCTGGCGATGGCCTTGATCAGCCGTAGCTTGGTCGCTAGCGGCATCCGGCTGTGTCTACCCAGTAATGGGTAGAGTTGAGCCATGGCTGCTCTGGTCTTTGCGATGACAGCTTCTATGTGGGCTTTCCAGGTGAGGGACTTGTCAAATACGATCCCCAGATATTTGACTTTGTCGCTCCACTGGATATCTTCGTCGAAGATGGATGCTTCGAGAGGTCTTGCAATCCTTCTTCGTTGAATGAAGATTGCCTGCGTCTTCTGGACGTTGATGCGGATTTTCCATTTCACGCACCAGTCCTGGATGTGGTCCAGTTCATCCTGTAGTCTCCTACGGATGATCTCGGGTCGTCTATGCTTGGCGGCTATAGCAGTATCGTCTGCATATAGGGCCAGCATTGTGTCAGCTGTCTTCGGCACATCGTGAGTATAGATGTTGTAGAGCAGGGGGGCTAAGGCTGACCCCTGGGGCACGCCTGCTTCCAGCTGTCGTCTTGTTGAATGGCATGTACCAATCTTCACCGTGAACCATCTTTGTGTTAGATAGCTCTGGATCAGTTGGCACATGTTCGCATCGATTCCGGCGGCTTCCATTTTGGCGATGAGTCCATCCTGCCAAACTCGATCGAAGGCTCGTTCCACGTCCAGCAGGACGAGACCGGTTGCCTCCTGGAGATTGAAGCCGCTGGTGATGTTTTCCGTCAGTCGTAGCGCTTGGAGTTCCGTGTTGTGGGAGGATCTGAAGCCGAATTGCTCTGGGGGGAGAAGTTGCAGTTCTTCTGCCTGCTTCTCTAGTCGAACGGCGATAGCCTTTTCGACTACTTTGCCCATCGAGGAAACCAGGCTGATGGGCCGGTAGTTCTGGGGCAACTTCCGGTCCTTGCCTGGCTTGGTGAGCATTATAACCTGGGCTTCCCGCCACCGCCGCGGGAAGTGGTTAAGTCTCAGAGTGGCATTGGCGATGTTGGTGAGCGCAGCAATGCCTTTGGTGGGAAGGTTCTTCAGCATCCTATTGTTGATGCCGTCCCTTCCCGGCGCCTTTCTGACCTTCAACCTGCGGATGATCAGACGGATTTCCTCTGGACTGGAGGGGTGATCCGTCTCCTGGCCAGGTGGTCGACTCCTCATGATTTCGGCTGCGACTTCCACGGCCTCCTCGTGGTTGTCGTCCTCGTCTTCGTGGTAATTGAGTTTGCATTCGGATTCTAGCGAATCGGCGAATGCTTCGGCTTTTTCTTCACTGGAGTAGGCCAAGCCGCGTTGGCCGTGAAGAGTGGGGATCGTGGTGCGCTGACGACGGAATTTCCGCTGCATAGTCCAGGCCGTACCATCCTGGGTCTCTAGTTCTGCACAGGCTGCATTCCATCTGCTGTTTTGGAGTTCCGCGAGTGCGTTCTTCAGAGCTAGCGATGCTCTGTTTCGCGCAACTCTCGACTCCTCTGTCAACAGTTGGAGATGTTCTCGCTTGAGTCTTCTGTTCTCCCTGACCAGGTGCCTAATATGGTGCGGTGCTGGACCATTTAGGTGTCTAGGAACTGCCGTAGTCTCGGAGCGGGTGCTGTCCTCGTGCGCTCGCAGGACAGCATTCTCCAGCTCCTCTACTGCGTTGTCCAGTTCCTCCGCTGATCGGATGATTGGAATTTGAGTGATGTTCCTTTGGACGTTGGATTTGTACAGGTTCCAGTTCATCCGTTTGGTGCTCAAGCTATCTCGAGTTCTAGACCCTGTGCCAAGTGTTAGTAGAATCGGATTGTGGTCCGACGATCCTTCCACCAGGGTCTCTGTCTCGAACTCCTCTCTGATGTTGCGGACGATGGCTATGTCCAGTACCGCAGGTCGCCCAAGGCCGAATGGAATGTAGGTTGGTTGCTCCGGACCGACGATGACCCCCGCCAGGGCATCGACGTGTTCCTGGAGCTGCCTTGCATTCCTGTCTTCGACGTTGTTGTTCCATGCCGGAGACTTGCAGTTTAGATCTCCGATGACTATGCGTGCTCCTGGGCCTCTCAGGAGGTCAGCGATGTCATCTTCGTCTAGGGCCTCCCCTGGTGGCACATATAGGGAGGTGATTCTGTAGGGACGGTGGTTGTGATGGACGTGGACCGTGATTCCGTCCCCATTGGTATCTGCGGCATCGTCGAGGACATGACTCGTCAAGGTACGTTTGACGAGTAATGCGACTCCTCCACCTCTGCCCCTTCTGTCGTAGCGGTACGTCTCGTACCGCGGGAACGTCAGACTATGGGCAGCATCCAATTTCGTTTCTTGGATGGCCATCACCTCTGGTTGGTACTGGTCTAGTATCTCCTGGATTTCTGGTTTCCGTGCCCTGAATCCGTTGATGTTCCAGGAGAACGAGCGATACCTGCCGATCATCCCTTTTATACCCCACAGGTACGCTGCTGGCTCAAACGGCTCTTAATGAGGCCATATCCCGTTGCATTGAGTTTGGGCTAGTAGCCGTCAGGGGGCGCTATGTCACTCTATAAGAAAATGCATTTCGTAGTTCCTGATTTTCTTAGCTGTTTTTCCACGTAGAAGCTTCAAAGTTTGAAGTTGGTTATAAATAATAGTTTTCTTGTTCGGAAACTACTAGATTCCACAAAAAAAGTTACGGCTTATGAGATATAATTTATTGACAAAGAAATGACTATCAAATAAGTGTTTCCCGAACTTGACAATTTTCATCTGATTATTGAAAACTGCTTCAAAATCAGTTAACAATGAAGTGAGATATCCTGGAACCACGTTTGCGGTAAGGTAGAAAGTGCTCTTAAGTCATCATTTACAAAAGCATCGCAGAACACTACAGTGGTACGTACTACTAATATCCAAATATTGCTAAAATATATAAATATTGTCCTGTAGCGGTGTGTCAGTATCGAGAGCACCGCAGACCTGTTGGAGTTTGTTACACTTTTGCACAATCGGCAGTAGCCTCCACGATAACGCAGCATCGCGCCGTGCACGCATCGCCAACGATTGCAAAATTATTTCAAATTATAATCACATTGTACATCGGACTTCTATCATTTAATTTTCCCGTTGTAACCGGAATCAGAAGCTTCTTAATGATAGAACGTCCTTCACTAATACTAAAGACGTTATATTTACAACCCCCTACTTCCTACAACCCCCAACTCCCAATTTTAAACACCTATGAAAATTTTCTGACAATGTTCATGAGGCTTGGAAACGTCAAAAAACGAAATTTATACGCTTTTTAGTTTTTTCATGTTTTTGTTCTTTACTACGCCACTACACCCATTTTTAAAAACGACTACTTTTTCATCTTTAGCATAGTAGTAACCTTGTGTGAAACTTGAAGTACTTCTCAAGTTATAGGTGGCTATAAAATTAGGAGACAAACCGACAGACAGACAGACCGACGGGAATGAGTTTTTCGTGATTTACATGTCATAAAATATCCAAAGAGCATAATAACTAAATTTCGTAGTTTTGGCGTAGGAAGTAAAATCTGCGGTCGCAAAAATGTTCCACTCTTCCAAACCGAGCGAACATAGCCGGGTTTCTCAGTTAGGGACCCGGCGGGATTTTAAGCATGCACAATTGCTGGGTCCCCTACCCTTTCCTTATAGTCAACACTCGGCGGTTTGTCAAGAATCCTTTCGCTATAAAACTACTCGCAATACTAATTTTCAAAATATATTAAATTTAATGTTTGCATATATTTTCTATACTAAAAATTACAATTTATTGAACCTATAAACTCCATCCTGATATCTAACACCCTCAGAGTGAGGCTTGTTAGTTGTATTACATCTGAAATACCTTTTTATTGGAGTATTTAATACGATCTCGTTAAATGATTTCCTGTCTTCGAATTTCAATTTCATCAATATATCTATAATAAAAGCAATGTTGACCAGTTAATAAAATGGCAATTTTCTTTAAACTCAGTGATGCTGGAAATTGTTTAGCGCTGCATTCTACATAGAAAACAGAGGTATATCCTCGTGTACTATTGCCCCTCTTTTTGTCAATCATTCCTTAAATTTTAAATTGGATTATTTTCTTTAGAGATATCAATAAGTTTTCTTGTAATCAAAAACATTTAACGTGTTCAGAGGGACAAGCGATTATATGAGGATATTTGCATTGCTTTGAATATATCAGATGTATCATATTTTCTTATGTACTTCTATTGATATATAGGGTGTTCCTTAATGGTATGCGAATATATAAGGGTGTGAATCTATATGAAAAATTAATGTTAGTTTGCTTTATAAACTATGGTCCAAAAATGTTTCCTTACAAAAACTCGGGGTGTTGAAGTTTTAGGAAAAAAATGGAAATTAATTAATATTTTCAGAACCGCTTCAGATATTTCACTGATATTTAGTACGTAGTGGAAGCTAATGAAGTTGCATATTTTTCAATGCAAAAATAATTTTTGGCTTTAACAGTGGCGTGCGTACGGGTATTGACTTCGATATTTTTTAAGAAAAAAATGGTACGCCAATAGTTTTTGCTAAATAAAAATTATTTTTGAATTCCCCTTTCAATTTAAAACAAATGATCTCTACTGAATTGTTTTCCTTCGATTCGCCATTTTTGAGTAAAAAAATAAAAAACCGTTCTATTGTCCGAGAAAATTAATGTAATAATTGAAGAATGCAATTTAGCAATAAATATCTAGTTGCTCTGGAATATGTCATTGGATTTTGACATCTGACAGGTCTCTGTTGTTCAAATCTGTTCGCTGTGACATCTTTTTCATTATTTAGTTTTTTACAATCTTGTTAATAATGGTCAATTATTCAAATGCAGAAATGGCGGAAATTCATTACGTATATGGCCTTGCCGACGGTAATGGTGAGCAAGCCAGACGGATTTATCACCAAAGATATCCAGATCGTGCTTTGCCAGAACCTTTTCTAATATTCATCGTCGTCTTGTTGAAACTGGTTCTGTCCTAAAAGGAACATCTGAAGGTAGACCTGTGTGAGAACACCTGAAATTGAGGAAGCAGTGCTGCACAAAGTCGAAGAACATCCTGAAACGAGTACAAGGAAGATCGCTAGACACTTAAATATTTGCCATCAAATTGTTTGGAGAATTTTAGTGGATTTTTTTTGTTATATCCTTACCGTATTTTAAGAGTACAGTCATTACTTCCCATTGATTTTCCAAGGCGTGTGACCTTTTTGTCAGTGATATCTTCAAAAAATTACACAAAATCCGCAATTTAAATCAATGATTCTGTTCACGGACGAAGCTAATTTTTCTCGAAATGCCATTCAGAATTTCCACAATAATCATTTGTGGGCAGATGAAAATCCCTATGCCGTAACCGAAACCCATTTCCAACACCAATTTTCGGTTAACGTATGGGCAGGAATTATTGACCACCACTTTATTGGCCCATTCTTCTTGCCGGGACGACGTGACGGACAGACTTACCTCAATTTTCTTCAACAACAGTTGCCTTTGCTGCTTGACGATGTTCCGTTAGTTATAAGAAACAATATGTGGTACATGCATGATGGTGCACCAGCGCATGTCAGTGTAACGGTTCGTAATTAATTACAAACTGTTTATCGAAATCATTGGATTAGCCGCGGTGGGCCCCAAGAATGGCCACCAAGGTCCCCAGACCTCAACAGTTTAGATTTCTTTTTGTGGGGCTATCTTAAGACACTAGTGTACACAAGTCCCATTAACACTGTAGAGGAATTAAGAGAAAGAATAGTTGTAGCTTGTGATATAAAAAACACTCCAGAGATATTTCAACGACTGCGAAATTCCATGAGATGTGTATGTTGTCAGTTGTTGTTGTTGTTCATTACCCCTGGTGTGTTTAATTTTACCAATTAAATTAATAATAATTTTGCAAGTGGCAAATGGCGCATCGAAGGAAAACAGTTGAAGAGAGGTTATTTCTTTTAAATTGAACGTGGAATTAAAAAATAATTTTTATTTGACAAAAGACCATTGGCGTACCATTTTTTTCTTGAAAAATATCGGAGTCAATACCCGTACGCACGCCACTGTTAAAGCTAAAAGTTATTTTTGCATTCAAAAATATGCAACTTTATTAAGCTTTACTACGTACTAAATATCAGTGAAATATCTGAAGCGGTTCTGAAAATATTAGTTAATTTCCATTTTTTCCATAAAACTTCAACCCGAGTTTTTGTAAGGAAACATTTTCTACCATAGTTTATAAAGCTAACTAACATTAATTTTTCATGTAGATTCACACCCTTAAATATTCGCATATCATTAAGGAACACCCTGTATATGGATACTGAGCTTTTATTTGGAAGAGTACAACCATGATCTTGCAATGATTTTCAAACGGTTTGCAACAGTCGATCAAACGAATTGTGAGAAAAAATGTCACTCAGCTCTAATCGTCAAAATAACTTGGTTAACTACTTCCAACTGTCCACAACCGTCAAAAATGTGTTGCGAGAACATGCCTAATGTACCTATATACGAAAGCAGTACCATGGTACCAGTCCGACCCTGCACATCCTACCTGTTCACTGGTCAGGTAAACTAAGCTCTTCGTCTCTCTATGTTTCAGCAGCATGGGTATGCCGCCAGTCAGTCGTTCGCATGTCGTTGCGCGGTACGTCCTTCGAGACGACGTCGCTGAAGAGGCCGCGAGCAATACCTCCATCATGGCGGTGCCGAGAAGTGCGAGTACGGAGATGTGACCCGCCCCCGGGGGCGGTTGTGCGAGATGAGGTGGTACTACTACATTGCAACGGTGCTGCTGACGATGACACTGGGGGCGGCCGGTGGAGGAGGCGGCAAAGGACATCGCAGGCAGTACTCGGCCGTCGGCAGTACCTCCGCCATGGTGCATCAGCTGCATAGGGCTCGCCTGATGAGTGCTCAGCAACAAGAGAAGGAGAATGAATTTTTGAATAAGGGGAAGAGTAAGTGCCCTGGTCGTGTGATATTGTAGTATTGTGTACTTAGTGGATCAGAAATGATTATATACAATATAACTCATATGTTATATAATATACGAGGTGAGAAATTGTTATCTAAGCACTCTACAGTTTATGAAAGAAGTACCTGAATCAAGTAAAGCTCTCGTTACTGATAATATGAAACAAGCATTACGTTTCTCAAAAATTCGAAATATCCATTTACGCGGTTAACTTATTAAGTAGGTATCATAGATTTTCCGGAACTATCTACTCCAACATATTTTGAACTTTTTCGATGTGAAAATGTTCTACGAAGTTGGACAACCTGTTTCTTCAGTTATTACTACCATTGTTGCTTTGGCCATTTACACTGAGAAACATTGTATGTTGGTTAATGCATACTAATCAAAACCCTTCACTGGCTTACCATTTATGTGGAATTGATAAATATTGATTTATTCCAGTTACTTCGGCGATATCTAGCCGTCTTCTCTTTTCAAGTTACATTTCCTTACACTTTATGTTTCATATTCTTGTTAATTTCTTCTCTTTCTTCTTGACTAGGTCTGGTTTATAGATAGTCATTTTAAAATGCAAAAACAAAGTTCTCAAGGATCGCCTTGCTGGGAAATAACAAATCGATGTTTAGTAGAAGCTGATATCGTTTCTGATTGACTTCAAATAAGCCAAAAGGATTAGGTACAGAATCACTCTTACCTACATTCAGTCTTTGTTGCACTTTCTGGATAATTTATTATATGAATTAAGAGCTATTTTGTGGTTTATGCACTCCTTTTATGTACAGAAGTCAACATGTCGTGGCCATTAGTTTGACATTCTCACTAAAGGATCAGATATATGCAATTTAAGAATTTCAAATTACATAGGCTTTTCGTGACTCCAACCGGAAATCTTACACGTCTTACTTAGGAATGCATGACCTTCTTAGCTTGATGATCAACAGTGATGAGGAATAACAGCGTAACACATATAATGGCTGCGCAAGACAGTAATTTAAGAAATAGTGCCGAGATTGTATACAAGGTGGATAGTAAAATGGTTTGACAAGAGTAAGTGAAGAACGTTTACTCCATATAGTGACCCGTACGTTATTGCACACATACTTTCGAAACATCTTAAAGAGTAATACGAATTAAGTACAAATCGTCACAACGTAGTACTTACTGCAAAGAAAAATATTTTAATACTTTTGGTATGAAAACGCTAGACTAACAATAAGTATCTAACATAGTGCACGTGTATCTTGGGTACCCTCACACTTATTTGACAACATAGTTGCAAAAATATATAATTACAATTGCGAAAGGTTGCTCTGCTTGTTAAAAATATAAAATTACATGCTAGCGATTGTATTACTATCGCACGTGAAGGTAATTGCATTTTGGTTGATATCGCCTTTTAACTACTGCGTAGCTTGTTTCAACGTGTGTTGTTATTAGCTGAATAGTACCAAAAGTATTGGTGTATGGAGCCTCGGTAGCTCGGTGGTCAACCCGTCGAGCTATCAACCCGGGGCTCGCGGGTTCGAATCACCGACTAGGAAGTTAATCCCTTATCCCCATGGATGTTGTGTTGACTACATCATGCACGGGGTGCAGTATTAACAGGTAAATCTCATTGCTGGGGCTGGTTTATGATATGTTGCCAGCAGAGGGCTCATGCAGTAGTAAAGATGGCTTAGTTGCCAGCTTCGCCTCTTCAGCATTACTACTATATTGGTGTAATAATATCAAAATGCACCCTTTCTTAGTAGACGTACATGAAACATGATATACTACACTACTACTACACTTCTGATACCGCTATATTGTTCATGTCATGTTACTCGTACATCCCTATCCCTGTTGTATCAGACAAGTTTGGGAAATATAACTAGACATTCTTGCCTTGGAAAGCGAGGAAAACTTTGTATGTGCAAACTAGTATTTTACGTGATATATAGGTATAACAATCAAGCATATACAAAGTTCCAGCCATTCTTGTACCTTCTAGCTGTTCAAAGAGATCATCTTTGCATTATCAGTTGACGAGTTTTGAAATTACTCTATCGGTATGATCACTTGCGTTGAAAGAAGTGTATGCCTACCTGTAAGTAATAGTTTGCTCGAATGTTTGTTTTGCTACATACCTATGTATGATCAATATAATATTTTCTGTGTTCTTGAATACATTATCTCTGATCCTGGTGAATATACCAAACATGGCGACACAAAAGGAAGTGATGAAATCGGAATTCATATGTTCCATATATCCATTTCATATCCCTGATTCTGTTTCAATAGATGAGTATTTAACGAATGCAGTGTTTAGTTTACCGGTCATCTTCTAAGTTGATTTCAAGTGTTGGGCAACGTTATGCCTAAGCCTAAAACAGAAAAATGAAGGAACGCCACAAAAACTATCCTAGAAGATAAAATTCTTATTTGTTTGCGATAAACATTAATATTGTACACAAAACGATAAAGCTTCAAAGCTGACAAAATATCCTGATGGAATGCCTTTCATGTTTCATGTACCTACGCCTTATCTGTATTATGGAAACATGCACATTGATATAAAGGACATATCAAAAGCTGCCATATATCTATAAGGCCTTATTCTGAAAATAAAAATCTTACGATAACTATAATGCATAGGACACATATTATTGAAGGACTGAGTACTAACTGCTTATAAGGAGGTGATACACTTGACTACAATAAAATCTAAAGATAACAGAATATGTTTGAGATAAGGACGCTCTGTATTTTGATAGAGGTTAGTAAAAAATGAGCTTATAGTTATAGATTACCAGTTTCTTTCAGCTGTAAAAGCGTATCGGTTATATTTTATTGTTGGGCGACTCACTTGTAATCCATTACATCCTCTCATCTCAAATGTCAAATTACAGTTCTCGGTAGGAAGCACAAAAAGCATAATTATTGATTTGCGTTCGATTTCTTGAAGTGTTGAAATCGTTAACCCACGAGTTCGTCTTCGGAAGACAATTAGTCGTAGCTCATATTATTATTATAGTATTTTTACCAGAGTACTGACAAAATAGATTAGCAAAAATAGTAATTTGTGTAACGGGAGTAAAAAAAGAATGCTGTGAGCATGCTATTTTTGTCAAGTTCTCTTTACCAGTCACATAATAACAAGAACTGCGCCAGGACCGTAATGTTTTTTTTGTCAGATCTCTTTAGTCTGCTTTTTATGCAATATGTACAACTAATAATTCAAACAAAATAAAACATGTACAACCTGTGATGCAACTACGATAGCACAATTAAGTTGGGTTGTGTCTGTCAACAAACTAACGCATAATGTGCAATAGTTGTGATTACATACTAAGGGCCAAATTCACCAACAACAGTCCGTTATTCTCCACCTATAGGGTAACAGACCGTCAGATACAGCGAATGAGCTTCAAGTTCCAATCAACAAATTTTAGCAACCAATACCTATGAAATGTTGAAAACAAAATACTGTTAAAGTATGAGATGACAACTTGTCATTGAAACATCACCAGCTTATTGAATATTAAGAAATTACATATAATTCAGTCAAAATTTTAAGAAATGTTTGATTTTTGAATTAAATTCATGTTTTAATTACTATTGTTGATTTTTTATTCATGCTTATATTATTTTCTTCAATTGATATGTGATACTGGGTGTTTTTTCCTATAAACCTCTTGCGGATAGCCATTAATCACCTACTTGATGACAGGCTCTACCAACAGATATTGCTCGTTTCCAAACATTCATTCATTTACTTGCCGTTCATCAGAACCATTATGGCACCTTAGATTGATATTCCCACAAAACCATTCAGGTTTTTTGATATCCATACATCCATAAAGTTGAATATTTTTCGTTGTTCAGGAACTGAACAAACATCCACACTACATTCACAGCGATTAAGAAATTCCCAAATATATGCCTTAAAGCTACCTGCAAAAAAACTACAAATTTGCCATATTTTTCTTTTTTCACGAGTACACATTCTAGGTTATATTTATATTAGACATTATTTGAATACAGCTGATTATTGCATTTCAAGGAGTGACACATGCGTGGAATCTGTCAACTCTTTGTACCAGTCACAAAACACATACGGTTTAATTCCATTCTATTCAATGACAACACGGTGACTTTTGTGGTTATCAGCGGCCATTTTGTGAGGGTGCGACAATATTCCGTTTCACCCTCCTGGTCCCAGTGGAGTAAGTTCCGCCAACTGTTGAAATATACTCTATTATGCTTTATAAGACTGTTCGTGACATTTCCCCAAAATCATTGCACAACACTTGAAAAAATGCAATGATGCGATGATGCTGCAATAAAGCTCCGTCGGTACCTTGGGTTATACATCTTGACAGTAGAGATGTTCGATACGATCCTATATTTAGAAGTATCAGTACATTTCACGAGAATCGTCATCTTTCGATCCGGACTGTGTCAGAAAGAGTGACTGCCATTTGGCTGCGACATTACCCTCCCAATTCAGACATATCTTTCATCATTTTCAAAGAGATTGTACAAAATCTTCAAATTTGTGAAGTGAGCGAGTTTCACTTCATACGTTGTTACCAGACATGCCCAAATCATCAGTTGCTGCCGTGATATTCATCCTGACCACTGCATCCCCTCGGCTAGGCGACCTGTATGTTAAATTTGTATTGATAGGGCAGCGGGTTATGCTATAAATCATATGTCACAGTGTTTGTGCACTGATTGCAACGGTTAGATGATACCAAAAATATTTTCATAAATAGGAGATCTTTCCCATTCCGGATCGAACAATCTACCAAAGATCCTTATAATCATGATACCTAGTAAATTTTCACGAAAAAAATTCAAAACCAGCAAATGTAAAAGATTCATTTCGCACCCTCCACGACGGGACGTGATCGTCGTTAGACTTGGCAACCCTGCGAGTGTCAGATAGATATCCCCACCAGTCAAAAAAGAAAAATGGACAAACAATAAACATTACTAGTTTTTTAGATTTTTGGACTTAACAGCCATTATCTGTGAAACATTTTTCATAATTTTTTGTCTATGTCCATAGTAATTGCATTATGCATCAGGGAGATGTAGGGATTGACACCTCTTACATATATTATCTGTGACTTAGAATGGAGAGGAAATAATGTTTTTATTGCTTTGAAGAAATTCATTAACCCATAAATTAATAAATGATTACTATTATGACGTAAAGGAAGATGAGGAATTGGATGGAATGTATTTTATATTCTATTTTCTTGCAAAATACCGGCAAATCCACACTATTCAACAGGTTTGTAATGATAACTTTCAGTATATTGAAGTTGGTAAATCCGAGAGTGCCATGCATTAATAAACGTCCAAATCTGCTGCCAAATTTAACAGCTAGAAAATCGACCTATTATTTGCCGCATTCCCATTCGCTGAGGGGGATAACGGATTGTTAAATGTAAACCTATAACATATATCAAAATCCATGAAAGTTGTCCTGTTTTTTTCTGTACAAAAGCATCATGTTGGAATCAAAAAGTGGTCTTGTTTATAATACAGTCGAATTTTCACGATTTTATTCAATATTTCAATAGAAATCACTAATATTCAGAGACCTTTGACAGCTTCCGTCAAATTGCATTTCGGTAAGGTATTTTCCCATTGGTCCATAATATTAATGTTGGTGAAATCGGCCCTAAGTATACTACATTTACTATTCTCATTAGGGTAGTAGTCGCTAACCCACCTTAAAATCAGCATAATCGGTTTGGTCAGATCCTTAGATCAAACAACTACATATAAAATGGATTCAAAAGACTTTTCTTCTTTATCCTTTGTCTGACACTTGACGTACCGGGTCTCCAGCAAGGGTTAAATGTGGATAAAGATGCTTTCACTTTTCAGAGTATTTCCGGAGTCAGACGAAAGAAGACCGAGTTTTTCTAAAATTGTTTTTATTTTTTGTGACCCTATTTGAAGAGGGAATTCACAATGAACTTCATATCAACATTGCCACTTTTTGTGCTCTACCAGGCGGTGTAATCAGAATTTCAGTATGATGTTTCAATTATTGCCCTCAATCGTTAACTTTATTTTTTCCTATGGATTCTTGGATTGAAGAATCGAATTCTTAGTTATTGCTCCAAAAACGTTCAATATGTCATATATAACAACAAACTTTGGCTATTCAAAAACATGACACTTCAGTCGTAGATTGATGAAATACAACATGTGTGTGCGTCGGTTCAGATATGGTGGGTATAATATGTGTCTAACAACATCGTAGAAGCTTTTATTTACTCTAAAATGTTCATTATAATTATACTGTTATCAATGTTTTCAATAGTACCCTCAAATAATATTATATATCTTGTTCTACATAGGTTTTCAGAAAGGCCCCCCTCCTACTTATTTTCTAAACGGGTGTAGTTAGCAAGCTGACAGTCCAGATGACGAAATTGACACATAAATGCTATATTTGAACGTAAAAATAACAGTTGAAAATGTCGCCATCTTGAAATATTTTTTAAATGAAAGGGAATCACTTGATACCTTATTTTGAAGCTCCTTATTAGTAATAATTAATAACCTTCAAACGTAAAATCACTATCTTTCAAAATGGCAGACGCTGTCAAGGTTTAGCGGTTTTGTACCGGGTGCTGTAGGGCCAATTATAAATGATGTATCTTAGCAACCGCTCGACGTGGAACTATGGGTTAAAACATTTCATAATAAAAGTAGCCAAGAGAAATTGCTGGTCATTATTTTCAGCTTCCTAAACTGGCCGCTAGGTGACATCATTCCAAATTCAAAAATTCAAACGCCATTATTGTGCAAAAATTCATATTTATTATACTCATTAACAAGCCTTATCGTGTTGACCGCTCAGTTTCCGAGCTTCTATGTTTGTCATTTTTTCATATTTTGGTTAGTTTAGGGTGAGGGATGAGTTGAATGTCATTTCAGAAAAAATCACATAACTTCTGTTTAGCTTTGATGATTTTGATCATTATGGTTTTGTTTGAAAGAGTATCCACCTGCGCTCCTAACGAATACTCCATTGTAGTCAGATTAGTTCAATTTGTCGTTAGATGGTGATTTGTGGATGTGTCAGCGGGTTACCTCCCACGCATACTGGCGGTAAATAGTGTGATCGCGAAAATTTTCGAAAATGAGTTACTATATTTTTTCGATGTTACATGACATGTACATCACAAAAAACCATCTCACTCATTTCCGTCGATCCGTTTGCATATTAGCCTGCCCGCTAATCTTATAATCGCCTATAACCTGAAAAGTACCGCTCAGATTTCGATTAAATTTTCAAATAATGTTACTATTATGCCAAGGACAGAAAAGCTCTAAAGATTCCGAAAATGGGTCCAGTGGCCCCAAAGAAAAAGGGAGTGGGAGGTGTATCTCAATTTTTTGGTGCTAGTACATCTATACGCTCCCAACATCGGTAATTCTACGCACCATCAAGATAATCAAAATCATGATAATACAAACTTCAGAACTTATTAGTAATGTTAGCATGTTTATACCATTTCCGTAGCTGAATAGCTGACTTTTTCGGAAATGACATTCAACCACTACCCTCCCTAAACTTAACAAAATATGAGAAAATGACAAACAAAAAAGGTTCAGAAATTGAGCCGTCAACACGATAAGGATATTAAATGAGTACTTATATTGAATATGAATTTTTGCAAAATAAAGTAATTTGAATTTTTGTAAATGGAATAACGCCACCTAGGTGTCATTTAAGAAAGTTGAAAATTCTCTTAGGCACTTTTATAATAAATCTCTTTAACCGATAGCTGTAGGTTCAGCGGTTGGCTAGATACAGTCGTATCATTCAAAAGAATTTGACATTTTGTTATCCATGTTTTACTACATATTTTCACATACCCTTCCAAGAGAAGAATATTGATATCATATACATTTTGCTGATTGGTTGTTGAGTTGTATACGACTCAATGTAAAAACTCCTTCAACTCTGCAGCCTGCCAAATCGCCATTTTGTAAGATGGTGATTCTGTATTCGATGGTTATGAAGTACTCGCGAGGAGCTTCAAAATGAGGTGTCACACGACTAATAATTCAATTTGAAAAAAGGTTTCAATTACCACTTTCACCCTAAAACAGAATTATGCATCAATCTCATTACACCGAGTTTCGGCTTTCTAACTTGACTCGTTTAAAAACTAAGGATCTTTTGAAAAACACTTATAAGACTAAATTATAAAAGATAATTACCTTTTTATACATTTAAAGTTTTATAATATCAATCCTTGTCATGATATATACCTACAATATCACGTCAGTGAAATCGGAAACATGGAATGTTTGTATTCAGTGATGGGCGCTACGCGGATACCTTTATTTTATTCTCTACGTTTCGACGTATACAATTGCGTATACAATGTAAACACTACTTTTGCAACGTATGGAATGGTGTAGACACTGTGTAGAATAGCATAAGTGAGGTTGGGTTTGCTTGCAAATGTCAAAGTATTAGTGAAGCGACAACGGTGAAAACAATCTGGTCGGGTGCGCTGAAAATAAGGAAATTGATGAACATCATGTTAAACCGCACAGATGTATGATGACAACGCTCAATGAATTTAGTCAAATAGGTGGATTTTGTTTCCAGAATGTGCCTTATTTCATTTTAGAAGAGTGTTCCTAATTTATTTGAATCTGTAACTTTTTATAGATAAATAATACTTACCTATATGTATAATTTTTCTGATTATTCAAAACACTTTTACAGGCGTTGCATATAATATTCAAGCGACCTACTTGAACTCTTACTTGCTATTATAAACAATGTCTCCGTGAATGTCAAGACGTATACAGTAATAATTGTATACGCGTGTCTCAATGCGCCCATCTCTGTTACTTATGCTCAGTTTATGAAAACGGCAGGAATGCATTATGAAACAAATGACTGTCTGATAATTTCAAAGCCTGTTTAAGAAGAACTATTTTCTTTAAATAATCACAGATCCACAATATGGCATTTTATACATTTTTAAAATCAGAATTAAACTCTCTACCTCCTACCTCCTCTACAAGAATGGAATATCGCGTCCATAATTCCCGGTTTTTCATTCGCAAGTTAACTACAATTTGTCTACTAACCAGAAGTTAACTCTCTAAAAGCCAGAGGAAAATGTATGGGATAACTATAAAGCTTGTGGTCTAACCTAAGGTCCTTGATAGTGACAAAGTTGCCATGGATGACACGAAACATAAATACTGGACATAACGTAAAGAGCACTATAATTCAGACATAAAAGCAGCGTTGCCGCATCAACGGTTTATGGATTGTTAATCAGAACTTGAAAAACAAAAACCCTCCTTGTTTGGCCAATCGAACCACATTTGTTTAAAATGCTTCTTTATTATAATATACGTTTCGATCCAAACTCTACTGGAACGTATACTACAATAAAGAAGAATCTCAAATACATGTGGTTTGATTGAACAGACAAACATGGAGGATTATCTACATCATGTTACACAAGCCGAGTTTCAGATGTTACATTGAAAAATGGCAACTGATAGTTGAATTCCAAGTCATATGTTATAATGACATTGGATGATGGCCGCGAAAGCCTTTCGCATTTCGTCGCAGTTATGGATTTCGAAAAATAATCAGCGACTGGAAAACCGAGACTAAGAAAAGTAAAGTTGATGATTGAGGACAAGGGCGAAATGTCATATTGAAATTATAATTATGCCTTGTAGATGAGAAAAAGTTTGTCATATTAGGGCGCAATTTATTTTGATATCTCACCTCAGATAAAGTCATGCAAAAAACTATTTTATGAAATGTCATCAACCATGTGACAGATAGTTTCCAATCTGCCTTTAAATGTAGTTTAACTGCCAGTGGTTCAGATAATTTAAAATGTTATTGTCTTACATCAGTTTTATATCTTACATTTTTCAACTTTACATCTTTTGGAAGGCGCGTGTAGAACTTCCACGGTGATTTCGACACCATGAAAACTACACAGTCTTACGTAAGTAACCGGTGTTGTGCTGTTTCCTACCTTCAACAGCCCACAGTCTCTTGGACGGCCGTCCGGGTTCTTGAAATTTAAAGGAGTGCCCTATCACATTTCTTCTCCACTCCTTGTTTTGAAGAAAATGTTAAAAGCGAAACAGACGATGCAGCTTAGAGATGAGAGTCACGTAAGGGAATTTCAACTAAATAGAATTTGTATTATTCAGAACATGACTGCTGTGGCTACGAGAATTGATTTCTCAGTTAAATATACTCGTATGTTATTAGCTTCTGTAAGATGACTTTTAATGTAGGAATTTAAATCTTATCGAAAAAAAAAACATCTGTAGCAGCAATTTTTTTTACCGGAAATAATATACCAATACTTAGCTACGAAGTCAATCTTTTCAACTGAACATAAGCAGATATTGAAAGATGTACACAAGTCTTTAACCACAGACCTAACATCTAGCTTTTATTTAAGTTTTGAAGACTTCAAGACAAGGTACCTAAATGTAGAGAACACAAAATTTACTGTCGACGCAATACTAACGATTTCATGAGTCTTGTCAATTGTACATTTTATTTGTTTTATTTGAATTATTCTATTGTTTTAAAAACATTATGAGAATTAATTGATACATTTGGAAGGAAGGTAATCTCATTTTTAAGCAAAAAATGAAGGAAGAAAATTGAACATTCATTAGATAGCTATGGACTTAATACGTATTTACAGATATTCGTTACATTCAGTTGCACCTATCTCTACGAGCTAACGCTGCGTAAGGTAAGGCTTAACCTAGTTGTTAAACATCGCTCGCAACTAGCATAGCTCAGCATAATCTATTTTACATAAGTGACTTCTGACAATCAATCTCAAGCTTTTCAAAGAGGTCGACTCCACGTTGCGGTAGCTCGTAGCAGCTAGATATAACTGAACGTAACAACTGTTACACGAGTAACATTCAAGGTGTTGCTACTCGTGTGCTTCAATTATATACTTCATCAAATTCGATACGAAATGTATGCTTTGGGATTGTTTAGAGTTACACAGTTTTTGCTGAAGGTACGGAAATTGATTGATACACGAATATTCTAGGATATCGTTGGAAAAATGATATCCTAGGGACGTCTAGATTATTTCTTCGCTATTACAAGAAAACGTGCATATCTGTTCATATTGAATACCTGACTATGTATTAATCACAATTAGACATAAGGTTTTATAATAATAAGGGTAAAATATATTAGAATATATTTCATTGTGCGGAAGTAGGAGCTAGGCGAAAATCGTCAAATTTATTACCTACTTCCGCAAAGTATTTTGAATTTTTGTTAATGTTTGCTTTCCGTTCGTCTGTTTTCACAATGTCTGCGGTGGGTCATGGTTACAGAGGCGGAAAACAAATATGTACTCGTACACTTCAAACATATATTTTACTTATGTATTTTTGGCTGGGAGGTGTACAACAATGTAAGAAAATCTAGCCTCATCTAAAGTTTAACTAATTTGTCACTGATGTTTTTTATTTTCTGTTTGCGTATATCGTTTACATATTTTGGACTTTCAACTTTACCATTTCATCAAGCAACTGTTTCTGGTTATATGTCTTATTAATAAGGTGGCACGTCCATTTATTTGGTTTTTTTTCTCAAATATCTGTTTGCAGCAGTATTCTTAATCCTTTTCATCTGATAATTTCATGGTGCGTATAGATATGACTAAAAAGCAATGGTTTCATTTTTATTGTGATTTTTTTCTTCAGTCGGAACTTGTTAACAAATATACAATAACAGCTCTGAAGTTGTGTGTGAATATTCTTTTATGGAAGAATGAAACGTTTGATTAGTTTTATTCTTGTAACTTTTTCTTTTTGGAAAATCTTTGATTTTCTTGAAGTCTCGTCCCGCAGCAAGTTGAGTGTTCAAGAGAAGCAAAAATTTTTCAAAGAGAAAAAGTGATAAGAATTAAAGTACTCATCCATAACAGTGGAATATTCACATACTATATATTTCAGAGTTGTACTAATATTTGTTAACAAAGTACGATCGAAGAAAAAATCCACAATACAATGAACAAACATGCATTTTTGTCAATACAAAATTAAAAACAGTAGTTAAAAAAAATGGACAAAAACAGAGACGTACGACCTTAAGTTTTCGTATTTTAAATAAACCTCAATCTTGATGTAGATATGTAAATCAATACTGATTTACTACAATGCTTTAGATACAGAATACAGTTGAACATTCTCTGTAATATAATCCCGCCATAATTTTTGTCTGTCCAAAATATGTCTTCCCTGATGCGTGAAGAATTTGTGTAATTAACAACTAAAGATACCATCTCATACGAAATCCAATCTAAAAAATAATAATCATCCGTTTCATAAAAAAGTAAGGCCTTATAATGTAGTGATTTTGTTTAATAATGGCTTTTAATAGCTTCCCATTTCAAGATACCTGTATCGTCTCTGTATAAAAGATGTTTAATTACTCTGAGATGTCCATGGCCGCATTCATTGTAGTCTTTGACAGGTATCAATAGGTGATCGCAATGGGGGCATCCAAATGGAATTTTGTCCGTTAAGATGTCGAGAAGCCGACAAACTTGGGCGCTTCATATAAAGGTGATATAAACGAAGGTACTTAGGTAAAAAGCAGTAAAAAAAATATTGCGTTAGGTACGGTAGTATAAAATCATGATATATTTAATAAAACAGTATGTTTCCAAAACACGATTCAAAACTGCGAGGGGTGATTTTTGGACGAAGAGTACTTGGTAAACAATATTTTTGACAAAACTTCCAAATCTGCAAAAGCCCTCCTAAATGTCTCCACCCTTTAGAATGAAATATCCCAATCAACTTCTCATAGGCAGTCACATTCTTTCAAATACGCCATTTCTGAATTACTCACACCTCACATTAATTGTCTGATTTCTGAAATTCTGCCTTGATGCTGTGTAAATAGATAACTGATCATGAATTTATACAGTCTCATCATACGATCCAGGATGTTCTGGTTAGAAACTCACGAACAATTGTGGTCAAGTTGCTGGATATGATTCTTTAAGAAAGGACTCTGACAGAATGAAGGATTTCGGCAATGTGTGTATAGGAGTTCAGTGAGGAGTTCTACATTTTAGATGCAGGTACCTGGTTATTCTGGATAGCGTTTTCATGTTAATAAGCTTACATGTAATCCTATTATGAAGTGTATTGCTTTCACTCTATATTTTTGAAGCCTTCGTGTAGTCCCTTGAACATTTGCCAGATATTTAGGAATCTCGCTGTATGATCAACATTTAGTTTTCATTCATACCACACTGTATGTAAGGGGATTTTACATTTTTTAGAAACTCTGCATAATAGTTGATTATATATGATAACCTCTATCTACTAAGGAACTGTTATGGCATTATGATAATTAACAAATTTCTGGAATCTTATATTTGCATTTCAGATTTATAGTGGGCTCATGTGTGATACGGAAAAGCTGGTTGTGGTAACGTATGGTTTGACTTTTGAATATTAACAGCGTGCTAATGTAATGATTCTTTGTTTTTTTTGTTATTGCCTTTTTCCGTTTCAGCATTGCAAAGACGCCGAAGTGGTTTTATGGCATAAATTTAGTGGTTATATTAGAGTAGAGAAATGGAAAATATTGACAAGTCCTTTGGAGTCATCTATACCTGAGATATAATCAGTATACATACGTTAGGAATGTTTATAGGTGGTCTGCAGATAGTTAATAATTTTCACGTAATCAAGTGTTTTAAATTTTTTAAACGTTTATCGAATACGGATATTATGGAATTCTGTCCAACGGGCATTCCATGTAACTTGATAGGTTTAAAGATAGGCCTTATTTATGGTAGAGGTATAAAGATTATTATTCAGGTATAAGCAACGATGCTCTTGTCGAAACGCTTGAAAAATTTATTTCATTACCTCAAAAAGTTTCTAAAAAAGCTAAATGCTAACCTGACTGTTTCATTTTTGGGTAACGGTCACATGTTATAAAATTAGCCTACCTTATTTCTTCAGGTATTGATGAAAACGACGACAAAACGAAAGTGTACCTACTATAATCTAGAAATACATGTTTTATTGCATTAAACGGATCTAGCGATTGGGGTGCTCAAAGTCAGCGTTCATTTGATACAAATAACTGTCGAGTTAAATACCCAAGATGTTCACGTCTTTCAAATGCGTTCATTGTTTTGCATCTGGAACTATGGTTTTTGTCTGGTACCATTTTGCCCATGGTGAATTTTACCAGGATTGTCAAATAAACCAGCCCTTATTATTCACCTATAGGGTAACAGTCCGTCAAACATAGCGAATGAACTTCAAGATCCATTCAACAAATTTTAGCAACCAATGGCTACAAAATATTGAGAACAATATATTGTCAAAGTATGAGATGACAGATTGTCACTGAAACATCACCAGCTTATTGAATATTAAAAAATCACATATAATTAAGTCAAAATTTAAAAAAGTGTTTGATTTTTGAATAAAATGCATGTTTCTTTTTACTATTGTTAATTGTTTATTCATGTTTATATTATGTTCTTCAATTGATATGCGATTTTACTGATTTAACATCACCTACCGTGTGTTTTTTCCTATAAACCTCTTGCAGATAGCCATTAAACACCTATTTGATGACAAGGACTCTAGCAAAAATTTCATAGATTGCTCGTTTCCAAACATTCATTCATTTACTTGCCTTTCATCAGTACCATGATGGCAACTTAGATTGATATTTGCACAAAACCTTTCAGGATTTTTGATATCCCTACGACCATAAAGTTGAATTTTTTTTGTCGTTCAGGAAGTGAACATCACATCCACACTATATTTACAGTGATTAAGAAATATCCAAATATACAGGGTGACTTCGAAGTTGAGTCATTTATTTTAACAGTGAGTAGATCTGATCAAAAGAAATGCTTTTTTCCTTTAACATTTTTCTGGTAAAATTAAAGTAACAAAGTTATAGCCCTTTAGAAGTTTGAGACCCGCCCTGTCTCAATAATAATATTATGTGCTAGTGTTTGGCAACAACGGATATATTCCGCCTTATCCGTTCATCGCATCGGAAACAAAAAAGCGAAAGAATTTGAAACGATGTTTTTACTACAATGTACAATTTTATTCAGTTGTTTTCCGTCAATGTGTCAGTCGGTAACGCGGTAATGCGGATCGGTTTCCCAATCGAGTGCAACCAACCCCTCGTGCCTTTGTTAATGTATTACAAAGGGCTCGTGAATCAGGTGACTCAAGACCTCACAGGGGAGGGCATGCCGGTGCTCCAAGACCGCACGATCAAATACAGGTCCGCACTGAAATACTTGTCGGGAGGATACTTTATAAAACAAGGTAACATTTTTTTTAATTTTTATTTTTATTTTTACACACATATTTTGGTTTATCTTCCTTCTATAATCATTATCTGAAAATTAATGACTCAACTTCAAAGTCACTCTGTATGTCGTAGAGCTACCAGCAAACCTATGATCTGTAAAAAAACTAGAATTTGCAATAATTTTCTATTTTCAGGGAGTACATATTCTAGGTTTTATTAGAAATTGTTTGAATAACAGCTGATTATCCCCTTATATTTCAAAACTCCCCATATCGACAGTGACACATAATTCTGTGGGTCCGTTAACGCTTGGAACAGTGGGGCAAACTCTGTCAACTGATGAAATATACTCTACTATGCTTTATAAGACTATACGTGGAATTTTTCCCAAAATCGTTGCACAACACTTAAAAAAATGTAAATGAAAATTTTAAAATTATTTCCATGACGCCTCAAATGGCTCCGTCTGTACCTCGGCTTATACATTTTGACGACTGCTTGTCGTTCTTGTCAACTGGGCTGCGGTACATTTTGCTGAAATCTTACGAAAAATAGAAGCTTCAAATGAAATATTGACGAATATGAATGGATATGCTTAGAATCTAGAATATAAATTCACATTGCAGGTTTCAGATAGTCTGTGCATGGTTGTGAACCGGATTTTTCGGTATTTTTACCGAAATGAGAATATTTACCGAAAACGTCATTTTCCACGATTTTTCAAAATAACTTAAATATTTTCATACTTGCCGAAATAAAGCTGAAAGTTAATTTTATGTAGTTTTCGTAGTTTTATGCCCCATATCAATCATAAATATGCATCCGCACTCAGGCAGTCGGGCACACGACAGGCGAAGATTCGGATTGCCTATGATTACGAACGCACATCATTATTCCTTACTCCGCTTGTTCTGAATTAATTTTTGTGCGTACAAAATCTACAGACTGGTAGATTACCGTATCACCCGACAAGCAATAAAGAAACCGATACCTGTCTGTTTTCAAAATAAATATTGAATTAAAATGTGAGGTGATTTCATGAGTTCAGGGGTAAAACAGAAAAATATTCAGAATCCTATAAGCAAGAATCGAAAAAGGAGCTTCCAGAATGGCTGCAAAGGACTTAGAAAGAGCGACCAGTGTGCTCAATATACAAGTTGTAATATAACTATGCCCTCAGAAAACATGTTGAGTGCACGCTCAATACTATAATAAACTTTTTTCATAGACGGCACTGCGCGACTCAAAGGTCCTTGATCCACCATTGAACCTAGGATGGCATTTTTCCCTATACCGAATTCAATGAAACTATATACCGATTCTGTACTTTTTTTCGGTTTGGCAACACTGCAGGAAACTTCAAAAGCAATTAGCATTCCAGATGTCTTCCAAATCATATATAAAGGAAATAAAACAATAAATTTTTCAAATATTTTGGTAAATAGGTATTTTTGATTCTGACTTATATCTAGACGATGAATAATAGTGGATGTGGATCCATTTACTAATATCGATGTTTTAGGACCCAGGAATGCAGAATGTACTGTTTGTTTACATTTGGTGTGGATTTCTAGATCATAAATTGGTAATAAATTATTTTTGATGTAACAAAAGATTATGAACCAGTTTCTACACCCTGTATGTGATATAGAGACAAAACTAGATTGCCATGCATGGACAGTCGGCAAAAACAGTGACAACATCCCATTAAATATAAAAGCTAGAAAATCGACCTGTTATTTCTCGCAATTTGGTAGGTCCATTCAAATAAGTTCCAGTCTTTTATCAAATGATAGAAGTTGGCAATTCTGTGAAAGTTATCCTAATTCTCAAGCTCAAAGACATGTTATTATATCTAGAATGTACCCCATTTATAAAATAACCGCATTTTCACGATTTTATTCAATATTTCAAAAGAAATGACAGTAGGAGAGCTTTGACAGCTTCCGTCAAATTGCATTTCAATAAACTGTCCCCTGACTGGTTGAGACCACGCTAGATTTTAATGGTGGTGAAATAGGCTGTTATATTATCCCTGACACCAATCTAGTTACCAGGCCATTAAACAAATCTGTCAGCCTTACTAGATTTAGATTAATTGTAAACGACATTGCCAAACATAACTACAGAAATCATCTCTAATATAAGGATTTATGTTCGATATCTTCCCGGCATTTTGAGACTGAATAAAAAATGTACCGTCAAGTTACTGTGGTCAGTTTAAAAGCTACCGCCAGCAATCAGTCGGAAATTTGGCCGATTAATAACTGACAGATTACAATGGTATGTGCCCAAGTTAACAGATCGTACAGTTAAGATCATGCCGACACGCTCTTATCCACAGCATATGGATTTTGAGCGCTCTGGAGTCAACTGTAGATACACTCATTTGAGGCCTTCACAAGGACACCACCCGTTTGTCACTCATCTTTAAATATTCCAATCTATCAAGTAGCCTGAATCGGATAAACACAGTCAACAACAATACTTTCAGTTATAAAATAGCTCTACATGAATGCACACTCATTATTTATTTGGCCTAGGGATTTTCCATAATCATCATCTAGGAGAAATGAACCATTTCCTTAGAGGAATGCGGCAAATAATGGATACTTCTCTGGTTAGTAGTGTAAAATGAAAAATGGCATCAAGTAGTTCGGCCCTATACTTTCCAAGCCTTCGAAACAACGTCTAGTACAATTTTTCATGTAGTGCAATGGCATCAAAAATACGTACGGTTGTTAATGAAAAAAATCCTTCAGATTGCAGCATTGAGCGTGTCTGTACATGGCAGCCAAATTTCTTTGGAGCTCTGGTGTGAAACTGTTTGTCGATAATGTTTATCATATATATATATATATATATATATATTTAAAAATAATGATATCGGCCATATCTAACCCAAATTTGTGCGGTAAACAACGATGTAACGGATTTTGTAAGAGCTATAGTATACCTCCGTCTACACCTATGTGTCAGGATCAGGACAATTTAACAATTAAACTTTGAGCCATTTCTCACTTGAAAATTATTCATAATCAAGACTGTTTTAAGCAGCTGAAATAGCTTGTCATAGCCATTCTTGCTCTTGTGTTGTAGCATTCTTAAGCTTTTCAATTAGCCTAAGCCAAAAACTGATCCTTGTCGAGGAAAGAAAGGTAGAGGAAATGAACGAAGGAGAAGAGCAAATAATGGACAAGAGAATCTTCGAGATAGTAGGCGAGTGGGCATTATTGAAACGATTTCATAAATTTTGGGTATGATCGAAAATCGTCAGATTTGTTCCGATTTATACAGCGCGATCCATTGCTTTGTGTGCTTGCGTACTTGCTGGCTGTAACGTTCGAAAATATTTGGGAACAACGTCAAATCAACTGACTAAGCGTATTTTAAGGCATTCTTCCCAATTATGATGAAAATTGCTAAACATTATCTTAATTTTGATTTATGTGCGTTGTTCAACTGAAAGTCAAACTGCTGAGATCAATGACCAAGTTTTGTAATCGTGGCGGAATGTATTTTAAGGTGAATTCGGTGCATGCGTATAAAATGATAATCAGCCGGTTCTGGTAGCGTACCAGAATACAGGGTTGGAACAAGGCTAGTACATCATTCGGAGAGAATCACTGGAGGTTTCTTTTTGGTTTAGTTTTTCGACTTCAGCCTTAGTTCAAACTTATTCAGTTCGAGACAAAACTGCACACATTATTGTATACATTCATAATACGTTCTTTAAATATTTTCTGCACTGACTTTAAATGCATCTAAATTAATAAGAAAGGTTGTCAGTATCGTAGCGAAGGTGATATCAGAGATACACTCACTCACATTAAACCTACTCCCATCATAAACAAGAGCAGCAAATTAAGAGAGAGTAAATAAACTCCACAGCTGAAGATGAATAACAGTATGACGGATAGTTTTATTAATTGCCCTTTCTATCTATAAAACTTGCAATGCATCGCCGGTAATAATAAGATTTTGATTTATTTGTGTCCATTATGATCGACGTATAATTCACTTAACTCTTCCAGTACGTTCAAAATTCCTCTATAATTGATGAAGGCAATTAAAGGATCGAGCACAACAAAGTCTTCCTTTGAGACGCATTCACCGCAAAGCAATTGAAGATGACAGGGGAGTAATTAGCGGGGTACATGGTTTCGTTATCTTTGGTATCAACCGAGGTAGCTGCAGAGCAGTGCAGAAGTCTTCATCAATTGCGGAGAATCGAGAGACTGATAAATTACCCACTGGTCAAGCAGACTTGGTCTGACAAAATCAACTACTTACGCGATACGCAAGGATTAGGGTCTATAAGCGTGGTTTTCGGCCCAGACAATAACTTGTAAACTCGTGTGTACATGGTGGGCTAGCGGAGGAAACTGTAAGCTAAGTTGCGATATCCGTACGGTGCGAACAACAGGAATCAACTGATCTCGCCATATCAAGAACATCTGTAAGGCGTATTTTGGTGAAACACCTTAACCCTTTCAAGCTTTGTGGTGTCACCATGAAACCACCTTTTTAATGATTTATCACGGCGCTGCGGAGTGGTTATCTGCCGATACCACCGTGTAAGAAGGTGCACTATATTGCTAACTAGTATGAAAAAAATTATTTACATAGGACGCCATTCCTAACAGCTTGTTATTTGACATTTATCGGTTTGTTTTCCCGAAGAGGTAGACCAAGTACTGAGATGCCCCCAAACAAATTCAAAGCAAACATTCCTCTAGAAAAGCGCACAGACCAAGCTGCTCAAATGCCAAAACATTCGTCTTCGAGAAGATGTGCATTTTGCAGCACAAAAGCGGAACAACACCGTTCGCGATGGTCGTGTAGTACTTGCAAGGTCGGTTTGTGTCTCACTGACCAAAAAAATTGCTTTGAAAAATATCATAGCAAATAAGTTGTATGTTTTTAATTCAAACTCCTTTTTATAACATTATCTTAATTAAATATATGGTTCAGTAATATCTGCATTGTATTATTTTAGTGCTTGGTGGTATCATGGTGATACCACCTACTAATTCCTTTTTCTACAAATGGACAAATATTCTGGGCTATTTTTAATGCTTTTGAGATCTTATCACTTCATTTTTTTCAGCTATAAATGAAATAGCTTAAAAATTTAAAAATATGCCTTGAAAGGGTTAAATTGCATCCATATAAACTTCAACTAGTGCAGGAATTGAAACCGCAGAACCACCTCTACGCCGTTTGCCGGAACAATGTTAGAGCGCTTTCCAAGTTTTAACAATATTTTCTTTTCTAATGAAGCTCATTTTCATTTGAGTGGATTTGTCAACAAGCAAAATTACCGGCATTGGGCCGCAGAAAATCCCAAATTAAAAGACATTTGTATTCGCATTATGTTACAGTTTGAATGGCCCTGTCGGCTGAAGGAATTATCGGATCTTCCAAAAACCAGCAAGGCCATACTGCAACAGTAAATTGTTATAGCTAAAGGCGTAACCTTTTCTTTCCAAAACTGCATAATTTTGAAGCCTACCGCAACAGGACCTGATTTCAACAAGATGGCGCGACATCCCATATAACGCCAACGAGTCTTCAGTGTAAACGAAATGTGTCGAGGAGACATTCCGTGACCTCACCGGAGCCCAGATCTCACGTTGAGGATACCTCAAGAGCCGCGTTTACGCCAATAAACTGACGAAGATTGCCCAGCACATCTCCGAGGAGATGTCCCCTATTCTACGAGCGATGTGCCAGCGAGTGTTCACAAATTTGAAGTGGAGATTCGAGGAGTGCATACGTCTCGATGGCTCACATCTCAATGATGTTATTTTAAGAAAGTAAAATTCCCATGTGTCCACTACCGCAACAGGACCTGGTTTCAACAAGATAGCGCGACATCCCAAATCGCCAATGAGTCTTCAGTGTAATCAAAATGTGTCGAGGGGACATTCCGTGACCTCACCGGAGCCCAGATCTCACGTTGAGGATACCTCAAGAGCCGCGTTTACGCCAATAAACTGACGAAGATTGCCCAGCACATCTCCGAGGAGATGTCCCCTATTCTACGCGCGATGTGCCAGCGAGTGTTCACAAATTTGAAGTGGAGATTCGAGGAGTGCGTACGTCTCGATGGCTCACATCTCAATGATGTTATTTTAAGAAAGTAAAATTCCCATGTGTCCACTTTATTGAAAATATAAATTATCTTCCCTACGCTTTATAATTTTTTTTCTATGATTTTAAAAAGTCCGCTCAACTGATTTGGCCCACTCTGTATTTTAAAACGGATGTACTCCTTCCATCAACATTTTTTCTTGTATTTTAGTACAAGATTGTTATAAGGATATCCCCAGTCCGCAATAAAACGTAATATACAAAATGAATGGGTTGCTACACTAAAAACAAAAGTTGAAACAAATCGATACACAATTATACTGAGAATCCAACTTTTTTCTTTAATATGAGCGCAGTGAAACAACATGTTTATTTTTATGTGATTTGTGCCCCAGCGTGTTTTACAGGGTTCCGAAAATTAGAATCAAATGATTTAAGTCAGAATTCATATATACAAAAATAGATAAATTTTGAAGAAATGCAAAAATAGCGAACTTTATGCTGTGGAAAAACAATCAAATATTAATGTTGAAAGGAAAATGGTGACGAAAGTTGAAAATCCATGTTCTAAAAGGTTTAAATGTTAGAATTCATCGAATTCTCATACCTGGTTCAGTAGAAGTAGACCAATACAGGAAGGTCTTGATTGATAATCTCAATTAGGGGTCATTTTGCTGCGCCTCACTGTATAGATAAATTCTAAGACTTTGTAGACCTCTTGATAAAAGAGAAAAAAGTTTTGAATTGACCTTTATTCTAGGACACTGGTAAACATGACACTTCCTATAAAAAATAAACCAAAGAAATTACTTCACCTGGAGCATTTTTTTTCAATTCTGAAACCACCACTGATTAGTAGACCCATAACGTCTAGGACTACGTGACCGCTGCTGCCTCTATGCGTATCCCATAATTTGCACGTTATTGTATATCCTGAGAAATGCAATTCGTGTTAGACAAGCTTCCTGCAACTAAGATAGCTACTTAATGGTATGTAGCATTTTATAAATATGAAATGGGAATCTCCTGGCTTATGTCACACATCCTTGGTGTAATTTGATGTCCAGTTCGTTTGCTAAGACTAAGAAAATTTAACGCTGCGTCCCTGAAATTAGCAAGAACGCTTTTGACCATATGTGGCATCTCGCTCTCCTAAACTATGGCATATCATAGAGGCTCTGCGCATGGCTAGCTTTCTTTGGTAATAAAGTACCTCTTGTACTTGATGATTCTTTGCTTTTTGTCTAACAGCGTGAGTTGAACAGCGAACTGTTTGGCGCACATTAACGATTTTCCTTTCAGCCTCCAAGAAGTCACTCATTAAAACTAATTAGCACATGTTTGGCAGTAACAAATTTCGACAATTCTTGTACTCATTGCTATTAAAAACTAGGAAGTTTCTTTCACTATATAACTCCCTTACTCTACTCTCAGAACTTTCATATCTGCATAACTGATGTCCTGGTTGTCCGGTGTACACTAGATATGGTCCTGAGGATAACCGGTAGATTTTCTTGAAACTTGGGACTCTCCGGACTTTAACCAAAACTTACGGTTGCCATATAGATTGTCTAGTCATTTCTTAGATACTAAGCTTTAGATACTTATTTGAGTTTCTCGGATCACAATTTAGGGTAGTACTACTCCACTTAATCCCATTGAAATTCTTCTCTCAATTTGCTTATACAAACAACTTTGCTAACAAATACATTGCCTTTACGGAGGTCTTTGCTTTTAGCAAACTCAATAAAATCAACGACAAATACGTTTTTATCTCGGACACTGCTTGTGGATATTACAGGACCCGTTCCTTAAATATTTGAAAAAGCAAAAGACACGTATAGTACTATAAAGCAGTGGTTATAATAAGGTTTCTTGGTACTAAGCGGAGACGAATGCGCTACATTTGAAAGCCAAAATGGCGAAAAGTTGAGCAAATACCGGTAAAAATCGAGTACCAGGTGTGTCAATAGAAGATATATATGTTGTGTTTACTTTCGCGAATGCGGCGCATATTATTAAATGTAAGACGTAGTATGTAACTGGAGACTTGGTAGGTTTGTCGAACATTGTTATACCTTTTGTGGGTGATATTGATGTTCTGCGTTATTAGCTTTGATACAATACCATAGTGAAGCAACTTTTACCGACACATCCGCCTATGATGAAGTAATAAATATTGACGATTAAGGTTATTTTTAGGTGCTTTTGGGTCAAAGACTTGTAGACCTGCAACATTTTGCTATTGCAGAACCTCTTCGACAGCTTGACAGCTTTTTCAAGGTCACGCGCTATGATTGCAACAGTCCTTTCTGGTGCCTTGGCTACAGTTCCGGCGCCTAAAATGCTTTCGACTTGCGTCAAAAGATTTTTAAGCAGCACTTCCCTTTTTCTGCCACCTTCAACTCAATTACACCTTTTTTCGTCTGTCTCACTTCGGGCACCGATACACCTATTTCTTGTAGATTTATTTTTTGTCTCAATCTCCTAAGCGTATTACCGTAGGAATTTTTACCCTGCAGCTAGCGTATGTTTACATTTTTATAAAGTATCCGCTTTGTTTAACCCAAATCCCAACAATTGATATAACAAAAAAACATTCAACTGTTAATGCGAAAAAAGTGAGGTTTTTTTAAAGTGTCGCTATGGTTGTCGGTATCCTTTCCATAAATTTCGTAGTGGTGTGTCGACTAAAAGCGTGGCGAGGACATGAAGAAAGTGTTTGAAGGATGATAAGCCCTTGAAAATTATCGAGAGATGGTATTTAAATTGCAATCTTAGCTTATTTAATAAATTTAGAGATCGATTCAACTCCATACTGGCCACTCGAAACGAAAAAAAAAAAACGAATGGAGTAATGCGCAAATTATATGCGATTACTTAAAAGTTAGGAAGCTTTGTACCCGTGTGAGTACTCCGCACACCTACTGATGCACGAGCATGACAAGAACAACTTTAATGCAAAGAATGCTGAACAGATTTGAATCCGTGTTTGAAATCAATGATCACAGCTCAAGCTACAAATCTAAGAGTATAAAGAACTACTATTTTTGTAGAGAATAAAATATGCTACAACAGAGGTCATATACGTTTTTTGGACACCTTGATGATTTTTGAAATATAAGGAGGCAAAGTTGGAAATTCGTATCAAAATATATTCATTATCCATGGTCAAGAATAGGTACCATTTTAAAATGGATTTTTTTTACTACCACGTGCAAGTATGGAAAATGAAATTAATATTTTTTGATAATTTGTGATATTTCATTCATTATGAAGATCAAGTCATTCAAATTTTGTCATAGAGTAATTTCAGTAACCATTGCAGCGAAGTCAATAGAAGAGGAGGTATAATAGATAAAGCTAACGAGGCTGCGCAGTGACAAAATGGCCAAAAGGCAGATCGATGGAAGCATTTTCATGATGAAGACATCATGAAGTATAAGAAAATATAACATCTTTCATACATTCGCATTGCAGTAAGAAACATGTATTCGATCTAAAATTGTATTCTTGATCATAGATAATCACTGGAGATATCCCTACATGAAAGCACGTTGTATGCTGACACGTGGAATACGTAAGTAGAGTGTGGGCTGTTTTGATACGAATTTTGGACTTTCGCTCATAATACTTGAAGAACTATCAAGGTATCGAAAAAATGTAAAAGACCATTTTTTGTAGAAAATTTTATTCTCTACAAAAAAGGATACTGGCCTTTATACGTCTAGATTTTTTAGCCATTATAAGCAAAAATATTTGTTGACTATGTTCATACAAAATGATGAAGAATTTAATTCTCTACAAAATTGTTTCTATTACTTTTTTTACATAGTATCGATGGTTTCTGTAGTATTACTGATCCTCCACAAAGTATATCTATCTCTTAATAAGTGAACATTTATACCAGGCATTCTCTGAAATGGCTGACATCGAAACTCATGGACGAATAGTGCCTTGTACTTATAATGCATAAACATTCTAATATGTAAACTGGATCATGTTTATTAAACCAACCTCGAACCTAATCTCTCCAGATTCAGTATCACAGATTCTGTTTAACAGCCATGCAGACGTATTTAAAAATTGTAATTAATGTATGCAAGGCCTTCCAGTTGTGAGGGTAATCTGAGAAACCCGATGGGGTGTAAAATTAAACCTGCAGAGATCGAGGATGTCGAGTTTCGATTTTTTATGGTATTGTGTTACATAATCTTTTCTCCGCTCTTTCTCTTCTACAACTCGCATACGGGCACTATCTCTACAAGCAATCTTAATCAAGTAGTGAAGTGGAAAAGTTCTGTACAAGATAAAGGAAAGAGGATGTCAGCTTGATCTTTGCGAAAGTTTTCACCGATGCATCGCCCTCGTTTCGCGTGTTTTTAAAATATACGCCAGAATGCAAATTCTTGAAAAAGACCAGTATAAAATATCCTATCACGTTTCCTGGCAGATTTTATGCTTCGTTTTCATGTTTGCCGAGTACGTTTGTGGATGTATCAAAATCCGGCAACATTACTATTTTCCTAGGCGTTTCATATTATTACATATTTCATCATCACAAAGCTTATTTTATGTGGTGAGCTGGGGAGTGATTCTTCTATCCGAGTTAGAGAATACATTTCCATAAGTAGTTGAACCACGTCCACTTTCTGTTAGTCGCTCCAATCCCTCGCTCCTTCGTTTTCAAGAATTGACTCCCAGAAGGAAACAGCAACCCAATTACCGTTCGGTTTGGAGGATGCGTGAAAAGTGGCCACGTCAGGACATATTTCATGATTTGAGAGAAAGTATGAATTGGAATAGCATTCAAAAAAAAAATTAGTTTATTTTATATAAAACAAAGACTGCAATAGGCATTTTCACAATATTCAACTTCTCACGTTGATTCGCTGCCTTCCAGTCCTCTAATAACTTATTAGGAGAGACAGACGCCTAACAGCTAAATCAGAATACAGAGAGATTGTCAGTTTGTCAGAAATGTGTGGCCTTACGTAGGGATACAGAGTAAGATATTGAAAATGTTTTACTGCAAAAATTATTTGTGCAACATCCTCGAAAAGTAAATAAAAGTTTTCTAAACTACGAAATTTCTTTTGTTCATCCTAGATGCAGTCAGTTCAGAAACGTATAAAACCAAAGTATTGTTATTTTTTCTTTAAAACTTCAGTGATGTTTTAAATTCTCTATACAAAAAATTATCGGAAAATTAAAAACGATCAAATAAGAGTTTTAAGAGCACCAGCGGTCAGACAGACTTCTATAACTTTTGGGTTGGATGTAAAGAATACCGGTGTAACTGAATATACCTACATAACTTTCCGATATTATTTTCGGTACTTCAGTAGGTTTTCTATTGTCATAAGCTGTGTGCGAGTATATTTAGGGCAGAGATAATTTTTAAACTCGTAAGTGCAAGTTGTTTCAGTTTGTTGTAAAGAGAAGCTTATGTTGGCCATGGCGCTTCCTCGGGATGTGTAAAAACAGTCTGATTCACTTTACTTTTCATATAAATCTTAATATTTTGGGCATACCAAACCCACATAATAATTCTTTCTCAAGAACCTGCGTCAAGCCCAAGCACCCAAAACGCAATCGCAAGGACCGCGAAACCGCTGCCACGAGTCAAAAATCTACCTGGGCATCGGTGCACCTGAATGTCATAAATTTTTTTCTTTCAGACATCACAAGCTACTCTATTGTACCCTATTGTTGCTGAGTTCGTTTGGCCTTTTCATAATATCGGCCCTCTAAGGAATTCTTACATTCTACTCAGCAGGAGACGATGATTTTAAAAATGTTCTGATAACTAGATTCCGGATTCGGTAATGCTTATTCCATAAGCACATATACCTAGACGATAAATAAATATTAGCTATATTTTATATTATTATTTATTAGCTGTATTTTTCTACTTGGACGACCGTTTTTTATTATTACATGAAAAAACAATTTAAGAAATACGCTTCTTCAGGGACTAATGGAGAATGGAAGAATTATCAAAAATTTGGGGAACGTAATGGTCATAATCCCTACATAACGTACATATGTCCTAAAAGTATTGGCACAAAATATTTATCGGATTTTTTTTCAATGTAGAAATTTATTTAAATACATAAATTACAACTCAACAATTAACTAAACTATACTATCGAATATGTTGAGTGGCTCATTCTGCTCTACCAGACGCAGCTTTCTTCGAATGTCTCTCATGAGATCCTGGACGGGATTCAGATCAATTTCTCTCAATTCTTCGTAAATTCGCCGTCTTAATTGTTCTTCATCTTGGACTTACCAGCCTCCATGGTAAACCTTCCTAGACAATAAAGCCCAAAAATCCTTTATTTGGAGGATTATCGTTTTTGGGAACAAAAGGTATGTTGGGTTGTCGAAGCCAGTTTTGAATGTCTTTTGAGTAATGACATGCTGCTAGGTCTGGCCAAAACATTAGCATGCTGTTCGTGGACAGACTGAAGCAATTTGGAAAGGCAGTTACCAATACAGCTCTGACTATTCAAAGCTTCATCTCTCACTCTTCCCACAAAATGTTGGCATACACCGCTGTTAGAAATTGCGCGTTGTCCGTATAAAATCTGTCGTTTCCCGTCACTTCAGAATTACTCAAAGTGAAATACTTTTCGTCATCTCTAATAATGATTTTTCCATTGGCAAAGTGTACCCGCCTCAGTTGACGACAACATATTGATATCCGAATGAGTTGCGCTTGAGAGTATTTGGGGCACTTGAGTCTTTTTCCATATTTAAGACCATTCCTCCTCAATTCCAACGACTCGTAGAAGATCTGTATTGACGAGCCCGTCTGCTTGTTGACATTCCAACATGATTTTTTGCTCTTCTCTCCAATCTCTCTGACCTCTGTGCAGTACATGCAGTACATGCACGTGGTATTCCACTTTTTGGGAGATTGATACATGGTATTTCCTGTTCGCACTCCGCTATTGTTCGATAAATGGTACTACGTGGAATGTTTTCATTCTGGAATATTAGACAGATTTCTGCTTTGTTAACCGCCCAACCAACTTGAAGCTACTTTTTCTTATTTCTAATTTATACGTCATCTTAAAGCGGAAACATCAAAATAAATAAATGTCAACTGACAGTAAGGTAAGCAAACAAACTATTATTTCCAAATTCAACTTGGTTGTGTTTGTTAAAATTAAAGCCAATGAATTTTGTTCGAAAACTGTTAGGTCATATGTTATCCCTATTTGAATCCGTCTTGTAAATGCACATCCGCTTTTCCCAGTTGACAGTATTTGTATAAAAAGTTTTTTTCCATGAACACAGACTGGTATAATTTTTTAGTCCATTTTTGGTAAAATTGTAACTAACACCTTCAGAGTTCAGCCCCTGCCCCTGCATATCACATTCGAACTGAAATTATGTCGTGGGCTGCAACCATGGATTAGGATTCATTCCTTTATCGTTCATCTTACAAGAGACATACATATTTTTAGAACATGTATTTCATTTAATACTACAATGGAAAAGGTGCAAAATAAATATATTAATTAAAATCTGATGGCTTGGAATTAGAGATCATAAATAAAGGTTTTATATACACATGTTGAATATGTTTAACCATTTTTTATAAGAATTTATTGGCCAGTTAGGGTGACACGATAAAAATTTTAGGAAAAATACGTTTTCGTAGCAAGAGCCTGTATTTATAAAATTTTGTAGACAGATGACGTGACCTACTGAGCAAAACCGCGTTACATTCACAAAAATAGAACAAATCTCACGAACGGTCCTAACAAAAATATATATGAAACTGCAATTTTTGGATGATGCTTGATGTATGTGTAAATTTCTCGATGGGTTGTGTATATCTTATGTGTAAGTGCGGGAATGGGAAACTTCGACATAATCATCACAATTCCTCAGCTATCTTTCATCTTCCCATTCTCAAATCTGGGGTCAGCTAGTTGAGGTACGTCGTTTGAATGGTTGTTTTAAGTCTCCTCTGCTACTTGTTGCATGGCCATCGTCGAGCTTGGATATCATTGTTGCTTAGGTAACACAGCTGTGTCTGTAAACTTGGACCCAGCACAAGTGTTCACTAAGCTTAACAACTATTCAGTTATTTTCAGGAATACAATATTACTCAAGAGAATCTCTTCTTTTACATGAGGTGGTTGACTTCCGTCGGTCAAAAATTCAATAATTCCCGTAGACTTATGGTCATAACAATGAAACGACGGAGCTACGAGAATATATACCCAACTATAATTCGTTTTATTTGTTGTTGAAACTGCCGTTACTGCATCCAAAATCGTAATTTCTATAACAACTGTTGGAAGAATGATCCATTGTCCTCTGTATTTTTCAAGAATCTTTCCAGGAAGGCGTCTTAGGAAGGCATTGATTGTTCACGACCACAGAAGACAGGTAAAAATGAACAAGGAAAATTTGCTTTGTTTGGTAAAAGTTTTCTGTTAATATAATTGTTAAACAACTTGTCCGTTTCGACGAACAATAATACGTGCTAATATTATGATGTAGCACAAAAACGCTGTTTTGCATATGTTCGCAGATGTTCATTTGTTTCGAAGAACTGACCGATGTTTTGATTAGTTGCTGAACTTTAAAAACACGAGAATGGAAAATGAAGCAGATCAGCATGTATCTCGGTAGTTGTTACAGCGTAACAAAATAATGTTGCCTATGAATACTAACCACATGAATGTTATTGAGCATTTAATAGACATTAAATTAAAACTTCTATTAAGTTTCATATTAGTCATTTTTGTTTACGTTGTCTTTGTTGCTCGTTCAATTTAATTTTGATGAACTTTCATGCGTCTGTGAACATATGGCTGCAACAACAAATATTTAACGATTTTTATTTGAAAGAATGAACTAAGAAACTATGCGCTTGTTATCAAGAATGCATTAACAATGATGTAGAATTAATGAAGGAATTTCAATGCTCGGATTGACTTACTGGCGTTGATGAAAATTTTATAGCGAATGTGGGTGAGAGCAAGGAATGATTAACCAAAAATCGATATCGTTTATCCATTAGACGAAACTTTGAATACCTGCAACTGACATATTTCGTTTGAGGCATTTGACAGGTGAGCATAGATAACCATAAACGATTTCTAAACATTTTAACAACAAACTTTGCTTTTACGCAGTTAATGAAGACTGCTTTTATCTTTGTGTGCATAGTATTCAAAATTATGATACCGTTGCCCTCATAATGTCTAATCTAGATCTGTATACATACGGTACTAAAAAACTCCACTTAGGGTACTTGATGTCATGTTTACCAACAAACGTTGCGATATATTTATGTATTTCGAAATATAGTTCGTCCCAAGTATCTGTGTCACTGTTTTTTTGTCAAAACTGCGATAGCTTTGACATCAACTTTTATTCACCAGATCGGTGCAATATCAACAAGTACCTTCACATCCCGGGAGCTGGTTGATTCAATAATCAGTTACCAATGGATGGCAGTGTTGGTACAACGAGGTCGGTTAAAAGAGTAAAAGGTATTAGTCTAGTTTTCAGGATTCTATGACTATTACTACTGACTTCCATTTTAAGGTGTTCATTTATTTTACAGGGTGACGTTCCGCACAGTGTCATTGTGACAATGTTCATGTTTAGAATGCAGAGTAATTCTTCTCACACGCTTAAACTTTGGGAACATTTCGAGTATTTCATTAATGTTTCTAACCTTGAAATGTTATTCATCTCGCTGGGGAAAAGAGACGAATACGAAAAGTTAATTTATAGCTTATACATTTCTTGCCGTGCATCAAAAATATCGAGCACGTTGATAAGTACAAAGGAGTATTAAAATTAAACAGTGACTTGCATGGTTGCGTTGATTGGTTCTTTTGTTATGGAATAAATGGACCAAGCTGGAATGCCTTACAGGACTGGATTTGCCGAGATAGATAGTTTGAAAGGTAATAGTGTTCTTGCCTGGAAGGCGAGTCTTTGAATGTTTCATAGTACTTCACAGCACGTATGCACATGACATTTATTTCCGTCTACTGGTCTGTTTACCTATTGACATCCTTCTACCCTCATAGCCTTAGAAACGGTTGCACCGATTTTTGTTAAATCTGGGAAGGGACATTTCGCGGGGTCATGGTAGGTGATGCTGTTTCGTTTTTCAGTACTGAGCAAAAAACAAACAGTTTCAGACTGTTCCCTTATATCATTTTTGTTTATTTTAATATCGCTTTGCCATTGACGAAATAACTTTGAGGGCTCAATTCTGAGGTTCAACCAAGTTCATTTTTAACTTAATATATCAACATCGACATAATATGTATGTGTAAAGTGTGTATGTATGGGAAGTATCGTCTCATTTTCACTTAAAACTTGGTAACTACTGTATCTAATTTTGTTTATATCAATTTAGTTTATACTGGAATCTGAAGCTGAATGCAGAGCCCTTTTAACGTAGGGACAACATCGGTGTAAAATAATTGAAATGTTTGAGTTATATTAGGTATAGGCATATAATTAACCTAATATAACTCAAACCACCAAAAGTAATTCACGTTCTACAGTCTTGTATCTCTGGCGCGTTACTTGTCATACATACGCCAATTTGAAATAGCAGCAAAAGTAGTGACACTGTGATAACAATACACATTTATTATGTTATGTGTTTGATCTAAAACACACAGCGTTATAGGGTTTGAAAAACGCAACACCGTACTAAAAAAGAGATTTGTCTCTGATATTAGAAGTGTGATGCTTACTTTACAGCTAATTAGTGGTAGAGCACGTAGACAGCCCAATTCTGGCGTTTGCCGTTATCAGAACCTTAAAGTGGTGAAGGTAATATAACTTAGTTTCAGCAGATCAATCAATTTCGGTTCATAAAAATATTTAGAATTAGACCATTAAGAATATTTTCTTATAATTCACTCCCCCTTAACATACGAATTTTGACCAATGTCGTTTAAAAGTATAAACAAGCTGACAGCCACTCGCTTGACTGCACGTAATAAATTCTTTTAACAAATGGTCGGTTGGTCACAATATACAAAAGCACGAAACGATGATGTTATGGCTACACATGGAATTCAACAGATATTTTGACGCTTGTTCAACTTTCGTCCAAGGATGGGAGTATAGCAAGCATGTACTTTGCGGGAGAAATTATGAAATCTCCGACCTTCACGTGAATGTCGTATTGATAAATTGATATTTTAGCTCGAACAAATAAAGTAGTAGAAGCTACATAAGTTAGACAACATACAGTACTTCCGAATAAAAAACCTCACATAAATATGTGCATCTGGTTGGGAGCTTTTCTGTCGAGGGTTGGAAACCATACATAAAAATAAGAATTTTGAACGACTTAACCTATTTTCATTAAAAGACCAATTTGATAATCTGTAATTCAAACTCTTTCATCTGTTAACCCATTCAGGTATATCCCGTTTTTTTGGGTTGCTATATACAGGGAAAATTAAATTTATCTGAGAGCTTGAGTTCAATGTGTACGAGACAGAAGCGCGAGAAGTGTTCCTCAACACATGTTAGAAAGAGACAGAAGTCGGTAACGGTGACGCAGAAGGTCGTGCAATCGGGTTGCCATTATGTTACACCAGAAAATGTTCGCACAGGCCTCAACAATTAGAGGTCTGTTCGAACATTTAGTTTAATATTTTGTTTTCATTTTGATTAGAATTATTTATTTCAATTTTGATGTGACTTACCGTTTTAATTTATTTTTGAATTATCTTTGATTTCCACCGATGGTGATAAAATCAACACATCCTGAGTTATTGTTACATTTTGCGACAGCGAGCGGTCAGAAAATGTAACAAATACCATTACGCAATACAAATTTTCACTACCTACAGGGACTCAGTTAAAAACCATTTCGAAGCAGGACGACACTCCCCAATGAGCACTAGATGGGTACTGACCAAAATCGCTCATCTATGATCATGGAGGTGGAAACTTTGCCTTGGAAGGTACGACATGCGGTGTTTTCAAGCGAACCAATGATGCAATGTTGCAGAATTTGTGGCTATCCTGACCTGTTATTCCGACCTAAAGTGGAGATCCGTTAGGACCAATCCGGAATTGATCCTAAACAGATTCGACACAATCCACAATTCAAAAATGTGTAATGTAATTTTCAACATACATCTTAATTCAAGGAACTGGTGTAAGATATTGGCAACGCGGCAGATTGCCGCATCAGCGTTGCTAGGCAACACAATGATGAACTTCGTCATCCAACCGGCTTCTATATCTTTCTAACATCTAACATATCTGTCTATACACACTTCTGTTTCATATATATTGAACTTCAGCCGTCAGACAAACTTGGCTTTCAGTCTATATGTAGGACATAGTGATTTCCACCAGTAATCAGTTAGTTGAAAACATTTTTTGGGAAATATTGTATTCTCAAACTTGCGATAAACCATGTTATCATTTTGAGGAGCTACACATAAATTAGTACATAGCAACTACATTCAGTTAGATGATCTTAACGTACTTACATAGTTAAGTGATGAATCTTCTTATGAAAGTGGTTAATATCACTCAGTAAAACGACAAGTACGAGAGGTTGACTGGATTCATAAATAATCGAAAGTATTTGTTAAAAACGTTTGAAACGCTCGTAGCTATGTGTCATAATGTACATCACAAACGGATTGATAATTGTGATTCTACCTCGTGAATTGCTTCCACTTTTTCGCAACGTGGTGCATGGGACAACACCAGAAGTAGGAAATTGACATTAAGTCGATAGTTGGCGGACAAGTGACTGGCAAAAACTGGCATGTGTCAGTCCGTTATCAACAGAATAGAACAGGCATGGTGATTGAAAGGAGAATAGATTTCACCTATACATATATAGTTTGAAGATTTTAGGCTGCTCATCTCGCGCTGCAGCGTACACAGCGAGTCTCCCGTTTAACGTAGCGACCATGACGTCGAGGTACAGTATTTTTATCGGTTGTGCAAATATTAGTTAATTTCGGGTTCAAAATTCAGTACTGTAACAGAACAGTTCTGGAACTGCGCAAGACTGAATGCGTAAAGGGGAAGATCTAGGAAGCGGTTAGGAACAGTCCGTGAACTATCAAAATTTTGCCAAAGCCCAAACAGTCTGAACCCAGGACTACGGCAATACAGAACAGAAAATTATTTGTCATTTGTCAGTAACTACTCTTCTTTCTTGTGAAGTTTTCACAAAAGTTTTGTACGCAGTTTGTTTTGTTTGGTTTAGTATATTTTGTTTGATAATTTTTAATTATATTTAGAAATGGGAAGTGAAGGTAATTTAATACACTTTTTCGCTAGTAAAAGAATGTTGAGTAAAATGTAGATTTATCTATTTTAGAACTAAATATGAATGGTTTCCTACCGGTACCTGATAAATCATCCGAAGACAAGGCGCTAGAATATTTTTTCACGAGATAGAGGACCCTTAAACTTTTACAGTTATACAAAGTAAACAGGAAAGAGTTTGGCTCATCTGAGGTCAAAAATATGAAGAAACTGTGGAAAATCGTAGCACATGATCTTTCTACTGAATATAAAATAACAATTCCAGCAAACAAGTGTGGAAATAAACTTAAAGTGTTAGAAAGAAATTACAAAAAGGTTATTGAAAACAACAACAAAACAGGCAGGAGCAGGAAGTTGTTTGAATATGAGCAAGAAATGGATGAGATCTTTGAGAAAAAGAAGAATAGAAATCTCTATGCACAGATTATCGAATTACCTATTCCAGAAATTATTTATACTCAACCTTCTTGTTCGTACAATACTCTAACCAAAGATAATCCCCTCAGAGAAACAGCAAATACATCCGGAGGAATGTCCTGTGTTGCCCCTAAGACATCTTTAAAAAGGAAAAGACATAGCCCTATGTATGACATAAGAAACGATATGTTTTTAGAAATAAAAAATGATCTCAAAGTATTTTATGAAAAAAAGGACCAGAGGGCCGAGGAGAAGTTGGAGATTGAGAGAAGAAAACTGGCTGATAGGGAAAAAAGAACATCAATTATTAGGGAATATGTTGATATGTTCAAACAAAATGATTTTTCCAAATATCCTTCCCAATAAAAAAATGTAAGTTTCCAGTATGCTAATTTTATGTTCTTTATGACAACGTGGTATTTTTGATTTTGAAAGTTAGTTCAGTTTTCTGTTTATAATTTGTTCCTTATTTTGGAATTTAAATTTTGTTTATTATACATATTCTACAGTAAACATAGTGATTTAAATCAAAGTGTCTGGCCATTACAATAGGTTATCAGTTCCTTAGTTTTTACTGTTATTTTTCACGAATTCTATGTTAATGTATACCAAAGTGTTCCATGTTTTAGAGTGATATTTATGTGTATATATATATTATTGGAAATGAGCTCCTAATTATCAGAATTAAAAAGGATAGAAGATAATATAAACTGGTAATAACACTTCAAAAATATTCCCCAATTTCTGTGGGGATAGTGATATTTCCATATTCTGTGATTATATGATCAGCAGATTTGTAAGAAAAAAAATATATTTTCTATTTGTAACACTCTGTGTCCATATCTGTGATTATATATATATATATATATATATATATATACTAAGCAGTTACTAGATTTTTAAGAAAAAATATTTTTTATTTGTAACACTCTCTATCCATATCTGTGATTATATGCTAAGCAGTATCTAGATTTTTAGGAAATTATATTTTATATAGGTACTATATTTATTTTTAATACACTGTATCTCAACTCAAACTCAAAGTGGCTTTCCTGTCACAAGTACATTAAAGTTCTTACTAACAAAGCAATAACGCAAACAATTCTGGACCCACGTTTATTAGAACTTCTATGTGTGGATGACCATGCTCCTGCCAAGCATCCTGTATAACAGTATTATTAATTTTACTGAATTAAAATTATTAATTATTTAATGAAAAGGTCCTAGTAGAACAAATTCTCGCTGCAAACAGTGTGAGTGCTAGTACGAAGAAAAAATGACATATTTATCCATGTATTTGCAAATAAATTTATTATGAAAATAATTAAACACATATTTACAGTATCACTATCACTTTGAAAGCTACATACTATATATCTAATAATGAAGCCACATAATTCCTGTAGTTTTGACCAACCTCATTATGTCCATCATCTTGTACATGTTCATTAAAAGGATTTTCATTTCCCTCATCACCTATATCTACATACCTATTGTATGCTCAATTAACACTACAATGACTCATTTTTTTCTTAAAACTCTTTTGCACCTGCGACAGACTACCTGTATCCTTATAAGCAGTTAATAAGTTCCTCAAACAAGGATAGGCGCTGTCTCCCAGAATTACCCAGTCCTTACACCACACAGCAGACTATTTCGGAACACTCTTGCATCATGGACACTACCTGGTTACCCAATAAACACATCCCTTATTTTTCTGTTGTCATCACAGATAACTTGCATCTGAAAAAAAACTTGTTCTCAAAATATCCACATACTGACATAAAATAGCTGAATACTGCACAAATTTGCCATTATGGGCACTTACCTGAATCGAATAAAACTTCTTCCTATTCAAATAAGAATCAGGATCTTCTCTGAGGGTATCAATTTTAATGTGGCTCCCATCTACGTATACACCCTGTTGTTCCTGGAACCCCCATTTCAGCAAATACCATGTACTCATTGACAGATCAAACCTATCTGCCACATGTCTAAATGTTGCACCCTCATTGCTTGTGAACGAAAGAAATGCCACGATACATTTTGCACTGCCTATCCTCTGGAAACCAGTGTCTTTCTTTGGATAAAACTCTGAAAAAGACATGCATTCTATGCAAATTGGTATGCAATCTCGATGTACTATACTAATAATTATTTTGTTTAGTGCTACTAGTGGCTCCGGGTCTTTAGGAAGTTGATTTCGGTTTCTTCTGCGCATGCTCCTGATAGTTCTAGAACAGTAATAATAAAAACCCGAAGAAACCTATTATTTCAATAACGACTTTCGAAACAGTACAGTCTCAATCAACGTCCTGTACCCGGTGCCGTGAAAATATTCGTGATCTCCCATCACCAGAGTGTGCTGCCTGTGCCACCCTGACTGGTGTATGAGAAACGGAAGGAACAACTGCGACTGGTCCGCCCACGTATTCAAAACCGTGCTTGCTGCTTGCCGTGTTTCATGCCAGTATATCGCGCACGGTGCAGCCAGCGAAATGTCATCGGGCTAATTGAGTTCACTATTCGCTTTTAGCTTTTTCCATCTAAGAATGAATTATGATGTTCCTACGCTGTCAGCCTGCTGTAATTAACAAATTACAGTAACAGCAGGTGGTCAGAGTACTTACCTCAAGCAAATTATCCAAAAAAAGACTGACCGATTGACCCAAGAGCAAAGGTACCACGTACCTTAAAAAACATTGCCCTTCTCGTCCAGCGTACAGAAGATGTTACCTGAATCAGAAAAATTAAAGGGACAGTTCCGAACATTATTTCCAACATCCACAATGTGAATATGATGCATTTAAGATTTTTGACACTAATGATGCTTTTTTAACAAAACATATATGCAACTTCACAGGAATTGTCCAAAACCACTAAAAACGAGACCCAACCAAAACTTACTGCTCAGTTACAGACATTGAATTATTTTGCTTTCATTTCCGAAGTACTTCGATTCGCCGGCGTTGAATGAAACCATACAGGTGTGATTGAGATTAGTATTTCGGACACCTTGCTGACCTTACTCAAAGTACAGACAAAAAAGTCAGCGACAATATACTTTATATTTATCTACTTCCAAGGTGACAGTTATATAGTGTTGCAACAACGTCTGAACTCTCGGCACTGTTCAGCATCGTTCAGGATGTATAGTAGCGGTAAGAACAAGTGAACTGTCACCTGGAAGACACATAAATATGAAATATATTGTCACTGTCAGTTTTATCTGTATTTTGAAAAAGAACACCGAGATGGCAGAGACGTTAGTGAAAACATAAGTCTATATATGTCGTTTCGTCAAACGATCAAAAAGCATGACACGAGAAGATAAAATGAGAACAAGCAGTATCATTTCTGACAAATGGCTTGAAACAACCTGACTCAGCTACTAAAAATAAATTTTTGGCGATGTGAATAAACCCCATTTGTATGTTTAGTTCCCAGTTAAAATGACATGGTAGGTATAAAAGCAGATCTACCTTAAAACATCTAGGTGTTTAGACGGCATCAATATGGAATAAATTAATAATTCTTAGTGATATTCAAGGACATCGAGTAAGAGAAGTTGTTAATAATCATTTACAGAGGATTCACGTATTACCAAAATGGGTGGTTATTATGTCTATGCTTTGTCGGTAAGCATTTTGCCTTCGTAGCTCGTATGTAAAACCGAACAAAAACAAAAATGAATGCAATTTGAGTATTTAGAGCCAGAGAGAGAGAGAGACGTCTAATTATGTCAGACGAAAATACCCCTGGTTTGCAAAATAATTGAAAAGTCTGGTATTACTGATGCACGTTGTTCAAGGGGTATTTACAACATGGACGCATGAAATGGGCACACCAATTTTTGTGGGAAAACTTTTTATTCGACCACAAATAATGAGAAAACGCGTTTTTGGGATTCAATCGAAAGTTTTGGCAGGAACGATAAAACGCTTCAATTAAGATTTTTAGATATTTATGAGACCTACATAATGAGACCACACGTAAAAAGACCCCGCCAATCATAAAAAAGTTATGGCCGTAAACCGGTTATTTAGAAGTAAGAAGCCTTCGGTTTTGAAGAATTTCGAGTAGCTGCGTGAAACTATCGTCGCATTAGTAACAAGTGCCAAAATCTGCATTTTGCCTCGGTTTTCGGCTATAACTTTTTTACTATTATTCGGATCTTTTTACATTGGTCTCGTTCTGTAGGTCTTATAAATACCTAAAAATCTTATTTGAAGAGTTTTTTCGTTCCTGCCAACACTTTCGGTTGAACCTTATTCTTTGTCGTCGAATAAAAAGTTTTCCCACAAACATTGGTGTACCCATTTTATGCGTCCATGTTTTAAATACCCCCTTGAACAACTTCATCAATGAAACCAGACCTTACAATTATTTCGGAGAAATTTGCTAATATGATTAGACTAATAGTGAAAGCTTGAGTAACAATCCTAGAATGTGACATTTTACTGTCACGTATATTGCGTCATTGAAAAGATAAACAACAAGTATTGCAGTGCTTTAAGACTGATTACAAGTCTAATATCGCATTCCAAGAACTATTTATATCTAACTGTCTATTGTAATACCAAACAACGATATTTCGTGTCAACTTCATTTGATATGAGATTCGCTGTGGAATCTCTTCAGAGCATTGTGAAATAACTGTTTACCTTTTCGTTTTCAAGAGCGGCAAATAAGGCCACGGATGAGCACATTCTTGACAAGTAAAGGGTAAATAAATGTTCAAAGATGTTCGTTGTAATTGTCTGAACATTGATTAACGCAAATGGCATAAGTAACTTAAGTTTTTTAATGTTCGAAATTTCAATCACTAGTGCTTTGAAACATAAGAATAAGTACTTTACCTATATCAATTTCCTCATTGTTCAATGATGTTGATTTTTGTGCCTTTTTTGAGGCAAGAGCGAAAGCGTATCTAATTGCCTTCATCAACTGTTTATAATTCACTGCATTTCCATATGCCAACCAGCCTTCCATACTATGCTTATAATAATTTTTTGTAGGAGCATGCATGCAAGATGCATATTTTACCAATAATATTCACGTATGTTTGCTCACGGGTATTAAAGTCTGCTCGGCACCCACAATTTGTCACCAGAAATTATCGTAATAGTTGTATTATAGTGAGTATTGAGTATTGAGAAGGAAAACACCTTCATGAACGATACTTCTAAAACCTTTAAAGTATCCTAAAATAGCAAATGTGAAAGCTGGTGCGAGGTGTGACACTTTCGAAAAACTTCGAATGAATCCTCTTTGTCTCTATGCTGTTAAGATTAAAAACCGCAATCAACTTATATATTTATTCTTAGGTAACAAAATTGGCGTCAAGTAAGTTGACTCTGTACCTCCCACGCGTCGCCATTAAAGGAATATGTTCAGCACAAACTAGACCTTCTGAGAAAAAAGTCAATGAAACAGGTTCATACAATTAGTCCTTTCGCAAACGTCGCCTCCCCCCGATACCTAACTCGGGCAGATGTGGCACTGTGGTTGCGCGGTCAGAGCAGAAATATGTACGTGTGATTCCATATCAGAACACTCATTACGGTCTGCGCATGACGCCAGCAGCAGCCGCGGCCGATAGGTATATAAAGGCAGGCGATCCGTCAAAAAAATGAGATAAACCGTCCCCGCCCCCTTACAACCCCCAGCCAAAGTCTTTTTACGTCTAAATTTTTTTCAAAAATGATCAGGATCGTCCGAAAGGTTAAAAACGTAGTTTGAGCGATGTTTATTTTTTTCTAAAACAACAAAGCATAGTAGTAATATTGTGTAAGAATTTCATCGAAATCCGAGGGGTCGTTTTCAAGTTATAGGCGGCTTTAGGATTAGCGCCTATAGTCGTGGGAAGTGTAACTATTACGTTAGTATTTCCATACATACATACATATATACATATATTTTGTCTTGATCGGAATCTTAGAATACATCTGGCATACAATTAACAACAGCACTGTTGAACATTTGTTGCCTTTCATGCAGCTTTCCTATTGAAATCCTTTCCATTCAATAATAAAAGGGCTTGTTGCAAAGGTAAACCAGTTAACGGTGCAGTTCGTTCCCTCATTTGATAAGACTGTATCTAAAAATTACTTAGGATAATAGCGAATTGCTAAGCTACTCGACAGTTTTGTTGTTTGCAACGCACTTCGAATGTTTCTGTTATGGTGTTCATAACTGATGCATAATTTTGATGTCTGTTTTGTTGTTTAAAGCAATTTCGGACTGACAAACTCTTATTTTAAAGTGCCTACTTTGATTTTGTATGAGCTGGCCTAATATAAATAAATCCAGTATTTCATTTATCCTGTTTAGTACACCCAATAGTGCTGCATCTACACAAACTGTTTCGAGAACGCTTATTTCTTTACGAGATGCTTGTACTGCTGCTCAATATCAAGAAGCTTTCTTCAGAATAACACTGACTTGTTCTGCCTTTATCGCACCTTGGATTCCAAGAAGCTGTGCGACCATACCCACTTGTTGTCATATGCGCAAATTATTACAGTTGTCATAACTATCCAGTGGCGTGAGATCTGGGCTCCGGAGAAACCACGGAATCTCCCCTCGTCGCGATATCAGTTTTCCACTAAACATTTCGTTTACAACTGCTGAAGACTCAGTATGACATGTCGCGCCATCTTGTTGAAACCAGGTCGTGCTATGGTAGGCTTCAAAATTATGCAATTATGGAAAGAAAAACATTGCTTCGGCAAACGCACGGCGTAGATGGTGGTCCTGCGGTTTCAATTCCTGCACTGGTTGAAGTTTATATGGGTGCTATTTAAGGTTTTTCACCAAAATACGCCTTTCAGATGTTCTTGATCTGGCGAGCTCAGCTGATCTCTTTCGGGATGATAACTGTGGATCGCACCGCATCTTCGCTTACAGCTTCCTCTGTTCGTATTGACTTCGACGTCTCGCAGGTTTATGATTCAGTGTCGAACCGGCAGACTCGAACTGATCACACTTTCACTAGGACATTGATTTAGATCAACTCATACCGAAGCAGACGCTGTAAGCCTTCCTTTCCGCAAAAAGTCCAGAAAAGATGGAATGCAATGAAGATTCCAAATTTTCTGCACAATCACAGAAAGGGGGTTACCATTAGCTTCCGGTAGCTCAGTCGGTGGCATGAAGACATCTACAGGCGTGTAGCTGTGTGTCGACCATGGCATGGCTAGAGGATAGAAGAACAAACAGAACACAAAAATCTAACAGATTTTATTTAACTTGAAAAGCACTTTCCTTACATTTGAAATTGAAATTTTAAAGAACAAAATAAAAGTTTTAAATCTTTGGAGCTGCTATAAAATTATACACTTATCTTTCGCTAAGCTGGTCCATTTTGACTGGACTGAACATCTAGTGGCTTCAAAACTAGATGTAGGCGAAGTAGAACTTAAAGGTGATGGCGCTGCCAAGGCACATGCATGGGTGAAGTGATAGGCCAAGCAATGCAAAGTCAAAGACAAAGGCAAAAGTCAAAGACAACAGCAAAAGTCAAAGACAAAGGCAAAGGGAAAGAGGGTGGCCCCAATCTGAAAAAGAACCGTGTGCATTAGCAACGTGCCCCAATGGCCAAGGCATTTCCAATCTCAGTCTGCCTCAAAAGAGAACCAACGATTTTCTAGGTTAGAATTACATTACATAGTTTGATAAAATCAAACCGAAAATTGGAAATGCCTTTCATAAAATAAAATCATGAAATAGCAAAAAAAAGCGTAAAACAAGATGGTGGTCATCAAAAATTTCTCCACATGCTTCTGATATAAAAACACAAATATCGAATATTCATAATTAACGTACTCATAATTTCACTGAACTATGAATATATATACGCACACAGAGGTAAAATCGATGTGGATCGGTTTCTACCTCGATTTGATTAGTTATGGCGAATGATCGAAGTAGTCGAAAATGACGTTCGATGGATATTTTAAAATGTTAAAATCGTACAAGAAATAAACTACTTACATATCGATTATCTATAAACTACAGGCAGATCCAGCAATAAAACTGTATAGTATTATAAAACTCACCATTTTAGCCTATTTGGACACACATTTTACTAAATGCTAGCACATGGTGCTATATGACCTCATGCTACAGAGAACAAAATTCTCAGCGCTCTTGTTAGATCGGCGGCTCAAGTGAAAAGGAGCGCGAGGAAGATCATAAATCAGGAACTCCGCATCAAGTGCGCTCCAAGCGGAAATGTTTCCAAGTAAAAAAGCTAGAGATGGGATTAATGAGTTGCGATTCTGAAATGATAATCGAGAAGTGATTTAATAAATACAATCGGACGGTGAAACCGTTACAACGCCGCACAATAGTGTACGAATCTCATTTTTTGTAATAAGCATTAACACAGAAACGCTCTATGGCGACTAAATTTCCGAGAACCAAGCTACTTATCCCCACTACCCGTGTCCCGTCCCGCGTGCCTGTCAAGAGCAATGCGGTTTTGAAATTCGTACGTCTTTCTGGTCCACCCTGCATAATACACCTATGAAGTTTCTATCAATACTACTACTATCACGAAAACAGTACGTGAACAATACGATATGATAATGTTTTGGAAAAAGGTAACATCAAAGGATTTAGCCGAACGTACTAAGGCGTCTACCTACAAAAAGCATGAGCCTCTATTGACATTTATGCCAGAGGTTTAAATCTCAACTCGCACCAAACTTTCTTTTTAATTATTTCAGTTTTCACCTAATACTATTTCTTTTATTCTGACCTATTCTAACATCACTGTAGACTGTATGATATTGCTTACTTTATATTTAGATTTAATTTTCAACCTCGTAGATAGAAGTCATTTTGCGGACTATCGAGTACAAATTAGCAGTAATGTTTGTCAGTTTATAGCATTTGTTATCTAGGCCTACAGGATACTACTAAAGACAAAGTTAGTATGGATTGGTAAAGCTAATGATCAATGCCCTACCTTACCGATAAATTACAAGCATGAATCTATATAGTCAATGTAATCTGTTACTTTAAATTCATAATTATGATTTTATTTCATACTCGTATAAGTACATTTAGGTTGGTGCAGTTCTGGGTCTTGCAAAATGGCGGGTTCACCTATCGCGGCATTCGGATTTATGGATCAAATTATAGCATTTCTCTCAAAAAATCTAAACACCTAATGCTACAAACTAATAAATAGATATTCATACGCTTTGATTTTGGAATAGGTCAGAATAAGACAATTCAGAAGAGAAAGACAAAAATTAACTGGCTGGTACGGATGGGATTTGGACCTCCGACCAAATAATGCGCTCCACCAGATTACGCTACATATTGGTATTCAAGTTGGCGAAAGTGTCATCATATTCCAAAAAGGAACCTCTCATATGATGACTTATTTGAAAATGACGAAAAAAAAAGAGAGCTAATGGCATTCGTTATTGAACAACGGAGTATTTTTAATATTTAATTGTTTATATACAGTCCTTGCAGTGGTAGTCTAGTTAGTATACTTTCACCATAAGTATATTGTTTAAAGTCTAAACTGTTGTACGAGTAAATGGAAAATACAGCATTTTATAAGACGCATTTTATCAATATTTGGCTTGGCAAACCATTGGTAGGTGGAAATCGTCAGATTTCTCACCTACAGTATTTTGAGTTTTTCAAAAGATCGGACTCATTTGTTTGCTGTGCGTTCGTGCGTCTCCATGGACTACTAGACCTATACGGCCCTGACGAGTTTCTACTGAGCACGAAATAACGCTGTCTGCGGCTGGTCATCGATACCGAGATGGAAAGCAAACATGTGTATTTCAACCTAGTCTATTTATGCATATATGTGTATATGCGTATCTCTGTGCATACTTAATATTCCGACTCCTAGATGGATCGACCATTGTGATGGTGCGACATCTAGCTTTTCATTGTACAGAACGTCGAGCAGATCTTCATCATATGGTATGAGGATGCAGATCAGCTTGGCGAACCACTGGTAGGTTAAGATCGTCAGATTTCTCACCTACTTCCGCACTGAATTTTTAGTTTTGCTTATTGCTCAATATTTTCCTCTTACTTCTCAGTAGGGTAGTGTGCGCCTTGCGATATTCACATATAGTGGCTGATAGACGTAACTTTGTGACTTAGTAATATTATTATACTGTCTCGCGTGCATGACAGCTATCCCAAAACACAATATTCCCGACGTCCTATATATATTTTATCAAAACATTTTGATCAAAAATATAACGATGTATTTTATAATATGTTCTAGAATTTCTTATTTAGCTTTGTCCAACGTGAATTCCTAAAATCACATCATGGAGTGGAGCAATACTTCGCCCCACCTGTACACCGCCATCAACAGCTTTCTCTCTCCGTTTCAGGGAATGAATGGTTCATAACCTACCAGCAATGCACATTCATACAACATATTGAATTCTTCGTTTGCTAATTTTTCCGGAATAGAGCATATAAATGGAAATAGATAGTAAATAAGGAACTGGTTGACTAAACTATCATTAGTAACAGATATTCTAATCAGTTACGTGGTATACGAGTACTTTATTTGTCTCTGCGAAACGTGTGGGTTCGGGATACAGAGGCGTTTTCGTCACGAGCAACGTTACTATATATTTTTTCCGCGTTAATTATTTCTAACATTTAAGGCGATATCTAATGTATTTGGATATCCACCGATCATATAATACATCGGGATTTTAAATTTATTGCGATAGAATCTGCCCACCTGACGAAAACGGCTTTGAAAGAAAACATCTCTGGAAAATTCAGGCGAAAAGTTCAAAACTGTTTTTTTTGGTTTGTTCTTCAATTTTTACCACAAAAGTGGTAAGAAAGCCAGTGCCAAGCGACGTATGGTGAGTCAACTTCACTTTTTGGTAAATGATGCATGCAGGTTACCAAGGAATAACTCTTATTCTTTCATGATGAAAACGGTAATTATGAATTTGCATCTCTGCAGGATTGACTCAACTCGTGGCACTCATATCGGAAGTTACTGATCGATAGTGGTGCCTGGCTTTTGAAATTATCTTTGAATCTAGTTCAGTAAGACGAAACATAAAATAACTTCGAAGCAACGCCAAGACGCGTGTACTTGTTGCTTTAGTAAATGTTCCAAGTTGCAAGAACAATCTGCTACAGCATCCGTGAACTCTGCGACACAATGGAAACTATTTTGCGAATCAATAAAGATTAAAGTTTGGAGTCTTTAGCTCTCTTGGAAAACTGGTAATTGAGGGCTCGTCGAATCTCTTGTAAATGATCTTAAACAGTCTACTGTTTGGAAAAGACTTTTCACATTCATTGTTGTGTTTTGCCTCACTCATTTTACCTCTCTATTAACTAGTAAAGTGGTGCTATAAGTTTTTGGTAAGTGCCGTAAAACCCTCTTTTGTTGTTGACTGAACACCAAAATGCTGGCCTAATGTATTGTGGAATGCAAATTTGCTTTCTGTGGCATATTTGCTGTCTAAAACATGCTTGTAGCATAGTTATACAACATCTTAAAAGACACATTTTGAACTGTTGCAGTTGTTTGTACAACTATTTTAAACGGCATATTTGCGCGGTAGTCAAACTAGTTGTGTTGTGACATCCATGGTAACATTTATATAACAAACTCGGGCCTTGTTGCTTTAATGTGCAAAATTACTACTTTAACAAACAAATTGCTCCCGACTGTAGCATTTATACAACTGTCGATTATTAACTGTTAAAGGCTGTATATCTGCAACAATATCACAATATTTATACAACTTCACCGCCATAACTAAACTTTCTGCTGTCATCTTTTTAGGTTAAATGTCATAACCATTATCTTAAGACAAGCAACGCATGAATATTAGTTTCAAAGGTTCTATCAAATTTCCAAACAGATTATATAGATGTGCTACAAACTCTGAGTTAAGAATTTGACTCTATGCGTACAGCTTTTCTAGAGATTTGCTGTAAAACACCTGCAGATAATGCAAAAATGTTAAATAAACCAAAGATAATATGGACGATGCCATAATTACACATAACCGCTCGCCATATTGAGTAATAAATATATGCCTCGATGGAAAATCGAATAATTCTGTTTAAGTCCGATATTGCAGACATAAAATGATATACTAGTGTAATTATGTCTAAATATAGTATTTGTGGATGATTTAACGCAGACAAGTTCAAATTTTTATCTTAAAAATCTAGACATATTTTGATCATTTTTAAAATGAATCATATCAGAAGCCGGTATTAAATTGCGTCTCTACTTTGTAGGATAATCAGAATAAAATTTGCTGCGCAAGTCATTCAATAGCCCTATGTACCTGTGATTGAAATACACAATGGCCGATATAATAATAATAATAATAATAATAATAATAATAATAATAATAATAATAATAATAATAATAATAATAATAATAATAATAATAATAATAATGTTTATTGTCACAAAATACAGGTAAATATCAAATATTGTGCACAATAAACATAAAGCACCCAAAAAAAGTTTGTACTCGTGTTTGGGTTTGCTAAAAATGAAAACTAATGGTACAGTCAGTGTGCTGAATTATTATGGTAATGTCAGGAAACATATCTAGACAATTATAACTAAAGTAAAAGTATGAATGTTAGTGTAAATAAAATGTTATAGATTTTGGTAATGATTTTTCAGATCTAAAATATGTAAGTAAACAGACTGTAACGTGTTAGTTATATATTCTTGGCTGCAATAAAGTAGAATCATGTAACAGAATGGTTGGTTAGTTGGCAATAATTGATTCTTGCACTGACGCAAATGTTCTTTCGCGTCTACACTTTGTTGTATAAGTACATATTACCTGCAAACCTTGTACAACCTCTTAAATGAGTGAAGTGTCCTATTAGATGTGCCCATTCCGCTTGTATAGATGTTCTACCAATGCTCTTGCAACATACAATGCTGTGTAAGGAATACTGTATAATCGTTCTTGCAACCCTAATAGGAGTGATAATTGTTAGATGGGCTAGCACAATGGCCTGCTCTAATAAGCAATTGGTAAAAAAGAATGACGTTTAATATTTAGTTCTGACTTTCTCTGAGGCTTCAATTGTACCTCTAAGGCATTATAAGAAGAAGCAAAGCACTACCATATAAAAATCTCACCTCAGCAAGATCACATATCAGCGACGTAAGATGCAATAATGCTAATAATAATCGAGGATTCTGAAACAAAAACAAGAAAAATAGTGACATTCCTAGTAAGATCGGTTACTTGGCATGCGTAATAGGAACATTTTACCTGTGTCGTGTACGGTATAAGTGCATACACAGGTAAGGAAAGCTGCCCCGAGACGGTCATATATCATACAGGCCCGTAACTGACTAGAAATAGAATGGTCGGTACTATCAGGATGTGCAATTGTGAAGTTTATCACAACGAGTGTGTAATACTTTAACCGGACGGCAAATGGGAGGCGGACATGTTTTTTACTTGTATTTCATAACGACTATGGAAACAATAACAAACTGGCAGTATGATGTCTCATAAGTTTGTTGATCATAGCCTTTTCTGTATACGACTAATGGCTGACAACCGAACCCTAGATATTTGAAACGACGTTGACTTCGCTTGACTATACTTGAAATCAAAAGTTATACTAATTGTTTACAGTGCTTTTGAAAAAGCACCCCACTATTTATTTTTTGGGCGGGTGAAGTTAGAAAGCTGAAATTCGTGGTGATGGAATTGATGCATGAAGTTTCAAAGTAAACATTCCAATATGGCGGATGATCTTGTAACATTTTTTAAATAGAACCGGGGCCATGCAATATCTCATATTAGAGCTTCTATCTTTTAAAACGGCAAACTGTCAGGCAACTGACATCGAATAACTCAACAACTAACAATCAAAACGCTATTGAATGCTATATCCGTATTCTTCGCTCACAAAGATAATAAAATATGGAATATTTCATTTAAGAATTGTCAAAATCTGTCAAAATGTTTAAATGGAATGTTTCATATTTTATAGTACATCCTGATAGACCATTTTAAGAATATTAATATCAGACACTATAGCGTTCTGATTACTACTTGTTGAGTTATGAGCGATTCATTGTACAAAAATGCTCAATTTTGACAGCACTCCAATCCGCCATTTTGAATGTTAAGGGAAATTGTTATGAAGTATTGATGAGGAGCCTCAAAATGAGGTATCACATGACCCCCATTTTATTTAAAAAATGTTCCAAGATGGCATCCAGCCGCCATTTTATAATTTGCAAATGTCACTTTCAAATTATCGGTTTTAGTCGGCAACAGACTGATTTCAACACTGTTTTCAAGTCAACTCCAATAATACATTCTAATTTTGAACGTTCCCAGAGAGCTCAGTAATTAATATTTTTCGAAGCCGGAACTATTCCCGTCATTTAAAAAATATTTCGACCTTTTGTTCACCTTAACTTTTCAGCATTCTTCTGTTGAGAAAAAATATTTGCTAACTAGGCTACACATATTTCTCATACGGTATTTTAAATCAAACCAACATCGCTGGCTAATGGCTGAGAGCCTAGGGCCAATTGCAACAAAAAAAAGAGGATCGGATCAAATCCCTTCAAGTCTATAAATCATCATATATGTTAACTTCCAGTCCCTAAGTTTGCATTAGTCCGCTCCTGTTCGGGGTGGCCGCCACTCGGTGTCCCGTTATAAACGAGTCTTGGGATGGCGCCGTTCAAGAAATACCACAACATACCCGTTCGGCTCTACAAGGAGCTGCCAATCTCACTTTCAAGAGCAAGACTCGTTCCGTTGTCGTCCGAAGTAGCAGAAAAAAATAAATCTTACGTGCTTTTCTAAGAAGCACTAGATTCACTGTGGCTGGATACTGCTGTATAAGAAGAACGATCAGCGTCTATGATTTTTATTGCGCACGAAGTGAAAAGCTTGATCGAGACGCATCACCTTTTTGCAATCGTAAATAAATGCTTCTAGTTGGAACTCGATTTATATACGAGAATATCACAAACAAATTAATAGATGGATTTTACAAAGGAATTGTATCCTTGATGTCCCTGATGGGTGCAAGTAATTTTACTGGGTTACTTTTTACAGTCTCTTGGAGAACCTATATTTAAAAAAGCATGTAGTATTTTTAGAAGTTGCATTAAGAAGGACATGAAAAAGCTTCCAAATAAGACCTTATGTATTAATTTTTGTGTTGATATTAATTTGCTATGGTAAAATGCACGGGAAATCGTCTATTTTAAGATTAACTTTGTACTGGAAATCATAACAGTAGGCACGAAATAACAACCGAAACATATAACATTTTCGTCATCAAAAAGAAATCATCCAAAAGCTATCAACGAGGTCTCTTATTGATAGTAACTTTTTCAGAGAAATAGCCTTCTTGGCGAGCTACCTATCGACGTAAATGCTGCAGCAAGTTGGTCTTATTTTGGAGGTCAATGGGGAACCCAGGATTCCGTGTGGAGGGAAGGTGGTAGATTTCCAATTGACAACAATGCAATAACAGTTTCGAAAGTTTTCTCTGAAAAAGGATAAATAACAGCATGATTATACTTTGTTTCTCATTGGGGGACGCCTTTGTCACTGATTAATATGTTCAGCTTATTCCTAAGTGATACCTTCTTTCAAATTTCCCCATATTTATTAGTTTTCTAAAATATTATTGAAACAGCTATGCTAGAAAATACGTCTCCTTCAGCGGACCGATCTCATACCTTGTTGCTTTAAAAGCTGATCTTGCTTTGTTTATTTAAACAACTTAGAGTGATTTATAATTGTCCGTTATAAATCGTAGTATTAATAACGATATCTGAAAAAGCGTAATTCAAACCAAATATTCCTTTACTTCTTCGCTTTACGAAAGCCTATGGTAAAAATACAATTTATACGATGCTATAAATTTATCGTTGATATATCATTTGACCTTCTTATCTAATATTTGACTTTCTTTTGTTTCAGTTTGCATCGGAACCAAAGGACGCATGTCAGTCCCATCTAACAGAGAGCGCCACTACAGGAACTTGAAAGACAGATATACGAACTGCACATATGTAGACGGCAACCTGGAATTGACCTGGCTTCAAGATGACAACCTGGACCTCAGCTTCCTGCAGGAGATCCGCGAGGTCACTGGCTACGTTCTCATTTCACATGTGGACATCAAGAGAATCGCCTTGCCCAAACTGCAGATCATACGTGGAAGGACGTTGTTCAAAATGAGTGTTCGCAAAGAAGAGTTTGCCCTGTTGGTCACGCTGTCCAAAATGTTCACATTGGAACTGCCAGGATTGAGAGACATTCTCAAAGGAAATGTTGGGCTCTTCAACAATTATAATCTCTGTCACATCAGAACGATCAACTGGAAAGAAATCATATCAGACCCACACGGCGTGAATATCTATGAGTACAACTTCACCTCTCCTGAACGAGAATGTCCTCCCTGCCACAAAAGCTGCAAGTTTGGTTGTTGGGGTGAAGGCGAAAATAACTGTCAGGTGTTCTCAAAGGAACATTGCAGTCCCCAGTGTGACCAAGGGAGGTGTTTTGGTCCAAATCCTCGCGAGTGCTGCCATCTGTTCTGCGCCGGTGGATGCACAGGCCCTAAACAAAGTGACTGTATAGCATGTAAAAATTTTTACGATGATGGTGTGTGTACTTTAGAGTGTCCTCCGATGCAGATCTATAACCCGACGACCTACTCGTGGGAAGTGAATCCCAGCGGAAAGTACGCGTACGGTGCCACGTGCGTGAAACGGTGTCCTGAACACCTTTTGAAGGACAACGGGGCTTGTGTACGGACGTGTCCTCCAAATAAGAGAGCTGTAGACGGAGAGTGCGTACCTTGTGATGGGCCATGTCCTAAGACGTGTACTGGAGAAGGGGTGATCCACTCAGGAAACATAGAGAGTTTCAGAGGATGTACAGTGCTTGAAGGGAATATCGACATCTTGGAGAATAGTCTACTAGGTTACACGTTTTTCTATCCGAACTATACCTTCGGAGAGAAGTTTGGACCTTTGCACCCTGACAGGCTAGAGGTCTTCAGTACACTAAAAGAGATCACAGGCTATCTAAACATCCAAGCGACGCACAAAGACTTCAGAAACCTGTCGTACTTCCGTAACCTAGAAGTGATTGGTGGTCGAGCATTGTACGAATACTCTTCGTCATTGTACATAGTTAAAACTTCGTTAGAAACGTTAAACCTGCGATCGTTGAAGCGGATCAATATGGGTACCGTTGCAATCTTGGAAAATAAAAACTTATGTCTGGCAGATGGTGTGAACTGGAGGTTAATCAGGAAGAGTCACGAACATCATCTGATGTTAGCCAATAACAGTGATGCAATGAGTTGTGAAGCTAGGGGATTGGTTTGCGATCCACAATGCAGTAAAGATGGATGTTGGGGTCCAGGACCAGAACAGTGTCTTTCGTGCGCCAACTTCAGGCTTGGCAACACTTGCTTGCAGAATTGCAGCGTATTACCTGGGTAAGTTTCTGATTTCACGAATATGCGATTTAAAAGTTTTTTGACTACACAAAATCAGTATTACTAAGGTTCTGCAGGTGGGTCCTTCTGATCTTAAGTGATAATAAAAAAACGAAGTGAATTGTTATTAAGAATTCAGTCCCATTTCTATTTTCTGGAAAATATAAGTCAAACATCTTATGTATTGTCTCCCCGAGCTCAGTCTGTAATACTTTGTCGTTACCATGAATGAAAATGAACATGACCACAGCAACATCGATCCTATGATCCTGACACCTATGATGGCGAATATTTTGAACCGTTGCTATAATACCTCATAAATTGATATTACCAAACCTCAGTTATTTAAAAATGCAGAATTTTCTATGTAGGCCTTGAAATTAACAGATAGTCATTTGTTTCGTAAACCAGATTTATTCAAAATTCACTATTATTTTTTCCTGACTTCATTTGAGATGGGATTTTAAAATAAATTGCACGTTGTCACTTTTTTTTAGACTTTGTTTTTTTATTGACCCTGTAGTGGGATTTTGTAGATTTAGATGGACTTTTCAGTCCTAAATTCAATGATGTACTTCCTTAGTCTGCCATGAATCTGTTGACTGATAAAAATTTTAAGGAAATAATTTAAGTATGGTGAAACCTGAACACCTGAACATTTTATTCATGGTAATAACAATAATAATTATGAATAAGCAAAAATAAATCATAGCAGATGTTCAAAATGTTCGTTATTTTGTAAGCAAAGCCTGACTCTTTTCTGCACATTGTGCAATGCTCGATTTATTTCTTTTCTTCTAAGTCTGTCAAACTCTCTTGCTATGTTTAATTTGAGGTCTGCTGTGGTATACGACACAAATGAAATCTGATAATTCCAAGGCCTACCTAGGGAATTATGTTTTGCTGGAATAAATCAGGGCTGGCAATCTCAATTAAAAACCCTATTTATCTGCGCAAAAATCTAATATGGCGTCAATAAGAAAGAATAAAAGTGATGCTGGAGGACAAGAAACGAAACGTGATATTATGCCATTCTCGAGTTGAATTACATGAGGATTCCACGCTTATCTCCTCAGACGGTTTAGGAAGCAAAAGTGGTTACATTTTGACACCAGCATCAACTACAGGAGTTACTTTTTTAATGTAACGTATAATGTTACGGTTAAATACAAAGTTACAAAATAAGTGCGAAATAGAAAATATCACATTTTACAAAGCATATTAGCACATACATTTCTCCAGTGATTATGGAATTATGTGCAATTAGCACGAAGACAAACGACGTTGAAAAAATACACGTGCCATTCCATTGGTTTCCCAGAAAATCATAAATCATTATATTTTGCAATAAGCAGAAACTGCATATGTGAAAATACCGGACTGCGTAGTTTACAGTATTGAAGAGTACTTCTTGACTTTAAAAGGAAAAAGAGAAACAACAGTTAACTTTATTCACTCTTAAGAACACATATTGCTTAGAAATAAAAATTAATTGATACATTTTTCCCAGGATTGTAATACTTTTACTTAAATTCAATTGCTAGAAAAAACTGCATATATTGAAAACTCACAATGGAAAAGATATACGAAAATATCATCTTTTATCACCATAAGTTACCACGTGTAAGTAGCTGTTTACTCTATAAAATTGATCAGAATGACTACATCATGGAAAAACGCAATCGTCTCTTCGCAAAGTACAGATCTTTTTCAAATTCATCTGGATCTCTTACCATTGTGTTAAGCAACTTCTTGATTTCTCAGATGTTCCACGAAGGAATAGTGTTTCAAGTTCAGACTTTAAATAGGCCATAATACCCCAATCCAAACTTCTTATGCTTCAATAAAAAAAAAAACACGAACAACCATAAGAGATGCCTGATTTCATCTAATAAAGAAAATCACAATGTTGGGTTTGAAAGGGTATTGAACTCTCGCATTCTATTATAATTGGAGTAATGAGTCAGTACTGTTTTTTAATACTCACGCCACTCTGATAAACGCGGAGTGTCGAAAATGAGATATTATGGTTTTTGGATGTTATATGACACGTACATCACGAAAAACCATGTCACTCATTTCCGTCGGTCGATCTATCTATGTGTCTGTCCACAAATCTTATGACCGCCTAAAACTTTAGAAGTACCGTTTGGTTTTGGCCGTCGATACTCAGATTTTATATTCATTTACTAGTAATGACTTGGAAAAAGTAGCAGTAGTAGTGGTAATCATAATCTGCGTGTAACACCTTTAAAGACAAATATGTCAATATACACAAATTAAACAAAAACGAATGCTTTAAAAATGAGAGACATAAATTTAAAGGGTAATAAAATTCCGTGGATCATTCTAAGGCGGCGTACAGACCGAAAATCCAACGCTGAGCAAACGAATGCAAGCACATGTGGCGTTGACGTTTGTTGTTGGAAGGTATTGGAATGCGCTCGTCTACAAAAGTCAGAAAAAGTGTTGTACTATCTAATCTCCCAGTGCTACGATATTCTCATAGTTTTATTTTTATTTGCAAATTAGGCTATGTTACATAAATCTGCGAGAAGGCAATTGTGCGAGTCTTTGCTGTTTCCAAAAATACTGGGTTTACTATCACTATTAATATATTATAACAAAAGATCATATTCAAAGCATAATGAATACATGTTGCAGACCTGTAAATGATCTCAGAAAATATTATCATGTATCGAAGGCCATGAATGAGCTCAACTGGATGAAAATTGGTAACATGTAAATATACTAGCTCCTGAATCTGACTCATAGGGTTGTTTATTCAAAAGCACCGTCATATTTAGTAACCAAATTCATACGGAACGGAAATATGCATGGCATTTAAATTAGATATAAACTAATATAGAGATACTTTTTCAATTCCACGCCGCAGCACATCTCTATTTCACTAAACATACATATATTTACAATGCCTTTTCATTAATTATGCTTTATTATTGTCAGTATCTAAATCCTCCTGTAATATTGTTACACATAAAACGGACGTTAATTATTATTATTCTTCAAACGTTACGGATTTTCCGGTACATTTGCTCTTAAAATGACAGAGAAACGTATCCAACAGATGGATATATGCACGTCGCGATCCGGTCGATAGGCCAGGGAATAGAGAGGCTTTGGATAATAAAACTACAAGGAGTGTATCCGATAATGTTTTTTGTTGATAGCGTTAAAATGTTGCTTTTTAATGATAAGTTCAAATTGGCGTCGTAGTAGGACTGTTGCATGAGCCACTATTTTGGTATTTGTAAATGCAAATATCTGGCGAACGATGTAGGAAAGTAATAGAAACATTTTTGTAGGGAATTAAATTCACCTATCATTGTGTTTGTATCAAAATGCCTTTATAGTTAATAGTTTACGAGGAATTGAATGACATAGCTACATGTACTGATATTTACGCCTTTAATGGCTAAACTAACAATCTAAGAATATAAAGGTTGATATATCTTTTACACAAAATGAAATTTGATAGAAAGAAGTATTTTATACTTTTTCATCAGCTAAGTGGCTCTTGAAGTTTAAGGAGTGAAACATATAACATTATTTAGATAATTTTTTCTATCAAGAAACTCATATAGCTTTCTGTAATGATACATACTGCTTTTGAAAATGGTTTCCATCTTGTGATTTAAGCTGTTTATCTATCATCATCAAAGGATAAAATAGCCTTAGAGTAGTTCAAGGAATCACTTCTTGAGTTGTGTTTCATATTTAGGAAATATTCCGTATAATATAGTCATTCTTGTTATCACTACTTTTCAGAATATATCGTGCAGACAACAACGAATGCAAGCCATGCCACTCTCAATGTGGTTCTGGATGCCACGGTCCTGGAGCTGAGAACTGTACCACCTGCAGAACACTCAGAGATGGGAATAGATGTGTATCAGAGTGTGCCAAACATCAGTACGTTGAACATGGACAATGTAAGAGGTGCCATGCCAACTGCGTTGAAGAAGGTTAGATTTTCTCATATTGTCTTTTCCAATTTTGAGTTACCTTCCAGTGCTTCTTTAATTGCATTAAGCAAGGAATTTTGCTTTTTACATCCCAAGCCATTGTTGCAGTTGGTGATTTGCATTTGATCAATTGCTATATCATTTTCACCAAATTCGAATTTTTCAAGTGCTTCCAATTTGTTGGAAAGTCGGATTCCTTCAAAAGCCAAGTAGAAAAACAGTGGTTCAGAATGCAAAATTATATGACATATTGGTGTATGCAGCTCATTGGTGGCTATATTTTCTACAGTAAATACACACATCACATCCTTAAGGTTTACGTTGAGTTTTCCACAGTTTTTATAGGATGGCCCATACGTTTTTGAAATTTCTCCAACAGGCGAGACTTAGAATGTATTCACTTATTTCAAAGAATTACGTCGGGGCTGCGTGGAATGTCTCCGCGTAAGATTACTTCCTTAGGGAACATTTATTTAACAACTGATACTTTCTTGCTGGATGTATGGCAGGCCGCGCGATATTGTTGCATCCAAGTGATATTACTATAACCAACACACTGCTGCAACTGCGACTGAAAAATTCTCGTAGCATTTTCACGTACTCTGCAGAATTTTGAGTCGCAGGATTACTGCAAGACCGATAATGAAGTTTGAGGACAGCGCCGCCCAAATAGAGAATTTAGGTGGCTTCGGTGGTGTTTTAACTTCGGGTTTTCCCTGTTCCAGAATCTGCAACTTTATTCATTTACATGTTCATTCAAGTGGAAGTGGGCTTCGCCTGGAATGAAAATGTTATTGAAGTTGCCGGACCGCCCGCCCAACATTTATCGACTCGTGATTTTCTTTAAATAAATCATTTTGTTTTAACTCCTGTACTAAATGTATTTTTACCCATGACTTAATTAAATTGACACTTGGGCACTGATTAATATTGTGCTATTGGTAATCCAAACGAATTAGTTGGCGAGCAGCGACGTAAGAAACTTTGGTTTTGTAAAAGTGTTTTATACAGAACGAGCGTTATTCTCCTGTGAAACGATTCATGGTGGCTGGATTTCCAAGAAGCACGTAGCCGAACGTGAGTTGCCCTGGTCCCATATTCCGCTTTATATTCTCTTCTGTACGATTTTAAAAGTGCAAAAATGTATGGCCCACCCTATAGAAATGCCTGATTTTTTATACAGCCCAAGTTTTATGATACAAGGATATTCTGCAATCTATTGCCATATTGCTAGTCGGTACATTCAAACTTATCATAAAGAATTCTTACAAACATATGTCCTAAAACGTCTTATTACCAGTACAGATACAAAATGTTGAAAAGTCTTATACAAGTGATGAGAGGCAATCAGGACTAAACATGAATTTTTTTAAATACCCGCGGTTTTATTGATGTTTTCATATTTGATAACACTTTGTGAATTTGCTTAGCTTCAATGTAATATTCAGCACTAACTCTTCTTTTCAATAGGTTGTTCGGGTCCAAATGATATGGTGGGTGAAGATGGTTGTAACTCTTGCGAACTGGCCATATTGAATGGAACCAACTACGTTTGTCTGCACAAAAACGATTCATGTCCAGAAGGCTACTATTTTGAATACATAGGGCCACAGTTACACGAGGAGTCCAGTTTGAGACTATTGTCAGGAAAGGCTATATGTAAGAAATGTCATCCAAGGTGAGAAAATTAGTTGTAGAAAATAGGTGGAATACGTGGTTTAAAAGTCGTTTCAGTTTCATTATGATGCCGGAGGAGGAAGTATCTATCTGGAATGTAATTCAATGGAATACATGTTGCTATTTTACCAAGAATAACTTATAAGTTGCACAAACTAAAAACGAAATGATCTTTGTGCTGTATCAAAAATACTTCACTTAAGGTCTGACATAAACTTCAATTTTTATTGCTATGAGGCTTCTGGGTAAATACTTCGTCGTAATTGTCATCACATAGGTATATCCCTAAGGTCAAATAAAATACTAAACTTAATTCTTCAACTCTTGTACATGTGACAAAAACAGTACTTGTGAAGTTCTTTGTTTGTTAGTAACACTCATTTTTCCCAGTTTCCCACTACTAACCTAAGAAATCACCATTATTGACTGCAATGCCTTATTGAGAGGTAGCATTTCACTTTATATCTCTCTCTAGAGAAGTAATGAAAACAAAAAGACTAGGTATGTAATGATGTCGTTTGAAATACTGTCAATTTCAGAAGTGTGAGTTTGACAATTGAACTTTTTATTCCAGAATATATGAGAATGATTGAGAAATAAGTAATTTTGAGTATTATAGCTATATATAGGGTTATTACGTATAAAACCTATATAATGCTAAAAAAAAAAAAACGATAAAATGTCAACTTGTTGCCTAGATAGCTGATAGTGTGCAAGTAATTCATTCCGCTCCTGCTACTAGTGAGCATGAAGTGAACGACAGCTAGTTCTTAGTTGACATCTCGTAGGAAAACCTGCATAATGTTTTAAAAACTTACGTTATGTCAAAAAACAGCTAATGCCACCTGTCAAGTTACGTAATACCCCTGCCGCTGTCTGCTACAATCGTTAATTTGTCAGTTTGAAACAAGATATTTTAAGGTCTTTGTAAAATGAGTTGGAACCCAGTAAACATAGTGACGTCATAATGTCGGCATTTCTAGAGAATTACTGACGTACGCCGACCAACAAAAATGATGTAGAAGTGACGGTCTAATATCACACTTAACTGACGTCATTATATGACGTCATCGAATGTCGTATAAAAGAAAAAATACAAAGTTTATGCTTACATGACGTCTGTATGACGTGGATATCACGTCTATCTGAGGTCCATATGACGTACAGACGTTCGCAAAAATAATCGCGCGGTGTATCTAAATACTCCTTAAAAATTGAGGATGCGACAACGGCGCCCTACATTATACTTTTATAACAAACAAGTTTTGAATTTATATTTGAATATCTAGTTTACCTTACTGTTCACTAAAAGTCTATATTTTCTTAGTAAATAAGTGTTGATTTTTTAGTACTGTGTGTCCTAAAAGAGACTTTAAATTGACACCTTTCAAAGGACGTTTTGTTGTCATCATAAAAATGGCGTCAATAAAGACGTCATTTTTTAGTCAATGACGATTCCGACCAAAAGTGACCGAATAACCAAAAGCCATTTTGGCCTCATCATGTTCACTGGGAAACGTCATGATCGTGATGTAAAATCGAATATTTTGTGATATTGTATAGTGTTAGTAATGAAAAAAAACCTAAACATACGAAGGCCATTATTGGTCTCACACATTATATCCTTCGTCGCTAAGTTATAAAAGTCATCGCCCAATAATGCCCACTTCTAGGTGAATAAATGATAACAAGAAACTCCTAGGTAAATTGTAATATGATTTAGAATTTTAGCTAACCTAACGTCATTATGTTAGTTTGAAAGCTTAAGCATATATACAGAAATAATTGAAAAAAGTGAAATAACAAATATGAGGTGCAGCTCGTCATGTAGATACCCTTCTTGGTTATTCCTTTAATCGGGAGAGTATTGGAAAACGGTTTTTAATGCTAGATTTAAAATACAACCAAGAACGTATAAACTTATTCCCCTCTGGAACTGAACTGCATCATTTATTCGAGTTTACCAGTTTGACAGCAGACTGCAGGATGGTTTAGAGTATAGAGTATAGATTACATAATATAAATATTTAAGTTTTGACAAAAAAAATAGTTTCAGTGTCACTTAGGCCCGTATCGTCAGTCGTCCCTACAATTGTAGGGCGCGTTTATGGCCTCCTTGATTGTCATAGTTTTCTGCTTCTCCGTGTCAGAACTCTATTTTGAGGTTATGTCACAAACATCTATTTGCATCAAATTGTGCTTGCTTTTGAGTTATATCATGTTTTATCAGCCTGAAATTTCCTGCAATTTGAAAAGAAAACATATCTTCACAATAGGAGAGCGCTGACGCTGACACGGGAAAAGTGTAATCTAGAAATTTTTGAAGGAGAGAAAGGAGGATGACAATCAAGGAGGCCATAAACGCGCCCTACAATTGTAGGGACGACTTAGCCACCCAATTTACGATGTACCTCGGTCACTGGCCAAAGTACAACAAACAGAAGACTCCGTCGTTACAAGCAGATTCATGTTCCCGATCTAATTTTTGTTTTTCCTTCTTTCAGATGCAAAAGTTGTTCTGGGTACGGCTTTCACGTGTCTAGCTGCACCTGTATGCATTACAAGAAAGGAGAACAGTGTGAAGAGGAATGTTCTGAGAACTACTACCCAGACCTGGATTCCAACGAGTGTTTGGCCTGCGATACGCAGGTAATTTCCATATCCTTGGAAGTAAAGATTTTTTGAGCTGACCGATTGCAAATTACATCCATCTCTATTACCAAAAAATACTATAAAGAATGGTTTCAACTTAGACATAATGGAGCAACATATGTCATGAAACCTGCTTCCTGTAGCTACTACTATTACTATTCGTCATTATCCATGAGAGCGGTCCGGTGGACCTTTGCTCTTAGTTAAAGCTTCCTGTAACACGAAATTAGTGTATTTATATAAGGTGTGTGTTGCCCTGGTGTTTATGTAAACAAGACAGTTGAAACTATTTTAAAAGTAAATTTTATACAACAAACATGCTGTTTCATGTTTGTTCTATGGGCTTTAGTACTTGAAACAATAAACATCGTCAGAATTACCCGTGGATATGCACATAAAGTAATTGAAATAAAGCATGTTTTCAGAATTTAAATTTACCAGAATATATAATATGCCAAAATATTTGTAGTCGTTGTAAAGTTATATGGGAATTATATGTTTCCGTTCATCTTGAGGTGTAGTTGAAATTGGGGCTCATTGTTTTTGAAGCGATGGTGGAACAATTTCATGTTGCCTGAAACAAGTTTCATGACATTTGTTTAAATATAGCATCATGCACTTTAAAGCATTACCAGTAGAATTTTCTCGAGTACTGCTGAATGCTGGCATTGAAAAACTCTTTATAAAAAAGGAGAAAACAGGTAAATAGAGATATGAAGGGAAACTAACTGTAATTTTTATTCAGGCTCCAGTGTACGAGCTTCCGATTCATACAATCATTAATCGGTGTTACAAAACTGATATTTTTATTCATGATTGCAGTGTCGGGGATGTACAGGACCAGGACCAAAGAACTGCCTCACATGCTTGAATTTTAAGCTATATGATGACGAGGACAACGGTAGCAATAGTTCCTTTACTTGTGTGGCCACCTGTCCACCAGAGGCTCCAAACAAGATTTTCCCAGATGACGGAGATGCACATTGTTCGAATAGGTCACCCTCAGCCCTGATCAGCGCCAGGTAGGAATGCTTTCGGATTTTTTAGCACGACATTGAAAAACAAGTTTTATATCTTTTACTTATCTAAAACATGGTTATATGTTGAATCTTTTTTTTTGCACTGAGTTCTTCATGGAATGTTGGCTATAACACGGAAAAATAGTTCCGTCTTGAGCGATTCTTAAAAGTGATTTAGGCCAGTCATGTCTATTACATTTTGTAAATTTTGACAGTATACCCATTTTTGCTTTTTCTATTTCCAAACCATGAGCACCTCCTTCCTTGTTACTGTTGGAACTAAGTCTTTAGTCTCTCCTGACTGTATTTTAGTATAACAGTGCCAACTACATAAGTATTCTTTGTGACGGCTGCAGTTACAATTTTTTGCGCACTAACTCTTAATAGCGTAAGATGATACTTTTTTCTGTAAGATACAGATACAGACAAAGCAAGGCAAGAGTTTGGATTGCATCCCATATTATCATAAAAATACTACACTGTATTCCATCCTGTTTTACATTTGGGCAAGACCGGACGACATCGACTACTGAAGAAATATATATTCAGATATCTTTCTGATGTAGTACAAGGGAAAAACGAAACTAAAGTTTTTCTTGTTTTTCAGGTCCTACGACATGCTGATCATTGTTGGAGTAGTAATCAGCGGCATCTTCATAACAGTGGTCTTCCTCGGTATCTTCTGCTACTACCAGAAGAAAGAGAAGATAAAAGAAAATGCGATGAAAATGACCATGGCTCTCACTGGTCTTGAAGACAACGAACCGCTACGACCAAGCAACGTAGCACCTAATGTAGCCAAGCTCAGGATAATCAAAGAGACTGAAGTACGCAAAGGAAGCATCTTAGGGTATGGAGCTTTTGGTTCTGTGTACAAAGGCGTTTGGGTCTTGGAAGGCGAAAACTCGGCTAAGATCCCTGTTGCTATCAAGGTCCTCAGAGATGATACTGGAGCTAATAGCAGCAAAGAGTTTCTGGATGAAGCTTACATTATGGCAACGGTTGATCATCCAAATTTATTGCAACTCCTGGCAGTCTGCATGACCTCCCAGATGATGCTCATCACACAACTCATGCCTCTTGGATGTCTCCTAGATTTTGTCCGGAACAACAGAGATAGGATAGGATCTAAAGCTCTGTTGAATTGGTCGACTCAAATAGCAAGAGGAATGGCATATCTGGAAGAGAAACGCTTAGTACATCGAGATCTTGCTGCGAGGAACGTGTTGGTACAGACACCCGCTTGCGTGAAGATAACCGACTTTGGCTTAGCCAAACTTCTTGACATTAACGAAGAAGAGTACAAAGCGCCAGGTGGGAAGATGCCAATCAAGTGGCTCGCTCTTGAATGTATTCAACATCGCATCTTCACCCACAAATCGGATGTGTGGGCCTTCGGTGTCACAGTATGGGAACTCCTTACATTTGGTGGAAGACCATACGATAACGTAGCTGCTCGAGATGTACCTGAATTGCTGGAGAAGGGAGAAAGACTGCCTCAGCCGGCCATTGCTAGTATAGAAGTTTACATGATTATGATCAAGTGTTGGATGTTGGATGCTGAGAGCAGGCCGTGTTTCAAGGAGTTGGAAGATGACTTCTCAAAAATGGCACAGGATCCTGGACGATACTTGGCCATACCTGGGGACAAGTTCATGAGACTGACAACTTTTTCTGCACCACAGGTAAGAAAAAACATGGACATGTCTAACAAAAGACTTAAATGGATCAAGTTGCGAACAATTTCTCTATCCTACCTATAATACCGGGTGTCTCAAATTCGACCCTCACCATTGAGATCGGAAACAGTAAGAGATCTGGAGTTGCTTAAATAGGGGCAAAGTTGCGTATTCAGGTAGCTAACAAAATGCTGCTTAGGAAGTTCCGAAATTTAGAGTACTTTCGGAGAGATACTGAAAAAAATACAATTTTCTCGTTTGTTTTTTACTCACTATCTGAAGTGGAAACTCAAAATAAGTTGGGCATTGAGATTGCCACTTCTTTTCCTTTACAAGATGACATCATGACAATTTCAATATCACGTTTCGTCTCTTATCCTCCAGCATCAACTTTATTTTTTCTTCCATATTGGATTCTTGCACAGGTGAATAGATTTTGTACTGCTGATACCAAAAATGTGTAATATGTCATACACTAACATTTCCAAACCATAGTTATTTTAAACAAGACAATTTTCTAGGTAGGCCTTGAAATTATCACTTATTTCGGATACCACATTTATGGTAAAATCATTAAGGACTTGAAACAATTTCAAAGTAAGTTCCACAATGTCGTTGTTACTTTTTCTCCTCTACAAGATGGTATAGTCAAATTTTCAATTCGAGGTTTCTTCTTTCGACTACCATCACCAACTTTGTTTTTTCATATGGATGTCATATTGGAATTTTGCACATTTAGTTTTCAGTCCTAAATTCAGTATTATTTTCTTAGTTGGCCATGAATTTGTTGTTGGAACGGAAATCATAAGGAAGCAGACGTAAATCATACTAGATGTTCAAAATCTAATCCGTTATTTTGTAGACAGAGCCTGAACCTTCTCTGTACATTGTAAAATGCTCAGTTTCTTTTCTTCTCAGTCTTCCAATCTCTGTTACTATGTTCAATTTGAGGTTTGGTGTGGTATATGAAACAAATGACTATCTGATAATTTCAAGGTCCAGCAAGGAAATTATATTTTTCTAAAATAATTAAGGCCTGACAATGTCAATGTATGACGTATTATACATTCTTGGAATCAAAATTATAAATTCTCATTGATGTGTGTAAAAATTAAATACGGCGTCTATAAGAAAAAATAAAGTTGCTGCTGGAGGACCAAAGACGAAACGTCATATGGAAATTCTAATTGTGCCATCTTGCAAAGCAGAAAAAGTGACAATGTTAATCTGCACTTTATCTTGAAATCCCACAATTTATAGAGTCAGGAAAAAATTAAAACAATTTTGGATACGGTTTTCGCTCTCACCTTTGGGTTTCAAACCTTTATATTATTCTGTTGATTACCAAAATAGGCAACTTTGTTCCCATTTAAGTGACTTCGTATCTCTTGCTGTTTGCGAATAATAACTAAGTCCTTATTTAATAAGTCGTAAGGGCAAATGTTCCCTACAAAAAATGTATGTGTAAAATATCTAGTACACCACTCAAAATTTTTCGTCTATAAAATTGTTCAAAAATGGGTAGGTGTCCCTGACACGTCAAAAAAAAAAACGAAGTTTGAGCGCTTTTTTAAATTGTTTGCCCTTAACCCTTCCGCCACTGGATCGGAAGTCTATAGAAAGGTCCATGACATTGTGTCGAAGTTGTATCAAATTCAGAGCTGTACCTTCTGAGTCATAAAAATTACAAGTATTAGCGGACAGACAAACAGACAGAATGATAGAGACAGACAGGCAGACAGGTCGACCCAAATTATATATTGGTATATTTATATATTTTTGGTAGTGTGCATGTTATGTAACATCCAATTGGCCTGAGCAGTAAAATTAACTTTTCTCTATATAAATAATTGAAGATAACGTAAATAAGAAAACCTCGGTAAATAATGAATGTCACATTTAAAATTATTTAGGTATTTCGTTTCATATGCTTTGAGATATTTTATGTATAGCTCGTCATATTATGTTTTGAATTACTGGAATCCCAGAGGATACAAGAGCGCCTTTTTATAAAGAAGTGAAACAAGGACCAGCAACATTTGGCTGAGCTTTGTATCAGATTTCTGAATTTTGATATGAGCTGGGCAATATATAAACCTAATCAAATTGAAAATGGAAATATGTATAGTTACTATAAATGAAACAATTGTATATACAGGGTGCTAATTAAGTATGGTACCATAAATTTAACAGAAGATTTATTCAGTTATTTTAAGAAAAAAGTTCATATAAACACAGGTTCACAAATTCTTCGTTCTCAAGATACAGGGCGTTAAAATTTAAAAAATGGTTTTTCGTTAATATTTATAATATGCTTTATTTAATTTTGTTGTAATTTGGCGGTGGTATTGATAACATTAAAGAGCTAAGTTACCCCTAACTTGATTAAATTTATCAAGTCCAGTGGCGTCTCAAGCGGAATCTGATTGAATGTTTGTAACAAAAAAAGTACGCCACTGACTTTTGTGCAATTTCTATTATATGCTTCGGATTAAGCAAATAGAAATACAACTTTTTGGTCTCTTGATTTTTTTTTGTATCTTGCTCAGTTTTCGAGAAAAAAATCCACTTAATTGCATATCCCTGGACCACACAAGGAATATGGGAAAGCGTTTCTTTCGGAAATTGTTTTTTCTTTGTAATTTTATTACTAATTATGTAACAACAGCAAATACTAAATAATATCAATATAATTAGTAATATAAAATTATAATAAAAAATAATTTCCAAAAGAACCATTTCCCCACATTCCTTGTATGTTACAGGGATATTGAATTAAGTTGACGTTTTTTCTTGAAAACTAAGCAAGATACGAAAACCCGCAAGAGACAAAAAGTTGTATTTCTATTTTCTAATCCAAAGAGTATAATAAAAATTGCACAAAAGACAGTAGCGTACATTTTTCTGTTACAAATATTCGTTCAGATCCCGCTAGAGACACCACTGGACTTGATAAATATAATAAAGTTTGAGCTAAATTATCTCCTCAGTGTTATAAATACCATCACCAGATTACACACACATATTTAGGTAAGGCATATTTAAGATATTTACGAAAAACCTTTTTTTAATTCTAACAGAACGAACAATTACATGAACAAACGAACTTACCTGTAAGTGATGTTCGATCCTAATTATGTGAAGTCCTCGCCACGATTTCAAAGCGCGCATGCAGAGAAGGAAAGCGGCACCGCGCTCCTTCCCCCTACTTTTCTCCCCTCTGGCCGCCTATAAACCTTCATTTACTTCAAAGCCAAGTTGTTGCAACAATTGGGTGATACATACTTCGACGAGGACTTCACATAATTAAGACCGAACATCACTTACAGGTAAGTTCGTTTGATCATGTAATTATGTTCCGTCCTCGACGAAGGAAATATTTAGAACACATATCGTAGATGTTTAAAGCTAGTTGCAACACAACATACTACTAACGCTCTGCAATAGTAAACGATAGATTGTACAGCACTACACAAATTGTATGCACAGTACAGGGTGCGGCAGAGAGGATGGACGGTTTTAAAAAAATCATAAAATAGTTAATTTTTACTAGAAAACAAATTTATTGATGGAATCAGGTTCACAAGGAAATAGCATTTGAGACAGTCAAGTGTGGAAAATCACATCAGGCATGTGGTGGCCGAAATCTTTGATGCAGTGCTGGAGGCGTTCTTGGAAGTTCACGTAGACTCTCTCAACTTGGGCGACTTCCATGCGAATTTCGCCCTTCAATTCGTCCAGAGTTCGGGGCTTGTTCGCGTATACTCTAACCTTGAGGTGTCCCCATAAGAAAAAATCGCATATGGATAAATCTGGGAACCGAGGAGGCCAATGAACATCGCCAAACCTAGAAATAACGCGACCAGGGAAGAGAGGGCGAATAACGTCCATGGATGCTCGGGCTGTGTGGGCGGTCGCCCCATCCTGCTGGTACCACACACGTCGGATTGGAACACATCGCGGTCGTAATTCAGGGAGAAAGACGTTGGTGATCATGTCGACATGGCGCTCTGAGTTCACGGTAGCATCACGACCATTACCGTCTTCGAAGAACTAAAGGCTAATGATGCAAGTTTGCGATACAGCGCACCAAACCGTTACTTTTGGGCTGTGCAGCGGTCTTTCGTGTAACTGTTGCGGATTTTCATTAGCCCAATAACGAAAATTCTGCTGGTTAACCATGCTGTTTAGGTGAAAGTGGGCACCCTCCCCGCCTCTCTCGTAGACGGAGGCGGAGAGTACTACCCATCCCAAAAACGTCCGTGCGCTCTGCCGTCACCCTGTATGTGTCAACTAAATGTACATTCCCATTGTAACAATTCAAGTTAAGACTTTTAGCAACAGGTAATATGACGTACCTGGTTCAAATATTACCATCCATTTCATGGTAATGAGCAAATAACGTAATAACATAGTTATGTTTAAAGTGTGGAGACGTGGTTCACCTCAAATGCCGCTTGAGCAAAGCTATTGTTTGGCATAAGAGATTTGCGACGTATCTCAGAAAACGCACTCCGGGCCGCCGCGAACCTGAGACTACTATAATTTAGCAAGCGGAGAGGTAGTCGCATTTCATGTACTGTGGGTTGTCAATTATGACGCTCTCTGCTAAAACTGACTTCATCCATCTGGGAGCCGAGGCACCATGATAAAGTTACTGTACAGTGCCAAATAAATACTTTGCACAGACATTTGTGCGTAAAATTTGGTAAAACCTAAGTGGTTGCCACATGAGTGACCCCGAGACTTTTAAAAGCTGAGAAATCCCAATTTCAGGATTATTCAACCCAATCTGGATGTTGTCTGTTTCAATTAGTTTGCACACTCTGGTCTGAGATTAGAGCTAGCAGTGTTGCTGATTTCCTCATCCAAATATCTACAGAGCTTACAAGCAACCCCTTTGGTTGGTTGAGAACAACCACAGTATCTACGAGTATATTTCAGTTGAGATGGCCTCAGCCTGCAAATCCCCTTAAAAAACCATCTTATGTCTGCATCGTTAGTAATATTTTGGGTAAAATACAGATACCTCAAGCAATTATATCTTGATCTCTTATCACCTTTAAGGTAAGAAATTTCAAGGTAGGAAACATGTATTTCTTCCCGACAAAGGTATACCGTAATCTAAGCCCACAATACATGATGGATTATCGATGCTCACTGGAATGACAGATTTCCAGTGACGATAACCAGGGTAAGCTTCAGAATTAGTGGGAGCGGCGTCTTGGGTCCCTCCATCAGATCCTTGCGTTACTTCTACGAGTAGAAGTGACATTTCAGAAACACCGAATACTTGAACCAAAATCAGGACGGTGACAGGTGCAGCCCCCACTCCGTTTCCACGTCCCACTGACGCAAAAGCTCATCTGTACTAGTATTACTCCTAGATTTTATATTTGACGCGATTGCAGTAAGATTTCACTCTTTACACAATTGCCATAGTTTTCCCGCAACCGGGTCCAGACGTGGAAACTAGAAGCTCTCCATTATATTGATGTAGGATGCCCATCAATTCGATAGCAATGCATTCACCACAGAAGAAAACTACCAGTTGTTCTTGATGATTAGCATGCGGGATCTTCTCGGGTGACCAAAAACTAGAGACTCCTCCCTGGCTAACGATTGTCCCAGTCCGAGAAATTATACAACTAAAAATTGGATAACTCAATACCTCTGACCGCATCTGCCAGTTTCTTTGAGCCCCAGCAGAGGTAGACCTTGAGTTATATTATGTTAGTGGCATAGTAGTGTTAAAATTTCACTCGTTAGTGTATAGTCGGCTGTAACGAAATGAAAGACAAGCTGACACCAAGATGCCGATGTTCACCGCAAAGTTTCGGACTCAGTCTTGGTTGCTGTCCATTATTGGCCATACTAGGTTTAATAATGTCTGCATAGTCCGCTCAAGTGAAGTTACTTTCTTTCTGTCACAATTTAATACTGAGCCTGAAAGTGCTCAAATTTTTTCTTAAGCTATTCCAGAAATGGTTTTATTAACTTTGTGAACACGTAAGGGGTATAATTTACTCTAAATGGTACAGCATTATATTGGAAGAGCTGTCCCTTGAATATGAATCTGAAATATATTCCATGACTTTGCCTAACGGGTACTAAAATCCCTGCATATTCCAAATCCAGATTCGTTAAGAAAGTATCTCTGCGGAGAAGTGTGATCCCAGTTCAATAGCTTAGACTTAATTAAGTGTTATATCCGTATAAACAGACAAAGTGTCTTGAGGTAAGGAGTCACCCATCAGACTTGGGGGCAATAAAAAGTTGGATAGGTGCTGATTTTTAGTGCTCAACTTTTTTACTGATAACACCGCAGCTAAGCAATTCATAGATGGACTAATGAGATTCAGCTATGACAAAGTGCTAAATCAGTCGCCATCTGAACGACAAGTGATCACTTGAATCCAACTCAGGACTTTACCGCCACTCCTAAAGCTCTGCCATTGATGATGAATACGCGTTAATGTCCATGCTGATCTACACATCTCATCTGCAATAGTGGGTTGATGTTGTCAGTACATTGTCTGGCCTTTTGGCCTTCAGTTGCTGCTCAGTTTATCTGATTTCGATTTAGAATTGACTTACTTTGACAGACCTACACCGAAGAGCAAGGTATCACTGGAAGCCTCTGTCAGAGTACTCCTGAGTTCTTTGCTTTAATGTGAATATCTGCCAGCATGCACTCCTCTCTCTTCTTTGAACCTAGAGGATTGCACATGTTGCTGTAGACAGTCCAAGTACGCATCCCTGCGTGCGACATTTTCTATTATGGCTTCCGTTACCTCAGGGTTCACCATAGGTCGCTAGAATAGAACAGAATTTATTCATCTATCGTCATCAACAAGATCTGCCCTCGAAATATCAGCCTTGGCACAACGCGCGAACATTAATTATCCTAAGGTCGCCGCATCATCATTAATCGGGCATAATGTTATTTACCTTCCGTAATTACTAAACTGAAACTGAAATTTGGTGCTTTCCTAACCGGAAATGCTCATACGTACAGTCCTGTTCCATAGTTATCACCAGTCATATGGAATTTGCTATCACAAGCGAAATGTAACGCTAGTCTCGCATAGATAAAACATAATCTCTATCTGTTATTAACGAAAAATGGTACTTTAGTGGTTTCCTAAACTGTCATGTGCATTCTGACAAAGATATTCCAAGGTTATCACAAACCAAATGAAATTTGCTATCACAGGAAAAATGTAACGCTAACCTCGCATAAGGTGCCTATTCTTTATCAGGTAATAAGAAAAAGATATTCATTGGCGGTTTTCTAACCTGACATGTTCATAATTACACACCTGTTCCACGGTCATCACAAACCACGTAGAATTTGCTATCACAAGCAAAATGTGACGATAGTCTCACATAGATGTACCCAATTTTTATCTGTTATAAATGAAAAATGCTATATTGCTACATTGGTATTACAAACTAGATGGAATTTGCTATCTCAAACAAAATGTAACGCTAGTCTCGCATATATGAACCTAATCTCTACTTGTTATTAATGAAAAATGGTACTTCGGCGGTTTCCTAAACTGTCTTGTGCATTCTTATTATGCTGTTCCAGGGTTATCACAAACCAGATGTAATTTGCCGTCACAAACAAAATGTAACGCTAACCTCGTATAACATACCTAATATCTATCTGGTAACAAGGAAAACTATATCTTAACAACTTCCTAGCCAGCCATGTTCAAACTTACAGTACATGGTTATCACAAAACAGATTAAATTATTTATCACAAGCAAATGAGAAAAGATTGTTGACCATCCCTTGTTGCTACGTTGTCCCAAACGCTTTCAGTGTTGTTATTTGTACAACCAAGTTCAGCATTGAGTCATTTTTCCAAACATCTTCATTCGTCCTTGGCGTGGAATATCACAAGCTAGGTCCATGTTGCTATCCCAAGCAACCGAGTCCAATGTTACAACGTTATCTCAAATGTCTTCGTTCATCCTTGGCGTGGATCTGACTATCCCAAGCCAGGTTCGCGTTGCTATCCCAAGCAACCGAGTCTAATGCTTCCACGTTTTCCCAAACGTCTTCGTTTGTTCTTGGTGTGGAGCTGACTATCCCAAGCCAGGTCCATGCTGCTATCCCAAGCAACCGAGTCCAATGTTTCAGCGTTATCCCAAACGTCTTTGTTCATCCTAGGTATGGAGTTGGCTATCACAAGCTAGGTCCAGATTGCTGTCTCAAGCAACAGTGTCAGAACGTTATCCCAAACGTCATGTTAGGCACAATTTGCAGCGCCGATGAGGCATCCATACTAATATTCATTTAACTTGCACCTAAAACAGATTGGTTAGTTGACAGTTACCTGATGGTGATGCCCGTTCAGAAAAAGAGGCCTGCATGCCACTTTATAATTTTGGTCTGCGACGAAAGGAACCTTCAGGCGACCGTCGGTCGGTATCTCGTTCGACAATGCACATCTATCGGCCAACCTTCTGTCCTGTTTTCTAATTCTAAATGTTCAGCGGCGATTTACGTGTTGACGGTCGGGCACGAGAACAAGGAATGAAAGTTTATAGACGGCCAGAGGAGTGAAAGGTAGGGGGGAGGGGCGCTGTGCCGCTTTCCTTCTCATCGTGTGCGCTTTGAAATCGTGGCGGTTGGGTACTACTACGAGACTACTACGGTATGTATTCTAAATATTTACTTCGACGAGGATGGAACATAATTTGCGGATCTATGTTTATATGAACTTTTTATCTCAAAATTACTCAAAGAATCGACTGTTAAATTTATGGTACATACTTCATTAAGGCACTATGTCGTTGAAGAAGGGTATTATTGCCCTCGCGGGTTATATTTCTTTTCTCCACGCCGCCTCGAGCATCGGGATATAAAGGTGCTTGGTCAATAATGACTCATTTCTCCACCAACATACGTAATGTTACTATACTACCAATGGTCATATTATGTACTTTTTTAAGAAATTGTATTCTTTCATCTATATCTATCTGTACTATCCATATTTTTCTGTTTTTAGAATGACAGGGAAATGGTACGCAGCCTCGCGTCAGCATTGGACAACACAGATTGTACGATATCAGAAACCGACGATCACATGCACCCTAAATCCAGAGCTCCCCTTCACGCCGGAATGCTGCTCTCATCTCCTTCTCCCTCATCGAACAGTTACTGGCCCAACACTCAGATGACGTCAGATGGTAGTGCCTCTCAATACCAGAACCACCTGAATCAAAAGCTCCTGAGATACGCTCAGAATCAGGGATTTGAACCCAGTCTACATTCTATCAACCAGTCAGAAGGCTCCAGCATTCGTTACTGTGGTGATTCAGTAAAGATTAAGGATGAATTAGGTTCGGATGATTACGACTCTGCACGGTCCCAAGCGCAAGTGGGTACACTGAAGTTAGAGCTTCCTGTAGACGAAGACGACTATCTTATGCCTTCTCCACAGCAAACTCAAGGCCCATCGGCTTATGTCGATTTGATTGACTCGAAGAACTCAGAAAGTAGGAAATCTTTCCCCGACTTTTACGAGAATAATATTGATAACCCTGAATACCTTATGAGCAACGACCCTCCTACGCAGACAGTCGGTTTGCCCACAGTCGCAGAGTTTGTCAATGCGACTTCTAGCACTGCTGCTAGCACTCCTAGCTTTAAACCTTACTTGCCACAGAAAAGCTCCGAGGAAGAGTCTGATCATGAGTACTACAACGATTTTGACAGGTTACAAAGAGAGCTGCAGCCACTGCACAAAAATAGAAATGGAGCGGTTATTTGAGGACAATGTCCTTTTTGTATCTAATTGAATGGCCTTTTGTACTTCGTTGTGGAGACAAGGTTGTGCGGAGATCGTTTAACCGGGGATGCTGCTAAGCTAACAAAACGATATTTTCACAATTTTTTGATAGAAAATATGTAGAAGCGTTGAGTGCCAAGCCGATGATCGCAAATGTTTGAAACCCGCCCATTGGTGGCTAATATTAATTTATTGCCGTAAAAGATAGGGTATTCAAAACTTCACTAACAAAGTTCAGTCAGAGTGAATTTTCAATAAATGTTTAAATTGGGAATGGTAACGTATAATTCTTATTAAGTTTTTTGTATTTTGTATAATTATTTCTTTATTCCCAGAAGGTTGCCAAATGATTATAGGCAAACGCATAACGTTCTGGTTTTGAGCATAAGATGTTAAAACAGCCAATAAAGAACCTAGACATGCCAATGAGTGTCAGCTTAGCAATTTAACACTAGCACTAGATTTTTATTGTTTATATGATACATACTGTTTTGGTTGTCAACTTTTATTTTCTGATTGAGTACAAATGCTATATAACACGAGGTTTCTATGATAAGTATAGATATGTATAAATCTTGAACTTTGAAGTGACTATGGTTACAGTGGAACCGTAACGTATTAAATTCATATATATAATTGACTCCTTAAGCGCGTCAAATCAATTAAAACCATCATATCATTACCGTCCAGATTCTATTGTTTACCTCGCGCAAGCATATACCAATATGTAAACATATCATGTCCAGCTCTACGTTTTAAAAAATACAGTTTTCTATTGGCTTTCTCTTGAAGCTTTATATAATAGAGCAAGTCAAAATATTGGTGCACTTAAATGCCATCTTGGACATTTTTACCTTATGAGGAACCCGTTTCAGCTGTATACTGATAATATGGGAGGTCTACAGTTCTGATGTACGCAATTCTGTACCTGATTCTGACTATGGAAAATTACACTTTTCATGTACATGAGATAATGCCGTCGATCAATTCACAAATTCTAAATGGCAGCGCCGCTCGTTGCATCTCATAGCACAAGTAGAACTTCGAATAAATTCATATAATTGCTAACAGGGTCCAATTACGTTAGCTTGGAAGTACTCCAGGTCCAGCTACTTAACTAGATTTTAATGAAAACATGTACTGTCAAAATTGACAATAACTCAGTGTGCCATGGCATGGCAACAACTTTGTACATAATTTTTGGAAGAATTTATATTGTTTTGTATATACGAGTATAATTTTAGATTTAGTTAGAATTTTAATATGCTTCTTGGGTGAGGATAGTGAAGTATTTCCTAGGTTGTTCTTGCCCAAACTGTCTGTGATAAAGTTATTAAAGTAGCTTACCTTTTGTGTATAGAAGGAGGAAATAGGCTTGTACAAGGTGTCTTTGACTAACTGGTTGGATTGTGAAGTTGCTGTGAGGGTTATGGAGCCATATATTTATTGTTTTTTATTTCTTTTTTTTTAAATTGAAACATGTCATTCAGCGGAAAGTCCATAAAAGAAATAAGGCTTTCACTTACATTACGTTAGAAGCCATTGTAGTATCTGTCTGACATTATTACTATTACTAAATTTTATAATTGTACAGACTCCCTCGTATAGGTATATTCGTTTTCCCCGTACATTGATTTCAATACACCGAAGAAGAAGACGGAAGACGACGGCGGCCATGATTGCATTTCCGAACATCAACAACACCAGGCGGGCAAAAAGCAACTAAGATAGTTATAATGATATTAACTGTATAAAGTTAATAAACACATCCGTTCAACACTCAAAAATACGGTCCATTCGCTCTCATCCCCAAAAATAATTATTTTCATGGATTACATACACATTTTCTGGAATCTACAATCAACCAAACATACAGGACACCATGTAAGAACCCCTTTTGTTAGGTGGAAGTTAAATTCTTTTAGATTTTATTTTATTACAGTCTTAAGGTTTTAATCTCAAATGATATCTCATTGTACGTAATTTTATTTATGGAATTGTAGTTGATCTTTCTTCTGAAGCAATTTACTTATTTTTTGTTACTAGCACGAAACCTGTGCCATTTTGTAAAACAAGAAGTACCTTTACGAATGTATATCAACTTTCCATATTAGTACAGTTTTGAAAATTTTAAATAAAAAATATTAATAAATTGTTGTTTTTTTGCGTGACGGTCCCATCGACAGGATGCTTATACCTATTTCTTTGCTTCAAACAACAGGAAATGCATCACATCTTGAAATATATTTATAATTTGTGACAATATTCGGTGAATGATAGGTACTTGAATATTGAGAAAGAGAATGAACACGAATCTCTTGGAAACCCACTGGGTGTCCCACGGGTTATGGCTCGCCCTGTACAATATAATTAATATATTGCATCATGTTAGCGTTATTTCAAATGCATCTACTGCCGCTGTTAGATACCATGGATTTTTCTCCCTCAGGTAATCTAATATGTCCTCGGTGCTTCTTCGAAGTGAGCTTGTGTGCATATTCCTATTTCATGACTAGAAGAACAATTGTATCCTTTGTTCTGTAATCATATAACAACCAAATATTGTGATTTTTAAAAACTCTCGCTCGCCCCTGACAAACATAATTGGGGGCCCAACTGGGACCCCTCGAATGGTATGTGTGTTCGTATGGAGGCGCATCGACCATCACAGATCACTAATCGATCACCACTAACGGTCGCTATCAAGTGTTTATAGGGATCCGCCACTTCTGCCAACTAAGGGAAGATAATATCATCCACGAACGAGGAGCGGAGACCAAAGCGAAGAAGTGATCTGGTACCCGTCTGGTCAGTATATATCAGGCCGCTTGGGCCCGAGGGCAACGATAAAATCAGAATTTGGGCGCCTTCAACTACCGAAATGTCCACAGGTCAACATCTTGCTTGGGAAAGGAGGCCTAGACTGACCAGGAATGAAGATTTTTGTGTGTCTTTCTCTGTTCTCTCTCTTGATGTGCACAACTGAATTTAATACCATATTCTATTGATTAGTGATTTAGGTATACATCTTGACACATACGAGTATACTCGAGTTCCTATCTTCCAATTATTCACGTATTATACGACGAGGTTCAAATTTAGCTGACGTCGTAATGTGTACGAGAGAGAAGCGCGAAAAGCTTGTAATATTTGTATGTATGTTAGAAAGCCGATGGTGTACGAGCCCCTTCCCAGTTCAGTTGGCCCAACTATTGAAATCTTAGTTTTTTTCTCATCAAACACAAATAATAAAAATATAGCAGGGTGTTATTGGTTTAAAATATTAACAATGAATATTTTGATAATATATAGTAGAAAACACCAACTTTATCACTCGCTGATCAAATTTGCAGCATAAACCTATTTTCATTTCAATGCAAAATAAGTCTATAATGCATAGGTGGCTGTGAAAAATAAAAGCCATGACAATTGTTTTTATTAATCACAGCTGTCAAAATACGTTTAAAATAGTTTTGGGTAGATAAGGTTTTCAAAATGGGTGGAGGAAAGGTTATTAGCGAGAAAATTCGGTTACTGATAATTAACTTTTTCAATTCTGGGAAATCAAACTCAGAAATTACAACTTTGTTAGACTTATCGCTGTACAGTGTGAGGAATATTGTTAGAAGATATAACGTAACTGGTTCAGTTAATATTAAGCCAAGATATGTGAAAAAAAGTAATATCGCAAATGCCAACCGAAGAGCATTAAGAAGAATAATCGTGAAAAACAGGCGTGCCAATTATTCACAATTAAGTGCTCTGTGGAGTGACGCTATTGGAAGGAGAGTTTCGGGTCCACAACTCCTAGAGAGGCCCACACACTGGGATTTAGCACTTGCAAGGTTAGTTTTCTTATAAAAAAAAGTGAAGTAAAAACCCTAAAGTTGCACAACTTGTTTATAGGCCAAAGAAAAGCCAAGCAAAAGAAAAATCGGCTTAGATGGGCTAAAGAACATAGACAACGGACTCCTCAACAATGGTGTGCAATAGAATGGAGTGCCCGATTCGAAGTTTGTGTTAGTGACAGTCGCAGTAGAGTTATTCGCAAAAAAATGAAGCATTCGATGTTGACTGTCTGAAGAGAAAAGTGAAATTTCCAGCATCCATTATGGTCTGGGGCAGTATGTCATCAAAAGAAGTAGGAAAACTTCATTTTATTGATGGAAATGTGGATACAAACAAATATTTGGCAATTTTAGAATAATCGCTTTTACCAGTGATGGAAGAATGTTTGACATCCGGTCAAGATTTTGTGTTTCAGCAAGATGGTGCAGCGTTCCATACCTCAAAAAAGGCTATAAAATGGATGGAAGAAAATAATGTACCACTTTTGAAATGGGTTTCTAGCAGTCCAGATCTGTTACCTATTGAAGCTTTGTGGTGGCACGAGATGAAAAAGGTTCTACGACAACATCCTGCTTGTACAATCACCGAACTGAGACAAAAGCTTCAAGAAATATGGGATTGTCTTACACCAAATTTTTGCCAAAACTTGGTTAACACTATGCCCCAAAGAGTTTCAGCCATAATAAAAAATAAAGGTGATGTCACCCAATGGTAATCTTTCAATTGTTGCTTTGTTAACTTCGCGCATTTAATCGCACACTGTTTATTTGTTCAGATGTTCTATTAGTTATAGGTCTAAGTGTATTCAAATTTGTATTTTTTACGACTAGAGTGTATCTAAAATGTTTTTGAGAAAATAAATTGTTTTAGACGTAAATAGTTTCTTCATGTTTAATTTATAAAGGCATATTTTGGTACAAATCTTGAAGTGGGCCAACTGAAGTCGGAAGGGGCTCGTATACTTTACATATACAGATAGTTTCTAAGTTATCGAAATATCACCTACAAGTTATAAAAATAGGTGTACTGAATAGTTTGACTTTCCAGTGCTTCGTAGATTTTCGAACATATTTACAGAAAAAATTGGCAGCAGTGTAATTTAATATCACCCAATAAAATTCCTCATCTTCTGCTATTTGCTGCATTACGCGAAGCGATACCACTGTATTTTTCCCTGAATAACCACAAATATTAAATCAATCAGAATGACATCGGAAGTAATTTAAAAAAAACTGTTGAATCCACTTTTCGCGAAGTAAACCATTTAATATTGACAAAATTATTCACTCACTCTATAGCAAGATGCAAATTGTTAATTCTTACACACTTTTGTGTCATTTTGTATTCCTATAACAGTAGTCAGTCCATTCAGGGTGATTAGGTTCCACAGTGCCTTCCTGAAAATCAAGGGCGGATCCAGAATTTGTGTGAGGGGGATCTCAGGATTCATATTCAGGGCGATATTCATCTCCTTCTTCTTGTAAATCGATTTATAACTTCTTCGGTATCGACACCTTTATAGACACATCAAAGTGCCAATCCAGTTAAGCGATTTTCTGCCATAGAGGCTCGCAACCACGTCTTGACCCAAATAGCACAAATACGTCTCAAAGATGTATTTATTACCTCCGATCTTGACCTTAGAGACACCTTAAAGACGTTTGCAAAAGTCTTAGAGGCCGGTTGTTACTAATCGGAACGTCTTTAAGACGTTTTGTTTTGGTCTATTGTTGTTCTTAAACAGGCGTTCGAGACACAACATGTACGTCTTTTGTATGCGTCTTAGGGTCGTCTCGTAGTCATCTTAGGGTCGTCTGGTAGGCGTCATACAGACGTCTATTTGGCATCATAGGAACGCATTGCAGGCGTTTACTGTAATCCTTCACAGAGTTTTACAAACAAAGGCAGAATGTAATAAAGAAAAAACAAAATCACTGAAAAGGGTTTCATTTTATATATATATACTGGGTGATTTACAAGTCGTGACCAAAAATGACACAGGACCGTATTTTAAGGAGGGTCTATGTAGCATTCTTTCCTCGAGTGCTTCATTAAAACAATACGGGCTGCTGAAGTTTAGAAATCAAAAACACTTTTTTCTTCAAAACCGTCAACTGGAATGAACTAAAATTAGGTATGTGTATTTACCTAGGTATTGTCCACAATCGAAAGTCTTTACTTAAAATTAACTTTGCGGAGTTGCGGAGATACAGGGGATTAGTAGCATTATTCTTCCAAATAAAAATAGTACAACACTGTTTTTTTTCGAAACGCACAATTTTCCCAATTTTACTTTCAATTTGCTACAAATAATTACTCCTGTGTTTTTTTCATCGAGTGCACTATTTTCGTAAAAAGCAAAATAAAACAAATTAGATCATTCATGAAGAGTCGAGATACAATTAGGTTCAAAATAAAATAGGAATCCTTGATACCAACTGAACGTTTCTTGCGAGATAGTTTGTCAAACTTATGTGTTATACGGATGTTATCGTGACTACCACCATTTTTTTGTAAAAGTCAAGTCAAAAGTTTCTTTTTTTCCATTTTTGAGTTGTGTGAAATGGAATTTAACAATGATGAGTACATCGATATTATTTGCGTGTTCGGGTTCTGTAATGGAAATGCTTTAGAGGCTTCTCGGAAATATCAGCCTAGATTTCCTAACAGACACTAACCTACCCTAAAGGTTTTTACGCGTTCATTCCTAAGACTCCGGCAATATGGAATTGCCAAACTTCCCGGAGTTAGAGACCATGGTGTCCGGCATACTGTTAAGAGGAACTGGAGGTGATTAATAGTTTTTATTTTTCGAAATTTCTCTAACAATTTGGCGTTGGATGATCCTATTACAAGTACTAGGTGGATTGAAGCCTAGTTAAAAAGTTCCCATAGTCTTGCGTGGAGAATTTTAAATCGGGAAGTTTTATATCCTTACAATCGGCAAAATGTGCAATGTCTGCAATCCGGCGACGAAGTGCAACGGCGAAATTTTTGTGAGTGGTTACTGCAAATGCATAATCAAAATGCATATTTTAATGATTTCGTTTTGAGGTCATATGAATCGCTTTTTACGAGGAGTGGAACCTTTAATTCTCATAATGAACATATTTGGTCGTTAGAAAATCTCGGTTCTGTAAGAATCCACTCGTTTAAACACGGATTTTCTAGAAATGTCTGGTGCGGCATATTCAATGGCCAACTGTTTATGCACGTATTGCCATAACGTTTAAATGCAAAGTAAAACTTAGCTTTTCTAGAGAATTACATAGAAGATGTGTTAGATGATGATCCGTTAACAACGAGAGGACGAATGTGGTATCAGCACGACGGCACCCCCACCGCATGTTCGTCGTGGCATAACCGCATGGTTAAATAATCATTTTAGACAACGATGGATTGGCAGAAATGGACCCGTACATTGGCTTGCGAGGTCTCCTGATTTGAACCCGCTGGATTTTCTTTTGTGGGGGCTTTTAAACAACTGGTGTATGCTCAACAAGTTAATACTGTTGATCAGTTACAAGAAAGAATAGATAATGCGATTGATCAAATTCAAGCTTCAACAAATTTTACCGAAATACGTTGTCCTTTATTAAAAATATGCTGCACTTGTATTCGTAAGAATGGTGGTTTTTTTGAACATTTATGGAAATAAAGCTTTGATTATCTATTTTTCATGTTTACGAAAACAATGCATTCTAGGAAAAAACACAAGAGTAATTATTTGTAGCAATTTGAAGGTAAAATTAGAAAAATTGCTCTGTTCGAAAAATAAAACTAGCGTACTATGTATTTTTATTTGGAAAAATAATGCCACTAATCCCCTGTATCACCACCACTGGTGCACGTCAATTTTTAGTAAAGACTTTTAAATGTGGACAACACTTACCAAATCTTAGTTCATTCCAGTTGACGGTTTTGAGGATATCAAAAAAATTTTTTTTTATTTTTAAACTTCAACATCTCGTATCTTTGTAATGAAAATAAGGGAAAGATGAAAACCCCTTAAAATGCGGTCCTGTGTATAATGTTTCACGACTTGTGGATCACCCTGCGTTTATCATGATATACAGTGTGTCAAAGATAAAGATAACATTGGATTTCAAGAATTAGAAGCTCTTTTCAGCCACAACTGGATGGATTTTTCCGTTTAGTTTCTCATGTCTCCCACACTAGCTCTTTCTGCAGCACCTGCAAGTCTTTCATTGTTTCCGCTAGAATTACTCAACCATCTATCATCCTATAAAAATTGTTTATATAATGAAGCTGACAAATATAACTAACTGCTCCAAATTCTAAGCAACTGAAAAGTATTCTAGAGGTGGTAATTATGAAAACATCTCTGCAAATACTTTGTTTCAAACTTTTGCTTTAGAGGTATAGTATGGAACATCTACGTACATATGATAAGCTTTGCCAAATTTGTGTCCTGAAATGGCCCATTGCCTTTTCTTCCCATCCAGCTGGATGTAAGCGCTGTTTGATCCACCAATATGAGCAAGCTCTTCCACCTGAAATGACAACTATTTTACTAAACCGACACATCTGCAGAATCAAAATTATTTCCAAAATATGTCTTCAGAATACCTGCGCAACAAGTCCTTGTATGAGAAATTCGATGATATACAACCCATTTAGATAACATAAAGTTAACTGTTCCAGATTGAGGAACTGCTGCATATGACGAGGCAGATGCACTAGATTTTAGTTTACGATCACCGATCATGTTTGTATGATTTGTTTTGGAAGTCTGAATATCCCTTTTACCGAACTGTAGTTGATTTTGGATACGCTCAATCCGGGGTGTTGGATTATCAGTATCATTGTCAGTAGCAATAGCAACATAAAGCAGAACTGAACCGCTCTGCATGCATGTACTACTTTTTCAGGAGTGGGGGGCATAGTGACTGAAGCTTATTACTTTTAACTTACCGCAGCAGTCACAAAAATCACAAATCAACAATTAATTTACGCGAATTTGCGTTTTAACTTTTTTATTTAGGACCTCAAAAATCTTTAACGAAGGGAATCTTGTAAAATCACAAAACATAATTACACATTGTAAAAGTCTTATACGAACGAATTATACAATGACATCCATTCGCGTCTACGTCTATCGTACGTTTGCATCTCCGCTTGCGCCAACGGACGAGATACAAAATCACCACAATACAGTCCGAAAATTTCCTAGATTTAAACTTAAGATAGTTTCATGGAAGTATGAAGAGTTTGAAGAAAGATTTTTATACCTACCTGGAACTACCGTCCAAGGTTACTCACATATTTACCGTTAACGAACAATCACGAAAAGTGAATGACGTCCTAAGAACGTGTCATTGACTTATGTTTCGATAAGACATTCTGATCATTCAATGAAGCGAATGTTTTGTACTAATTAATGTAATAATCGCAGTATTTGACACATTGAACGTTTTTGAACGCGACAGATTCATTTTGTACTAGCTAAAAGCTCTTTTATTTAGAAAAGTTCATTTGCGTACAAAAAATAAAACGCTACAAACAAGTTTACTAGATATACACCCGATTCATTATTGCCAACGCTGCAGAATAACACAAAAATGTCACTTTTTGATCAGCTGTTCACCTCAATAGACGTCAAAGCGTGATGGATACTCGTGAAATAGAGAATTAGGCAAGCAACATAAAATATAGTAGAATCAGAAGAAAGCAACCATATTTACCACTAAAAACATACATATTTATTGGAAAACTTTGTATTACACCCTATACCTTTGTATATGACTTTTTGTCACAAAGAGACACTTAGAATAGTTGGAGAGCTAACCGAAAGAAAAATCTGGTATTGGTTAAATTCAAAAATATACAGGTGTGATATTTCACATTAGCCCGCCTACTTATAACGCCACGTCACAGTCTAGGATATTTTTACACACAACCAAAGTTGATTTTCTCAATCTCAACATGTACCCATTCTTATTAATTTGTGACTATGAAATATTACAATTAAGTACATGTGAGACATAGGTTCCAATAAGGACTTCTATAAACTATATGACAATTCCAACATCCAATAATTCTAAGTACATCATGTAAAAATCTCTCAAAAATATTCCAGCTTCTCATGCTCGATATAAAATGACGTTATTTACTCTAGTGACTCCTATTACTGAAACTCAGAACGGATCTTAGTTTTTTTCTGATTTTCGGCGAGGTCCATTTACTTGAGGTTCCATGTTGATTCATATTGCTTGGAGAAACTCCTTCGTCTACGTCATCTGCCTCAGTCTTGATTTCCATTTTCTGTAAAGAATATTACAAACAAGAAATAATGTGTAATTTATTCAGATTTATGAATTTTCTATAAGGAACTAGAACCCTGTATATGATGATATATTTTGCTTCACTTAGGGTCGCTAGGAAAAAATCATACGAGCTTCACTCAAAAGATACAGACTCATTACCTTCTCAAAAATTGTTCTCACTGTTGAAATTTCCAATATAGTAAATTCTACGCGCTAAGCGGCTATAACATTTTTTGCATTAGTTCGGATGTCATATTTGCTTCTGGGCTTCAAAACAAAAAGAATTTTAGACAGCGTGAATGTTATCCCAACTTAGCTTTTGGCGACCCTGATCCTAGTCAATACGCGTAACTTTTTGAGGAATACAATTAAGCGTCAAAATCAGTGATAGGTGGCGTTCGTCAGATTTTCATCTTCTTGCGCGCAATGCTTCGTGTTTTTCAGAAAGCCACATCCAATTGTTTGCTTTCCGTTTCGTTAGTCTCCACGAACTAAACCTGAGACATATACCGCAATGAATACGAAACAGTATGCGGTTGGTTATGGTTACAGGAGACGGAAGGCAAACATGTCCTTCAAGGCCGTGTATATTATGCATAACATATGTATATGCAATAGAAAAGGCATTACTGGTTTGCTCTGTGAATACCTGGTCTTCCGATCATTTGACACGTTGACCATATTGTGTCTCTATTGAAAGTCTTATAGTTCTAGAGACTTTCAGCGTTCGTCATTTTTCTTTGAGGTGAAAAGCTCACATAAAGGTTATGCCACTGTCTTTTTGCATCATTCGCCTCACTATTGGTTGAATATCAACCCGTTTTCCCTCGCGTATATACGTAACAAAATTGTCAGCAGTGAGGCTCTTGCTGAGCATCTGTTCCAGCTGTGTCTGATAGTCGGCCCACCTACCATATTGGAGTAGATGATTAGGAGTATCCCTCTCTTCAGTGTAATATACGCAATTTGCGTACTCCATCTTTCCTAGCCTCTTCAGGTAGCTGTCAAACAACCATGTCCAGTGAGAAACTGTGCGGTATAGTAATCTATCTTCCATCTCTACTACCATCTGATAAAAAGTGCCTCTCTTCCATCGCTTGTAGCTTCGACGCCCCTTTTATGGAGCGCACATCTCTTCGAAGCCAGCAAATCAATTGGCGGACACCAGCCACCACCACCTCAGACTACACCGTTCTGTAAGCGCATACCACACGCAGTACTACTTTTCGCTGGCTCGGAATTATCAACTCTAACGACTAATGAAGTTAGCTTCCGTCTTCTCAGGAGCCAATTTTAAGCCATGTTCTTCCATCCATGTGGTAATTCTCGTGATTCCGTATGCCAAGAGTTCTTCACTATCATTGAAAGGTCATCAGAATACCATCTCAAGTGAATATGTAACCGAAGAATCCCATCGTAGAACACGTCCCAAAGCAACGGCCCTAGAACGGAGCCCTGCGACAATCCCATGGTTATCTTCATCTCGTATCTGGGCATAATGAAACAACTAACTCCTAAGGTACAAAAATTAGAAAACTAGTTAGAACTCAACGTGAAGATAACTATAAAACTCAAAATACAAACAAGAAGAGGCACTGAACGACTACTGACTTTTAAAAATTACAAAACTTAGGAACAAGGTATTAAATCTGCTTCTTCAGGCATTCATTTGAGTTTGTCAGTTTGTCAATCGAAATACTCGTATTCTGAATAAGATCTGCTGCAACATAGCAATACTCAGTAATACTCCGGACATCACACTTGATCAGATCGAGACCACTTCAATTGCAAAAAGGCAACATTCATACTCGTAAAGGTGGATCAGGCTGCGCGACCTTATTTCGTTGCCACCAATCTCGTTGGACCTAAGTCCACTAAGTTTTCCTTAGGGTTGCTTTAGAGAATTTATATACCAAGCTGTGCTGGTCTCTGTTTATATATATATATATATACAGGGTGTGGCGTAAAGAGTGGATAACTTTTAAGCTGCAGTTAGAGGACATCATAACGATTCAAAAAATTGAAAATTGTGTCTAGTAAAAGTAGCACGGTTTTCGCGTATTATGCCCAAAATGTGCGAGAGTATCTCAACGAAATGTATCCGCGGAGGTGGATTGGGCGCTTGGGAGCAATTTTTGGACCACCAGGGTCACCAGACCTCAATCCTCTCGACTTTTCTTTACTGGAGGTGTCTACAAGTGGGAGAGCTTCGTGCGCGGATACAAACAGCTGTAAGAGAAATCAACGAAGCCAGATAAATGCGCAAAATCAAATAAAATCATTTATAAGAAGTACCAGAGCTCGTGGTGGTCATTTTGAGCACTTAGTGTGACTTCTGATAATATGTTTATATCTAGCGAGTTTTCTGTTCTATTTTCTTATTTTAATGAATTCTTACACCATAAAGTTAGTTAGTATCTTGTCTTAAATTCTTATGCATCCGGTAGATTTAAACTGCAACATTACTAATAAGTTTTGTGAACGTTGTAATTTTGATTCGCTCTTTTGTTATTGCCCCAGTATTCTGTGCTAAATCAACAAAAACAATGGACTTGAGTTAAACTTTTCTTTGGAAAAGTAGGCGTCTCGGCTATCTCAATATAAATTGACACCAGAAAATAAATGTATTGTATCATTTTGCAATCTCAATGAATTAGTCAAATCATTCACTTCTTGTTTCACCAGATTACCGCGATCTTATTGTTATTAATAATAATATAATAATAATAACAATAACAAAATTATAATAATAATAAATAATAATAATAATAATAAAAGGTCTTTACTGGAATATAAATGTACATAAGATCTTATTCCTAATAGGCGGAGTCTAGAAAAACCTTTCCCACTCAACCTACTCCAATAATAATATCGGTAACTAAGGAGAATATTGCAACATATAAACATTGTGCAGCGTACAAAAAATACATATTCAAAAATTCTATAAATATGTTAGAGAAAGAGGGTACTATGAAATTAAACACAATAAGTAAATGAAAAATTAGATACAGTACGATAAAGGCTAAGAATAAACTGAATCAATCTGAAAAGGTAACGCTAACGATGTAGAAGAAGCTGTTTAGCTTGTTTTTTCATACTATGCACCGGCATACTTTTCAAATATTCACTTGTATCATTGTATATTTTAATAGAATTATAGATAAACGATCGACGGAAAAATGTACTATTGCAAAGTGGGAATTCTAGGCGAACAATATAACCTTTTTTCAGTTTATTAGCATGTTCCTTAAAACGTAAAGAATCATCAAACACTAAACCCAAATTATTTGCTTTATCCACCACTAGAAAAGCTATTCCATCAATCTGTATATTTTAGGAATGGTATAAATTTGGTCTGATACTATTAGAACAAAACAGCATAAGATTGCATTTATCAGAATTCAACTCAAAGCTATTACCTTTAGAATATCTCACAATTTCTTCAAGATCCATATTAATTTCACGGACTGCTTGGGGTGTAGATTCCGAGCTAAAAGATTTATACAGTTGCCTATCATAGGCGTAAGTTACTAGAGAAGAGTCAGATACAGTAAAAACAAGTACTGAGCCTTGAGGAACACCAGATGTAATAAGGCAAGGTTTAGAGTATTGGTTATTCAAGTGCACCACTTGCCAATGTTCAGAAAGACATGTTTCAAAGAAATTATTAATTTAGAACATAAAAGTGAGTGGTCTATGGTGTCGAAGGCTTTTGAGAAATCTAATAAGATGAGAGAAGCAGCTTTACCATCATCTTGTTTCCTGATAATGTCATCTGAGACATGTGCTAAAGCTGTTGTAGTACTATAACCCGCTCTAAATCCGGATTGGCATTCAGGGAGAATATTATTGGCCGTAAAATAATCACATATTTGAGTTTTAACAGCTTTCTCTAAAATTTTAGAAAATACAAGTATACGGGCGATTGGTCTAAGATCAGAAAAGTGTTAAGGTTCACTAACTTTCGGCAAAGGTTTCACTATAGAAAGTTTCCAAGCACTTGGAAAATACGCAACTTCTAAACAGCAGTTAATGAGACGAGTGAATGGTAGAGCCAAATTGGGAAGGCAAAGCTTGAGCATATCAGCCGAGATGTGGTCACTACTAGCTGCACTCGATTTAATGGACATGAAAATGTCAATTGCAGCCTGTTCGCATATAGGTCTAAACTCAAAATGGCAATTTTGACTGTATGTCGAGGACCTAAAAGCAACAGCTGTATCAGAACAACTGTTTGGAGGAGTAAACACAGATGAAAGGTAATTATTGATAGCGTTAACATCAAAAGTCTGACATTTGGCATCAACCATGGAGCATAAGGCTTCGTAGCACGTGTCAATTTCATTGGAGCTTGGATTTCAAAAATATTTATGATGTTTGTTGTTAAAAAATGTATTTTGCCCTCTATATTGTTCATATAGTAAATTTGAATCCACTCTATCATATTTAGATCGCAAATAAAATCAGTTCTTGAAAAATGTTTGTATTGTACAAACTTGGGCTCAAATTTATGGGCAGCCAATTTTAGTGAGCAGGAAACATCACAATGATGTGAAGTAAAATCATACGCCGACATACAGTTCAGAAAAGAATTATCACCCAATTGATCTATGTTAGTATCACCAAGGAAGCAGATATAATCATATTGTGATTCTATAAAAGAAATTACACTCTCTAGATACTCAACAAACAAGACTACACTACTAGAAGGTGCTCTGTAAATTATACAAAGTAAGGTATTGTATCTAGATATGGACTACTCAACCAACAAATGCTAAAACCTATCAGGTGGAACAAAGTCTTCAAATACCTGTTTACTAGGAATATGTTCACGAATGTATATCCCACCCCCCCGTCTACCTACACGGTCCATATGTATGAACTGAAAACCGAGTATCTGAACATCTGTTTCCGTTTGATCATCGTTTATCCAAGTCTCAGTAACGCACATCACATCATAGTTGTCAGAAACAACTGAGTCAACAAATTTGTCAAATGGAGTAAACAAAGATCTCGCATTAAGCTAACCAAGCTCAAGGGGACTGCTCTGATTATTCATATTGAATATTATTCCTTAGTTCCTGTATTTTGGATTTACAATCTTTAACTTTGTGCTGTTCTGCTCTGATTTTGGACATTGTTGTCAAATATAAGTGTACGAATGAAACCATCTATAAGTTCTAATCTATTACCGACCTCCTAGGGGACATTCTGTATGATGATTCTAGGGCGTAATTTTAAAGACTCGTGAATCACATATTTATTTCCTATTTCAGACTGGAAAGTAGATTTAAGGCCATTTAAATCATTTCTGTTATTACAACTTATAAGAAATCCATTTTTAGTTGATTTAGCTTTGGATATCTCCACCTTCAAAGACCCAGGAGTATATTTAAATTTAAAATCCTTCTCAGCTTGTTTAATAGATATCCTACTATCAGCTGATTTTATTATTAAAGAACGAAGATCATTCAGTTTTTTTCTTTTTATTGCTTGGCTGTATGAAACAGGACCCACTTTTTGCTCGACAGGTAAAATTAGGTTTTCGTCACTCACATTCACTTCGCTTGGAGGTCAGCTATCCTTTTCTTCTGCACATCTATTGTTTATTCACGGTAACTAGCAATTTTTTTGAACAGCTCCTTCTCCCTATTCAGACAATCAATTTCCTTTTTCAAAACTATATGACTGTCACAAACGGAGCTGCATTTTTTCGCCTTACTGTCTTCACAGCAGCTGCGGCAACGCCACTTCTTGACATCCACAACAAAGACCTTCGTAACAATATCGAAGCACTTTTAATGGAGACATTTGGATTCACTGCATTTCATAGGACGCAAAACAAATTTTGCACTTTATTTTCTCCAGATTATCAGCATCGTCAGGCACCGTTGAATATCATGTGCGTTTAGTACGACGATATACGACACCACACGTGGTCAAACTTAAGAGGAAAAAATATTTTCTCCGAGTTTGAAAGATTTTTTAAAAAAGCAATTAACCTGTAATGAGAAAAACCTTCATGTGAGAGACTTAAAACAGTGAGTTAAGGAACCAATTTCCTCCAAATTTGAAAAACGTCAAAAAACTCGAAAACCGTACAACTTCTACTACACAAAATTTTCAATTTTTTGAATCGTTATCACGTCCTCCAACTGCAGGTTAAGGGTTAACCACTCTTGACGCCACACCCTGTATATATATATATTCAGGGTGATTCACAAGTCGTGACCAAAAATGGAACACCATACCCAGGATCGCATTTGAAGGGGCGCCTTCTACGTAATATTTTTTCCTTGAGGGCTTCATTAAAAAGTTTTAGAGTTTCTTTAATATCTTCTAAACGAGTGCACTGTTTTCGCAAAAATAAAAATAACACAAATTAGATCATTCATGTAGAGCCGAGATACAGTTTCAAAATATAATAGGAGCCCTTGATACCAACCTGACGTTTCTTGGGAAATAGCTTGCCAAAGTTATAGGTATATTCTTTAATTCACCGATTGAGCTACCGGTGCGTCCTTTAATTTTCGCTGAAACTACCGTTGTACATACATCAAACTTGTCTTTACATTGGTGGTGGATATGCCACCGGTGCCAACAGCATCCACCGACGTTCGGGCTCGGTTGATCCACGATATTCTAACATCTACATTTTATCATTTTTTGACAAGTACAGTTTTGTGTGAAAAATGGAAGAAGAACAGATTGTAGTTATTCTACAGCATAGGAGTGGTGTGAAATTTAATGTTTTTTCAACACAATTCGAAATAAACAGAGCATCTGGAAGCAAGTGATTTTATTTTGAATTATGCATATTTGAAAATTTCTTGGTTTTTTGATTTATAGTTCTTTTATTGATTCTCGGAGCGAAAATTCTCTCCACTAGATAACTTCTTCATCCCAATCAACACTCGAATCGCTTAACAAACGTTCCACGACGATACCAACTGCTGCGTACGTTGTCATGATTTTAAATGATATGGTGCTCAAATTAACAAGTATCCATTCACGATAAAACAAAGGCTTTCTTATATGACAGTAACCTGAAGGCTATTTAAAAATGCGCCTTTTTATTAATTACCATTCAACGAAACCGGTTGCTGACTTCATCACATCAGCTGTCAGCCATAAGTTCACCGGCATGGGTATCCTGTAAAAAACCTATAAAACGTCAAAAAAAACCTATAAGATGTCATCTTGCAAACTAGGTAGTTTTTAGGGCGCAAACAGTCATTCCACGTTTGCTCACTAGGATCGTTGTGAACGTCCATCTAAGAAGGAATCACTCTACTGAAAACTACACGTACTATTGGTTGCATATGTTTTGTGAGGCCAAGTGGTCCTTGTCTGTAGTTTTTATCTCTGAGAAGAAAGTTGGTTGAATAGCATCTGGATGATTATGTGTATTGGTCTTCTCTTAATTAAAAATATGTCGCATTTATATCCGTCAGAATGGTGGCCCTTTTGGTCATTTACTGAAACAAAGCTTTGATTATCTAATTTGATTTTTATTTTTATGAAAACAATGCGCTCTGGGAAAAAATACGAGAGTAATTATTTGTAGCAAAATTCGAAAGATTGCGCGTTTCAAAAAAGAAAACAGTGGTGTACTATTTTTAGTTGGAAAAATGCTACTAATCCCCTATATCTCTGCCACTGGTGCACGTTAATTTTAAGTAAACACTTTTGGATGTGGAAAATACTCAGGTTAGTCCACATACCAAATTTTAGTTAATCCCAGTTGACGGTTTTGAATATCGTTTTTAATTTTTAAACTTCAACACCTTGTATCTTTTTAATGAAGCCCTCGAGAAAAATGTTACAAAGAGGACCCCCTGTTGTGTTTCATTTTTGGTTACGACTTGTGAATCACTCTGTATATATCCTTGTCCCAGGAGTACTGCCAATATGTTTCAATCACCTTGTATTTTACAAGTTATAAATATATAATGTAATATCTGAAACTTATCCTGTGTCTCGCTGATGAATCTCAATATTTCACTAGCCACTAAGTAAAATGACAGATATGGGATGGAGATTTAATGCCGAAGTATACAGCTTATTCGTAAAGTTCATGTGTTTTTATAACTCAATGTTGTTCATTTAGGGACCACCAAGGTCGGCGAAATCGAAATGTTAGGTCTCGACTCTTCATCTGTAGTTTTACTTGGTGGTCAGTGAAAAGTGCGGATTGGTAACTATACCTGTACTATGAGTCTCAGGAGCTGTTGCTGAACCTCCAGGGTATGAGTTATCTCTTTCAACTTATTTTTGGCCTTCCCCAGTTCTGTAACTACATAGTCTTCGCCATTGTCCATGACCATGTCAAGAGCTAAAACAGTTGGTTGCTCACAATAAAAATACATTTCATTCAATTTATAGTCAGTTTATGTATCGTGCACGTTACTTTCATGATAGTAACCTCAAAGGATAAGAGATACGAGAATAGCTAAATGGGCAATACTTTATATCTTTCTAGGCCCACTAAAACACAATGGATAAATATTTAGTATGTCAGATATTTATAAATATTTATAAGCGAGATTGTGGCTTCGGCAAGTTCAAACTATCACCTTCCACATTTGTTTGCTACCACTACCGCGCCCTCTTCCTCTGTCTTTCTCTCGCTCTCTCTCTCCCCCCCCCCCTCTTTCTCTCTCTCTCTCTCTTTCTCGAACCGTACCTGCTGATGACGTTATTCATTCCTGAACTATTCCCTCACTTGACGTAAAAATTGACGCAACCTACTTGAATACCTCACTGTCAAGATCCAGTTCTTAAACACCAATCACCTGCTTCCGACGTAGTTGGACTAGTTGAACTCAAACAAGGCTGATTACGAAATGACTGACCCAGGCGGTTACGAGCCCTACTTTTTCCCTTGGGTTTTACCACACGCCAGCAGACTACTGGATTCTCTTTTTGATTACGCGTCTGGCCCCGCCGTGGCAGCAGAAACCCGCCTAAGCTCCAAAATTGGACATTACGGACTTTTTATCCACGTTTTCTCGGAGAGATGTTCGTTTCACTGACTCGTCGGCTGTCTGTTCGTCGATAACTGAAACTCTGCACTTAGGAATGGAGGAATACATCCCTAATACAGCGAAAGTGTCTAAACCTGGGTCTAGCGGCTGGTTCATCAGATCGTGCGAGACTGCTCGTCGACAGAATATCAAGGCACATAACCTTCCTACAAAACCCCACTGTAAAGAACAGACAAGCCGACGTTGAGTCTAGGAACAAAAAACGAAGTGGTTAGCAATGCCTAGGATCAGCACGATATAAAAATTAGGCACAGGGTAATATCGCAGCGCAATGAAAGACGGTCTTTCTGGACACTGGCTAAGCAGATTAAGGGAAACCTATAAAAGTAGCCGTTTAAATGCAAGGATGAAACGTTTGTAGAAAACTCAAAGGATAACGTGAAAGAACCTGCCAACTTGTCACCAACTTTACCATGGACGTGTCCTGCAACGCCCAAGCGCTGTCGATTGAAAACGTTCCCTACACTATGTAGGCAGTAACATTCTGGCATACGTCCGCTCGACACCAACAAAACTTCTGGTTTGGGCTTGATTCATGCTGATGTACTGAAGAGACGTGCAGCGAAGCTTGCTTTCGGTTCCTTCGCGTCTCTTCCAGATACCTTGCGAGTCCGATACTTTCTCAGAAATTAGAAATTCGCTCGTCTCTAGCCTGTTCTAAAACAAGGATCTAAGATCGACCCTTACAACTACAGACTTATAACTCTATTTTCTCTTATAGGTAACTTGATGTAGAGGTGCATAAATCGGGAGCGTCTGGAGTATCTTGAACATCGCGGCTTGATTAGCGACAGGCAGTATGGTTTTCGGAACCAATGATCAATAGGAAACCTTTTAGCTTACGTCTCGCAACTGTGGAGTAAACTGATTTAGTCATATGGTGAAGCTCATTTTGTCATTGCGGAAGCTTTCGGTTAACTGTAGCATGCTACCCTCATATGCAAACTTCAATTCTATGTCCTCCCAAGAAAGCTTTGCAGATGGGTGGTTAACTTCCTTTCTAACCGCAATATATCCGTTCTAACTGACCTCTTCATCTCATAATGTCAATGCATGTGTTCTCCAGGGATCGGTTTTGGCAGCTTTGTTCATGACATAACTCTATATGCAGGAATTCATAATGGAAGTGGATCTTTGCTGGTGAGCTGGAGAGAAGAGGTACCTACTTGGTTGTAGTGCAGATCTAGCAAGACTTCAAATCGGCTGATGAGGTTGTCAACCAGACCGTCTGCTTTTTGCGGATAGCTTACGTTTCGCACATGGCAACAAGTATGAATTTCTTCCGGTTCTTTGATTCTGGAAACGGTCCCGATACGTCACTGGCTATCCTCTCGAATGGGTTACCGACATTGTAATGTCTTATCTTGGCCATCGGCTGCCGCAGCAGTTCATTGCTCGCGTAACACATTGTATATTTTCGGCAACACTGCCTTACATCTTCCAAACAGTTAAACCAGTAAAATCGCCCCAGAGCTTTTCCAAGGTTTCTCATGACGCCTGACCTGACATTCCAGCGTGGAGCTGACGGAAACCTCGAACACCCAGCTGTTTGGTACCTCCAGTTGCAGCCGCCGCTGAGGCTCATCTTCGCTCTTCGTGGCTTGTTTCAGGATGCCGTCTCTACTATCAAGGAGCCCCACTGGGCTTAGTATGACTTGACCGCTTGTGACAGTAGGGCGACTTCCTCCCTGGTTGATTGACGGTCCTCTTTCTTCCATTCCTTCAGCCGTTGGACGTCACGGTTTCACTCTTGGTCGCTGTCCTCTCTTCGAGCCTACTGCAGTGAGAGGACTCCGGTGGGCACGGCCTCCTGCATAAAGCATCAGCGTTGCGGTGACCGTCTTGGACTTGTGACTATACCAAAGCCGAAGTTGTTTGCATCTGTGCCCAGGATGAACTTCCTCTCTTCTGATTTGGATATTCTAAGATTGTGGCGCTGATCAAATGCTGTTTCAATTGTTCAAGGGCACGCTGACAGTTTTCATCCCAGACGAACCTCGGTGAGGCGATTCCATAGTCTCGCAGACGAAAGCATGAACACACTGACCGTAGTACGTGCACAGCCCAAGGAAGCTTCTGTAGTGCGACTCGTCTGCAGGACTCGGCCATTTTTTGATCGCGCGCACTTTCTCCGGATCGACTACAACCCGGTCCCGGTTGCATTCGCAGCCTAGATAGTTCACCTTCTACCGGAACAGACTGCACTTCTTCCGGTTCAATCTCAAAGTTTGAGCCTCGGATCATTCGGAACACCGAAATCTTTCAGATGCTCGTAGAAAGTCTTACCCACCAGATGATGTCGTCCAGGTAGATGGGGCACATTTTCCACATCAGCCTCGACAGCATCAACTCTCGAACATAGCAGGTGCGTCGCATAGCCCGAAAGGTATTACGGTGAACTGCCAGAGTCCATATCCAATTATAAAGGCAGTCTTCTCTTGGCCGACTGTTCTATTCGGCCGCTTGTATGCTCTTTGGAAGTGGCCCAACACCCAGTAGTTCTAACAGCACACAAATCGAGCCTTCTTTATCAGCAAACCCTTCATGCCATTGACCTGTGTAACGTGCCAAAATCACGTAACTTTTTTTTTACTATTTTGATCATTACCCAGTAATTTGAATTTCTCTTCATTAATGGGCAAATTTCATAGTTTCTTGACTTTAAACTCTCACACGTATTATGATTTTCTTTCTCAAAGATTCAAATTGAAATTTTTTGGACACTAATGTTATAGTATTTTATTAACGACTTACTCAGAAATTTTGTCATAAATAGCCTGTATAGGAATATTTGGTTTCCTAACAAGATACCTTCTTTATCTATCAAGATACATTTTTCACCGGTTTTTCTCCGTTCCTTTTGATTTCCCACCGAACATACCTTCTTCAAGGCCTCTCATTTAACCTTCTTTTAAGAAGGTGTTCTGTGTCATTTTACTTTCCTGTTGAGGTTATTGGTGCGTGGTACTTCCAGAGTCTGGGTTATTAGGCCCCCAAAGACAAGTTTATGGAGTAGTACCCATTTTATTTGGCACCTTACGTTCAGTTGTTTTGGTTTGGGTGCTACCCCGACCGTTTTCTTAAGGGATTTTAACCTGGAAGGCATTGCAGAGAACTACCATTCACACTTCTCCAGCTTTGTTTTGTAGCTGCCTTGTAGCTGTTTTGCAACTGATATTGCTTGAAGCCACCCCTTCTCCTTGACACCTGCGCTTACAAGGTTTGCTGACTAGAGCTAGATTCTTACGCTTCCTCGCTAAATACCTCCACTCGGACATTTTTTCCAGACGCTTATTTCGCGGATTCAAATTATAATGCGTGGACCAAAGCATCCACCAGCGTCTTTGGACGAGCCAATCGAAGTGCCGTCCACAAACGTCTGTTCTTTTAGACACTCCATCAGGTTGTTAGGAGCTAATGGATAGGCGAAGCGCACCTGCCGAGCAACATCCGCTTCGAACGTCGCAGACCGTCATTTGCTTTCTGTCGGCGGTTCTTCATATGCGACTGATATACCTGCTCCAGATGGACGTGTCCAACCGCATTTCCAAACCCTTGGCTAGATGCTCACAGTTTTTCATGTTCTCCACTGCTCTTGTCTGGAGAACATCTAAAGTATCTCCTCTAAGGGCCACAGTCAATGCAACGGCTTATCCGTGTTGGATCAACCATTAGCTTGAGCGGCTGCCTCGATCTGTTTCAAATAGTTCGGCCAATCGTCTTCCCATCCAACGTTGAGGGTTTTGGCTTCCTGCTTCACGGGACGCTCCACATTGTCTACTTCGACGACTAGGCTGATGACTTGATGAACCTTCTCCTCAAGTCTTCGCAGTTGCGCATTTCGCTTGGCAAATTCTGTCGGAGCTACGTGTCTCGTTTAGCAATCTTCTGTTCGAGTCCTTGCAGCTTCCAGCTCTGTCTTGAAGCTTCTCAGCCGTGTCAGCTAACCCGATGGCAAATTCATTTCCGAGAGCAAGGATGATCTGGTCCAGTTTCTCTGAGAGGGCCTGGTTCTCCTCCTTCAGCATCTGCGAGAGTGCTTGGTCCTTCTCCGTCAGCGCGATGGTGCTGCCAGACACCATCTGGGAAATGGCCTGGTTCTCCCCGTCAGGACACTGGTAGTGTCAGCCATCATCTGGGAAGGAGCCTGGTTCTCTTCCCATCAGCGTAGACAGAAGGAGCTCGGCGTCGACGAAACCTGGAACATAGAATTCGAAGATCTCCCACGGATCTCTGAGCAGTCCCGAAGACAAGCCGCCAGCGTCGCCTTTAATCTGGTGGTCTCGAGCTCGGTGGCCTCTAGCTCCCTCTTCAGGTACACCACTTTCAGCTCGCACTGCTTTCTCACTGGCATTGTCTCTCACACGCACACTCACTACAAAACCAAAATGAAACGATCACGAAATAAAATGTTCAAGGTCATTCAAAACTGTCTCAGTCACTCCCGATATGTGCACACTCTCTAAAAATGGTTAGAGCCACTGCCGACACACTCTTGGTCCCTCAAACGGTTAAAGTCACTCCCGAGCCGCGCATCACTAACCCCACACCTGAAACCACTGTAACGGAAACGCCGCTTCTAGTGTTCAAAATATAATTTATTGCATTTACACTTGTACTAATTTATGACAATTTATGGCCATGTTGACTGGACTACGATTTCCGCGTCCTGTGGTGAGACTCTCGACTGTCCACTAACAGACTCTTCCTCGATCTATTCGGGTATTTATTCCAGCGTTTTAATGCCGAGTCTCGATCTTCCATTTAAATTGCAGCAGATGGCGCCGTGAACACTCCAGAACGTGACCACGCCTCATCACGGACGCGTAATTCTGGTTGCCTTAACGTCGATCCCACTTCTGGCCACCTGTCAAATCTTGTATTTGGTGTACGAGGGTGTATCTCGCTGGCACCCAGAGTTCCAGTTATACGAGGGCATTACAGTATTATCAGTAACTGCTGCTCATATTTGGGAACATTCACTTTGCCTTTGCTGGTGACAGCTTTCCTCGACTGGAGTAGACACTTAGAACATAACCAAGTGGCGCCCCTTATACTCCTTCAGCTCAGACTCAATTTGTAATACTCACTACAATTAAGCTTTCTAATTTATATCTGCCGAGGTAAAGTTCTTTTGGTTTAGTCACTTAATTTGGTCATAACATCAATTCAGTGCTCATTTAAATCAAAAGTACGCCGCAGTATCTCGAAGATCATGACTTGATCGATGACAGGCAGTATGGGTTTCGGTACCAGCGATCAACGGGAGGAGTCCTAGCTTACACCACACAACTGTGTATTAAACTTTTCCAGTGATATGGTGCGGCTCACGAAACCTTTTGTTTCCATTCTATGGCCTTCCAGAGAAGCTCTGCAGATAGGTAGCTACTTCCCTTCCGGCCGTGAGATGATCGATTCTTCTCTTCATCCCACAAAGTCAAGATGGGTGTTCCCCAAGGGTCGGTCTTGGTCCCAATAATGTTTTTATTAGATATTGAAGCCCTTTCCTGTACGATCGCTCCCATCCACAGATTTGTTGATGACAACACTCTACGTGCCGACATTCAGTGTGGCAAGCCGAATTCTATCCGGAGGTCCGGAAGTTATTACTGGTTGGTGACGCAATGATCGGGTTCAGTTGATTGCATCCAAAACACAGTAATGTACCTTTACTAACAAAAAGTGCCCTAACGCTCATCTGGTTTCGATGAACGGTTGCTAAACAGCCATTCATTTCGGCTAACCGAAATTTACCGAGGACAGCTGCTGAAAAAGGGATATGTTATTTGTTTAGGGCTAGGTAGTACTTTTCCCCACATATTATCCTAACTCTGCACAAAGTCCAGATAAGACATAGCCTCGAGTACTGCTTAGATGTTTGATGTGTTGCCGCTCCGATTAATTGTCCATACCCGATGTTAAGAGGAGGGCTGTCCGGCCGATCTTGACCTCTTCCACCGCCATGTCTACGGGTTTTGCTTCTCAAAGTTCGCCTCTATGATGCCGCGGCGAATTTAGCCTGCGCACCATGCTTATGCTTCCCATCTCAACTCGGTCCAATTTCATACATCCAGAACAGACCGGTACGACCGCTCATTTGTTACTAATAAGACAAGTTTGTGGAATAATCTGCCCGATGAGGCTTTTCGCATTTCTTTTAACTTTAGGCAATCCAAAAATCGAACTTACTAAGTTAAACTTATAGCGTTGCGTGCCCCTGCTTCAGCGTAAAAACAACAAAAAGAAGTTTCCTGTCATTTCTAAGAAAAGCGAAAAGTTACCACTCTCTTGTCTATGAGAAACCAGCTTAGAGTGATGGGTTAAAAAAGCGTCGCACACGAGTCGAGTTGCTATCTAAAGATAATCTTGGATCTGCAACTCTGAACAATTAAGCCGGCACTTCACCAGAATGTACTGATAGAACGTTTTGGTGTTAACTCATTTTCTCAGTAATTCTAACTGCCTTCTTGATAAAAGTCGGCCATCAAACAGGATGTCCCTTACTTGATATTTTTTTATACCGAAGCTGCCGCGCAGGCAGAAGCCTAAATGCCGGGACATCGCGGATCCCGTAGAAATTTTGTTAATATGATTTTTGAACTGCCTAAGATTAGTAGAACTGGGAAAAGCTTTCTCTTGTAGCAAGGCCCGTTGGTGTAGTGCTAAAAAAGATCTAGATCGCTGACAGCCCGCCGGTGCGAGAGGGTCCCGAGACTGTCTGTTAGAGAAGAGTCACCGATCAGTCGGATCGCCCTCCTCTGGGCAGCATCGAGCATAAATAATGTAGTAGGGGCGGCAGCACCCCAAACGTGTGAGCAATACTCGAGGCTAGGCCTTATCTGGGCCTTGTATAGAGTGAGAAGGACAGGCAGAGAAAAGTACTTCTTAACCCTAAACAAATAGCCTAGTTTTTTTCCCAGCAGCTGCCGCTATTGACGAGATGTGTTAGTGACAGGTCAGGTCTTCGGTGATCTGGACTCCGAACAGCCGAAATGAATGACTGTTTGGCAGAACTCGGCCATCCATCGAAACCGGATGAGCGCTAGGACGCTTTTTGTTCGTCAAAGTACAGTACTGTGTTTTGGAAGCATTAAACTGTACAAGATTGTTGCATCCCCGAGCAGTGATATCCTCCAGGTCTCTCATCAGAGAGGAAGTCGTCGCTAGTCTTCTTTTTTCTAGCTCAGCGGCAGAGATCGGCTTGTCACTCTGAATTCCTGCATGCAGAGTACTGTCATCAGCGAAGTTGTGGATTGGATTGATCGTGCAGGAGAGGAGGTCGTTGCTATGTAAGAGGAACAATGTCGGAGCCAAGATCGATCCTTGGGGAACACCCGCGTTGACGTTGTGAGATGAAGAGAAGAACCCGTCAATTACGATGGATACCTTGCGACCAGAGATAAAGCAAGCCACCCATCTGGGGGTTAGATGGTAGAATAGATATATAATCTAAATCTCGCCTCCTGTAAGAATATTACAAATAAAAGACGTTAATTATTATTATTATTATCTGCAAATTTGAGAGGCCATAGGAGGGAAGTTTGCTTAAGAAGGCAGCGTACCACAGCTGATCGAACGCTTTCGTATAAGACTGGATGAGTTTACTCCACAATTGCGTGACGTAACCTAGGGGGTCCCCTGTGGATCGCTGTGGCGTTCGAGGTAGTCCAGAAGCTCGCAATTTATGCACCTCTCCATCACCTTACTTATAATAGAAAGCAGTGCTATAGGCCTCTAGTTGTAAGGGCCGGACTTAGATCCTTTTTTCGGGATAGATTGGACATGAGCAAATTTCTAGTTTTCTGGGAAGGTGCAGGATTCATAAGACATCTGGAAGAGATGCGAATGAACTGCAGCAAGCTCCGCTGCACACCTTTTCAGTACAATGACATGAATCAAGTCCGGACCAGAAGCTTTCACGATGCACAGCGACAAGAGCACTCGTCTTACAGTCTTATGCCTGAATGTTACCTCCCGCATAGTGTAGGGAACCCTTTGTATTGACGGCACTTGAGCGTTGGGGGGGGGGGGGGGTTGGGGGCATAAATGGTGGAGTTGGCAGCAAAGACCTTGGCAAGCAGCACTTCCGCCTTGGCCTTTGAGTCGGATACAATTGTTCCATCCTGACACGTTAGAGGTGGAAGGCTACTGTATGAGAAGTTCTTTATAATCTGCTTGGCCAGCGTTCAGGAAGACCGACTGCGACATTAACCTGCGCCTTTTATATCATGCTGGTTTTTGGCTAGGCAAACCGGTTCGTTTTTTTGTTTCTGGACTCTACGTCGGCTTGTCTGTTCTCTACAATGGGGTTTTCTAAGAAGGTTCTGTGTGCCTTGATCTTCTACTGGCGAGTAGTGTCACACGATTTGTTAAACCAGCCGTTGGACCCTGGTTTAGGCACTTTTACTGTGCGAGTGATTTATTCCTCCATTCCAACATGGATGATTTCGGTTATCGAAGAACAGACAGCCGACGCATCCGAGTCAGCGAAACAGACATCTCTCCAAGAAAAGGTAGAGAAGAAGTCGCTGAGCCCCTCCCAGTCGGCATGTCCGTAATGCCAAGTTTTGCGGCCTGTACGAGTTTCTGCTGCCACAGCGGGTTCTGACCGAAACTTAACCTCCACAACACCGTGGTCTGAGTTACCCAGGGGGGACAGGCCAGCAGCGCTGTAAGGGACAGGATGCGTGGTCAGAAAGAGATCCAGCAGGCTACTGGCGTGTGCCGAGACCGGGGGAAAAAAGTAGGGCTCGTCACCTGCTGGGTCCGCCCTCGAGTAAGAGCGAACGCTTCGACTGCACGACCTGCTGCATCGGTCTGGTTTGAGCCCAACCAAAGCTCATTATTGGCGTTAAAATTACCAAAACAACTACCTTTGAAGCGGGGTGATTGATGTTCAGGAAGTCGATCTTGACGGCGAGGTATCCACGTAGGTCATCCCAGTATTGATATGGGTCTTCTCTCCAATTCATCTACACAGACAGGTGCTGTGAACACAAGTCCTGCCATCTTGGATCTCAAAATAGGACTTGTGGGACGAAATGGAGAATTATCAAGCACAATGGATATCTTTCGATTAGTAAGAAATTTCGCTGCATCTTTAGATCATGCAGATCGGGAGCATTAATAGCAACGGCACAAGTCTCTCCAAAGGACTGGTCCTGGGACTAGTTGAAACTAGTAAATGACGTAGAAACGTATTGATCTTAGGTGACGTTATCCAAGTGCCTGGTGTTAATAAGCCAGTGATGTTTTAGGTGCTTAAGAAGTTTCCTGCTACTTTACCTACTACTGATAGCGTAACACTACCGTTATAGTGGCTGTAGTTAAACCAACGACAGCCCTAATAGTCTAATCATATTATACGAAATTACCCCTGGTTTGCAAAATAATTGTGAAGTCTGGTTTTATTGATTGTTGCATGAAGTTGTTCAAGGGGGTATTTAAAACATGGACGCATAAAATGGGTACACCAATTTTTGTGGGCAAACTTTTTATTCGACAACAAAAAATGAGAAAACCCATTTTTAGGTATTTATGAAACCTACATAATGAGACTACATGTAGGAGTATACCACTAATAGTAAAAAAGTTATGACCGAAAAGTGAGGCAAAATGCAAGTTTTGGCACTTGTTAATGCGACGATAATTTCACGCAGCTACTTGAAATTCTGCAAATCCCTAGGCTTCATACTTCTAAATAACCACAACAAAATTGGAGTCGATTGGTCGAGCAGTTTTTGAGAATTTCTTATTGCTTATCCCAAAACACCTGTCTTCGGGCCATCACTACTACTTTACTGAGCAATATACAGGGTTCGTTCAAAGGGCATTTTATAGCAAAATGCACGAATTTATCTTGAAGATGTGAATCACAAACCATTCCGCAAGATAATTTTTATTTTTTGCGAAAAACGAAGGGTTACGTTATCTTCTTCTAAACAAATTCAAACATTTCGTATATGTGAGTAACTGAACAGATTCGCTACAATATTCGTAAAACATACGTTATTATATCTACACATTTTAAAACAAAGCGAATGTGTCTATCACCTTTTGTTACGAATAAAACGTTTTTTCTTTCAATATTTCTTCATCATCTTGTGTATACGAGTACATATTTAGAGCTAAAATTTTTACATGGTCAGAGATGAGCCCTAAAGCTTAGGAAAAAAAATATTCCGTACTAAAATACACTGAACTGTTAGCACGCAAACTGAAGACACAATTATGTTTCAAACTGTCTTAGACTAGTTAGTATGTAGCATGCGCTAAATAATAAACCATAATGCTGCCAATTTTTTTTTCGTATTGTATCTGTACATTGTGTTTCACCACTAACTTGAGTGAGGTAATTAACTTGTAGTGCATTAAACAAGCTTTCAATAGCAAAAGGTGAATAGAGACATTCAACCTATATTCTGTCTCAGATAATATATAATAAAAGTACACATAATGTGAAAAAATATACATTTCTCCAAATTTAGAAAAAAAAAATAGAGAAAAAAGGAGCTTCGGGGATTCGAATCTTCCTCCTACGGTTCTGCAATCGTCAACCATTTCCGTTACGCTTGACACTGACAAATGTCATGCGAACGTTGGAGCCATATCAAATCTGATATAAACAATTACACTACTCTTGAAAACTATGCAAGATACAATGCTGAATCTTTAAATAATGTATTAGGGACTAATAACGAGCATTTTGCCTAATTTTTAAGACGGTCAGTTCGCTACAATTGGTTGATATATCTCTATTATTTTTTCATTTTCCCGACTTTATTTACATTTTAATCGAACGACATTTCGAAAACAGACGTGTACTATATTAATACTTATAGAAAAAAGGACTACGGAATTAAGTATATTTCTTCGTAAAGAAACCGGATTACGTGACCTACTTATTTGACGAAGGCATGCAGTCATCAATAATGCAGCCATTTAGCACATGCTACGTACTAACTAGTCTAAGACAGTTTGAAACATGATTGTGTATTTATTTTGAGTGCTAATTTTATAAACAGTTCAGTGCATTTCAGTATGGAATATTTTTTTATAAACTTTAGGGCTCATCTGTGAACATGAAAACATTTCAGTTCTAAAGAGGATGAAGAAATATTGAAAGAAAAAATGTTTTCTTCGTAACAAAAGGTGATAGACACATTCGCTTTGTTTTAAAATGTCTATAATAACTTATGTTTTACGAATATAGTAACAAATCTGTTCAGTTAATCACGTATACGAAATGATTGGATTTGTTTATAAGAAAAAAACCTAACCCCTCGTTTTTCGCAAAAAATCACAATTATCTTTCTAATGGTTTCTGATTCACATCGGCAAGCTGAATTCGTGCATTTTGCTATAAAATGCCAATTGAACAAACCCTGTAATTGCTCAGTAAACATGTAGTGATGGTCGAAAGATAGGTGTTTTGGGATAAACAATTAGAAATTCTCAAAAACTACATGACCAATCGTCTCCAATTTTGTTGTGGTTATTTAGAAGTATGAAGCCTACGGATTTGAAAAATTTCAAGTAGCTGCGTGAAAGTATCGTCGCATTAGCAACAAGTGCCAAAAACTGCATTTTGCCTCGGGTTTCGGCCATAACTTTGTTACTTCGGATCTTTTTACGTGTGGTCTCATTTTTTAGGTCTCATAAATACCTGAAAATCTTATTTGAAGAGTTTTTTCGTACCTGCCAACAGTGAGATAGCTATATTAACTACTACACTTGCTCTTTTTATTCGCTCCAACACAGACACGAAATATTGGTAAAGACCACACATAAAAATATCAACCAAGGATTACCGGGAAGATTAAAAAAATATATATTGCCACACCTGTTTGCAGCTGCAGGTACCACACGGAAGAGAGTGCAGAAAATTAACTCTGGAAATACTTTTTTGACTTCTAATGTCAAAAATTAGGCCAAGCTAGAAAAAGGTTTCTAGGAGATTCCTTTATTTTTAGATTGAATATGGAGGAGAACTCTAAAAAAGATGGAGCTAGTGAGGGACTGGAGAGTGTGGTCTCACTGAGTGAAAAGGGATTTGGTACAGAGGAAGTTTTGAAACTAAAAGATTATACCATTTCGATTCAAGAAAAATTAACAAAAGAATTGTACGAAAAGATAGACCAATTAAACAAAAAAATTGGGAAGAAGCAACAGCCGTCACAAGAAGCAATTACAACTTACGCTGATATGGTTAAAGCTTCAGGGCCTTCAACCGTTAATTCGCCTACAACAATGGTAGAATATAAACAGCAATGCTTACCATTGCAAACACGTACAGCAAAAAAACAATCACCAGTATTAAAACCCACAAATACAGTCATTGTTAAGCCTAATAACCAACAAGAGTGTAATAACACAAAGAAAGGCATTGCAAAATTTGTGTATCCTACCAGTTTGAAAATTGCTATCGAAAAAGTTTATGAATTGAAGGATGGTGGGGTGAAAATCCAATGTAAAACAATAGATGATATCGAGAAGCTACATAAAGAAATAAAATCAAAAATGACAGAAACATATACAGTGAAAACTTCAGAGATAAGTAAAAAAACACAAATCAAAGTTATTGGATTTCGTCAAGAATATGCAGAAGACGAACTAATAAATACTATAAAATCACAAAATGAATCTTTTCAAGAAAATTCACATATGAGAGTAATTACAGTCAACAAAATGAAAACTAAATATCAAGCAATTTTAGAAGTGGATGCTGTGACTTTTAAGTGTGTGATGAATCAGGGTGTTATTTTTATTGACATGTCTGTTTGCTCTGTTTACATAAATGTTACATAAATGCTTTGCGGTGCTATAAATGTACCGGATTTAACCACACAGCTAAATACAGCACAAAATCAGGAATATGTATTACTTGTGGATTAGAAGGACATTCAACAGAAAACTGTAGTACCAGGGAAATGTACGAATGCTGTCCAAATTCTAAAAGTGCAAACCAGGATTTGAATCTAGGATTACCTATTAATCATGGACCATTTGACAAAAATTGTGAAGTATATAAAAGGAAAATTGACCGTGAGAGGGAAAAAATTAATTATGCAAATGAATAGCAACTACTAAGCCCAGATTTGCAAGATGTGGCTAAATCTGTAAGTGATGAATGTAACTCAAGATACCATTTAAACATACAAGGAGTCCTGAATAATATAGATGAAGTTCAACAGTTTTTAAGATGGAGGAAACCACTTGTATTATGTATTACCGAAACAGATGCTACAGAAGACATCACTGATGGTGAATTACAAATTACTAATTAGAAAACCTACAGATGCAACTCCAACTCCAGACATAGTGGAGGTGCAGTGATTTATGTTTACCACAAAATACAGATTATACTTCGGCGTCCAGTCCAAAGATGTAGTCCGCCCTGTCGTGCTACCAGCCACAAGGTTTTTAAAGCAAAATCCCCTTCTGCTACGCTCATGTTCCTGTATATACCGCTGCTTTCCCCTTCTGCAGTTATTCGCCCTCTTGTCGCATCAACATCGACGACCAGCCGTACCTTCAGGACGTAAGTAGCGTAAGTAAAATAATCATTTGCTTCTATTTTTCGCTTTATAGCTAGATATGGGAAAGCAGAAACGACAGAAGCGCAGCAGAGAATCGTCTAGCAGCAGCTCAGATTCGGATATGGAGAGCCGAAAGCGACTTAAGAAATTAGAACGGTTTTATAAGAAATATAAAAAGGATCGCCATAGCCGGCGATCGCGATCACCGCGCCGGCGTGGCAATCGATTGCGTCACCGCTCAGCCGGTAACCGCTCGAATTCGAGTAGAATCAAACGAGAACAAGACTGATAATCTCAAAATTCATTCAGCGTTAGCCGCTCGATGGTCTAAGATCATCTCGCAGGGATTGTCAGAGGTAGAATATAAGTCCATGGCCCAGAATTACAGGCCGCCGGCCAATTTACCGTTGCTCGCTCCTCCGATAATGAATCCGGAAACACAAAATATTCTTCCGGCCAACATACAAAAGAAAGACAGTGCTTACATAATGTTCCAATCAAAGCTCGGAACGGGCATTTCGGCACTGGGAAAAGGAATTGATAGCATTCTGTGGTGCGCAGAATCCATGCCCAGTGTTTATAAAGATACACTTTTACCTAGCCTATCGGACTCAAGGCGCATCCTGGCTAGTTTATTCCACGATTTAACAATGGCACGACGCATGTTCGCCTATCCTTATATGAACAAAAATACTAAGGAATTGTTACAAAACTGCCCCCCTACGGACCTGCTATTCGGATCTGATCTTAGCGATGTTATTAAGGCAGCAAAGTCAATACAGTCAACAAGCAAAGATATTAAATCAGCTCAGCCTTCATCGACATATAGGGTATCTACAACACCTAAGCAGTATTATAGGTCAGGAAAAAAGGGGGGAGGGCCAGGAAGGAATAGCTTCCACTACGTGTCTTTAAACAAGAATCGCCCAGCCCGTCGATCGAGGGAGACAGGGCACCAGAGGGGCACCACCTCGCACGAACTGAATCCGAAAGACAGATACAAGAGGAGAAAATAAATAAGGTAAGTTATAATAATAATCCTTTTTCAGGTAGACTCGCAAAGTTTTATGAAAAGTGGACAACCATCACCCAAAATGAAACGATCCTGCAATGGATTATGGGTTACAAAATACCACTCAATAGTGTTCCCATACAAAGAAACATACCCAGACATTCTTTTTCTCTTGCCGAAAAACATCTCCTAAACGCCGAAATAGCGAGCCTACGGCTAAAAGGAGCAATTGTGACATGTTCTCCACAGAGTGATCAATTTATATCCAGGATTTTTCTAACTGATAAGTCCAATGGTAAGAAGCACTTCATTCTGAATCTAAAAAATCTCAACACCTTTGTGGAGGCTCCCCATTTCAAGATGGAGGACACACGTACTGTGTTGAGACTAATTCAAAGAAATTGTTACCTTACATCAATTGACTTGAAAGACGCATACTTTCTGATTTCCGTAGCACCAGAGTTTCACAAATATTTGCGCTTCACATTTGAGGGAAATATATTTGAGTTTACATGCATTCCTTTCGGTCTTAGCTCCGCACCACATGCATTTACAAAAATTCTCAAACCTGTAGTAAAGAACCTTCGGTTGATGGGCATCTTATGCGTCAATTATTTGGACGACTTCCTAATCCTTGGCGAAAAAACTAACATTTGTAAGCGGAACACCGAAACCGCAGTGCAGTTATTGGAATCACTCGGGTTTGTAATTAATCTTGATAAAAGTTCCCTGGTTCCCTCACAAACGTGAAGATTCTTGGGCTTCATGTTCAATTCTTTGACAATGAAGATCGAGGTAACACGAGAAAAGAAACAGAGGATCCTGAAGTGGATCAACATTTTTCAAGGGAAAAAGCTATTTAGAATCCGACAGTTTGCCCAATTCTTGGGTCTCTTAGTGTCTGCATGTCCAGCCATTAAATACGGATGGCTATACACGAAGTCTTTCGAAAGAGATAAGCTAATCGCTCTGAGGAAACATCGCATGGATTACAACGCAAAGATGTCTCTTTCATTACAATCACGCTTCGATCAGTCATGGTAGCTGAATAATATAAGTTCAGCAAATAACGACATTAAGCACGACTCATTCCAGCTAGAAATCTTCACAGACTCATCCCTTTCGGGTTGGGGCGCTTCTGTAACGGGGAGACTACGCATGGCTGGTGGACAGAATCCGAGAAAGATAATCATATTAACTTTCTGGTGTTACTAGCAATATTTTTAGGCTTGAAATGTTTCGCCAAGGGTTTAGAAAACTGCAATATCCTAATAAGGTGCGATAACACGACTGCTGTTGCCTATGTCAACCGCATGGGAAGCGTACACCACGCAAAACTCAACAAACTAACTAAGCAACTATGGCAGTGGTGCGAGAATCGAGGCATATGGATACAGGCCGCCTACATAAATACAAAAGATAATTGGGTGGCGGACACAGAATCCAGAAGACTACAGCCAGAGACAAAATGGTCACTAGCGGATAGGGTATATGCCAAAATAACCCGAAAGTTGGGTGCGCCTAACGTAGATTTATTCGCATCTCGAAACAACTATAAATGTAAAAGGTATGTTTCGTGGCTGAAAGACCCCGGATCATTTGCATGCGATGCCTTTACCCTTCCGTGGACGGGCATCAACTTTTATGCATTTCCACCATTTTCCGTACTTTTGAGAGTTATACAAAAAATAATAAATGACAAAGCAAATGGGATACTAGTGGTACCGCTTTGGCCTTCCCAAGCGTGGTATCCACTTTTCATTAGG